>OY979704.1:1447360-2072360 GCA_963855925.1 Inga laurina
ACAAAAACCTTAAATGGAACACGAGTTCAATATCTTTGTAACAAGTTGGGCATGATCAATATATATGCTCCAACTTGAGAGGGAGTGTTAGAATTTAAAGACCGTTAGGAGTATCTACCAAGTCCACGACAATATCTCCCTTCGTCAATAATATCATCCACCGCCAAGAAGAATGTGATGAATCGTAGAAGATTGAACTAATTGTAGATGGTTCCATATTGTACTAATTGTATATAAAGAGGCATTTGTACATTTTATAAATATAGCTTAAGTTTCAGTTTAGTACATAATAGTTTCCTGTGTCCAGCATCCCTGAGCTCAAAACTGTGAGGCCCCAAGAACACAGCTGAAATATCATTATATTCATGTATTATTTATATGCACTCGATCATGCTCTATCTGGCATGTAAGTAGAATTGAGCCTACTTTTTAAAGGTTCCCGATGGCTCTGTTGCTCCTAAACACTTTTGCAAAACACACAAAAGTGAATCGGGTTTGGATTCCGGTTTCTATCAGAATCATTTTTCTCCTTTTTTTCTCAAAATCCTATCTCCTTCCTCATATTTAAAAATAGATGGTTCATATTTCATATTTTATAAAACTATTATTTTAAAGATAAATAAGTAAACTTATACTATTAAAACATAATCTACACAATTCATAATTGCAATATAAACAAAATTAGTTAAAAAAAATTAACTTATAAAACACTGTAATAATAGTTTTAAAAAATATTAAATCTAAACCATCCATTTTTTGATCTAAGGGTGGAAATGAGATTCTGAGAAGAAAATGAGAAAAACAATTATGAGAGGATCCTCTTCCGAGTGAATCACATTTTGGTAAGCCTCGTGACAAGGCATTAATTCAATTTTTTACTAGTTTTAGAAAACATGCTATAAACAAGGGTTAAGGGGTTAAAATACCCATAATTTTTTTTTCAAAAGTGTATCCACCACCATGAACTTTTAAGAGTGTGAAAGTAATTATGAATTTTTAAAAAGAGGGTAAAAGTGACACTTCCGTTAAAACTAACTAATAGTCGTTAACTCAAGTGCAAAAGTACCAAAATACCCCTATCTAAAAAGTGGTTAAAGTACGAAAATACCTATAAACTTTTTTCAAAAGTACATTCACCACCATAGCTTTTTTGAATGCAAAAGTAATCATAAACTTTCAAAAATGAGACAAAGGTGACACTTCTGTTAGAACTAACTAACAGTCGTTTACTCCAGCACAAAAGTATCAAAATACCCATTAGAGGCACATCATAGGGAGGCCAACAATGTGCTGCAGATGGTGTGCAGCAACCCAATAGATTTTACGTTTTCTAAGATGGATGTCACCGGAGCTTTGCTGTTTGCTGTGTCGGCTACCAAACAAGAACCTCGAGATGAGAATCTGTGTGTGACTAAAGGATGAAAACAATAATGGTGGTGAGGAAAACGATAATGGTGGTGTTCGACAAAGGAAGTGAGAGAAAGGTCGATGGCGACAACGGTAAAGTTGGTGAACCCCGATTGTGATAGTTGACGGTGAAGCTTCAATTTCTTCCTCTTTCTCCCTGTTCCAAAGTCTCGATCTCTCCTCTCTACCAAGAAGTGTCGATTGCTATAATAGTGAGCTTGACGAAGGAAGTGAACTCACAACCCATGATGATGGTGGCAAGAACAAAAAGGGAGACTTTTTTTTAGAGAGGGGCATTTTAGTACTTTTACACTGGAGTAAACGGCTGTTAGTTAGTTTTAACGGAAGTGTCACTTTTACCCCGTTTTTGAAAGTTCATGATCACTTACACCCAAAAGAGTTAATGGTAGTGGACGCACTTTTGGAAAAAAATTTATGGGTATTTTTGCACTTTAACCTTTTTTTAGATAGGGGTATTTTGATACTTTTACGCTGGAGTTAATGACTGCTAGTTATTTTTAACAGAAGTATTACTTTTTTCCCCTTTTTAAAAGTTCATTATTACTTTTACACTAAAAAAAATTACGATGGTGGATGAATTTTTAAAAAAAGATTATGAGTCTTTTTGTTCGTTAACCCTATAAGCAATTTGCCTTTTCCAACTTTTCCCCAATAAAGAATTGGGGTATTCGGTGCATATTGAGCAACAAATTTGTAACATTCAAAGAGATCAAAAGGAAAAATACACTTAGTAAAAGGCTAGGAGTTACCAACAAAAAAAAAAAAGGCTAGGAGGAGGATAAACAGATGTCATTAGTAAAAAAAAATATAAGTGGGAAAACATAAAAAGCGCAGGCGTAGCTTTACAAGGACAAAAGTAAGGAATTAAAATTTGGATTGGATATTGAACTGGTCAGGGTACTGAGTTAAAGGTCAGTAGGTCAAACCGGGATTAAACCGATGAAAATTAAAAATTTTAGATTTATAGTATAAAATTATAAAAAAAAAATTAAATTTTTTTTTAAAAAATGAACCCGGACCGGACCAGACCGGGAACCGGTTTACCGGCCTGTTGGCGGGTCCGGTTTCAAGATCTTTGGACAAAAGAGAAAATGCTGCAAAAACAAGTGGTATTTTCCGTAGAACACAGTCACAGGTTGTTCTGATGTTTTTGATGTACAGACCACCTTGGAAAACAATCCTACACATATCCAAAATCCAAATCCTGAGAAAGTTTAAACCGAAACAAGGTTCTCAGGAGGAATTAAGAAGGCAGCTTGGTATGGTTAAAGCGGAGCAAGGCCATATCAGAAGCGGCCCTGGAAGTCCCAACCCTTGGCCTCGGGCTGCTACTGCTACTACTATCAGAAAATGAAGCAAGCGTCTTCTGCAGCACCCCAGATGGAGATGACCCCATTGTTGCCGTAGCGCTCTGTCTGGTGCTGGTCACCATCTTGCTGGGCCTCAACATTTCCGCTAGTGGGCCCCCAGGAGTTGAAGATGAGGCCCAATTAGCTGGGGGATCCATGTGGCCCAAGCCCACATGAACAGAACCCATGTCTTCCTCCACATCACCACCCACTGACAAATCAAGAGAAGGAAATGATAACTTCTTGTTCGATGTAACAAAAGAGCTCCTTTTGTTGGCATTGATTTCTGCACTCGACCAAGCATCAACGGAAGCTCTTGGTTTTACAGACCGAGGATTTTCTACAGGAACTGCAAGAGAATTGAGGTACAAAGGCAAGCGCTCGTTGTGTTGGTCTCGTTCAGAACTGAAAACATCATATGAATTCGTGTCCTGAGGGCCTTTGGAGCGAGTCATTGAAATTGAGGCGTCGTTATTATAGGAACTTCCGCTGTTCAATCCAAGTTTGTTCTGTATCAGAGGATGCCATTGTGGATCCATGGGATTATGGTCTCCTTTCAGCATCCAGTCCACGCCTCTTCGTTTTGCACATTTTCAGATTCACCAAATTAGAAAGAGAAAGGGTCAAATCTAACAATATTAAACGAGCTTTTGATGTACTAGACCCAAAAACAAGAAAAACCGAGTGATCATAGACACCATAGAAAACATGGTGGCTAAAGAAAACTACCTCTTGACAGAAAATGAACTACCTCATCAACCTCTTTTGACCTTGCGAACGAAGCACTTTAGTTAAATGTGACACCACATTACCAAAGGATGGATTAGAGAAAAAGAAAATGACTTCATCAGATATTCACAGCTTTCATAAAAATTTAAAGCCTCAGTTAATGTGGTGTCCGACCAACCCAACAGAAATCATTGATGGGAAACCCCCAGGGGAGACTGGGAGGCATGTATTAAGAAGCCAACAATAAAGACAGACATAATAGTAAAGTCCAAAATTCTAGTCACCTTGGAACAGAAGCAGGGGAATCAAAATTTGCAGCTTTGATGCCAAGCTTATCAAGAGAAAGGGAAGATTCAAAGTATGGCTGACAGGTGGTGGCAAACGCAAGAAACGGAGATGAGGATCCGTTCTTACGGATTGTGGAGTTAGAGATGGTGATGGTAGGAGTAGATAAAGAAGGATAATCTCGGCTAGTTATATTGATTTGCTGATTATTGTTGGTGGTGGCTTGAGTTTCCACATGCTTTCTTGAACGGGGACGACCTCTGTGCACATGACGCTCGCAATACTTGTGGTTAGGGGCTACATATCTTGAACATCTCCATTTTTTCCCATCTGTTCTTCTGCACCTCCCTGGCTCTACATCACTACTGCTTGAAAACCGTAGATTCAAACCTGTATCCGCTGCTAGCAAGAACAAGCCGCAAATATTACATTACAAATTTCAAGAAAGGGGTGAATAGAGAGAGTGCAAAATCAACCCACGTCATTTGCTTCAAGAGAGAAAGCAGAACATCATGAGAAAAAAAGTTCAAGAGAGCTTGTTTCAGACATATATGTAAAAACAGCATTTTTGTTTTTTGGGGCGGGGGTAAGCTAAATACATGATCTTTTGTTGAGAGATAGCACAGATTAAACTTGAAAAGGCAAAAAAGGAAATGGGGAGATATGTGCCTCTGGCTCTGTGTGAGAGTGAAGTGGAGCGAATATCCACAAGAACAGAAGGAAGAGGAATAGCACGTAATGAAAGATGAGAGAGGGAGACATACAGGGGGAGCGAGAAGCAGGCACGGGAATAAGTAGATGAGGAGGAACAGGAATAGAGGCCATCATGTACTTGTATATCATAGCTTGCCTTTTAAGCTCCTTCAATTGTGCTTTTGTGAAGGGAAATCCCAAAGAAGCTGCCATCAACCCTCCTGCTATGAACACAACCATCACCCAGGTATTATATTTTCAGTGTCTTTTCTCTCTCTTCTGACGCTCTCTTTATATATTCTACAATTAAGGCCGCAAAATCTAATATATATTTATATAGCAAGAAACCCCGAATCATAAGTTGTGTAGAGCATTGACTTGAAAGGAAAAATGCAAAAAAACCTGAGGATTTGAAGGCGGTAGAGGCAGAAACGTGAAAAGGCTGCAACTGCAAGGGTCTAACAGGGGCAGCACCAGAAGCAGAAGCAGAGGCAGCATTAACAAAATGGTTTGCATAATTAGTGAGGAACTTGCAAGTTGTAGGACCATCACCATCACCAGAAGCAGCAAAGGAGGGACCATATAGTGAAGGATCGTGATGATTATGAGGAGGGGGAACCATCATCATCATGTTTTTACTAGGGAATGCTTCAACCTTCTGCTTCTGCATCTTCATACCCAGCCCAACACCATTGCTGCTATTTTTTGCGGCTACCTTGTCCCAGAAGCCAAATTCACCCATTTGTCATAAAAGGAAAAAATACAAACAAATAAAGGTAAAAAAAAAAACAACTAATGAAACCACTTTGCCATCCAAAGGAATCTCTCTCACTCTCACAAACACACACACACACAGACTCAGCTCTTAGCTAGACCCAGCTTTTCAGGTAATAAGCAAGATGTCCCCTGTTTTGTGACCTTTGGAATTGGATGTCTATCTAACTGTTGTTATGGGGTTTATTACATACTCCACCATATGACACACACAGTATCTCTCTCTCTCTCTCTCGTAGAAAGCAGTTGTTATAATGATAATGGAGAAAGGTGGGGTGGGGTTGCTGTGAGATTTATGATTGAGTAATGGGTTGCCGCCATTCTCGGCCTTTGATTTGCTTCCATACTTCCAACATTCGCACCACACACTAGCAGACAAATTAGTAAAAAGTTACCCCTCCCTCTCTCTCATCATCATTGTGGTATCTATCATTTTCTGCATGTAAGGCTCCAGATCCTCACTGCTCTATCTTGTTTGTATTTGTATATGGAAGATAGCAATGAAGTGAGAGGAGAGAGAGAGGGAGAGAGGACTTGGATTGGATTTGGCCACTCTCTCCTCTACTTTCCCTTGCCACCGTTTTCGATGTGTAACCTTACGGCAGCTGGCGGTACGAGTACTAACGCAAAAAGGCTTTGATAACTGCCATCATTATGCGTGAATTATTTTATGCGCGTATATAAATGTGAAAGTCATTCATTGAGTTCATTTATTTTTTATTTTTTTAAAAAAGTAGGGAATTCACCCTTATTTATTGCAGCTTGCAGTTACACCGAAGTGAAGTACCATACACAGTGTCTCCGTCTCTGGGAATGGCCGAAAAATATGATGCACAAAGGTAATACTTGTGCAGCCTTTAATGCTGTTGCCACCTCCAAAGGCTGTCTCCAAACTTCTCAGGAAAGTCCAACCCCCTTCAACCTTTTTTCTTGTCCAAAATCCCTCCACCTTCAAATTTTTAGTAATCCTATATACTGTTACTGCTAAATAAAAACTTAAAATCGGCCATTATCATTATGCGAGGAAGATGCTAATGGCAATCTTATTGTTACTGTGGGGGAGGGGACAAATGCATGTGGCATGAAATAAAAGAATTGAAATGAAATTGGGTGAAGCTAGCAGGGCGTCGTTATCATGTTCCCATATTATTGATGCACTTGCTAGCTTCGGGTTTCGTTTCCACTTCGTAATTATGCGTCCTGACTCTTAATACATACATCCACTCTCACAATCACAGGTGAAATATAAGCATAACCAGACAAAACGAGCTTCATGCATTTTTATTTTAAGCTTTTGGCAACACACACGCTCCCTCTCTCTCTCTATGTCACAATATTACTACAAGTGATTGAGTTTAAATAAGATAAGACATACACTATAAGTAAGATAGTAGGAATTTTGGCGTAAAGAAAGAGAAATAATACGAGGACTGATGTGTTGGTGGATTCAAAGGCGGAGGCCTACCACCGCCAAGGAAACATGCAATTGCCAATACTATTAATTGCATTTCATTTCGTCGCTTTATGTTTGGTTGCTTTCCATCTGCCTTTGTGTTAGTTCATGATTTAAGACAAAAGGCCCACCTTACCCTTCAATCACCACCCAACAGATATGGTTCACCATTGTTATCTTCTGGGACCACCCTTCTTCCCTTCGTGTCTCCCAACTTGTCGTTCCTTACTTTTCTTTTTGAGTAGGATGGAATCGCTGCCTCAGGGTATCCCAGCACAACGTGCCAGACTAATCCCTTGGTACCTCACAGGTATCGAGCCCAAGACGTGGTAGAGAAGCGTGCCTTACGCCCTCGTTTGCGACCAGTCGGACCCTCCCAACTTGTCGTTCCTTACTTTTCTTATTCCTATGTAAATGCATTTAATCCTTTCTGTAAGCTAAAGAACATCTATGAAACTATATTTACTCACACTATCAAATGAGAGGATTACAATACATATATATACACAAAACGGAGACTGAGTGCGTGATTGACGGAAGGTATTTTCAATGCGTAGGTGAAGGTGGGTGAACCACCATATCTCTTCTTCAACAATATCATGCCACCGTTATGACTTCTAACACTCCCCCTCAAGTTGGAGCATATATATTGATCATGCCCAACTTGTTACAAAGATATTTAACCCGTCTCCCATGTAAGGCTTTTGTTAGAAGATCTGCCAGTTGGTCGTCAGATCGAATGTGTCCTGTAGATATAATATTTTCTTTGATCTTATCACGAATAAAATGACATTCAATCTCAATATGTTTCGTTCATTCATGAAACACAGAGTTTGATGCTATATGAAGTGTTGTTTTATTGTCACACCATAGTTTTGCAGGTAATATCGTGGTAATGCCAATTTCCTTCAAGAGTTGAAATACCCACGCAATTTCTTGTATTGACTGTGACATGGCTCTGTATTCCGCTTCTGCACTTGACTTTGACACAATTACTTGTTTCTTACTTCTCCAGGATATCAAATTTTCACCAACAAACACACAGTAACATGTATTGGAACATCTTGTGGCCTTAGATCCTGCATGATCCGCATCACAGAAACACTCAATTTTAGTATGCCCATAATTTTTATAAAGAATACCAAGTCCTGGAGAACCTTTCAAATAATGCAAGATATGTTCTAAAGCTTCCCATTGTGCAACCGTTGGTGATGCCATGAATTGGCTGAGCCTACTGACTAAGAAGATTATATCAGGACGAGTTACTGTTAGATAATTGAGCTTCCCAATGAGTCTTCTATATCTCTCAGGAAATGGGAACAGCTTCAATTTTTCTGGATCAATCTTCTTCTTTAAATCATCAGGAAGTTTATCAAACATACTGACATCAAGATCGAGGAATGGATTTGAAATCATAGGAATGTTACTTGGCTCAGCTCCAAGTTTTCCAGTCTCCTTTAAAAGATCAAGAACATACTTCCTTTGAGTCAAAAGAATACCTTTCTTGCTTCTCAAAACTTCAATACCAAGAAAATATCTTAATGACCCTAAATCTTTTGTCTGGAAATGAGAATTCAGGAAGACTTTAAGTTATGAGATTCCAGAAATGTTACTCCCTGTAATTACAATATCAAAAACATATACTACTAAAAGAATCATGCCTGTATCAGATTGCTGATAGAATACAGAGTGATCACACTTGCTTTGACTTAATCCAAATTGCTTGACTACGTCACAAAATCGCTCAAACCAGGCACGAGGGCTTTGCTTTAAACCATACAATGATTTTTGGTGATAGCACACCTTCCGATTCTCCCCCTGAGCAACGAACTTAGGTGGTTGCTCCATATAAACTTCTTCTAGGAGATCATCATTCAGAAAGGCATTTTTAACATCTAATTGATGCAAATCCCAATGATAGGTAGCAGCTAAGGATATAAGAAGACGAATGGAGGATAGCTTAGCCACAGGAGAGAAAGTTTCAGAATAATCAATACCATAAGTTTGTGCATATCCTTTAGCAATAAGCCGAGCTTTTAACCGTTCTAAAGAACCATCAGCCTTGGTTTTAACAACAAACACCCATTTACATCCAATGGCTTTCTTCCTAGGAGGTAGATCAACAAGGGTCCATGTACCAGCTCTGTCAAGGGCCATGAGTTCTTCTTCCATTGTTGTACGCCTACCAAGATGAGTCAGAGCTTAGTGAAGGGTAGTAGGGGTAGAGATGGAATCAAGGGTGGCTACAAGTGAAGATGAAGAAGAGGACAAGTTCTGGTAAGAGACAAAGTAAGATATAGGATAAGTACATTCAGCATATCTTCTGGGAGGACAACGAGGACGGGTACCTTTTCGGAGGGCAATAGGCAGGTCAAGAAGGGGATCAATAGCAGAAGTAGGGTTAACTGGGTCAGGAAGATCAATAAAAGAATCTTGGGAGTCTGGACCAGAATCCGTCGGCAAAGTAGTGATTGGTGATGGCAAAACACGTGGAACATCAACATCATTGATGACATCAGGTTCTAGTAAAGCAGCCTGTACTGGTGATGAAGGGACACGATAAACCAAGATATCATCAGACTCAGCAATAATGGATGGAGAGTCAGAGAAGATCGAAGATGTGAAGAAAGGAGAAGACTCATGAAAGGTCACATCAGTGGAGACAAGGTAACGATGAAGATCAAGAGAATAACATCGATAACCTTTCTGGACTCGAGAATAGCCTAGAAAAGCACATCATAGGGACTTGGGATCAAGTTTACTAACACTAGGACGGACATCCTGAACAAAGCAGACACAACCAAATATTTTAGGAGAAACAGGAAATAGCTTAGTGGTAAGAAACAGAATGGAATATGGAATATCTCCACTAAGAACATCCGAAGACATGCGATTGATAAGAAAACAGGTAGTAGATACAGCATCAGCCCAAAAATGCTTAGGTACTGAGAAGTGAAACAAGAGGGCTCGGGCAGTTTTTAAGAGATGCCTGTTCTTTCTTTCAGCAACACCATTTTGAGCAGGGGTATCAACACAAGAGGATTGGTGAAGAATACCATAATTTTGCATGTAATCGGTGAATGGGGCATAAAAATATTCTTTTGCATTATCACTTCGTAAGATTTTCACAGGAGTGTTAAATTGGGTTTGAATTTCAGCACAGAAATTGTGAAAATGAGTAAATAATTCAGAACGATGTTTCATTAAATAAAGCCAAGTGGTTTAGGAAAAATCATCAACAAAAGTGACAAAATAACGATGACCAGTTTGGGATAGAACTGAACAAGGACCCCAAACATCAGAATATACTAACTCAAAGGGGGACGCAGCCCGTTTATTTACTCGAGGTGCTAAATGACCACGATGGTGTTTGGCAAACTGACATGACTCACAATCTAAAGTAGACACAGAAGAATACTAAGGATACAATTTTCAAAAAGACGATAGCGACATATGACCTAGACGACAATGAACTTCAAATAGAGATGACACACCAGAACAAGCAACAGAGCGTAGGACCTGATCATCAAGGATGTAATGTCCCCCGGATTCATAACCTCTACCAATAATCTGCTTCGTCGATAGATCCTGAATTAAACAATAGTCAGGGAAGAGTGAGATAAAGCAGTTCAAATGACGAGTGAGTTTACTTGGAGATAAAAGGTTAAAGGTTAGATCAGGAACGTTAAGAACAAAGGATAATGAGAGAGATGCAGGGGGTTTAACAGTGCCTGAGCCAGTAACACGGACTGGAGAACCGTTGGTGACAAATAAGGATGAAGGGTTGGCATAGGGTACATATGAAGAGAACAAGTGATGATTACTTGTCATGTGGTTGGTGGCACCAGAATCAATGACCCACTTAGTGGAAGCTGCAGTAAGACCAGAGAACAAAGTACCTGTGGCTAGAGCCCCTGCAGAAGAAGATCCAGATCCAGAATCAGAGAGACCGGGTGTCTGGGCAATATGAGCAAGTCCACGCTGTTGATCACGCTGCTGTTTATTTTGCAATTTTCGACAATATTTCTTAACGTGGCCCGGTTCTTTGCAATAATTGCAGATAATACTGCCAGAATTCATTGTCAGAGAAATGGTGCTTTGTTTATACCCATAATTCCTAGATTCAAAGGGACCACGCCCAGCTAGGGCACTTGCATTTGGATCAGCAGAAGAATGAATCATATTGTCAGCACCAAGAACCCGTGAGAAAACATCTTCAAGAGAAGGAAGCTCTTGACTAGATAAAATTTGGGAACGAATAGTTTCATAAGATGGGTTGAGAGCTTCAAGAAAACTTATGATAGCCTGAAGTTCTAAATTCTTGATACGAGTCGACAGATCGGCTTGCGGAGACATTAGTACTTTCATTTCCTCATACATCCTCTTGAAATCTAAGAAGAAATCCTTCAATGAATGATCTTGTTGTTGAGAACGATAAAAACTTTTGCAAACCTCATGAATACGAGTAATATTTCCTTTTCCAGAAAACATAAATTCAAGATAATTCATGTGTGCTTTGACAGTTTTACAATGGCTAACAGAAGATAGAATCTGTGATTCAATAGAATTTCGAATTTGAAACAGAATCCGAGCATCTGCTCTTTGCCAAGCCAAAAGTTTTGTTTCATCATCAGAAGGAGGATCCTCAGTTAAATGACTTTCCATTTCAATGCCCAAAATATATACTCTAACAGTTTGATTCCAATCACTATAATTTGTCCAGTTTAACTGTGAAGCAGTAATTTTAGCAGACATAGGCAACATATCAGAGTGCCTAAAGTCAGCCATAATGACAATCAAGTGAAAGTCACAAATTTTGTTTGAGAAAAGAAATAAGTATCAAAAATAAGAGGAGCACGAAGTATTAAATCAAAGGAATCAAAGAGTATAATATTAATACTCAATCAGAGGCCAGCCACAAGAGTCCAACAGACACTCAATCACAAAATGGAAGTAAAAGGGCCGCTAGAGTCACAACATAGAAAATGACAGAATAGTCCTATGAATTTGAACAATGGCAGAATGGTCCTTCAAATTAGAAAAAATGACAGAATGGTCCTCCGAATTTGTAAAATGACAGAATAGTCCTCCAAATTAGAAAAATAACAGAATGATCCTCTAAATTACCAAAAATGACAGAATGGTCCACAAGCAAGTCACAGATGCGCCAATTCAGATTTTATTTTTTTTAAGGAACAAATATAAGCAAAATGCTTCAAAGAATGAGATCACGAAAGTACCGAAGAGAAGTCGATCAGGAATCTGTGGTGGCCTGTCAGAAAGGTCGCCAGAAATAGGCTCACGCGCCGACGCGTGTATCGGAAGGCGGAGGGAACGTTTGCGCGTGAAGAGACACGCCTGATCGGAATGAGACGCCACCGCAGGTTTACACCGATCGGAGGTCGGAAAGACTGAAGAACTTGCGCGTGCATCCTGATGAGATTCTGACGAGAGGTGATCTAAATGTGTTTCAACGGAAAAACTGATTCTTAACCGGAGAAGATGAACTGAAGGAACGAGAAGGCTCTAGTACCATGTAAGCTAAAGAACATCTATGAAACTATATTTACTCACACTATCAAATGAGAGGATTACAATACATATATATACACAAAACGGAGACCGAGTGCGTGATTGACGGAAGGTATTTTCAATGTGTAGGTGAAGGTGGGTGAACCATCATATCTCTTCTTCAACAATATCATGCTACCGTTATGACTTTTAACACTTCCCATTTCAATCTATACACTCTTTCATATATTTCCATCTCCCATTCATGTTATTTTGTCTACATTGAATTTATTCCTCATCTATATTTTAATTATTTAAAAGACAATTCCCATGCCGTGAGCTAAGGTTTGTATTTTGTTCAATTACCTTGGACATTATTATAAGTTCTCTTATCCATCCATAAAGCCAGTCGATCATTACAACACGCCTTAGAAACATGTAAAACGACTTGCTATTGACGTTTTCCTTTTTTAAGAAAATCATTCTTATTACAATACGAGAGGCAAAAAAGGCTAAAGACATATCACAATCAGACAAGAGTAAATTTCCAGCAATCCTCAATTATCCGTTATTGTACTGATTTTACTGATCTCCTTTCACTAGACCCACTACCCGCATCTCGATCGTGTCATGTTACGATAAATATAAATATTTCTCAAAAATTAAACGTAATTAGAAAAATAAAGTAATATTTTGAACCTTTTTTGTGACTGCACTATCATTTATTTTTTTTGTACAAGAAAAGTTTAGATAAGTTGGGTGTCAAGGCTCACCAAGGTTAAGATATGCCTCCAGGTTCAGAGAGCACATACATACAGAATCATTTATTTATTTATTTTTGTTAATTATATAACGCAATCATTATTACATTAGCTAGAAAGTGTTATGGACTTACAAATTGGACTGTAAAGTTTTCCGGCCCATGTTTTAGTTCAGCGTCGCGACGTTAGAGCAAGTCAAGTCTAGGGATGGAAATAGGCCAGGCCTCTAACAGGGGCCTACGGCCTAGCCTACATAAAGCCTATCCTAGCCTATTTAGTAAATAGGCCAGGTTCAGGCTCAGGCATATTGCTAGGCCTATTTAGATAAACAGGTCAGGCCTATTTTTATAAGGCCTAGCCTACAAGCCTACAGGCCTGGCCTATTTAATTTTTTATTTTCAAAAATATATTATTATATAAATATATATAATATCATCTAAATAATTTTATAAATTTACCAACTTAATCTTAATTCTAAGTTTCATATTTCATCGTCATTATACTCATCCCTTATTTTCGCATAAATCATTCACCTCTACATTTCTTCTCTTCGATCGCTCGAGATGGCAATACTAACTCACTCTCTCCCCTAATTTGTAACTTCCACTAAAGCATAAAAAATGTTATGAGTTTATTTTAGTGTCAAATGAAATATTATAATCTTAACAAGAGAAGTTTGTCCCAATTTACGTGGAAAGAATAAAATAGGTAAAAGTCTAGTTTTACATGTTAATTGTTATGCTTAGTCGATTTTAAAAAATATATCTCATTAGTCAACAGTTGATTAGTTTTTCTTATTCCTATTTGTTCGAACAAGTGTTGTCACTAGACATTATTTTCTTTTCCTTACTAAGCCTTAATATTACTACAAGAATAGATGTTAGGCTTTTAAGACATAATGTAAGATTGTATATAAGCATGAAGGGTTAAATATGAATTTGGCAGCATAGGCTTTAAATGCTATTTAAAGTCCTACATTTTAAGTAGGCTTTTAAACAGGCTTCAGGCTTTGTCAGGCCTTCTGAAGGCCCAGGCCCAGGCCTAAAAAAAAGCCTACATACAGACTCAGGCCCAGGCTCAGGCTTTGAATCTTTGTTACAGGCCCTGGCCTATTTAGGCAAAGCCTAGCCTAGCCTAGCCTATTTCCACCCCTAAGAGCAACCCCTCCCCACCCACCCTTCTCTCAAACAAAAAAAAAGTCTTTTAATCAGAGCATTTCTTTCATTGACCTGAAATTTTTTAGAATCAATTGTAACATCTAAATGAAATATTTTACTGTAATCAATTCACTAAATCAGTGATCAAACACAATCGTTGTTGTACGATAGTCACGCATAGAAAGTGCTACAAATTAACATTCTTGTTGAAAACCAACATTCCAACATTATAGAGATATCAAAACACGTTCTCACAAGAAGAAAACACGAAACTACACGGTCAAAACACAACACTAAAAATCGTTCCAAATTTTAAGTGGATACAGAATGAATCCTTACTTTTTCTGTTAAGGATGAATCATCTCGAGCACCATAACAAAGAGGTACATTGTACTTATTCCGGATGAGGGGAAAACAGCAGCAAGAGACCAGCTTGCATAACGAGTCTATCCAGTGTAGTTTTCATAACAATCAACTACATTAACGACTTTGGCTATGTTAGCACAGCTATTCCGATGCTTCCACTTGTGTCGTAGCCTCAGTGTGTTTCAAATTTTCAAGAGAAGAAATCCGTCGGTCTAATGAGTCGTGGACACCTTTCATCTAGAAATACAAAGAAGGAAGTTACCATCAGCAGCTGCAATGCCAGTGGATAAAAGATTCAAACAAGTATGATGCTAAATCAAAACATACTCAATACCTTCATCGCAGGAATAAAAGTAAGGAGGGAGAAAATGGATCAAGTTAATTAAATATACGTCATCAATATCCAAGAATTAGTAACGGATAGACATAAATAAGGGTATTTGGACCGAATACTACTACAAGCCAAAGTCACATCAAATGCAGAAGAGGTAAAATTAAGCTCCCCACCATCCTGAATATCAACCCTGTAAGCTCCACTAGACATTATTGTGAGGAGTATTTACAATAGAGAATCGTACTCCTCTCTCCCAAGAGAAGCTCAAATTACACAACTCTACTCAATATTTCTGAGATTTATGGGTTCTCTTCACTGAGAGCTTCTTCAGTTGCCAAGATTCAATCACCTTACCTTTTGATCTCAATGCACTCCTTATTAAAACCCCGCCTATATGTGTAAGGATAAATGTCATTATATGAAAGGAACTGTTCATATTTCTGTATTTCTGCCATCGTAATGTGAGGTAGTGCAAATGCAATTTAATAATCTGCATCAGCTACTAGCGAAGCCTGAATGTTCCCTAAGAAATGATAAGAAAAAATATGACAAATATATGTTCAGATAGGACTAACGACAAATGATAGTTCAATACGGAGGCAGCTAAGTAGTTTTGATTGATGATATGAAAAGAAAATCCCAGATATTTGGGACCAAAGCTTGTTTTGCTTTCAGAATTATAAACCAACTGCACCTTTATATCAGGAAATGGAAAAAGAGACAATTTGAGCCATCGGGAAGAACATTCCACAATAACAAAACGCATGGTTTTCAAGATCTCAATCTTTGATCCCCGATCTTACCCATAAAAATGGATCACAAACTTAGTTAAAGGAGAGAAGAACCCTTAAACCACACAAATTGAAGATATTACAAAGATACAACAAACAAAAATCCACAATCTTTACAGTCCACCAGAATAGTTCAAACAATTATCACAAAAAAGAGTAAGAACAAGTAGAGAAGTTAGTCAAACTTTATGGTGTCGTCAATCAAACAGGAAAAAATTTCCATGCAGCGTCTCAATTCGAGGTTCTCAATCTATAAGATCAACACGTACAGGCCTAGCAATTATCAGGAAATCAAGTATGAAGATAAAAAATATTTTTTTAAAAAAAGGTATTCGGGCTTATGGCTTCATCGATCAAAATGACAACAATTCTACCAACAAATGGTTGTCAATTTGAAGAAATAAAAAACCAGCCTTCCATTTTCTAGGGCTGGACGATTATCAAGATGGGTCTAAAACGGCGGGCATTCAACCAACAAATGGTTGTCAGCTATCACATTTGTGCAGCCACAGCCACCACATAAATATCCCAAGCCAATCGCAATAAATTAACAGATATCACCATCGCAACAGCTTGATTCCTCGCATACAAATCAAAGCTATACAATCAAATATAATCAACGCCGGCAATAAGAAATGGACATTGCGAATGACATCATACATTTTAAATGCAACATAAACAACGTATTATTACAAAGAGACGTGCAACACCAAAGGAATACAAGGGGATGCCCTAATGCGAAGGACAAATAATTGATGAGGCTTTTGAGGAAGGGGGAAGAGAAGGAGGTGAAGGCACCTGTTGAGTAAAAGATTCCTGCGCAATCTTGTAATCCCGGTGAAGGATGTATAGACCGGCGAATGACGCCGATGCTGCACCGGTGAAGAATGACGCCAATCTAACCCTCAGAACATACCCCATTGCTCGCCCCGTCCTTCCTCAATGTTGTTTTCCCCTCCTGTTTCTATTTCGCAAAGCAATTCCGTACAGTACCAAACGACGCCGTCTTCGTATGCCCCAAAAAACCCCGCGTGTCGACATGCGCAGGAGAATGCAGCAAGTTAATTGGCATGTCCGATTCAGGCATGGCACAAAAACCTCTGGTTTTGCAAATTACAAAATTTTAGGTTGCTCACTCGCCTAATTTCATGAAATTAATAATTGTAATTAAAAATTGATAGTTGATTATTAACAATCAAATTTAATACTCATAATTTATTTAATTCACTAAATTTTTTATTATACTATTATGAATTGATAATTAAAATTGTACAATTTATTATAAATTTTATCATATATAGACATTGAGAGGAACATACATATACTATTTTAACTTCAGAACATAAATGATTTAAATTAACTCATAAATTACTTATTTATATGAGATGTCTGTAAATTAATTTTGTTTGGATCACTTATTTTGTAATTTTACGGCTTGGAAGGTTCACTATAACAAACTCAGCCCAAAATGAGCTTTATGTAACTCGGCCCCTTTTGTTTTGAGAAAAAATACTTCTATAATGCGCATTGATACGTTGATTGCTATGACATGTGACTATATGAGCGTTACTGACTGAATATTTTCCCCGCTTTTTTTTATCATTGAAGATATTGTCATGTTTCGGTCAACTCCTCTGACACATCTTCCAGTCACCCGCAATGGGTATTCGGCGGATACTTTAAGCCGATTGGATCTCCTTAAAATATATTTATCTGTATGCTTCTTAATACCAACCAAAATTATTGACACTATAATATCTTGAAAATACATTAGAAAATATTTAATACAATATTAGAGACTATAAATGAAAGTAATGTCTAGTTCGTGCACTATAACGAATTACTTGATAGCAGGAAATTTGATTTATGATATAGGCCCTATTTGAATTTCTAGAAATACCAGTATAATTACTATGTATGGAGAAAAAAGAGCTTGACTTTTGATCCTTTTAAGCAGTCACAAACCAAATGGCCACGAACGAACTATCAGATGCAAATGCACAGAAGGGGATTGCAAATGAGGACCGCATATTGATGGAAGTTTAACTATTCGAAACAGCAGGGGGTGATAAATTAACCCAAAAAATTGAGCAAAGCAATGACAATTTAAATCATAATAGCTCAGGACGCAGAAGATTGCATGCCAATTCTTCAGAAACAATCTCCCACGAACCCCATAATCATCATCACTCCTATATGCAACCCCCCTTTGTATATCAAAAGCATCATTTGCCACTGTTTCCTGTCACCATAAAAATAATCAGATTTATGAACGCAAGAGGAAAAGGATGACTAGGCAATTTTAAGAATACCCGGACACTGAATTTGCAAGCACCATTTTCAAGCAAAGTAAACTTACAATTTAGCATTCAAATAAGGCAACTTGCTATCTTTGAGAAGCGTGCCCAGCAACGAACCTAACAAAAAAAAATAAAGTGAGCAAGCTTCCCGTTTGAAAGTACAGATATCATGAAGAAGCAATTAAGCATTATAATGTTGGACAACAAGGCACAAAAGAATAATGACAGATATCATCACACAGACTGTAGAAGTATTACCTGGTTTGCTGTTTCCCAGCATAGGTTGGGGTTGTCCTCCCATTTGTAGGGCCTGAATTTTGGGCACTGCTCACATTTACTCTGTCAAGGCTTCCCCTATTGCCCCCAGTTGAAAGTACAGAAGACTGGACAGGCCGATTTTCAGGGCCATCCATGTTCTGAGAATCCTTAGATTTACTCAAAACTTTTGCATTTGCAAGCCCACCAGTAACACTGAAGCTTACACCATTTGTTTGCCGATGCTTTAGGGCTTCATCAGTCACATTTGGAGGAATTACAGCAAAATCTTTCACAGACTTGTCAGTTTTAACATTCTTGGTATCAATTGAATGAACTTTCTTCAGGCGATGAGACTGAGCCATTGGTGTAACTGCTACAGTAGGCAAATATGAAGAATAAGGAGAAGATGACGACAACGATGCAGCTGCAGCAGCAACTTTGGCAGCAGCTGCCGTTGCCACTACCATTTTCTGTGCTCCTTCACGAAGCTGAATATAGTCACCCTCAATCACAAATAACTGGGGAGAAGAAAAAAATACAATCAGCTTATAAAGCAGTTATATTAATTGAACGCAGATGCTTCTATACATACAAACTCTAACTTGACACTCACCTCAGGATGGCTGGCCACAAAATCATCAAGCTTTCCATACTTTATCTTGTAATCATGCCAGTGTAGAGGTGAAAGCATCTTGCCCAGTCTGTTAGGCAGCTGTGTTTCAAAGGACACACCAACTATATCAGCTTCAAAATCCAGAACAGCCATACCATAAAGGAGCCTAAGAATATTGTTAGGGCTTACTAACCGTTGAACTAATTCGAATTCGTCCACCAGCAGGAATAGTGCGCACAATACAAGCTAATAATGTCCTTTCATCAAGAAGAGTAACCTCAGAAGTCCTTATAATTTCTGTGAAATTTGCCTGCCCAGTTGGGACATATGCTTCAGGCAAAACTGAATCAGCAGAAACATTTGTTGCCCTTTCACCATGTTTAACTAATTGGATTATGTGGGATGATGCAGTTGTGGCAGAGTTTGTTTGCTCTGCCACTAAAATTTGGTCCCCTGGTTCACAATTTGAGGAAGCCACAGCATTCTGGTCCTGCACATAGAAAATGGTTGGTTCCAAAATTCTAAACTGTAATAGTACACAGAATGAAGCTGAATGGAGCATTGTTTTTGTTAGTCACTTCTACCTAAATGTCAGTACATGATTAAAAAAAAAAATTAAGCGCCTGGTAAGTTTTAAAGCTCCCAAAAATATGCTGGAAAACCATTTTAAAAGATGCATTTAGGATCTGTTTACTTTTATTTTGCATGCATCATACAACAAGGATACCTAGATGATTCCTCAAAATTGCAAAAATATGATGTTAAAATATTTACTTTCCTATTAAAAAAAAAAGCTTCTATACAACGCTTCTGAAAAGGACAAGAAATATAAGAAGGTTTAACAAAATCAGTAGTTGACTACTCGAAATAAGTAGTTTCATACGGGATGAAGGAATAAACCTTGATTTCACTGTTCTGTTCAAAAGAATTCAATCTTAAGGCACTATGGAAATGAGAAGAAATCTGTTGTAGGCTCTGATCTGGTTGGGAAGCTACAGGTTGATCTTTGTCAGCTGACTGAAAAACCAAGGAAAAATCAAGCTATCTTCACCATCACGCACATTAATCAAGGGCAGTAAAATATTCAATAAGAATCCACATAAAGTTCCAAAACCTGTTTCTCCCCAGTAGATGATGTAATCATAGTTCGTGGTTCCTCTCCTTGGCAGATATGAACATCCAAATAGTTGCCAAGAACTTGTCCGTTGATAGAGTTTTCATAATTATACTTTGCATCCAATCTCAAGGAATTTTGATCAGCTTGAGATGAGGAAGGATCATCCTGTATGGATGCTTGTGAACCATCTGATGCATCCTGAAGAAACAAGCAGTGTTCTAACACCAAATAATGTATCACCAATACATGGTAAATATTTAACTATTTCAATACCTGTTGATTCTGCCACTGTTGCATAGGTGATATTGCCTGTACTGAGTGAAAATGTCCAACCTGTGGTGCAACTGAGTGGGACACTCCTTGTTGATGCAAGACAAAAGGATGCAATGCAGCCACTTGACCAGGTGGGAGGTAGGAGGGCATCCCAAGAAGAGATGATGGAGCAATAGGGACGCCGGGAACATGATCAGTCTAAAAATCACAAAAAAAAGTAGTCAATTTTTCATTACATTTACTTGTTCAACCTATAGTAAAAAATATGCTGCCGATCAGAATATAATAGGCATACAACCAAGTCATCAAGCATAACAACCTGATCATCACAAAAATTCTATAATAAACGTATATGTCGACTTTTTTTATCAGTTAGCATCACAATATTGACTCCTTAAAATAAGTTTCTCCACATGCTGCAATTCTATTGGAGATCTTGATAGCAAATAACTAAACTGCACCCAAGTTTTCTACCTATCATAGAACATGCTTCCTTATCAATGACAGACATTCTATATCAGCACCTTAATAACTTCATCTATACACCATGCATCTGCAGTTCTACGTAACTACTTCCTCAATGACAAGATCTCAGGCAACCAAAACAAAAAAAACATTTATGCTTGACAATTATAGTCAAACACATTTAATTATGTCTTTCACAATCACATTTATAACTATTCTATTAATTTTAAGTGCTTCCTTATTGCGTTGTTACAAAATCAATCCATCGATATCAGGCAGAACCTCCATTAAATAAGAGACCCCCCCTCCCCCCAAGTATTCCAAGTTGGTTGAGTAAAGCACACTCACATCACCATCAAGTCTTGACCCCATTCAGTGGAAGGGAGGTAAACACCCTGTTCCAAAACTGGTCTTTCCAAATGAATTACTATCCCAATCAGCTATACTTTACTACAAAATTTAAAAAACAAAAAATCCAAATGCCTGTATATTGTTAATTATATTCCATAAAACTATGGGACACGGGTACAAACCTAAAGAAATTAACCATATCCCATAAGTGTAAAGTAAACGCATAGTAGAATCAGAACAATATGTAAAGTAATTGCATCCACAAACCACGCTGATTAATTAAATAGAATTTACCCGTATGATGCAACTGCTAGGTATTCAATGCCTAATGAAAATCTGCCACTGGCGCTCTATTCCAGTCACTAAAAAGCTACAACAATCACTTAGAGCTTTACCCAAATCCCCCTAACACATGGTAAGAATTATATAACTCCTTAACATACAATATTAAAAATTCATTTTCAGAAAACTTTTAAAAAATTTTCAGTGAGATGTTTAACCATCAAACTATTAATTAAAGCAGCCCACCTGAATTGCTGCATTTCCATTAGATGCAAAAGGTTGAACACTATCTGAATTCTCATTTGGAAGAAGGCCGATATTTCCATTGGAGGTGTTGCCTCCATTTTCATCGAAGTGGGTTCCATTGTCTTGTCCAAACTGAGATGAATCCTTATGATTGTAAGTTCCACTCCTCTCTCTTGCCTCGGCCAGCTCAAGTTGAAGTTGCTGTATGGCATGCAAATGAAGTCTCTCCATCTCCGCAAACTAACATCACCAACCCACCCAAAAAATAAGGAAAATGAAGCGAAACCCACTGTTAATAAAGCATAGAACAATATTATAATAATAACAATACTACGAAGGGCCCACAAAAGGTTTACAAAGATTGAATTAAAAATCATGATCTTATAACACCAAAAAATTAAATTAGGGTGAGGATATAATAGATCAAGCAATGAATCTCCAAAACTGAAGCACAAAGATGAAAATAGCTATGCACACATAAAAATATAGCTGCCACACAAATATGAGCAAAACAATATACATTTCTGCTTAAAGGACATACAAAAGCTGAATCCCAGCATAAGAGAAATGATGGCAAATCAACCTGTCTTTGATAACCCATCCAGAGTTGGTTATATTGCTCAGTCCGTTCTCGCAATTCAGCCTGTAATGTCTGGTTTGTTGTTGCTTGATAAGCATCCACCTCACGAACTCGAGCAATCCAAGCGTGAGCCTCTCTCAATTGCTCGTCTTTGTACATAATGGTCTCCTGAGCAACCCTGTGCTGAAAGATAAGACCATTATCAGCCCATGTAAACCCTAAAAGCCATCATAGTTTCAAATGAAATTCTAAAATAAAATCAGACACTATTGAAAGGTGTAAAGCTGACACTACCAAAAGGTAAATAATTTACAGTATTCAAACTTGGGAGAATACCAAGGCATCACAGAAAGATTAACACACAAAATTCAAGTATACATACTTGTTCCTGCAATTCCATCAGCTGCCTTTCTTTTTCTTGAATATGTTCCTGAAGCTCATGTATTTGTTGTAAATGCTGTGCTCGTTCAGCTTCTGAGTGATCATGCTCCATTCTGCAAAAGTGTTTACTCATAGAATCATGTTGAAAACGAAAAGAGTCATGCCCCATCAACATCTCATTGATACAATTTGAGGGAGAGAAATATTTGGGCAACAATGTAATACAGCAGAGATAAGTTTTTTACTTCAGAGATTAAGTAAATTCATTCACATACTGATACGCCCTCATCATACTTGCCTATATTACAAATGCTTATGCAGTATGTGTGTAGTTAAAGAAAAACCTGAAAGTTGCAAGTTCTTTATTTTGCTCCCGGAGAAGGTCCTGTTTTGCCCAGGCCTGACAGAATAATAAATAAGAATATCAAATAAATGCACTATTAGGGTTAACATTAGCATTTCAAAAACATTTTTCAATAATAAGGAGCCATTCAACAAACCGCTTCATTGTCTAATTTAATAGCATGCAGTTCTCTGTCTCTCTCTTCCATTTTCCTTTCCAGCTCATGCGCTGCATGATCCCTTTCACGGAGTTGCTCCTGCAAAGCCAAATTTTCAAGCTAAGAATATAATAACAAATAGCGTCATAAAAAGTTTAACACAGGTAGCCTTAGAGAAATAGATTATCAGCACAAAATTCTTTCTTTTCTTCACAATCGCAAAAACAAATATCTACTTATGCAGTATCAATAAACGATCAACAGAAATGACAACTTGATACTACCAAAAAGGGTACAAATTGACAATTTAAAAATACTCTAATCATAAAACAAGGAGAATAATAGATTTTTTGTCATAAATTAAATAGAGTAAACTAAACTTGCTGGCAGCATTAGAATGTTCCTTGAGTTGAGCAAAATGGCATTAGAATGTCATAAATAATAGATTTTTTGTCAATATTTAATTTACACCTGAAGCTTGCTGGCAGCATTAGAATGTTCCTTGAGTTGAGCATCAAAGCTATTTTGCATTTCAATTATCTCAGTTCTTGCAATCATTTGAGCTCTCAGCTCAATCTCAATATGCTCTAGCTCCTCTCTTTGTCTAGCAACATCCTGAATCCTTTGCTGCAATATATCATTGTCCAATGTCCCATCCACAGTCACCGAACAGAAACCAACATCAAGAGGCTCCCTTCCTTGCTGCACCTTGAAAAAGAAAAAATCATCTTCAGCTCCTAAATCCGTAAAACTGAAAAGAAGCTTCTGTTATCATCAACATCAACCTTACCTCGTATATGGTTCTTTCATCTGATTGCCCTAATTTTGTCTGTTCTAACTCCTGCAAAATAGTAGATGTTCATTTAACAACAAAATTGCTCTCTCCGCCAAAACGGGAATGCTAGCACTCCTTAAAATAATGAGTGAACAATGCAGCTTTGACATTGAACTTAAAAGCCTCAAACAAACTGCTTTCACTGCTCTCGTTCTTAAAAGACAATAGCTCAATTCCTAATATATGCACAATTGATAGGTGGGGGTAGCCAGTAGTAACAGCAAATGAGACTCTAAAACTTGAACGGTTGAGACGTACGAAAAATATAAGGTTTCACCGAGCCAAATATCGAAACTACAGAGAACCATGCACTATCCAAAAGATAGAACGTTTAAGAAATAAAATCTAGAAACTGAATCACATTACGCATTTCATTTCAGTCCTGATATGCAAAAGAAAATACAATTAAATCTTAAGTAGACTTGAATCATCTAAGACGAGATACTTGCTTCACAGAGAGAAGCGCGAGGGCTACAAAAGGACCACATTGTGCACCTAAACACTGCTCGTGATATCTATTAGCCTCAGGCTTAGCGCCCAGAAAACCCAAATACCACCTGAACTTCTCAAAGGAGATACTAAAGGAAACACAGATTGGCGCGAGCTGACGATACTAAACCCTAACCCCAATTTAGCCAGTGAGAAATTCGTTAAACTTCAAAGAAATGCATTGAGAAGGGGATCGAATGATTTCGTTTTCTCCATCTCTAACAATGGGTAAGCTCCAGATTCCACAAATTTGGGTTTTTTCCCCACCATTTCCCACATTACACGACCACCAAATAAGACTACCCGCCAAATCAGTACCTTATCGTCTGGGTTTCGAGCTAAATGATGCTCCGCAACAGCGCGCCACTCCCGCCGGGATGACGGCATCTGGAGAGAAGAACCACGAGTGGTGGTGGCAGTGGCAACAGAGGCCGTGCCCTCCATTGAGTGAAAAATCGAGGACACTGGTCCGCGTCTTCACTCAATCCGTATCGCTCAAAGATAAAATCCCTAAACTTTCAAGGGAAATACATTAGCAAAACCCTAAAATTGGGTACTTTCGAAAGTAGGGCACTGGCAACGCAGAATGGAGTGGGAAGGGTGCGAAGAAAAAAGGCGGGGGACTTCGGAGGATAAAAGGA
Organism: Inga laurina; assembly: GCA_963855925.1. Taxonomy (NCBI): domain Eukaryota; kingdom Viridiplantae; phylum Streptophyta; class Magnoliopsida; order Fabales; family Fabaceae; genus Inga; species Inga laurina. Next base: position 1,472,323 of record OY979704.1, read on the forward strand.
TTTTGGAGGGATTGATGTGTAATTAATTCTCTTATAGGAGGATGACATGATTTTTTAAAAAAATTTCCATAAATATATGATTGAAAATTTATTTATCAAATGTGATTTAAAAATATTTTAAAAAATATCTTTTGCACATAAGAGAAAATTGTTAGATTTGACTACTATCCTCTACTCTTATCGTTTTTTTCCCATCCTCTTCCCCTTCACTTCTTATTTTAGCATTTAGATTAAAATTTAAGAGATTCAATTTTAATGCTTAATAAAAATATTAATAAAGAATCAAATAAAATAAATAAATAAATTCAAAAATTACTAAATTTTTTGATAAAATATTTTTAACTTCAATAAAAAAATTTAAAAAAAAAATATTTTGATAAGATATTAAAGATGATCTGTTCAAATTTCAATCTAAATGTTAAAATGAGTAGTGGAAAGGAGGAGGAGGAGAGACGATAAAAAAAGAAAACAATAGTCAATCCCAAAATTGTTCGAATATAAAAAAATGTCAAATAGGGAAGATATATTGAATATAGGGAAAATTGTTTGAACATAAGGTAATATCTTTTATACACAGGGAAGATTATTTACACACAAAGGTCCAATTTGACAAATAAGTTTTCAATGAAGTCCATATGGACAATTTTCCCTTTTTAATATTTAATAACTATAATTCTCTAACTATAATATTAAATCATAATTTATAATTTCACATAATTCAAAATCTGTAAAAACTAAACCAATTAAAATTTCAATAATACTTCAAATAATTTAAATAAATTTTTTAATCCAAATTTAATCGGTCAAAAAGGTTCCTAAAGCATAATTTATTATTTATTTAAGAAGAAATTAATTATAAAATCATAAAATAACCAAATGATAAATCTAAACTAATTAAAATCAACTATTATTTATTCTCTACATATCTATAACCATCTTTTATAAACCTCAAAATTCTCCCAAAATCCTAACCCTAAAATTCTCAGTAACAGTATAATATTATCACCAATAGAAAGATAAAAATACGTAGAACAATTTTTATGAAAAAATTTTGATAAAAAAAAATGATTTTAAGCATCAAAATTATCATAAATTTAAAACTTAACCTGTTAAAACTCCGTTCACCCTTCGCTCGCCTGCTGATAAAACTGAATGAGAGAAGTGAAGGAGAAGGGTGTTACATTACTTTTTCTTAGCAGGCCCTACACTTTTTTTTTTTTTTTTTTAGAAAAGTTGGCGACAGTTTTTTTAAATATTACAGTAATTACCTAAATAAATGGCCACGATTCTGCCTATAAAGTCAAAGAAACAGCGACCATTCTCCAACGTTGTCCTTAATCCTTTTAACAACTTATTTCATTCATTCTAAATCAAGGTGACACTTTTAGTGAGTGACGACAAAAAATTTAAGAAATAGTACCGACGAATGGATGGATGACCCGAAGTCTGAATTACGAAAATTGAAACGCGAACAGAGGAGTTTTAGTGTGTGTTTGTAAGAGCTTATATTTAGAAAATAAGTCATTATTACGTAAGTCGAGATAAAACTTCTCTCACATATTTACCTCGTATACCGTGAATCACGAATTATAAGCACTTATTACCTAAAAATAAGTTATTCCAAACGAACACTTAATTTGTTACATGCCACCTGTTCCGCGTCGCCGTTTCTTACCGGTCATCGGCCTCCAATTGCGCTTTGGGATTGTCACGTCTCAAAAGTCAATGCAACCAGAGTCTTCCCAATAATCATGCATGTTTACTTGATATATAATTTATATATTAATTTCATTCATCTACTCATCAACATGAATGATATATTTATAATAACAAAATGAATGAAATACAGGAGGGCGGAGAAAGTGTGGGCGCAGGAGCTGACGACCGATCATGCCCATAACTTTATACTATAATATTCTCGTTAATGCGTGTCATTCACAAATATAGTGTTAATTTAGAATAGTTTGTTTTTGGACAATAAGTGTTTATAAATCATGATTCACGGTATACGAAGTAAGTATGTGAGAGGAATTTTATCTCGACTTGCATAATAAGAACTTATTTACCCCCAAAACGTGTTTCCAAACACAGCCATAATCATGGACATAATCATTAAATTAAATTCCGAGTTTTATGAGTGAATTGCTTATTTCTGTCGACGAAAGAACCCGGTGCCAAAAGGCATAGGCATATATCCCCTCCCTCCCAACCATGCCCTTCACGCTTGACCCTCTTGTCTAGTCAACTACCTCGATCTCCACTTAGAATTCGTTCACGTTACAACATGATCCCTAATCAACAAAACATATATCACCCAGTAAATTAAACATCATTTAATTAGCAGCACACCACGTGATGAAATCGTAACTCACTAATCGAAACAACTAGTTAATCCGGAAGAAGAAAATACGAGTATTGTACAAGGCGCAGTCCATTTCTTTTCTTCATTGTCATGAGCAAGCTGCTACAGGCGAACATGATTGTACGAGTGCCAGCTGCTAAACTTTCTTCTAGTAAAATCATATTGTACGGTTGATGTTTCATACAGAAAGAATCAAGTTTTAAAGCACTAGGCATGATCATGGAGGTGTTGTTCCTAATGAATCAAGTCCTAAATGGTACAAAAGTCGTCTACGGGGCAGGGAATGGTGAGAAGGCCCTTCTGCTGAAACCCATATTCTTGCTCAGCTTCCTGCAATAGCTGAATGAAGAGAGGGTGATTGAAGTACATGAAAGGGATCATAAATCTCTGTTATTGTCTTCCTTGACCCACCAATACGGCCGGGCATCCTTCTGGAGGGGCTTGTTTGGCGTGCTTCTTGTCGTGGTAGTGGAAATGAATACTTTTCATGGGAGAGAATGTGAATAATCAATAACGTGAGAAATATTCTTTAATATGTAAGATATAATAATTTAATCTATATTGACTTAATTTAAATAGTTTTCATGGGAGAGAACGTGAATAACTCGAGCAATTTATTTATTTTAGAAACCACTGATGAGGGCCCATTTCAATCCCGTAACGTAACTGCGGCCATATTTTGTTGCATAATTGTGGTCAAATTAATGATATATGTCTGATATTCAGACTTCCTCACAACTCAACTCCCAGACGGATCGGTTCATAGACACAATATTATTGAACAAGTATCGCTATCCGTATATTTCATAGAAAAGTTTATATATAGTATTTTGAGCTTCTGAATCTTCTACAAGTATAGAAGAACAATTTATGTTTAATTTATTGTTTTATGATATGTGTGATATTTATTATATGATCTATTATTTATGATTGGATTTTTTTTTATTGTATGCACAATAAGCAATACTTATTTGTAATCATAATAAATTATGTAATTATTTTATAAACATCTATTTTATAAATGACCCATATATATATTGAAAGTCCCAAGTGCATTACTTGTCCAAAAGGCAAATACTATACTATAGGTGTATAGCCTAATATAATGTGAAAACGTAAATACAATTATAAGTAAAGTAGATTCAAAAAATAGACTGCATTTGAAAACTCAAAATAATAGATGTGAACTCATTTTTCTATTTCTACGTTATTGATGATTGTTTTATTGGCCCTAAAGATAAGTGTGGGCATATCAAACAATCTCACGTCCCCATTCTTAGCTAATGGAGAGTCGTATATCTTCTTTCTCTTTTCATGAGTGGTTGAAATCATGATTTTTGTCAAGAAGCTTGAAGCATGTGTTTCTATTTTGGAGGGTTGGATAAAAAGACCAAAGGAATAAATAAAATAGTAAACAGATGAATAATAATCAAGTACTTTAATTTAATTACAATATGTGTCATTGTCAACTAAATCCTTCACGATATGTGCTACTATCAACTAAATCATTTTCTAACTGTTAATTTTGAGTATATAAATCGTTGCAAAATATCTCCTTCCTCAAAAAATTGCAAAACGCCCAAACTATTAGATGAGTATTTGATGTTGCTCTGTTCGACTCTAAGCCTAAAAATAGTTTCTCTTCCAGTACAACGCTCTAATTGTTTCGGGAAAGTTTCAAGCTCTCCTTTCTATAATTAAATTAAAGATGAATTTTAGGAAAGTCAAGTATGGAGGAATGTAGTAAAAAGAAATTTGAATTAAAAGAGTAATATATTACAAGGCACAAAAGATCAAATAAAGGAGAAAAAGAAAGGATCGAGGTAAATGCAGCTGCTAACTTTTCATCAAAATGTGATATTTTTTTTGTTATCATCCACATCTTGGGATTTGGGACCTCAGATGTGCACCCCCTGTTGCGCCCTCTGCTGCCCCCTAATTTAGGGGTCTTCCCAAATGTATTTTTCATGGCTCTTTGCATCATTATATTCTACACGAAATGAGTGAAATTTTAATATCCTATGGACAAAAAACCGACATATTTTCAATTTTTTATGACTTTTCTTCATCCCCAAAATCGACAACGAAGGCCCCAAATCTCGCTTCTTGATAACTTGAGCAATGATAGCCCAGGTATTCTAGGTATCTTTGCAATCATCAATATCCTTAACAAGTTCATAAGGCCGACTTGCCATGATATTGAGGATGAAGAATTGAGCTCACTATCACTGACAATGAAGAGCGAAGAACACAAAACGAAACACATTGACGACGTTAATATATATAAGTATTATTATAATCACAACCAACTATATTTCTTGAAAATTAAGCTTTTTGCACATTTAGTTTGAATCATGATCATGGTAACTCCTTGATTTATTGACTAAATTATTATTATTATGATAACTCCTTAATCATGAGGTCAACCAATAATTTATAGATATAAAATATTAATATTGAATTATAAGATAGAGCAATAAATATCTATGATAAAATAATTATGATAGTCAAAAAAGGGATATTGATATTTATTGATGTCAAGGTAAACGGGATTTACTAATGACATTAATAAAAACACAACTATTTTCTCAAAAAATGGTCGCTCATATAACGGTTTTTAACAGCGTTATTGCAAAGATTATAGAAGATATAGATGTGTGTGTGTGTACGGGCAAACAAATTAAGGCAGTATTATACAATATTATTGAACGTGATTTGTGAAATTAAGGTCACAAAGTTACATAAAATGGTGGAACATTATTCACTGACCCCAGCTAAAATTAACAAAGAAAGCAAATAAAACTTTGAAAGGACGCAAACATGTGGCCATGTGGGGCTTAAGCTTGAAGGCATGAATAATAAGCAATGTTTTAAAAGTTGGATAGAACGTCGAATCGAAAAGGCTATCAGGTTATGGGTTGTATGGTCGAATCGATAATATAATAATTAAATAAAAATAATATAATACGTGTATATAATTGATAAGTAAAATATTTACATATTTATTTTCCCTTATATGATGATTTTATAAACGATATTTGAGCTTCATATAATATATTTGGACGTAAAATAAATAGTATTTAAAAAATAAATAAAAATATGAAAAAATGTCAGTATTGTAGCGTCGGTCACTATTCATGACGAAATCATTATAGCAGGATGTTACTATAGTGGATGGAATCACTATAGCAGGCAACAAAACACTGTAGCAGTCACGGAAAAACAAGTAAAATTGCTGACAGCATACTGTTCACTCAGTGTAAAAATTAACATGCAACTGTTTGTTCATTACTTATAAATACGAGCATCAAGTGCAGAGATTGGTGTGCAGGGAGATATTTCTCTGATAGTATCTGACAGTTGTGTAAAAATTGTGTTATTTTATGGATTTTATTTCATACATTGTATTACTTTTTGCATGCCTTATATATGGAAGGTTTAGGATTGTATTATTTTTTGCATGCCACCTACATGGAAGGTTTTACTTCCTAAAGGGATGGCTGTATTTGTCCATTTTTCATGCATCTTTTTGTTATATATTTATGTTTGAAAATTTAATATTCAAGTTTATGCAGTATCTATAAGGATTTCATTCTAGTTGTTTTTAATTTTATTATGAGCTAAATTTTCATTTTCCTAAGGTGATGACGTCGTTTACTAACGGCGGATTGAATCTTAACTTATTAAATCTAGTTTTAATTTCTCTTTCATGATTGAGTTTTAATTATTGTTCTTAATGCTTTCATTTGATTGGTCACCTTTTGAATTATTTCAAGATGCATGTTGAGATTGGAAGGAGATGCATGTGTGTAAATCTTATAATTAAAAAATCATGACTTGCATATGAAATAGGAATATATTCATATGAGTTGTGTAGTCTTACTAAGTTCCATAAATCTTAATGCATAATTAATTGCTTAAATTCATATAGAAATATATTGGATTAGCAATTAATTATAGAACTGCTTGACCTTGGAAGAGGCTAGTAATTAAATTAGGAAAACTCGACTATCAATAATGTGGAATAAACTGGGCTAGAATAGATAAGTGATTCAATCCGGAATTTGTTAAGTGAAATATAATCCATAGGGCTTTATCTCATACTTGCTTTCATATCATCTGCACTCATATTTAATTATTTTTCATTTTATTTTGTTCTCTCAATCACCAACTAATCGATCGACTAAATAGAATTAAAACTACCCATTTTGATACTTAGTGATCAATCCTTGTGGGAACGATACTCTACTCACTTCTATATTACTTGATTACGACAGTGTACACTTCCACTATTTAATTGATCATCTACACTCGTAACAATAATTATATAAATATAAAAAATAAATATAAAAATTTAAAATTACTTAAAATAAATATGAAAATTTAACATTATTTAAAAATAAGCACATACAAAAGCTTATATATATCATATTTTCTAAATCACAAGTTATAATATATTGAAATCATTAAAAATAACACAATAACATGTAAATAATACCAATAAACGTTTCTTGGTTCAACTACTCCGATTCCCGATTATGGGCCCAACAGCCGGTCTGAAGCGGCCAGAAACGGTCTAAATGGTAAAATGGTTGAACCATGTTGAACGAGTCAAAAGCCCTTCCAGGCACTGGTCTGACCGCCCAATCCGGTCCGATTTTCACAACATTGATAATAAGAGATTGTGGACGACTAGATGGAGGAGAATGCAAGGACAAGGGGCGTGAACTGTGTGTTTGAGAATTGTACAAGCCATACCAGTTATGGGTGTTCATGAATTTCCCGTCCCGACCTTCCCGTCTCGATATGTGATTTCGGGATCGGGAAAAATTCGGGATCAGATCGGGAATGGGACTTCCCGATTCCGACTTTTTCCCGATCCCAAAAATATATATATGCACATGTATATTTTTGAAAAATATTTAAGAAAATAAGATCAGATGTAAAATAAAATGTGAAAATCCCTAACACCCTTAAAGTAATATCTATTATTTTAGTTTATTTAGTTAATTTTATTTATTATTTATTAAATAATTCTAATTTTTTGTTCCTGTCTTTATTCTTTTTGCAGCTGAATCAACAACTTTAAGCATGTATTGGACTAATTATATATTTATATTTGACTTATTTAGTACAATATGATATTAGATAAATTATATATTTATACTAGACTAAAGGAAACACAACAAAAAATTTAATATAGAGATTTTTTTTTAAAAAAAAAAAAGCAAATCTGGGATCAGGAAGTTCCCGATCCCGATCCCAAAATTTCCCGATTTTCGGGATCGGAAATGAAAATCATTCTTGAACCCTTCTCAGGATCAAAATCGTGAATGGCAATTCCTGATCTCATCCTAATCCCGAACACCCCTAATACCAGTTAATACTTGCAGAGATGATGGGGCATCTTATTCAAAGGTTTGGTGAGTATCGTATCTGCTTTTAAATCAAAGCACGTTCTAATTATTGCTTTTCCACACCAAGCTCTAAATAAGACAATTACAATAAATCTTATTCTATTAGTTAGAGTCTCCTACATAAATTACAGAATGTCATTGTACTCTATCAAAAAAACACGACTTGAGGACAAGCATACCTCTTTTCTTTGGGGAGGGGGAAATGCAGTCCTTTAAACTCTTAATCTCAGCGCTTATCTTTTTCCCATTTGTTCTATTTTGAATTAACACACAAATGTAACGTTCTCTTTTCTTATTTTTTTAATGTTCGGATATATGGAACTTTTCTTAGGTTTACAAGAGAATGTGTCAAAAATCAAAATGCCCCCTAAGTTACAATATTTACTTATTTCATTTCAAATAAATATATTTTGTATTTTTCTTTTGAAACTATAAAATTTCTATTTTAAACGTCAGAACTCAAAAGCAATCATTTCATTTTTTTTGTTAACTAAACACGTATATTCTTCAATAAAGATTTGAACGTTGGCCACATTGTGAGAACAATCATTTCATATTTATTTTTAGAAGTAGGAGCATTGGTCCGATAGTAGGCTTGACATGATATTGGGCTATGTGGCCATTCAGTCCAACAGCGTAGCTTCCACACCTGGGCTAGAAAATATGGGCTTCACTAGGCTCTAGCAGTGGATCATTTACGGGAGTCTCGTGATGAGTTTCCTCGGTGGACTGGGAGGTGGTGGAGCTCCAGAATTATTTTGCCACAACAACCTTATTATCTCATTACTGGCCCAAGAAAAATCTTATTATCATTCATTGTCACATTTGGTAAATTTACTTTTATTTTTATCAGAGTTTTGACCGACGAACCGGCTGGGAAATCGGTCCGGTTCGGGTAAGCATTTTTTTATTTTTTAAAATCAATTTTTTTTTCATTTTTTGTTTCAGAATTTTATATTAATAAATCTAAAATATTTAATTTCTTATCAATTTGGTTCTGATCTAACTTCAATCTCACCCACTAATCCTTGACCTAATACCTCGAATTTGAAAATCTTAATTTTTATACACATGTAAGTGCGTGGGAGCTAGAGTAATCGGAGTTGAAGCGAATCCTTTTATTTATCACTTTTAACAGGAGAGGGATTACTATTGCATGTGAGGCTTGAGGCATTGAATCGGGGGTCAGACTAGACAAAATGGAGTAGAAAGAAATCAAATAGTATCAACTTAACCATTAGCGATCACAGCAAAAGCAAACACTGATTCGTTCGCCTAAAAACTGACCTTCCATAACAAAAAACCCCTCGTGTTGAAATGAAATTACCGCACTACCCTCCCCCGACTCCATGCGGTTATCTCTGTCTCCTCCCTACACAGAAGTGCTTGCCGCCTCCGCCCGCGACCTCCCTGAATGGCCACCATCACGGGGAATGGGGCTGCATTTGCCTCCGGCATCCAATGCTTCGGCGATCGGCTTGATCACCAAAATTCCCTCCCCCGCCGTCGCAGAGCAAAGCGCACACAGGAAAACCACCAGCGTTGCCACCGAGTAGGAATCATCGTCGGCCTTCAACAGCGCCATCAGGCCCAGAAACACAATCTGCAGCGTCAGTGACCCCAAGACAGCGACCGCCAACCCGTAAATCCGAATCCTGAGGCCCTTATTAATCACCAGGGACAGCACCTTCCAAGTGGAGCACAAGAACCAAAACCCGTACGAAACCCCGAAAGCCGCAAACACGATGCTATTCAATAGGGGGTAAGCACAGACCACCGCCTGGGTGCCGGAATCGTCGATTGTCCGAACGACGGAAGTCTGATGGAAAGAAAGGGGCAAACGGAGCTCGTAGGGCTGGAGAAGGATAGAGAGGAGGTGGAGGATTGCGATGGGAATGCAAATAAGGAGGACGAAGGAGATGGCCCAAGTGTCGGTAGGGGTCTTATTGTGGAGGGAGGCGTTGAGGAGGGAGAGGAGGGTGACGAGGAAGGCGGGCTGGAATAAGCCGAGGGAGAAGACGATGTGGATGCGGCAGAAGGTGGCCTGTTGGGCAACGGGGGTGGGGAGAGGCGGAGAGAAGAAGTGGTGGTGAGGGAGGAGCTGGGAGAGAGCCCAGAGGAAGATGAAGAAGACGAGGAGGAAACGGACGGTCCAGAGGGAATTGAAGTGGTGGAGGTGGGGGAGGGACTTGGACTTGAAATGGAGGTGGAAGATGAGGGAGAGGGAGAGGAGGGAGAGAAAGATGAGGGCGGAGACGAAGGCGAGGACGGAGAGGTCGAGGAGTGCGGCTAAGAGCATGGATCAGGGAAGGGTGGAGATGAAGGAGACAAGCGCCAGAAAAGCACCAATTGAGGGGGAGGCGCCTTTCTGTTGTAATCGCAAGGATCCTTCATTCTCGGCTTCCCCTTCTTCATCTTCTTCCTTATTAGTAATGACAGTGGATTATTTAAAATTACGATGGCAGAGTTGTTATTATTAGGACATGCTTCATCAGTATAGCCATTTTATTCGTTGGATATTGGCTACTTGATGAAAGGTGGAGAGCCTGCCCTCTTTCCTGTCACACACCATTGTTTACGGCGGCCGGCAAATTAAATACTATATAAGACATTCAATTACAACGCATCGTTCATTTCAATTTTCCCCTTGTATTCATCACTCATTACCTACTTCATTGCTTTTTCGTTCCGCTTAATTATCTAAAACTTCTGCCACATGCAATTACTTTTGCATCCTAATTAATTTGCATGCTTCATTTTTAATCATCCATCATATTATATTCATTCAAAAACTCATCATTTTATATTAATTCATTCATAAATGCAACATAATCCAGCGTTTTTTTCATATATATTGATGAAGTCTAGCTATATAATCAAGTTTAAATTAATTATACGCGATCCGGCCATCATATGCGTTCTTTCTTGTATATATATATAAGTAGTTTATATACCTGATGTTCTGCGGTTGAATCAGTAAATATTTATTTTTTTGGAAGGCATTCACTCATTTAGAAGGCTTGCATGCATGCGCGCAGTTATTAAGTTTTGGATATGAAATTCTACTGAGTACGTAAAACACATGGTTCGCCTTGCTTAATTAGTGTGTGTGTGGGACGGCAAAAAATTATTTAAATTAAGACTTTTCCCCCAAAAATCACCTACTTGACGAGTGTAATTAACAGCGTTTTGGATGTCTGGTTTCGCCTGTGGCCTTCTGGTGATAACTGTTTGACTAATTAAATCAGCTTGTTTGGGATCGACATTTGGATAATGGGAACGTACGTGTGGGGTTTGAATTCATGAACAAATTATTTGGCAGTAAAACCTGCATATTAATCGATCACTCTCTCAAAATCCAGCTCTGCTTATATGTATCAAAAACTCAATTTTGATTATTAATGAAACCTGCATCCTATTTCGGGCAATCATCTATAATTGTCATCACATATAATGAAGCCTACATTTCTGGCCATCACATTCCAATCCTCTTCACAGTTCACTCTCTCTTTCACTACTCCTCTCCACAAGTAATTTCTTTGTTCATTTAATTTTACAAGTAAAATAGTTCATTAATTGTGAAATTAAAATAAATAATATATTATTCATATTTAATTACCATCATAAATTTAAGTAATAATAAAAATATATTAAATTAAATAAGCAGTGATAATATTGGAGAATCATCGAAATGCATAATCACAAAGTAACTTAGGGCTTGTTTGGCAAAGCAACAGGCACAAATGACCGCCCGCACGTTTGGAGCACAAAAAGCACGATGGTTATTTTTTAAGTGTTTGGCAAAGCGGTCCTTTTGCCTGAGCTTTTAATATTACCGTGGTTTTTTTTTAAAAGCTAATGCACATAGCTTTTTTCCATCCCCTCCCCTCGCTTCTGCTCTTTCTCTTCCATCATTCCTTTGCTGCAGATCATTGGAAGCATTTATATTTTGTCTCACCGCCCTCATTATTTTGTCTGACCAAGCTTCTTTGTTCGCGCATGCACAAAGGCGATCTCTTTCGTTCGAATCACAGCTTCCGGTGATGCATTTTTTACTGCTCCGTCCAGGACTCCGGCAAGGGTTCGACGGTAAGGGTGTTTCGCTGGTTCGCGTGTTCGAAGGAAGAAGAAGATACTTTGGTCAAATTAGATCTGATTAGGGATTTCTTTGCAAACTTCAAAAGTTTTTAAGGAGGGATTAAATTGAAAATTGTTGAAATATTTTTAGGGTTGAACTATGATTTATGAAAAATTTGCATAAATTTGGGTCTTTTTCTGTGATTTCCCTAATCCCTTTTCTTCGTTCACTTGTAATTTTCATAAATTTTGGGGTACTTTTCTTTAATTTTCTCTAGTCCTCAAGGCTGTGCCGAAGAGAGAGAAAGTCTGGAAATACACGAAAGAGATATGTGATGTTACTTTTAGATCTTACTAACACAATATATTACTCCCTCCGGTCTTAATTATAAGATAAAGTTGATTTTTTTTTTTTGAGAAATAAAGGAAGCTAATTAAATTACTATAGATTATTTTTATTTTTATTTTTTCTCCAGACTAATTAGTTTGACTAATAAACTAACATATAATCTGAGGATACATAATATATGATATGATTAAGTAGCTTATTATCAAATTTTATTTATATTTTTTCATTTCAATTATCACAATATATACAAATATATATATATATAGTATTATATAAGATTCATGTCATTTTCAGTCATTTTACATCTAAACGGGCTTTTCAAACTTTAATCCAAATAGGTTCAAGATTAGAAGAAAAAAAAAGTCACTTCTGCCATCGCTAATCTAAAAAAAAATCACATTTACATTTTCACTTTTAATCCTACCTTACTTTTTCAAAAGTCAGATGGAAAAGAAAAAAAAAACTTCTCCACCGCTAATCTAAACGGGTGCTTAGTTTGGTGGTTTCCTTGTTGCATCTACAACCCACTACTGATATAGTGGCAATAATAAATGAACATGTTACAATTTTAATAGTATACCACTCTGATCCTATAAATCTTTTTTAACTAATTCTCACATACCAAGAAGAGTTAGTTGACTCATTAATTATAGGCTTAATTTTCAGTTTTACCCTTATTTATGATTGGTTCCAAAAATCTACATGAATAATTTTTTTTTAGTTTATTGTAATTAATAGGGTAAAAAAGTATAAAATATATTTACTATCCTGAAAATTGATTTATAAATAAGATCAACATTTTTGATAAAAATAACTTATAAAAACGATCAGAATGATATATATTTTCTGCACTCTGTAGCGTGTGGTCCAACATGTTAGATAAGTAAAAAACACATGACTCTCTGACGTGCCAGATGCTCCATGAGTGACATACAAGTACGCAAATAAATGCACTTGTTCTGAGATCGATGTGTCGTCAGTTAGATGGAAAAGAAGAATGGCATTTATGATTTATCACAAGGAACGGATCAAACGGGAAAAAAAAAACGAAGATATATATGATAAAAGATTAGAGAGAGAGAGAGATCAAAGGAAGAGAGCTTTAAGACTACTTGAGGCTTTGGATGTATATATACATGATCCTTGCTGCTTTTACCTATGATTGTTGGAGATAATGGATGGGTATGTCATAATGAACGAATCCGAGACAACTTGGAATTGTGGGGGTCAAGAGAAGAAATGAACTCATGCAGTGACAAACCACATGAAAATCCGGTAATTTCCTTTATATGCGAACTAAAAATGGATTAAGTGTTTTTATGAGTGACCTCTTTAAAAAATTCAAATTTATTTTTAAATATAAATGATTTCCTGAAGATTGTTCTTACTAGTGTTATTTGTTAAATACTATGCAGCTTTTTAATGTCATATAAACCGAATTGCCAAATTGCCATAATGTCATTTATTGCTTGTGATATTGTGAAATCTGGACGTTGAAAGATTTTGAGCCTGGAAACAGGTTTCTTCAATATTTTTTTATTATTTAATAGCCCTGAATCCAGTTACTCCATAACACATGAAATAGTGTTATGGAGTAAATCCCAATGTCCAAAAACGCTTGCTTAATGGCTATTATTAGCTTATGATGATATAATGAGCATTTACATGTTTTTAAGCTGGCCAACGTCTCTATTCCTTTTCTATATAAGGAGATGTTTGTAAGAGGTCAAAACACACTTTTACTCTTGAACTCTCGAACACTTCTCTTCCTCCTCTGGTGTATTTTCACACCTCTTGAGTTCTATTATTTTCTGTAATCCTAGGAAATGCAGCTTCTTATTTGTCAGTAGTTGCGGAATAACTCTTTTAAGAATAATGTTCTTAGAAACGACTTGAATCAACTTTGTCATTTGCAAGCGCTGCTGCTAACTGGAGCTGCATAGCATTATAAGAGGAGCTAGAGAATCCACTAAGTTGTGTGACGATCTAACCAACAATGAATGCAGAATAGCATTCAAATTTAAAGTTAATGATCAATAAGCTGTTGATTGAGGTGATAAAGGGGCTTATCCCCTTATATCCTACTAAATGAGTTCGACTACTTAGATCTCATGATATCACTATGCTCTATATCAACAACCTAATCTTTTAATAAATTATAGTTGATAAAGACTAATTAATATCAATGCCAAAATAAACAAGAACATTGTCCGCATTATGACATTAGTCATTTCTTGCATCACTGGCTCCTCACAAACAAATGATGTAAATTCAACGCATGCAGTAGGAGTAATCATATTCAAGCTAATCCATTTTAATTTAATTTGTAACCATTTTCGAATTAAACTATGCGGATAACAAAATTATCATCTGATAGCTTCATTAATTACTCTTCACATATCTCACCTAATTTCTCAAATTATATAATTAAAAAAAAAGAATCAAAGTAATGATCTTTATCTATATTTTTGATGGGGGGAATACATATAATGGGACAGAGGACAAGACAAGCATATAAAGCTAGAAGGATGGAATCAAAAGACATGTGCTTTCAATAAAGAGAAAGGATTGCAATAAAAAGTGGAATCTCATTGTACAGAGCTTGTTTTGTCACCCTCCGTCCAATTAATGCTTCAGTGACGATCGACCCATACCATTCTCCATCCCTCCTTCCCCTTGAAAGGCTCATTTCGAGAAAACAACTAAGAAAACACTTAATATTGGTAAAGATAAGACAGGCTGATAAATCTTGTTGGTTTACAGGAGAGGCAGTGAGAGAAGTGCTTTTGATTATTATATGTGGCTAGGTTTCAGCACTCAGAAAACGTCGTTTTTATGAAAACCCTAACTGTAAAAAGAAAACAGATCCTAGCTAGCTAAAGACTCAAATACTGCAGAGAAGAAAGCCTCAAAATCATGATGAGAACAATTCTGAAGGGACCTTACAGGATAGAAATTAAATAGGACATAAAATCATCATAATTGGATAGACTGAATAGACATCAAAGAATCGTGATTAAGTAGCAGCTAGCAGCGATAAACTGAGAGTGTGAAGTAGGAGAAACAAAAGAGCAAATGATGGCCGTCTTGGCAGAAAATTCATGATTAAGCTAATATCGATAAAGTTAAGGGATCGATGGTAGTTAGTAGCTGAAACTCACCTGGGGATATGATGAAGGAAGAGTGTGGAAGCAGTGATTGAGGGGAATGAAGCCTGGTCCGAGGAGAGAGCGGGAGAGAGATCTGCTTGGACCAGACAACGTTCCCCTCAAAACTTGAAAGCTTCCCTGTGCAGTGTGGAGACGTCCGTGAAAAGAGGATCTGATTAATGATGAGCATAATCATTTGGTTTTAACAGAAAGTAAAAGAGACGACCCTATGCCGATTTCTGGGTTGGGGTCGGTGAGCCTTAATTAAAGCCTCAGGCTGCCTCTTACTACGTGTCTCTCTCTCTTTTCATCATGACACATGAATGTGGGTGAGAGATAAAGAGAGTGCGTGTCTGTGCGTGCGAGGAAATTAATGTGGTCAACCGCTACCGTTAGATTTTGGATGGCGATGCGGAGTTATCATGATTCACTGATTCGTGACTTGATGAGCTCGGCTCTAATTAATGTATATGTGGAGAATCCGGATCATCTCTGTTTCTTACTTTTTTAACCAAACCTTGTGATATGATGATTTATCATGTTTATAAGATACTTTTAATATGCATTCTTTAGTGACGATTTTGACTTACAACCTAAGAAAGACTTAAAGGAAGTATTTCATGTCAATTGAGCTATAAGATCCCGGCCCCCTACTAATATATAGGAAAAAATATTATTGAGGCACATTTAATTTCCTCCAATGTTTAATTTGATACCTGCGTGTTCATTTCTCCTGATTAGATCCTTTAATTTTACTCTTTTAACATTGTCAGTCATATAATTTTTCCCTACTAACGTTGTTAGCTCTAATACAGAAGTTTATTGTACTTCTTGGGGGAGTAGAATAGTGTTTATATATATAAGTTGAACTCGTCACTTTTTTCCCATACAATAGAAGGGCTAAGCCATGGGAAATAAAAAGACTAGCATAACGGGGAATTCAATCTCAAACTATCATTTTCCACTAAAGTCCTTAATTCCACATGATACATATGCAAGAGGTGGTGCTAAAGAAGCCATTTTTAGTTAAGCATCAGTCACTCTATTTTGAACTCTTGAAATATAAACTATTTGAAGATCTCAATGGAATCTCATCATGCTTTGCTTTTCAAGGAACAACAAGCTGCAAATTTTATCCAAAGAGTCATTATTGAGGAGATCAATCAAATTGTTAGAATGGGATTCAAGAATTGCCTTCGTGAAACCAAATAGCTGGCCACTTGATCAACCTTCGTGCAGACAATAGTATAAATAAGCCCATGAAGAGGATGTTAAGCCCAGTGTGTGGCGGACACATATAGTAGCTTTGGAGCCCATAGATGAGGCCATTCATCTTTGATATAGAGTAATTCTAATTCTAATACAAACACATTTGTACAATGAGAGGGCAACTAATAATTCACATAGTAGAAAGGAACAGCAAGGTGAAGAGAGAAAGTGGGGGAAGAATGATGAGAAGAATAAAAGTGAGGAAACACGCAATAATGATTGATAGCGGAAGAAGAATAAAAGTGAGGTCATGTTGGACTGTTGGTACGACTTTGAGGCACCCAACTGCGTAGCCCCTAACTTGGCTTCCCTTCCAATTAGTGTCGTGGCTTGTGGGACTCCCCTTCCCTCTCTCTATATTCATATAGCCTTCATGCCTCTCACACGCAACGTAGTTATGTAGTTGAGAGCCTTTATTTTATTTGATGGGGAGGCTTTAAATCAAATCAATAGAGAAAGGTGGACGGGGACACCAACTAGACAAAGCCCGTGAACACCTGACCCACCACCACCTCTTCCATTAGTCCCTCACCTTCTGGCTCTCCAAGGGACACTGCAGCTCTTTCCTCAATTATTAATGCTTTTAGAAAGGATTCCTTTGGCGTGCAAATTTTGGCCTCCCTACACTTTGCTCATTCTTGTTAATTCCTTTCTCAATCCTCCGTGCAATAGAGCTTTGACATAAAGCTAACACCTCCGCCACGGTCGTCATTAGCCTAATCTGATCACTGTTCAGCACCTCTACCCATATCCTTCGCCCCTCCCCCTCAACAAAACTTTGCAATTTATTGCCTTTGTCCTTTAATTATGTGAAACCTCACTTTCTGTCATTTAAACCCACAACCCGACACTTTTTGTCCCTATTAGGCGACTTCAATTGACCCCCCACTTTTTCCTTCTCTCTCATTGAACCTCTCATCTTCATTATTACTCCCTTTGTCCCTTTATCCTTTTCTAAAAAAATAATTAAACGTAACAATTATGTAAGAAATTTATTTATTTTTTTTAAAATGACCCTAATTATAAATGGGGGAGGGAGAGTAATAATGAAAAAATAATTAAAGATAATATATACAGTATAATAATTAATTTTAAACAAATTTAAAAAAACATATTTATTATTGAGATAAATTTAAAAGAGATTTTATATTTTGAGGCAAATCAATTAAAAAAAACTCTTATAATATACATGGAGGGACGGATTCTTCTCGTCTTATCTCCTTATCCAACCCCACCTACACCGACCCATCAAAGTTTACTACAGTAACTCTGCAGCTTAATTTCTGCCACATCATCTTCTTGCTGGCACCACTCGTATGGCTTCATTACTACCTAATAAAGTTGCACTAGAAATGAAATCTCTGTAGTTTTCAACCGTGGAACCACATCCCTCTTCCCCCTTAAATAATTGCGTTGAAGTTCTTAATTTGTCTGCTTCGTCAAAATGAGTCTGAAGTCAGGAAACTCGTATGTATGTGCTTGTTTTCCATCTTTATGATTGCGGTCTTCTCTTTAATACTGAGCCATGCATGATACGTTTGACTATATTCAGAAAACCAATAGCGATACAAACTTGAGAAACCAACCTATGACCATGACAAAGGATGAGAACCCGTCAGCAGATTCAAACAGCAAAAGAGAAGAAAGGTCTATCCTTGGCATAATCATCGGTCTCTTCCAAATTAATAAGAGAGAAAAATATTCTCAAATTGAGCTGCAACTTTCAATCAGGCTACTTGATGCTTATACCAGTCACAGTCAGTTTTTGGCGGATACTTAGCAAATAATGATCTGAATAGCTATAATGAATTTTCCTCCACCACAACTTCCCCCAATACATCTATAGCTTACGAGACAATACAATATGAAGCGTCAAGTAACTTATTATGAATGTGTAGAAGTTGAGAACTAGGGAATGTTAAACGAACAATGTTAAAAATATCAAAGGAGAACGAAAACCCCCCAGAAAGACTAGTGATGATGTCAACTTCTTCTTCTTCTCTAGAAGGCGCAGATATTTTACATTTATCTTTTTTTAACAAAAGAAACACGTGGGCTTCTCTGGGTGATGAAGGGGCAGTTCCTTGTTCAAATAAAAGAGCAATGGTCCTATAGGAAATTTACAAGAAGAAAAGCAGAGATAAATGTTTCTACAGCGCACAAGAAAGATAGCACCACAAGCTACCTAATTTCATTGGTCAATATGACCCTTTAATTACAAGTTCCAGCAGCCCAATAGAAATCGCCAACTATATATTCTGCAGCCTGTGCTCTTCACCAGACTTTTAAATCTTTCATCAAATTCTTACTCTATCCATAGAATTTCAACTTCTTCCCTTCTCAGCTATCACTGGTTTACTAATGATGACGGGTGGTGAGTATATTCAAGCATCAAAAGAACATAATATTGGAAGCTTCACCGGCTCAAAGCCACCTGATAATCCAAAAAGGAAGAACAACATGGAAAACAAGAGGAGGTTTAGTGATGAACAAATTCGATCACTTGAGTGCATATTTGAATCAGAGTCAAAGCTTGAGCCAAGAAAGAAGATGCAGCTAGCAAGAGATCTTGGGTTGCAGCCGCGCCAAGTGGCCATCTGGTTCCAAAACAGAAGAGCCAGATGGAAATCAAAACATATAGAGCAAGAGTACAGGAAACTCAGAGATGAGTATGACAATTTAGCATCTCTGTTTGAGTCCATAAAGAAAGAGAAGCAATCGTTGCAAGCTGAGGTAATTAATATGTGTCTTTTAGTAGGTCTACTCGTACAATTCCAATGTTATATATAATTATGTCACGTATTTATGTTTAACAACAGGTACAAAAGCTGAGAGATTTAGTGGAGACGTGTGATGATGGCAGTAAAAGGGAAAACAGGGTTGGGATGGAAAATAGCACAGAGGATGGTGCTTCAGGCAGCGGACAAAATAACTGTAGCGCTGAAGTAAAGCCAAATTTCTCAAATGAAGGTTCAGAGAATGCCAAGAATGATGATATAAGAGAACTGGGATCATTTGAAAAATGGTATAGCGTTGATCCAAGTGGTCTCTTGGATCAGTCTTGTAGCAGTTCACAGTGGTTAGATTTCTGGAATTGAAGAACTGAACCGTGCTTCCCAAAGACCTTGTGTGCATATTCCCTTGAAGAAGGATCAAGCCGTTGGTTTGGTCTTCTGCAGCCAACATTTGAAAGCATTCTGGCCCATGAACAACATCGAAGCTTACATTGCATTTCCCAGGATGATCAAAGATGAAGTTTTGTAGACTTTAAGATGATAGAGATAGGATAGATATTTGAGATAGTCTCATTTAGCTGTTGATAGATTTTAGAAGAATAAAGTATGTACCATGTCATCTCTGTTCGTGTTTGCATTCCTTTTCAACATCTGTGCCATCCAACTACGTCTTATTTTTCCTGATCTGTTCTGGTTTATCATCACTGGGGCTAATAAAGCGATTTCGTGTGAACATTAGTACAAAGCTAACATACCTCCACGTATGGAACGAGTTATGAGTGACGTGCGTATTACTTGACTTAGAGCAGAGAACTTGTTAATTTCTTAGTTTCATCAACTGGCTCATTTCCATTCTATCCTAATTGTTTGAAGCGAGATAAATGTTAAAAATTGAATGAAGTAAATGCAGGCGGATTGTCATACTTTGATCAATTGTTTAATAAACGCCATTCAAAACCATGGAGTAATAAGACCTTGCATAAATAAACCCATAATCGCAACCTAACTTCTAATTTCCACTTTCCAAGTGCATCTGAATATGGATTTTTAGAGTAAAACAAACACAACCAAGCTTTGATCGTGGCACTTTGAAATTTAATCTTATGACTATGAATTAGAGTAATAAGCCACGACGTTAGATTAGAGGAAGTGAGGACGGGGGAGAGACAGCAAAGTAGAAGATATGACTGCAATTTTTATGATTAATAAATATTATACTAGAACCATCACATACAGGTGACAGTTTGGCCGAGTGGTCTAAGGCGCCAGATTTAGGCTCTGGTCCGAAAGGGCGTGGGTTCAAATCCCACAGCTGTCATTTTTTCTCTCCCTATTTACGATTTGGGCTATTCTAATGGGCTTTGGAATTCTGTCATTGGACCGCAGTTTGTAACCAAACTAGGGTATGTCCTTCCTGTTTAAGTGAATGGGCGTTAGAATAATGGCATTGGGCAATCAATTTCTTTGACCCCGCTAATCGAGTTATTTTAAGTTAGGATGTTGTATAGCATCTTCTTCTTGTTTTTTGGGCGATATAGCATATTCCCTAATAGTAAGGAAATGCATTATATAGTTCTTCAAAGACAAACGTCGTTGTTTCACTTCATGGCCGTCCTGCAATTGTTACATGAAATGCAAGTGCCTGAGAAAAAAAGGTAATTGCAGGGTAGCAAACAAAAAGATTAGAAATAATGCAACGCAACAAGTTCCGTTAAAGTCATCATGCTGGCATCTGGCAGGTGTGGTATTTTCTGCATATGTGAGGAGAGCAAAGGAAGAAGCTGGAAAGTTTACAAGGAAGAGGTTACACCACCAATTAGGAATGGAAATAGGTCAGGCCCCTAACAGGGGCCTACGACCTAGCCTACATAAAGCCCAGCCTAGCCTATTTAGCAAATAGGCCAGGCTCAGGCTCAAGCATATTGCTAGGGCTATTTAGATAAACAGGTCAGGCCTATTTTCATAAGGCCTAGCCTACAGGCCTGGCCTATTTAGCTTTTTTTTTTTTAATGTATACTATTACATAAGTATATATAATATAATCTAAATAATTTTATAAATTTATCAACTTAACTTTAATTCTAAGTTTCATATCATATAGTCATTACACTCAACCATTACTTTCGCATAAATCATTCACCCTTGCCTTTCTTCTCTTTGATCGCTTGAGATGACAACACTAACTCACTCACTCTTCTCTAATTTGCACCCTCCACTAAAACATAATAATTTTTATGAGTTTGTTTTAATGTCAAATGAAATATTATAATTAAATAAGAGGAGTTTGTTCCAATTTACGTGGGAAAGGTAAAAGAGGTAGAATCTAGTTTTGTATGTTATTTGTTATACTTAGTCAATTTTAGAAAATATATCTCATTAGTCAACAGACGATTAATTTTTTTTATTCCTATTCGCTCGGACAATTGTTGTCACTAGACGTTCTTTCTTTTTTTTCCTTACTAAGCCCTAATATTACTATGAGAATGGATATTAGGCTTTTAAGATATAATATAGAATTGTATATAACTGTGAAGGGTTATATATGAATTTGGAGGTATAGGCTTTAAAGGCTATTTAAAAGCCTGTATTATTTAAGTAGGCCTTTAAACAGGCTTCAGGCCTTGTCAGGCCTTTTGAAAGCCTAGGCTCAGGTTTAAAACAAAAAAGCCTACATACAGGCTCAGGCCCAGACCCAGGCTTTAAATCTCTGTTGCAGGCACAGGCCTATTTAAACAAAGCCTAGCCTAGCCTATTTCCACCCCTACCACCAATGCACCAACATTTCACCGTGTGACACTGGCTTGATTAACTCCAACGTTGACCTTTTTTTTAATGATGACTAATGAAGGCAAGTACAGAAACTTGGGATTATCAATGCTGGTTGCTCAGTACAAACAATCAGTAGAGCGACATGCACTGGCCTCGTTAAGGATGAGTTATGGCTTTGCGCATAGCTTAGGGCTCTGCTCCTTCCCTATGGCAGAAAGGGGTATCAAATGATTTAGGGGGTAAAACGAGCAACGTAGTGCACATGGTAAAATAAAATAGATAGCATCATCACATAAATCAGAGACATGATTGTCCATTGATATAAATGCGTCTCCAGCAAAAGATCAGAAATTAACAGCCACCGAGAGAACCTCTGCTAATGCGGTTCTGATGTTTTTTTCAAAAAAAAAAAAGATGTAGTTCGTCAAGGCTACAATTGTAACAAGAAAATGAAGCTTTCAGGATCCCAAAATACATCAGCAATCCACGAACACCCAGGTTTCTTCTTTCAATCCTAAAAGTTTACTTGATCTTCTTCTTCGGCCTCAGCTGTAATTAAAGAAATAAAACAGCATATTCATTGTTAGATGATATACCAAAAATACCCCATTTGAAACATAAACACTATCGCACAGCCAACATAATCTAACCATAATTCAAAATGGCATACCTGGTTGCTGTGTCCACACTTCTTCTTCCTGCAGTTCACAGCACGGGGGTGCAAGCGAGCATAACATCTGCAAAACAAAATGTGATATAAACATGTCAGAAAAATCACACTGCTTCCTAGCATTCATTGAACCATGATCTTATCATGAAAGCACTTGATGATTGGTAAAAATGTGAACGAGTGACCCAAATGAGCATTAAAAAAGCAGGGCAGTGCATAAAACTGTTAATTATATACTTTCCAACAAGCACGCCCCAGCCCTATTCTACATAAAAAAACTTAACAGTTATAAATTCAACAACTATTTTGCTTGTCATAAACAAAATTTATAATTGTAACTTGCAATATATCATTGATTCAAAGATACAATCATACTTCTACCAACAACATTATACTCCCTCCGGTATTAATATAAGACATTTGAGGAGTTGATCTAGTCCCAAGACATAGTTTCATATTTGTCAATTTTTTCCTAATTTATCCCTATTGAAGCTCTTTCAACAATAATCAAAACAGAGAGGGAATAAAAAAATTAAAGAAGATGATTAGGGTATTTTAGAAAATAAATGTTATATTAACTAACTCAACTAACTTCCTTATAATCTAATCAAAATAGATAAATATGTCTTCCATTTTATATCCATAGAATACAAATGTGATAGTTAAGCTCGTTTGTCAAGAAAAGGATTATGCTGGCAGAGTCAACATAAACAAGCAGCACAATCCATAGAATGAGAACAACATTGAACCCTGCCATAACTAATTTGGCCGATCCTTAAGTAAATGCTGTAATTAGAAAGCCCGACAAAAGTCTAAAAGCTATACTGAGCGAACTTACTTGCGGCATATCATCTTGTCCTGATTATATTTCCTGGCCAATGCCATCAAAGATGGCTCGATGATACCACCACGAAGCCTCAAAACAAGATGCAATGTCGACTCTGCAAAATAGAGTAACCATCAAATTAAACTGGAGTTCCCTTATTTTTCTTCGAATTTCCTGGTAACCTAAACAGTTATAGGAATGTTGAAAGAAGAGCAAAGATAAGAGTCCAATTTAATAAACTAACCTTTCTGGATGTTATAATCGGCAAGAGTACGGCCATCCTCCAGTTGCTTCCCGGCAAAAATCAATCTCTGCTGGTCCGGAGGAATACCTGGACGCCGACGTATGTGTCATGACCAGGAACCATTCATAAATAGAAAAAGAGAATCACAACTTATTGTACACTTCAGGGGATATACGAAGAAACACACCTTCCTTGTCCTGAATCTTAGCCTTCACATTATCAATGGTATCGCTGGACTCCACCTCGAGGGTGATGCTGTCAAGGTTTTGACGAAGATCTGCATTTTTCTTCGATTTTCTCTATCCCTCCACTATCAACTTCCGCCGAAGGCGTCCCTGTGTTTGAAGCCGCTGATGATGTTCTGCTGCTCCTGCACACCTCACCGGTTTTTAGGTTAGGCCCCCCCCCCCCCCCCCCCCCCCCCGGGGACACTTTTTCCCCTCCAATACATTGCACCGCGTTTGGTAAGGGAAATTATCGGGTTCGGGCTGCGGTTTGGGTTTGGGCCAATCCCGGTGCGTTTTTTTTTTTTTTTTGGAGTCACAATGTTTTTGGAACTAAAAATTTTAGGGAACATCGCAGTGTCGTCCTAAGTAAGTGACAAAAAAATAATTAAAGAAGTCCTAATACATGATTCACCGCCTAAAAACTCTTAAACTCTTAAATGACCTTTGTGAGATGAATTTGAATTTTGAAATTATTTATTTGCCCCTTTTATTGATATGACACATAAACTTATTAATGGTAATATTATGATTTGTTAATATAACACATACACTTGCTATACTTAGAGCTGGGAATCAGGGCCGGCCCTTGACGGGCCAGGGCCTAACAGGGCCGGCCCTAAAGGGCTCGGGGTCAGGAAAATTGCAGTTTTTCAAAGCCCGGCTCGAGAGCATCAGGGCCAGGGCCGGCCCGCAGAGCCCGAAAATCCTTTTCACAATATTTAACTATTTTTCCTGTGCATTATCCTCAAAGAGATATAATTAGTAAATAACAACGATTAAAGTTCTAATTTAATACATAAATGTTGTCAACATTAAGGTTTAAATAACACACTCTTGCAACAAATAAACACAGTTACTAATGTATAATCAAAGGTAAAATCATGTCCATAAATAACTCACACAAAGGCCATAATATAAGAAGGCAAGAGGCTAAATACTCTAACATCTAAACAACATTAGTATGACGACTATCATTTTCACCTTCTTCGCCACTATCATCAATTTCAAGGACATTTGATTGTGTTTCACTTTGAGCAGTAGGTTCAAGTAGTCAAATAATCACAACCTCCATAAAAAATCATACTCTATCAGGCAGAATAGTATATAATATGATTTTAGTCTAAATAGACAGAACAATATATTCAAAAATCACAATATGATTCAATTAGACAAAACAATATACTCAAAAATCATACTCTATACAATATGAGGACAGAATGACATATAAATTTAATAAGGTAATTCAAAAATGTAACATGATTCCTTTCCAAATAAAAAAAATAAAAAATAAACGGGCCTAAAGGGCCCGAGGCCCTCCAGGGCTGGCCCTTTTAAGCCCGAGGCCCTCCAGGGCCGGCCCTTTTAAGCCCGAGGCCCTACAGGGCCGGCCCTTTTAGGCCCGACTTCCTTTTGAGGCTCCAATTTACAAGCCCGGCCCTTGAAGGGCCAGGGCCTAAAAGGGCCGGCCCGACGGGCTCGGCCCGTTTTCCCGGCTCTAGCTATACTCCATAAACGTCACTTCATATGTATTCTGACTAATTAAAATATAGCAAATTATCTTATTTTAATCTAGATGACTCATTTTCCATATAAAATTAAAATAACATAAGTTGTTCTATTTTAATTAGTCAGAGTACAACTAATGTGACGCTCATGTAGTATCTAAGTATTTCTTCTATGACTTGTTAATATGACACATATACTTGTCAGATAATGGACTTATCAATGGCAACACTTTGACTTGTCAATATGGGTAGACAAATAATTTTACAATTCGAATCTATATTACTAAGGTGATATGATGGGGGGGGATGGACCGGCTAGAAAACATGGACACGAACAGAATGAATGGTCAAATGTAGGACCTTAAGGGTCTGTTTAGTGTGAGGGATTTGGAGGGGAAGGGAGAGAGGGGAAATTTTTATGAATTGAATTTTAAAATATTGAAGAAGTAGAGTAATAAAATTTTGATAAAGATAATATATAAGATAAAAGAGTAAGAAAAATTAATTAAAAATTTTTAACCCCACTTCTCTACATTTTTTAAATTCATCTTAAAAAAATTGTTCCTCCCCTCCCCTCAAACCAAACAAGCTCTAAGAGAACCTATCTCTTACAACCCTAACCATGAAGACACCACAAAGATGTTTAGTCCTTGACACAGTCTAAGTATTCGTACGATAATACAATGATGCAAATAAGGCTTACACAAGAGAAATAAAATTCTCTAAGAACAAATTTATTATTCATATCATTATAACATTCTAACATTAAATATAAAAAGCGCAGCCTTCATATAATGGTTGCAAAAGAACACTCTATAACTGAAAACCTAGTCGTAAATGTAATAAATAATGCCATAATGATGATTGATTGTCTTAATTGGCATCATTCAAGCCCACAAGAATTAGAAAATTACTTATGTTTTAAGACTGAGCCAGCTATCTAACAATAGGAAACTAAAACAAAGTCTTCTTGAACAGTATTTGATCAAAAGGCCTTATTCAATGCAAATAAAAAAGGAAACTAATACAAAACGAAATTAAATCAGGTTTGATGCATAAGAACGCCTTCTAGATGCTTCTTGAGGTGTCTTATACATCACTTATAATCCTCCTCCAAGACTCATGCTAGTCACATGATATTTGAAGTGAATTCTTTAATATGTATTGCACATGGGCATTATATATCATCATGTTAGGTCTTCATGCTTTACGTTGCACCAATTTCAGGGATCTTCATGTTTTACCATGTGCTTAAGCTTCTACATGTGTTGTAAAAACATGCATATAAGCTTGAAATAAGTATGGTTAAGGACTCATTTGTACCCTCAACACATATACTGACATTATGGGTTATTAATGAAGCATCTCGAATCCTAAATATTTTTTCCAACATCTCACTCTTTTCAAAGCACATAGTAATTGGACCCTCGATATTATGAAGAGGATCTTGGGCTTGCTTATAATCTAGTTGGATAATAGAGACAACATCTTATTAATTGTAAATGTCATTTAAGTCGTCATGTAGTACTTTGTCGCCATTTTGGATGCCAACTTTGATGCTTTGTTGGACACCATATAAAACACCACTTGCACCTCTATCATGAGTACCTTGAGAGTTTTCAGATAGTGAATCCTAAGACTCTTTTTTATAGTTTGTTCACTTAGAACCATACTATGATTCTCCCAAAATTTTATTTTAATATAAATTATATTACAATATCACAGTTCAAACCTTTAATATAAATATACTATTTAACAGTAATGTTTCACAAATTGACATTGAAATATGCCAATTCTCAACTCATCATCTAAATTTTAATATTAGAAACTTGACAAACTTATTTAGCCCACATATATAATTTGATATAACGATTTCGTAGTCATTTTTTAAAATTATATATTTAAATATGAAAATTTAAAATTTATTCATGTCTTAAATTCTAACATGGAATATTTTAAAACCCTATATAAGCAATAAATTTCAAACTATCATATATTCATATCTCCATGTAAAATTTTTAAAATTGGCTAAAATTTCAATTATCGTTATCTCTTTTCCGTCATTTCAACCAAATTTTAATTTCTGATTTTTTCGGTTGGAATAACAACTTTAATTTGCTTTTCGGCAAAGAAGATTTGCTAACTTTTTTGCAGACAAGAGTTTCATCTTCACTTCAAGAATATAATGACGAACTAAACAGTTTCAAGCGTATATTTTTCTTCAAAAGAAGAAATTCATAATTTTTATTAATTATTCAAACAAATAATGACTTGCTTCAATTATTTCCTCAAGGATCAATACCTTGCTTGTAGTTGTAACAAAGTGATCAAAGTAATAGTAATATAAATAGAGGCGAAGAAGAAGCAAGCCACAGGCCAGCGCCGCTTATAATTTGCATCAACATTTTACGTAGCAATTAGAGTGAACTGTGAAGCCAACATGGCCACCTCAGCACCCGTCTCCTTCGCCACTAGCTCCTGGTGTAACCCTCAAACCAGATTGTTGTCGAAGCCACAATCCCCACCCATGGCCTTCCTCTCCTCACCTCAAAATGGCCACAAATCCCTTATTCGCCCCCTCAGGTCCAACAACGGCGTTTCTCCACTGGGCCCCACCAGGCGAAATAGGCCTGCGCTAGTTGTGAAGGCCTCCATGGACAAGAACGTCGAGGTCTTCACCAAAGAACATCTCGCTGTCTCTCTCGCCAAATACGTCGCCGATCTGTCCCACCAGTTCATCCGCGACAGAGGCTACTTCACCCTCGTCTTGTCCGGCAACTCCGTCAAGTATCTCAGGTTTGTCTCTTACTCTGTCACATGCTTGCATGTCTCAGTTCAATTCATATCTTCTCAATTGATAAAATTTCAGGAAACTGGTGGAGCCTCCGTATGTGGATGCAATTGCATGGTCCAAGTGGCATATTTTCTGGACGGACGAGAGAGTGGTGCCCAGGACTCACGTTGACAGCAACTACAAGCTTGCCTATGATGGATTCATCTCTAAGGTATGTTACAAGCACAATTAAGTTGTTTTTTTTTTTTTTTGTCTAATAATTTGCAACTTATATAACGCGTCATGAAATGAAAGTTAAAACCTTGTGTTGACAGGTGAAAATTCCACCTAATAATGTGTACTCCATTGACGACGCGCTGCCGGCAGAAGGAGTAGCAGATGTGTACGAGACAACGCTACGGCGTTTGGTGGCGGGGAACGTAATAGCATCATCAACACAGACTAAATTCCCAAAATTTGATCTGATGTTGCTGGATATGGGGCCTGATGGGCAAGTGGGTGCTCTGTTTCCAAATCATCCTGTGGTGAACGAGAGCACGAAGTGGGTGACCTACGTGAAGGACGCCCCAAAACCACCGCCGGAGAGGATAACATTGACGCTGCCGGTGATCAATTCAGCTTCCAACATAGCCATGGTGGTGACAGGGGCCGGCAAAGCGGATGCGGTTTACACGGCGATCGAGGAAGAGGAGACTGCTGGTCCAAAGCTTCCAGTTCAAATGGTTTCGCCGGAGGGAGAACTCAAATGGTTCTTGGACAAAGGTGCGGCCTCAAGGCTGTACAAGTAGGAATGTTGATGGACGTGCAGGGCCTTTTATCAATGACCTTCGGATATGACTGCGTGCACGCTGCTGTTTCATCCAGCTCTCTCTGCTTTGTTGGATGCTAAGTGTGAAACAATGAGACTTTTTTCAACCTTTGATTAATGTACGTGGATAATCCTGAGTTATACAAGATAATGAATAAACTTACGACTTCCTAATTACCATCTAATATCGTGTATATCTGATTTTTCTGTGCTTGATACATTACAAAAAAAAACATTGAATGTTAGATGAAATTTGCCTTACAAACTATTGGAAATGCCTCTCCTCCAATTTGAACCCGCGACCTCAGGCTGTTAACTCCTTTGCGTGTGAGTCTTTGTCAATTACGTCAAAATGAACTTGTGTCATGTTATTACATATTATTATATATATAATATTATCATATATATATGCATATAATTAATTAATTATATATATAATTATTAAATAAATATAATATTATTAAAAATAATGAAAAATTTAATAAAAACGTAAAAAAATATTTATATATTTAATTAAAAATTTTTTAAATTACAATTACTTAATCAATAATAATTATTTTAGTAGAAACTTTTAAATATAATATTAATAAATAAGGTTAAATAAAATGTTTTAATAATTAATATTTTAATTTTATAAATATTATTTTATAAAAAAATAATAAATTTTAATTTTTTTGACTGAAAATTTCTGTGGTAATTTGTCATTGAAATTTCCCTCTGAAAACTTTCCGATAGAATTTTTGTCGGAATTTGCCGTCAGAAAATTTCTGACAGAATTTTTGTCCGAAAATTTTCATTGAAAATTCCGTTCGAATTTGCTACGAAAAAAATTTCGTCGAAAAATCTGTAGCTAAATTTGTCACTGAAAATTCAGTCAAAATTTGTCACAAAAAAGTTTCGATAACATATTCCGTCAAAAATCGAGTATTTTTTGGTAGTAATGATTGACGTTAAAAGTCTTAGGACCAGGACGCTCTTTTTAAAAAATAAAAAACCGAGATACCATGTAAGCTCGTTTTTTTACTGACATTTCTTTCATTTCAAACATGCAAACATTTGCATTATTCTGTATAAACAGTTTGCATCAAAAGTTAGTATAAATGGAAAAAAAACTAAAATTTATTTAGTAGGCATGGGATAACAACTGGATAAAAAAGGATTATTTATGAGTAGAAGATGTTTTTATTTCTGAACAGAAAATAAAAATATAATAAATATATCATATCTTATATACAAGTTGATATTTTCCCATCTGCTTGTATATATATGAGATTTAATTATGACATGCTTGGTCAGCTTGGAAACGCAGAAACCACGTCTTCAATGCATTATCAAACGTATGCTGCCTATGTATCGATGTACTGTAATTTTGTTTGGCCTGGCCCTTTTAGATGATGCGCTCTGATCCTTCATTTTAATAAGACTTTATCAAGAAATATATATTTCTTAATAAGAGGTCTCTTATAAGAAAATAGTGTCGTACTTAGAAATTTTTTAAAAAAATTCCTTCATAAATCTATATATTATAAATATGACTCCCGCTCTTTTCAAAATGCTGTGATTTATGCGCGGATAAACAAGATGCTAAAATTAATGTGATGCCATTAAAGATAATTTTGATCTCACCCTTCAATCTAATTAATGACGAGTACCAGTTTCTGACACAACAAAGCGAACGTCCTGTGCCGTGTGAAGAATGCCACAGTATTCGATATTTTGGTTGGTCTTCTTAGATCTGACCCAGTTTTGGCCAATTTTTGTTTCTTGGCGAAAAAAGTAAAAGAGAATAAAGATTTAATGACACGAACAGGAACAAGTACTGATGACGGAAGATAAAGCAAGGGCAAACATCTTAAAAGAGACTCGGCTCAAATCTAAATGTAGATATGTTATGTCTCAACATTTTTTAAAGGGAAAGTACTAGAAGCCTGAGTCTTTAATTTATTCGGTAAGGTCTTAACTGAAGCATTAATGGAACCGTACATACGTGAACAACATATATTCTTGCCTCCATGACTGACAAAATATCCAAAATTGTGCTTTGCTTCTAAGAGTAGCCTAAGAATCAAAACAACCAAAATAAATACGAGTAATGAGCACCTAAATGAAATCACTCTGTGACAATGGCATTCTCCGCAACTTTCACTCCTCAGAGCAGCTTATTGTGTGGACGGAATAAGCCAAATCCCCTATCCCCGACGACGTCGTTGCTTCCCACCCAAGTTTCTCATCAGAAACTCCTCTATCAGCCTCTGAGGTATAATAAAAGGGTTGCACCAACTGGGGTGAGCCAAAAGAGATTGGTCAGTCCAGTAACGGCGTCGTTGAAGTGGGAGAAGGGGTATACCAACGTGGAGGTGTTCACAAAGGATCACCTCGCTGTCTCTTTGGCTTACGACGTTGCTCAGCTCTCCAGTAAGTTTATCAAAGAAAGAGAAGCTTTCACCGTCGCTTTGTCCGGCGGCTCTTTGATCAAGTACCTCAGGTGACTCGTCACTCTAATCATACTACTTATCTGGTTATTTTGTCGGATATTAAATAGAAATATATAGTTGAATTTCAGTTTTTATTAGAAAGAATGTATCATGAAAATTTGTAAACTTTGACGTTCGAATGCATTTAGTTAAGGTTTCGTTGTTGCGTTGAAATTTCAGGAAATTGGTGGAAGCTCCATATGCTGAATCCATTGAGTGGTCCAAGTGGCATGTGTTTTGGGTAGATGAGAGAGTGGTACCCAAGACTCACTTAGAAAGTAACTACAAGCTTGCTTACGATGGATTCATCTCCAAGGTATAAATATATAAATATATATATATGCATACGTACACCATGTGTAGTATTCTCTAAATTTGATTCGATAATTTTGTTGCATTTAACTGATAAACTTGTCGTGACGGGAGGTGCCAATTCCGGGGGCGCAAATTTACGCCATCGACGACGCGCTGCCGCCAGACGGAGCAGCGGATGTCTGTGACACAAATCTTCGACGGTTGACAAAGAGCGGCGTGATCGCTTCGACGGAGGATGGGATTCCGAGGTTTGATCTGATGCTTCTGGGCATGGGACCCGATGGCCACGTGGCGTCTCTGTTCCCCGGGCATCGTCTCCTGAGGGAGGATCAGAAATGGGTGTCCCACCTCACCGACTCCCCAAAACCGCCGCCGGAGAGAATCACCTACACCCTGCCCGTCATCAATTCAGCGTCAAACATATCCATAGTGGTGGCCGGCGCCGGCAAGGCAAACGCCGTTCGGAGTGCACTTGAGGGGGATGAGGAGAAGCCGGAGAAGCTGCCCATCCAGCTGGTGTCACCGAGGAGAGGGGAGATCAAGTGGTACTTGGACAAAGGAGCTGCTTCGGGGCTCTTCAAGGTGTAGCCTCCACGTGTCCCATCTGCGGTCCCCGCCTCAGCTTTGCCATCATCTGAAATAATTAACAAGCATATATATATGCAAATGCAATGATAATTATGATGATGTACCACTTCATTTCTCATTTCGGATGCAGTTAATTAAACTCGGCCAAGGACCCTTTTTCACATCAATTTACATAATGCTGTTTGGAGTAATATAATGCTGCGTTTGGAGTAATGTTAAAAGTTATTTTTCTAACGTGATTTATAATATGTAAAGCAAGTTTGTAAAATAAATTATCTCGATTCATGTGAATATATTTTTACAATACCAATTTAAACATACCATAGATTTACCATCTCATATCATCAAATGAAGGGTGACCAATATTCCTTAGTTATAAGGTTCATATTCACTGCCTGTACCAGATTTGTTCAAAAACACACCTCGGCGAGACCAGAAGCCCAGCAATGTTTGGGACTGTTGATGTTGATGCCCAAAGCCTAGCCTAGCATTATTCTTAATTATACAATTCTCATATATGGGCGCTGTTTGTTTTGTTCTTCTTTTTGCCTTTGTAAAAAGGGATTGTCGATCGAGTGGGTTTTCGCAGAGCAATCGGACGCCCAAGATCTATTTATTTATTGAGAACTGGATCCTTCTAAAATTGAGAATAAATTATTGTCCAGAGTTAAGAGAGATGTGAAGGAATATGAATACAGAATTAAAATACACATGGTTGGAAGGACACCTTACTTAAAACCCACTCCAATGAACATCCACACTCACAATTTGCGTCTTGTTTATGGCATCCCCATATAATTGAGTTAAGCAAGAGGCCAGCTTGAAATTAAAGGGATATATGCATTGCACTGTGCTGGTAGCCTCCCATTTCATACTTTTTTAGTTCTACACTGCTCTCTTTTAACGTGATCTGCTGTGTTGTTTAAATTGTCAAGCATACTTAGCTCTCCTCAACATGCCTCCGCCAATCTCCTCAAATTAGTGTTCTGTCTTATCTGATGCCTTCAAAATTAGATACCGGGTACAAAAAGATCGATCATGTTTGTTAGATAATAGACGTACGTAAGCTTTACTTAACATGGCCACCGTTAGTTTTCCTCCCCTTCTCCTCTCCAATTATTTTATTTTTCGCCTCCCAATTTAAAAAGCTTATAAAATTAAGTTCAGAGGACTTTTATTATATTATAACCCAATTAATATTCAAGGGGCTTAAGCAGGGCGGGTCGCAATCAATTGCTAGAATTGATAAAGCTCCAAAAGAAGAAGCACTTCATCATGAGCAGATTTGACGGCAATCACCCCCCATTATTGGGGCGGTTTCTTTAGAATAACGTAACACGCCGTGGGGACGGTGTTATTGTCCTTGTCCCATAGAAGACACACACTGTTCTTTCTCTCTGATTTCTCTTTCATCACTGTGATTGGATCATGACAAGAACGTACATTGCATGAAATATGCAAAAAGCTCAACATATGGGCCTCCCCAAACCATTATTTTATTCTGTTTTTGCAAGTTGCAACTCTTCTCTCCCTCCCTCTGTTATCCATTTTTAATTTATTTCAATAAAGGAGTCTTCCTTGCATGCTAGTGACTATGACTCGATTAGTATGCTTTTCTGAAGGGTCACTGTACTGACCGGAAGGAAAAAAACAAGAGGTTGATAACTTAATACTCTTTCTAAAGATTTGAGCATAAAGAAAAGTAAATGCGTGCTATATTTAAAGCTGCCTTGGCGATGATGACTGTGTTGAACAGGTGAAGGGTTCGGACCAACCCAAACGAAAGTGCCGAGTCGCTGCAACCTTTGATGCACATAATGGGTTTGATAAAATGTACAAATCAACATTCATAGGTTGCCATTGTCGGATCATAAAGTGGCAGTTGATGTGAAAGCCAAGCACCATACCTCCCGTCTTTAATTTATCTTTAATTGGGAAACTGAAGTCACTGAAAAGTGTTCCAATGGGAGCCCACAAGAATGTTGACGACAAAAAAGATGTCCATAGCCTCTCCAGTCTCCAGTAATCATTCCACTTTATAGGGGTAAGAAGAAGAGGACCAATGATTATACTTACTTTCCTCTGTGGTATATGCATGGAGCTTAAATTAAACCGAGAGAATATTAGTTGACCCGAAAATAAAACAGAATATTATCATTCGCATACAGACAATAACATAACATGTTACCGTCGTATCAGAGACAAGATAGACGACATTGCATGTGAAGGGCTTTCCAGCACGAGTTCCACTTTTCCAACATTAGTTTTATTCTTTCTCTTCTTTCAAAACCATTGCGCCTGTTTTTGTTGACTGATACTTTTAGATATCTGCTTGGCCAGGTCAGTTGTTCGTTTGCTGTTTGCGGTTATCAACGGGTCAGCGTTGAGGTTTTCTTTTAGTAAATTATATCTTTCCATAATTAATTTAATCAACAATTTTAATGACTCGGTGATTCAAAGAATTTCATCAAGTCACTTTTGGGAAAGCCCTGAAATTCCGCGTATAGATTGGAGACTTGCAGAGATTTAGTAATTTCATGTTCGTCTCAGTTAAACTTCAAAGGGAAAATTATAACAAGGGGCCTAGGATAAATAATATTTATTAAAAAGGATCAAAAATTAAAATATTGAAATAGAAAGACTAAATTGCCCTGAGTTGATTTCCTATATTCTGTCTAACAGAATCTAGAGTGATTATTTTTAATTGAGAATTTGGAGTCATTGGTGATTAATAATAAATAGATATCAATTCAAATTACTTTATTCTCCCAAAATAAGGCGACTTTACCTTCGACAGACTAACGGTTTCACTAAAATAATCTGTAAAATTATATCATAAAGAGAGGCCCTTTAGTAAGGAAATCTGCAGTAACATTTTTGTTTTTGTTGATGGCTTGCATCTAAGAGTGTGACTCCCAATTCTTCACCTCCTAGTTCTTCCTAGTAACTTTCTCATTTTTGTTCATATTAATTTTTTTCGTTTCTTTTCTAATCTTCAATAGCCATATTTTTTCGTTGTTATTGTATCCCACGGTCAATATATTGTTTTCGCCTGGTATGAAAAAAACAATATGCATTATGTGCATAAAGAAAATACTTGAATAGCGTTTGGATCACTCTTGGATGATGCTTTAAATAATTGATCCCCTTTGATATATAATTGCTTTGTATCAGTGAAAACCTCGCACCTAAAAAAATTTACCGCCAAAGTGGCAAAGATTAGGAAGAAGAGGATATGGAGATAACACAAGGGCAACTTAGTTTTTTTATTTTAATATTTTAATTTATGGTCCTTCAAAATAATTACCATTTTTATGGTCCTTATTAATAAGTATTATTTATGCTATGTCCTTTATTATAATTTTCCCAACTTTAAATTACATGTGGTTGCCCTTTTTTAACTGTGACGCAACAACCATCTATAGCATCTTATAAAAGTGGATTAAAAGCCTGATTAGATAATATGGAACTTAGTCCTTTATATAAGACATATTGTTTTTTATTTAAGTTATCATGACTGAACTTTCTTCTTACTGTCCTGCAATAATCAGTCCATTTTGACCGTAATTTCACCTTCCATTGGTTAGGATAACAGTGCCAACAAGCAAATGGCTGTTTATATACTCGACTAAATGTGGTTGCCACTAATTAACCGACAAGTTTTTAACTGGGAAAGAAGATGACTACGCATATATAGACAAAATAAATTCAAATTGAGCCCAAACAAACTTCTGGCCCTCACAGACATTTATGGAGAAGGGTCCATCAAGTGGCATTAAATTGAGCTCGAACTGCCAACTTATGAAAGAAATATCTCCAAAAACTACTCCCTCCGTTTCACACTGATCAAATCAAGGTGGAGGAGTTGAAATTCAAATTCTGCACATTTTTTTATTGGTATTATTGAGTTGAACTATAGACCTGTTCTTCGAAAAGATCTCCGGTGCTTGTCTCCGTCCACGGCCACATTATCTGTAATTTATGCAATATTTAAATCTTGCCTGACCAAATAATATCGTTAATAATTAATTTTCACCGAGTAATTTAAGGCTGCGCGGACCATGTGCTTCTCTCTCTGTTTTTTTTTTTATACAAAAATTGTAGAAAATGAGTTAGATTCATTTACGATCTAAGAGCAAGGTATCAAGTTGGGATACCTCCCCTAACGCCTCGACTGGATTACAACTAAGTGGATTTATTCGGGGTTGAACTCTCTTCCATTGATGAAAGTGTTCGATCCCTTCACCAACTGAACCTAAGGATAAAGGGTTGTGCACTTATGCTTCTCTTTTAAATCACTCTGTATGCCTGCAAATTCATGCTACAAGTCCATAACTCAATTTTTTCTCGCTCTCAGCAATGTGAACGTGGATAGGGAATTGAGCTTGGAAATCATTTATGAAAGTGGGAAAATCCTTGAAATTATTTTCTGAAAATATAAAAAGATAAAAAGGTATTATGAATATTTATAATGTAAAAGAGGTGTGTAGGTCAGAATTGTTCTTTTTAAAATTAAATGAAAATGATAGAAATGCCTCTTTAAGTTTAAAAAATGTGCTTCCATTTCTATTAAGGGATTAATAAGTTTAGATAAGTTTTTACCAAGTTGTAATAATATTTTCACAAATTCCAATTAAAAAATCACCACATGCTACAATGACAAGGTATTCTTATAATAATTTCTTAAAATCTTATATGACCTTATGAAACCGAAACCTTTATTAGAAGTGAATGGTAAATTTTGAATTAGAATTTGTGAAAATCTTAACCTTATATAAACTTGTGAAACCCTTATAAAAAATAGGAA
Source organism: Inga laurina (assembly GCA_963855925.1). Lineage (NCBI taxonomy): Eukaryota > Viridiplantae > Streptophyta > Magnoliopsida > Fabales > Fabaceae > Inga > Inga laurina. The sequence goes on from OY979704.1 coordinate 1,509,708, forward strand.
TCAATACCTTGCTATTGTAGTAAGTGGTTATTTTCAATTGAAATTTGTGAAAATCTTATCAGAATTTATTAAAACCAGACAAGAACTTGTTAAAACCTTAATAAAAACTGGATCACATTTTTTAAACTCGAAGGGACATTTATGTCATTTCTATTTAATTTTGAAAAAAACAAATCGAACTTCACACCTCTATAATATTATGAAGTTTTTTAACATTTTTAAAATTCTTTTTTCTAGGATTTTCCGGATGAAATTTCAACTAAAATTTATTATTATTATTATTTTGCTACGATTCAATTTTGAATAAGTAAAACAATTTTTTTGGCTGGACATGAAGAGAATTTATGATGCGTTACGTATGTATTAATGATTTATATGCATGTATTTTTTGTATCAGTGAGATCACACGTGTCCCTATTTTCTGGTTGGGTTTGGAAAAAGGGAAAACCGTGGACAACCGCTCAGTGCATTATGAGTGGAAGAAAATCCGGTAACGGGATGGTTAAGCCATAAGTGATAGAATAGTTAGTTATATGATGTCACGGGCTAGCGACGTCGTATCAGTCAGGGGAAAGTAGGCAGTGTTGGAGTAGGGCAAAGCACACTGCAAAGCTCTACAAATGCTGAAAACCTTGGCCAGTCTTCTGATTCAGTGCTTTCCCTCGTTCTCTCTTTCGGCCGGGAGCCACAAACATTTCTTCTTCGGTCACACAATCAAAGCGGGAGTGCACAAGAAACCGGAAGCAAATTGCCTTTCGGGTCTGTTTTGCAACCAGCAAAGGAAATACCACTGGTTGAAGACGAAGAATAAGAAGAACGACCAGGAGTAAGAAGGGCATTCTTGTAATTTTGACCGCCCCGTCCTCCTCCATGTTTGCATCCGCTCATTTGAACACCAACAGCGATACTCCCATCAACTCCGTCGGCGGCGGCAGCAGTTTCTGGTTAATGGCAGCGCCTAGCACCCCCTCCACCTCGGCGGTGGTGGTCACGGCCTTGGCCGGGGTAGCTCTCGTCGCTGTGATTTTCTACGGTGCCACTAGGTAAAAAACCGATGAACTGAAAATAAAAACAAAAATCTCATGAAGAGAGCGTTAGAGCTTCGAAAAACCCTAGACACGCTCAGGCATAGATGATATTGTTTCCTATTATGATTTTGTTCCACTAGAAAGTTTATTGCACAAGGAATATATAGATGAATCCCCTTAGAAGAAGTCACAATTCATCTTCGTCGTCTTCAAATTCCTCCCCTTCCTCATCTTCGTCGCCATCATCATCTTCGTCATGGATCCATTTGCGTTCAGTTCTATTTGTTGTTACATCCTCCTCACCAGCTTCTTCTCGTTCACCATCTGATCGGTGAGTTTTTCTCAGTCTTATTTTCAAGACTAAGATTTGTTTGAGCTCAGATTTCTATTATTTAGTTTCTGTTTGTTCCGAGACAGATCCATCTCTAGTTATCCCAAACGTTACTCAGCTTAGTTAAATTCTACCGCTTTTGTGCTTGGACTTCTGTATTCTTTAATATTCTGTCTCTGCACGGCTGCATTTTGACCCATACTCTCTGATACTTGATGCTGTGTCTTATTCTAGTATAATTGCTGATTTGTTAGATTCACTGTGTCCCCCCCCCCCCCCCCCTTTTAAGCGCGTAATTAGAAAAAGGAGAGAAGGAGGGGTGACAGAAGTGTCCTGAACACAATTTAACTTAAGTTATGGGAACTACACTGATGGCGTGTCAGATGCTAGATTGTGGGTCTTATAAAGCATGCAAATATTCTCATGCGGTTGGAATTGTGCATCTTGCTTTGCTAAGTCTTGCTGAGTGGCTAAAGATTGAGCGCAGTACTGAATTGCAGGCTTCAATGAGCAATTCTGACCGACAATTATTATAGTTTAGTTTTAACTTTTGTATGTTGAGCGCATTTAGTTTTATGCATGAAATGCTCTAGCACTTTGGAGGTAGGAATACAATATTTCACAAAATGATTGATGAGACACCCGATAATTATCATTGTATAATGCTAATTGGTTTTAATATGGAAGGAAGAAGAGATTTTCGTTTATGCCTTTTCATTCCTTCTGGTGTTTCTTTTCCAACACTGTTGGCTGTTATTGTCTATTTTCAAACCCCTTATATATAGATAGGAAGTAATGAGTAACCGTTTCTTGAAAATTTTCAGGGGTCGCCTCAAATCACCATGGTCACGCAGGAAAAGAAAACATGCACTTTCACCACAGCAGTGGAAAAGCTTGTTTACCCAAGATGGGAGACTCCGAGATGGTGGAGCTAAGTTCTTGAAGAGAGTTCGCAGTGGAGTAAGTTTACTTTTCTGTTTATCTTGACCTTGAAGTTATAATTCTCATGTTTCTGTTTTACCATTTGAAATTAATTACAATAGTTTTGCAGGGTGTTGATCCCACTATTAGGTCTGAAGTTTGGCCATTTCTACTCGGAGTGTAAGAATGCCTTCTTCCTAGTTTCATTCGTAATTGCTATCTCTGTATCTATACTTGTATGCTTGAAATCAATCAAACAATTTTGTTATATAGTTTCTCGCTTTGGTGTTTCTCCATATTGTGTTTTTGAGAACGTTGATTACTCTTTTCTTAGATCTGAATTCCCGGGGTGGTTGATTCTCTATTTCATACTCTAATCTAAATGAATTGATTTGATTAGACAAACTTTTATATGGTTGCTGATTATTTATTCATTTAAACAGCTTTGACTTGGACAGCACCAAAGAAGAAAGGGATGTTATAGTAAGTCAAAATAGGTAGGCATACAAATTTGATCTCTAGATGTGTTATAATTCTTTCCTGATTGGTTGTGTGAGCTTTCTCCACTCTTGCAACTCATTCTGTTTTCTTCTTGCCCTCTGATTTGCTTTAATTTTATGCGGTATTAATTCCAATCCTTCAAATGCAGAAATGAGTATGAGAAAATCCGCAGACGATGCCGGAAGTTTCTAAAGCAGAACAATCGGAGCTCCAAGTTAAATGAAATTGGTGGAGTTTGCAGTGAGGGAGAGGGTGGGGTTGTCATTCATGACTCTGGTTCTCTTAGTTCCGGAGATGTTGCCAGTGCTAGGGAATCCCTTTCTAGTGAGGAGAGGAGCCCTGATGTTGAGTACTCAGATGATCCATCCAGTGCATTGGTTGAAGTAGATGATGTTTCTAATGCGAACAATGCTGATGCCTCTACACTGGATACTGATTCTTCTGATTCTGACTCATCAGAAAGTCCTGAAGTAATCCAAAATTTTCCACCTGGGGAGGGTCAGGAGGAGAGTGATTCCAAGACAGCTTCCAAGGAGGATTCTTCACCCGAAACAGAAGTCTCATCAAAAGTCAAAACTAAGGAAGATTTTGCAACATGGCAACGTATCATTAGACTTGATGCCGTGCGTGCCAATGCAGAATGGATGCCTTATTCCCCCTCTCAGATTGTGGTATCGGAGAACAGAGCCCGAAGATCTGCTGAGGTGGTTGGCTTGAAGGATTATGGTCACCTAGAGCCTTCTAGAGTATTCCATGCTGCTCGACTAGTTGCTATCCTTGAGGCATATGCACTATATGACCCAGAGATTGGCTATTGCCAAGGTATGAGTGATTTGTTATCTCCTATAATAACTGTCATATCTGAGGATCACATGGCTTTTTGGTGTTTTGTTGGATTTATGAAAAAGGCACGGCAGAATTTTAGACTTGATGAGGTAGGTATAAGGAGGCAACTTAATATTGTTGCTAAAATTATCAAGTCTAAAGACTCCCACCTATATAGGCACTTGGAGAAGCTCCAGGCCGAGGATTGTTTTTTTGTTTATAGGATGGTGGTGGTATTGTTTAGAAGGGAATTGACGTTTGAACAGACTCTCTGCCTTTGGGAAGTGATGTGGGCAGACCAAGCAGCAATTAGGGCGGGCATTGGGAAGTCTGCATGGAGCAGAATAAGGCAGCGTGCTCCCCCAACAGAAGATTTGTTACTTTATGCAATAGCTGCTTCAGTCTTGCAAAGAAGGAAATTGATTATTGAGAAATATAACAGCATGGATGAGATCATCAGGGAATGCAATGGCATGACAGGACACTTGGATGTATGGAAACTGCTAGATGATGCACATAACTTGGTGGTGACCCTTCATGACAAAATAGAGACATCATTGCGGTGACTGCATTTGGTTGAGCAGTAAAATGGTTTACAATATTTTTCAAAGATATTTATTTATTTATTGTCTGCTAAGTCTCACCGCTGGAAGAAAAAATAAGCATTGCAGATGATTTAAGTTTGACCGATGCTGTTTCAACTAGCCACTACACATGTTCAAGGCTCAGATGCCATATTGGTTGGCTAATGGGGACGGAAGGAAGTTAGATTTATGTGTTTTTATCCTACTTCACTCCGTCCTTTTTCTTTGCTTAAAATTCTGTTTTCAGACATAGGTTTGGGGACTCTCTAGAACACCGATGCAAGAAGGAGGTGGCTAAGGGATGTAACCTTCACAACGTTGAGATGCTGTTACTCTTGTCTTTGAGCTTGTGGAGTTATGGTGCTTGACCTTAGGCTTCTGATTACATAACATATCATTTGAATTTTTTGAAACCACAGATGGGTGAAGATACTGAATTGGAATGTGATTGGATCTACCGAGTTAATCACATTTCCTTTGCTATTGGCATTTGAGCTTTAATAGCCAATAAAACATAACTCGAGCATGTTCGAAGATCCCCTAAAGTTCTGGATATGCCTTATACGTTGTTGAGTTCACGTGCAAACAAGACCAGTTTCTATTCTCTTTGGAGTGATTCTGTGCTTGAACTCTGGTAGCAAACTTTACCTGAAACAAACATTTTCCTATACTCAAATTCTAAATTAAGATGATTGGAAAAACATGATGGCAAATTATAGTGCAAGTAGCATTTGATCTTTTTAAAATACAGGAATTAGAGCTTGTACGTTTTCAGTTGGCATGTAATGCTTTATTGCTATGCTTGTCCACGTGTAGAGAAGACGTATATGTAACTTAACGATCATTTAAAAAAGTCTATATGTAATTTTAAAATGACTAAGCAATAACGAAATCAAGGCTAAACTCTGGAACAATGATAAAGGTTGCTGATACGTAATCAAGAGTACAGAGACTTAAATTTTAAAAATAACCTCTTTGTTTGTCGGAGTTAAGACAGTATTTATCCGACTCTTCTTAGACCTTGCTTAATATGATAAGGATGGAAGAATGTTTTAAAACATATTTTGAAAACAAAAAAATTAAAATATCTGAACCGTCATTTTGAATGGTGTGGGTGAAAATATGCAATGTTTTAAAAACCGGACTGGACGTCGAATCGGAGAGACTATCAGGTCATGAGTCTCATGGTCGAACCGGCGGTTGAACCGATAACATAATAAGTAAATAAAAATAATATTATACGTATATATAAGGGAGAATGACAAAAAAATACCACTTGAACTTCAAAATCCCAAATTAATCCTTTCACAAAGATTTGTGTTGTCAATCCCATTACTATTCTTATCAGCGGGATTTTGAAGTTCAAATGGTATTTTTCTGTCATTCTCCCTATATATAATTATATAAATATAAAAAAATATGAAATTTTAACATTACTTAAAAACAAACACATACAAAAGCTTATATGTATCATATTTCCTAAATTCTAAGTTCTAATACATTGAAATCATCAAAAATAACACAATAACATATCAATAATACCAATAAACAGTTCCCAGTTCAACCACTCCGATTCCCGGCCCAACAATTAGCCTGAAACGGTTCAAATGGTGAAATGGTTGATCCATGATGAACAAACCAAAAACCCTCCCAGACACCGATCCGACTGTCCGATTCGGTTTTCACAACATTGAAAGTATATTTTGCTTTATTAACATGACTGCCGTCAATAAAAATATAATGTTCTCTCTTTCTTTCCTAATTTTGCAAGAACAAAAGGCAACATAAAAGGAATTTACGATTTTTTTTTATCTTTCCAAACAAATTTTAACTTTTTTGTTTTCAAAACACAAATGAAAACGCATTTTCAAACTTGTTTTTGCACTTTTTGTTTTCCAAAAAAAAAAAAAAAACTGTTTTGAAAACCAAAAACTAAATATGCATAATTTCTCAATGAAGATCACGATGCCCTGCGGTCACTGACTTTCAAGACGGTTGTGTATTAAAACAGTTCTTAAATGAACACAATCCAAATGAAACGACAATCCAGTTTCAATGCCCATATCACAAAGAAACTAAACCAATTTTTAAACGGCTGAATGGAGACAGCAAAGTAAACATTCCCAAAGTTCAAATTAAACAAAGAAGAAATTCTCTAATCTTTTTTCTGGGTGTATTGTCGGACAGCAAAGGCTAACCCCAATATCAGGAGGGGTAGAAGGAACTGCAGAATCTTGATCACAAAATCATTGGTCTTGACGGGTTTGTTAGAAGCTTGCAGAGGATGAACATACATGCGCTTTTTTGGGATGGTTGATGCATCAATCTCTCCGATCAAGTATTTTGCCATCATTTCTCTAGCTGAATCACTGTGTCCGGTATCTTCAAAATCGTCAGTTGCATCTTTTCCTGTCAATTGCAAAGTGAACCACGATAAATTACTATGATAATCTTTGGTACATTCATCAACCGTCTGAAGATTATGTAATTGATGAGCACACCTGTGGAAGATAACAGAACATCATCACCTCCAGGATGATCTTCCATAAAAGGGGTAACATCATAGACCTAATATGATTAAAGCATAGAAACACATTTAAGTGATAGTTGTTTAACATCATGCAAGTACAATAATCAATTTGACCCACGGTATATGCCAATCATGGTATCATATAAATCCAAATATAAATGACACAGTTGTGCTCTATTAGTTTGATGAAGTCTTTTTTATAGTCATGCTCTATTACGAGTTGGATTAGGCTGAAGATAAGGGAAAAAAAATTAGGAGAATATCATTTAGGTTCCAACCAAGGGAAATAATATCAAAAAAATCTCCATTAACAAGTAAAGAGTTACCATTAACAAATTATAGGACTTGTCAACATATTATTTTCCCTTAATTGGGACCTAAATGATATTCTCCAAAAAAAATTTTCTAACAGTTTTTATATTAACAACAATCTGAACTTGAGATTTTTACTCAAGGGTGTTCCGTACTTTTGTCTTTTCCCACTCAGCCCAACCACTGTTGGTAGTTTGATAAAGTTTTTTTTATATTAACCAGTGTCTTTTCCTAAGCAGTGTTCCGTACATGACATTAAGTAGCTTTTTAAAACATCTCAGGTAATAGCAATCAAACAATGACAGAGAGTTGGTAAAAATAAAAAACCAATGACAAAGACAACCAGATTAGAGAATACAAGCGTAAGATGGAAAAGTGATATCACTGGACATCCCATCTAGTCATAACATGTTGCAACAAGTAAGAAACGCGGCACAAATGCAGCTAATGTGAGCACACCCACCCCTGGGCAGTGGGCACCCAGTAATAATTCCATTTTTCCTTCCCATTAGCCAGGATGTTTTGTCAGTTAGCACAACCAACTGAACTCTTGAGCAAACATTTCATCCTTTTTCTTTATTATTATTCTGCCCATGCTAGGATTACTTATCCTCAAGGTCACTAATAATGTTTTTATCACTGATTCCAGAAAGTGCCTATCAAACTAGGAAACTTACAGTCGATTTTTAAACAAGGCAAATAAACTTACAGTCATCTTAATGAAGGCATGAGTTATGACAGACAGAAGCCCACTTACAGTCGAATTTTAGACTAGGAAATTGTAGTGGCAGATAAAAAACAGAGCAGATTTTATGAAATGAAAAGGAGAGATGTTAATTCAATCTGGAACACCAAACAAGAATGCCAAATGCAACATGTTGCAAACGAAAATAAATCTCGGTGAACATTTCCCTCACATCTTGTCCAAGTTATGGGCCAAAAAAAAAAAACTAAAGCTCGCATAATGTGGAACGACAAATAAGTTAATAAGATATGCACGGTGTTAAAAAATCATATGATCAAACGCCACCAGGTGAGACAAATGAAGTATTTGAAATTCCAATGTTAAGTTTTAGCTAAAAGAGAGGCATTGAATTGAATACAAAAATTCAAACAATAACCAAATCTATCGAAGAAGTGGCCATTATAGGCTATAGCCAGCAGATGACCAGACGTGCAAGGAAATCTCACACACACACACGGGATACGTCAGTGAACAAAGAATTTAATATGAATATGTCCAAGCCATTCATTATGCGAAAATAATCAGCAAATTGCAAGAATAATCGACAACTACCAGACTGAACCCTGTGCTTCCAATCGTGTCTCAGAGCGCCAGACAAATAAGAAAACCAACCATCACAGAAAACATCAAATGATAAGAAGAACTGACCTTCCCAGCTATGATAAGCCAACAATCTTCGAGCCGATTGTGCTTTGCCACTTCGTCGTACAGGAAAACTTTTTTACCCGAAGCCATTTTTTACTCTGCCACCTGCAACAAAAATCAAATATATGCAGAGGACCGGGAAAAATCTTTAGCGAAAACTACAAAATTCCATTCGGGAAAAACGATGACAAAAGGGATCAAGAAAAGAAGGATTCCAAAAGAGAATCACAAAAAGCAGATAGTCGAAGCCGATCATCGAAAATCCTCGAAATCTTACAGAAATGAAATTTCCGTCAGAGGATTTGTGGTCAACACCCGAGTTAGGAGCCTCCCAGGGAGCTTCCCTATCAACGCCCGATTGCGATGTCAAAACCGTCAAGCTCACTGTAATGAACGGCTGGCCACGCATTTCTTCCTTTATATATGGATGGATTTTGAATATCACAAAATAAGTCTCAAAGTGTCTTTAATTTACAATAGGAACCATTCATTGCAATCAATTAAAAATAATCGCAGACTCGTTTCGGGATCATTGAATTCCATACATAAAATTATTATTTTTATTTCTATAGTTGTTACGTGAAGCGAAGGCCCGGCAAAAAAAAAAAAAAGGTGAAGCGAAGGCACTTTCTAGGATGCGATACAAAGCATGAATCGTTTTTCACATTAGGTATGGTCTGAATGCTCTGTCCAGACATAACAAGAACAGATATAATTTACGTCTTCATATGAATACATGAGTGGAGAATAATTGTTGTGATTAAAAACGTGCATATGATTTTTTTTTATATTTGTTATGAGTGTGTGTTTGGAAGAGCTTAAATTTGAGAAATAAGCCCTTATTACGCAAGCCGAGAAAAAACTCCTCTCACATACTTACCTCGTATACCGTGAATCACGAATTATAAGCACTTATTGCTAAAAAATAAGCTCTTCCAAACGAGCACTGAATCTTTTTATTAATTTGCTTCCTAAAGAGAAAGATAAGCAATTATTTTGTCAGTATTCTCCTCCATTTCCATGCACATTTATTTTTATCCCGTGAATGTATGGGTAGAATTATTTTTAGTGAGTGTTTGAGAAATACTTAAATTGTAGTTTTAAAAACTATTTTTTATAAATTAAGATAAACATCATTTCATATATTTATTTTATAAATAATATAAACTAATCTAAAAAAACTAATCCAAAGTAACACATACTTATTTGATGCGATAATATAGTGAATGCGTGCTGGCAAAAAAAGAAATAGTGAATGCGTAGTTATAAAAATAAAATAAAATTGAAATTTCGACTATGCTTCAGCTTCCTGGTAAAAAACGGTGGGCTAGTCAAAGGGAACCCTCTTGTTCAAAGGACTCGGCCCCAAGGTTTGGATATAAAACAAGGGACTCATTGTCAGACCTTTTGAATCTCATAGACAGTACAAACATTACGAACAGTATTTATGTTGACTTTCACATAAAACAAAGCACGACAAACTTGTACTTGCACAGCCTACCATCTTCTGAATATAGCGAAGATCCAATTATTATTTTTTCAATATTCATTTTATAAAAATTTTCACTGACTTTATATATAATATATTAAGATCTTTTTAAGTTTTCTGACATAAATTTTGTTGAATTTAAGTATTAGGTTTTATATGCAGTATATGTTAATATTAAATAATACCTATTCTTCTTCTCTGTTTTGTAAGCCTGCGGTGCACAATGTCAATAGTCAAATTAAGTTATTCAGACTATTTTCTGTGCGAGATCAATTTTATGGTGGAATTCAATGTGTTGAACCAATTGATGTAATCCTCGCCAATTTTGATTTCTCAGTTAGCTTTTAGCTTCCGTCAAACGTTATTTATTATTTACTTTTATTTAATACAACCTTCCTTGCCCGCGTGTCCAAAGCAGCCCCCATGACCCCACAATACGCAAGTCCATCACTCTAACCTCCTACATACATGACTTTCATACAAATATTAAATAAAATAAATTCTGTTATGAATATTAAATATATGGATGTCCATTGACTCATATTACTCTTCCAGTCAGCTTGACATAAAGATGACTTGACACAAAGATGACTTGACACAAAGCAAAAGCAAAAGAAGACAAGGATATAAAGACAGCAAAAGAAGACAAGGATATAAAGACGATATAAAGTAACTATGGTCATTTACATATAACCATGGTAATACAACCAGGGTTAGATTTCTGCCTCTATATAAAGGGCTGTAATCAATTGTTTCAATTGAACTGAATGAGAACATCTCTCTAACTTCTCTCTAGAAATTCTATAATCTTTTCTTTGAATTCTATCAATCTTCTCTCTTACCACATATACTTTTATAACACGTTATCAGCACGAAGCTCTAATAGAAGGTATGATCTTCTTATGATTTCTTTAATGATTATATATATATATATCCTGTTTTATTTATAGATCTGGGATAATCTAAGCCACTATATGGAATTAGAGAGATACTTTTACCGATTGTTATATAACATCGGGTTCCATGGTTAAGATTGGAGATCGTTATTGTTTTATATACAAGTTCTTTTATATTATTATTATTATTATTATTATTATTATTATTATTATTATTATTGTTGTTGTTATTATGGCCAGAAGCCATATACACATATGATTCTTGAAATTATGACCAGAAGTCATAATGTTTTAATTTCTTATAATATGGCCAGAAGCCATATCCATTCTTATTATATAGCCATAAGCTATATACATTTTTCATCTTATTATATAGCCAAAAGCTATATATATTTTATCTTATTATATGCCCAGAAGCTATATATATTTTTATCTTTTATCTTATTATATGGCCAGAAGCTATATATATTTTTATCTTTTATCTTATTGTATAACCAGAAGTCATGTACAACTTTTATCCTGAAGATAATAGTTAATTCCTCATCTTGAGATTAAATGGCCCGAAGCCATACATGGCCTGAAGTCATGAAATTAAATGGCCCGAAGCCATACATGTTTTAATTTTCTTATCTTACCTTATGAATTATTTATTGTCTTTATGAATTTACAGTTATTATATTGCATATTTACATTTTATATTATTTTCATTTATTTCTTTAATTAGTTTGAACAAATGGCAAACCTTGCAAAACTTGAAATTGTGGCTCTTGATATTACTGGGAAAAATTATTTATCTTGGTTGTCACTCGAATATTTGACAGTAATGGACCCACTTGTCCTTTGGAACAATTTGAAAGAGAGGTATGATCACCAGAAGATGATCATTCTTCCAAAAGCTCATTTTGAGTGGATGTATTTGCGCTTGCAATATTTTAAATCTATAAGCGAATATAACTCAGCTATGTTCAGAATTACTTCAAAATTGAAATTATGTGGAGAAAATGTTACTGATGATGATATGTTAGAAAAGACATTCTCCACATTTTATGCATCCAATTTGCTCCTGCAGCAGCAATATTGTGAAAAAGGTTTCAAGAAATATGCTGAGTTAATTTCTTGTCTCCTTATGGCTGAACAAAATAATGAGCTTTTATTGAAAAATCATGAATCCCGTCCAACAGGCTCAACTCCATTCCCTGAAGTGAATGTAGTAACTAATGAATTTTATTGTGGCCGTGGACGTGGACATGGACATGGACGTGGGTGTGGCTACAGCCGTGGGCGTAGTCGTGGTCGATATCATGGAGGCTCAAATTTCCTACCAGAAGTGGGAAAAGACTTATAAGAACCAAAAAGGGCGAGAATTCTGAGTATGGTGATATAGATAATAACTATTTGGATGTTACAGATTTCTTAATATAATTTTAACTGTTATATTTTATTTAAAGTTGTTTCTATCATATATATTAATTTTAATTATGTTTTTATGAAGAATGAATCCTATTGGCATCAATCCTGAAGATTTATGTCTCGTTGATAGTGCAACAACCCACACCATACTCAGACATGATAAATATTTTTCTTCCTTGGTAATACGAGAAGCCAATGTTCAGACTATATCTGGTAGTATAAATTTAATTGAAGGCTCCGGAAGAGCTAATATTTTGTTACCTGAAGGAACAAAATTATGCATTGATAATGCATTTTATTCTACCAAGTCTAAAAGAAACTTACTGAGTTTCAAAGATATCCGCAGAAATGGATATCATTTAGAAACAACAACTAAAGATAATAAGAAATATCTTGTCATTACAAATATAGTTGCTGGTAGAAAATGTATATTAGAAAGTTTTCCTATTTTTTCTTCTGGTTTGTATTACACATGTATAAACACAATTGAAACACATACTATTGTGAACCAGAAGTTCAATAATGCAGACCAGAAGTTTGCCAATACAAACCAGCAGTTTGATAATGTAAACCAGAAGTTTACTAATGAATTTAATGTTTGGCATGACCGGTTAGGCCATCCCGGTTCAATAATGATGCGACAAATAATTGGGAATTCATGTGGACATACCCTGAAGTGTAAACAAATACCACAATCCCATGATTTCTCATGTGCTGCATGTTCCAAGGGAAAATTAATTATTCGCCCCTCACCAAGTAAAGTAGAAAGTGAGTCTCTCACATTTCTAGAACGGATACAGGGAGATATTTGTGGGCCAATACACCCACCATGTGGACCATTTAGGTACTATATGGTTTTAATTGATGCATCAACTAAATGGTCACATGTTTGCTTATTATCTTCTCGCAACCTGGCGTTTGCGAGATTACTTGCTCAATTGATTAGATTAAGAGCACATTACCCTGGTTATCCTATCAAGAAAATTCGTCTTGATAATGCTGGTGAATTTACATCACAAGCTTTTAATGAATATTGTATGTCCCTTGGAATTGATGTTGAACATCCTGTAGCTTATGTTCACACGCAAAATGGACTTGCAGAATCATTGGTTAAAAGGTTGCAACTAATTGCAAGACCTTTACTTATGAAATCTAATCTACCAATTTCTGCTTGGGGCCATGCCATTTTGCATGCAGCAATATTAATTCGCATTAGGCCAACAAGTTATTTAAAGGTTTCCCCCTTACAAATGGTTTTTGGTCAGGAACCTAATATTTCCCACATAAGAACTTTCGGGTGTGCGGTATATGTGCCTGTAGCACTACCACAACGCACTAAGATGGGCCCACAAAGAAAGATGGGAATATATGTTGGGTATGAATCTCCATCAATTATAAAATATTTAGAATCATCTACAGGAGATTTATTTACGGCACGATTTGCCGATTGTCATTTTGATGAATCATTTTTCCCAACATTAGGGGGAGAAAACAAGCAGCTGGGTAATGAAATTAGTTGGAATGAATTATCATTGGCTCATTTTGATCCTCGTACAAAACAATGTGAACTTGAAGTTCAAAAGATAATTCATTTACAGAATTTAGCTAATCAAATGCCAGAAGCATTTACTGACCCAAAGAAAGTGACAAAGTCACATATCCCAGCTGCTAATGCTCCTATTAAAATTGATGTCCCTGAAGGACAACCTGCTATGAATGAATATAAAGCACGCCTGAAGCGTGGCAGGCCCATCGGTTCCAAAGATAAAAATCCTCGAAAAAGAAAAGGAGCAAAGAATTTAGATGGTCAAGTCGAGGATAATGAAGAAACATTAGTAGCTCCAGAAGAGCCATCTCCTGAAGAGATATTATCTCCAGAAGAGAATGTTGTAGTCCCAGAAGAGACCCAGGTACCTGATATATGTGAAAATAATGAGATCTCAATAAATTATGTTATGAATGGAATCCGATGGGATAGAAATGAAGTCAACGTTGATGACATCTTTGCTTATCATATAGCATATGATGTAATGAATGATAATGAGGATCATGAGCCAAAATCCATTAGTGAGAGCCAACAAAGAAAAGACTGGCCCCTATGGAAAGATGCCATTAATGCAGAATTAAAATCATTGGCAAAGCGAAAAGTATTTGGACCTGTAGTCTTTACACCTGAAGATGTAAAACCAGTTGGATGCAAATGGGTCTTTGTACGAAAAAGAAATGAAAAGGGCAAAATAACTAGATATAAGGCACGTCTAGTAGCCCAAGGTTTTACGCAAAGACCTGGCATTGATTTTGAAGAAACGTATTCACCAGTAGTGGATGCGACTACTTTTCGTTATTTAATCAGTCTAGCAGTAGATGCAGGACTAGATTTACATCTAATGGATGTTGTGACTGCCTATTTATATGGATCACTTGATAGTGATATTTATATGAAAGTCCCTGAAGGACTTAAGATGCCAGAAGCATCCAATTCAAGTTCTCGAGAACAATACTCAGTTAAGTTAAATAAGTCCCTGTATGGCCTGAAGCAATCAGGGCGCATGTGGTATAATCGCCTTAATGAATATTTGTTGAAAGAAGGATACAAAAATGATCCGATATGCCCATGCATCTTTATGAAAAGATCTAATAATGAGTTTGTTATAATTGCTGTTTATGTTGATGATATCAACATCATTGGAACTCCTGAAGAGCTTCAAAAGGCAATTAATTGTTTGAAGAAAGAATTTGAAATGAAGGACTTGGGAAGAACAAAATTTTGTCTTGGATTACAGATCGAGTACTTCAAGAAAGGGATCTTTGTATATCAAGAAACTTATACAAAGAAGGTCCTAGAGCGATTTTACATGGATAAATCTCATCCATTATGTACCCCAATGATTGTAAGATCTTTGAAGGTGGATAAAGACCCATTCCGACCCCGAGAAATCAGTGAAGAAGGTGATGAAAAACTACTTGGTCCAGAAGTACCATATCTTAGTGCTATTGGAGCACTAATGTATCTTGCTAATCACACACGTCCTGATATATCATTTGCTGTTAATTTACTAGCAAGATACAGTTCTTCACCAACACGAAGGCATTGGAATGGAATAAAGCACATTTTTCGTTATCTCAGAGGTACAACAGACATGGGGTTATACTACTCAAATGTATCCAAACATGAACTGGTTGGGTATGCAGATGCCGGATTTTTGTCTGATCCACATAATGGTAAATCACAAACGGGCTATCTATTTACATGTGGAGGTGCAGCTATTTCATGGCGATCTATGAAATAGACTATATCAGCCACATCATCTAATCATGCAGAAATTCTAGCAATACATGAAGCAAGTCGAGAATGTATGTGGTTGAGGTCAGTAATACATCATATACGTACAACTTGTCATTTATCTTCTGGCAAAATGATCCCAACAATCCTCTATGAGGATAATGCTGCATGTATCGCTCAACTTAAAGAAGGCTATATCAAGGGCGATAGAACGAAGCATATTTCACCAAAATTCTTCTTCACTCGCGACCTTCAAAAGGATGGTGAAATAGATATCCAGCAAATCAGTTCAAGTGAAAATCTAGCAGATTTATTCACCAAGTCACTCCCAGGTACAATCTTTGAAAAACTTGTTCATGATATTGGTCTTCGGAGATTCAAAGATTTCAATTGATATTATCAAGAGGGGGAGTCGATACACGCTGTACTCTTTTTCCCTTATCTAGGTTTTGTCCCACTGGGTTTTCCTAGAAAGGTTTTTAATGAGGCAGCACTCGATGGTGTATCAATGAATGATGTACTCTTTTCTTTGGCTAGGTTTTTATCCCACTGGGTTTTTCCTAGTTAAAGTTTTTAATGAGGCACATTCATAATGGACATCCAAGGGGGAGTGTTATGAATATTAAATATGTGGATGTCCATTGACTCATATTACTCTTCCAGTCAGCTTGACATAAAGATGACTTGACACAAAGATGACTTGACACAAAGCAAAAGCAAAAGAAGACAAGGATATAAAGACAGCAAAAGAAGACAAGGATATAAAGACGATATAAAGTAACTATGGTCATTTACATATAACCATGGTAATACAACCAGGGTTAGATTTCTGCCTCTATATAAAGGGCTGTAATCAATTGTTTCAATTGAACTGAATGAGAACATCTCTCTAACTTCTCTCTAGAAATTCTATAATCTTTTCTTTGAATTCTATCAATCTTCTCTCTTACCACATATACTTTTATAACAAATTCATAATATATTAGAATTTTTTAAAAAACAAGATGGTGGCACCGTGGCATGCTATTTTTTAAAATTTCCCTATGTATACTTGTTTTGTCACTAACGTTCCTAACTAAAAAGCCCAAAAGAAACCACAAAAAAAAAAAAAAAAAACTACCCCTTGCAAGATCACATCCATATTCCATAATCTGTAGTCCATACAATCAATCAAAAAAACAAAAAAACGCCTAAGGGTTGAGGTGAAGAAGCATAGGTATTATTTAGTATTAACATATACTAAATAATTAGTTAGTATTATTTAGTGGCACTCCCAAGGATCGAACACGTTCTAAATTATTTAGTATTAACATATTCCATATACTTTTTTTTGTTCACTTTCTCTGCAGCTTCTTAATGCTAGAGACATCTCACAAAAATAAATAGATAATTAATTAAAACACGTGTCACTTGATAATGACACCCCTTACTATGCAAGAAATATTGGCTGGCGCACTGCTTCCAGAAGCTAAAGCTGGGTTGAAGAGAGTTGTCCTGAATAGAGAGCCAGATTGATGGTAGTGAAGAAGATATGAAGGATATATGGGAGAGGTTAGGGGTGACTATGGTGTCTAGGAGTCCAGTATGCCTATTTGAGCCCGGTCAAAAATTATTTTGCTCAACCTAAAAGAAGTGGCCTGAAAAAAATTTGGGCATCTTTAGGCCAGGCGAACTATCAGGCAGAGCCGGGCATCGGGTATCGCCTTGCTCAGAAAATTAAATACAATTTATTTAAAAAATATAAAATTTTACATAAAAAAAAATTCTATACATATTATTTTATTTAATATATACACATATTATTTCATTTTTATTAAACATTCTATATTATTATTTAATATTTATCCACCACAGTTTATATATAACTCATTGTTTTTTGGATGCATGTGGTTTTTTGATTTAAATGGATGATACAAAGTATTAAAAAATTGAGATCAAAGGCAAAAATTTCAGTTTCTTTGGAGTTTTTATCGCAATTATACCTAGTTATATAAATCAATATTTATACACAAACACATATTATTTCATAATTTATCATGTAATTATTAAGACATATGTTAGTTTTTTTTTTTTTAATTTCAAGACTCAAGTTCTAGATTTATTTTAAAATATCTCAAGGTGTGAAATTATGAAATATATTTAAAGTTTTTAACAATATTTATTAAGTATAATTAGAGTTTTTATATATATGGTATTGGTTATAGAGTTACTACTTAGACAGGAAAGCCTGCCCTACACAACCCACCCTTTCCCTACCCGAAATGGTTAGGGCTTCTATCAGGCAAGACCGGACATCAGGCTACATTTCATCCTTTAGGCAGTGCACCAGACAGGGGTCTCGTTCTACCCACGCCCACGCCTAGGAGATGCAGTATCAGACCATAGCCTAAGCTAAGGTCGGGCTAGGCGGGGTTTATTTGATGACTAATTATAGCCTTGAGCTTCCTTTAGGGACTCGTGTGGAATAGAATCATAAATTTAGTTAGTTTCACTTGCTTTGCGGCTAATATAGGGTATTTGTGTTTAGCTCTTAGTTTAGGCTATGGTCGTCAGCTCTGTTTTATCTCAGGCCTTGAGCCTCATTGTTCAGTCATAACAGAAGGAAAGAAAGAAATTTCATCTCTCCCCATCAATATAACTATCTTGGCATTTAAGTAAACAATTGGAATGACAAGTATTATGAGCTAACATTGAAGAGCAGAAAATTAAGCGACTTCACTTTCCATTTTGCTGCCGCTACAGTTTTATTGATACCTATATACTTGTGCCATTTCAGCCTAGGAACTGAATCTCTACAAATTAACTGCTATATGCAACAAAGGTACATGCAATTCCCTCTCTTTCTATAGGTAAACGTCTACCCAGAGGGCAAGAAGCTCATGCAGATCGGAGGACGAATCTTAAACAAAGCAAGAATAGATGAAGGCAGAATCCACAACCCATCTCCACAGATCAATCCAGAAGCAACTGCAGGAATCATCAACCCAGCTTCCCTGCTGTTTAGTGAGTGCCAAACATACACAACCAAACTACCCACACACATGTCTATTGCAAAGTATGCCCCAACCAAAAATGGCACCGCCATTGCCATCGGAAGAGGAACCCATTTCCCAATATTTCTAGGGTTCAGATCTCTCACCATATTGGCTGCAATTGCAAACGCGAAAGCCCCATAACACAGCTGCAAGCAATGATGGGGTAGAGCCGAAAAGCCTTGGATACCCAGGATTGCCATGTTTCTGTATATAATGGCATATGGGGCCTTGTATTCACCATCTGGATTTCCCACATCGAATGCCTTGTAGAAGAGAAAGAATGTGAGAGGAGCTACCACACATCCTATTGCCGTCCCGATAGCCTGCGACACAAGCATTGAACGAGGGGAAGTGAAGGTGAGATGGCCAGTCTTGAAATCATGCATCAAATCAGATGAGATGGAAACAATGGATTTAATCAGGCCACATCCCACAAGTCCAGCAACCACTCCATTCTCTTTTCCGGCCAAGGCTGCTAGCATAAACAGAGCCACTTTCCCATAGTTATAGGCCATGTTCATGTCCGTTAAGCCAGCGCCATAGGCGTTACAGAAGCCAAGAGAAGGCGCGAGCAGATAGGCCACCACTATGTAATACCACTTTAACTCTGGGAACATCAATGGGATTATGATGATTGAAACAATGGCGAACAATGTGTATCCTGCACATGCCAACCATATAGGAATGCTTTCTCTAACGAACACTTCATTCTGGCGAAGATCATCAAGGAGCATCCTCTGGTTGTGAGATGCTGCAATCACACAGAAATCAATTCATTGTCGAATGATTATGTGAGATTCACACACATCATAATCCACAGTTCATATTAGACCACTTTGGTTGGAATGAAAAGTTCAATAGATATTAGTTGATTATGTGGGGGGGAAAATGTTTCTTGACATAGACTGCTTGGCATCCAGGAAAAAAAAACGGACTCACAGGCCATTTGTTTACCTTCTTTAATGTTCCTCCTTTTCATTGTGGGAATGATATTTGCGGCAGTGAAATAAAATATTTTGAAAAAGTTGTAGAGCCCATCACCAAGGATCAAGGCAATGGAAATGAAAACCTGCAGAAGTGAAGACAGAAGAAATAAGGCTTGAATCACAGGAAAATGTCATATTCTATATATATAGTCATAATTTTCAGTTCACTTCAAGACCTTATAACCATTAAGACTCTTCATACTGCTTTCTGATAAATTTTCAGGAAACCACTCTCCTTTTAGTCCCCTGATCAACGGCCACATAATACCCCATGAAAGCACAGCACCAAGAAGCAGAGATAAGTTGACGAGGTGTGAACAGATCATTCCAGCTCCAACATAAGTCATACTAAAATCAAAGTAGAATCTGCAAAATCCAAACTTATTTTTTCCGTTAATGGCCTTGCTCTTCCATAAAGAAGACTAATGATAGAAGAGGCAAGATGCAAACACGCACGAGTTATGCCAGGCTTTCAATCCAAATGTAGGAAACTGAACAAATCCACATTGATCTCCACCTGAATAGAACCACTGGAAGAAAGCCCAGAAAAAACTCAAAGAAAAGTATTTCATGAAACCATGAACCTGCTTCCTGCAAAAGAAGTCGAGCTAGTATCAGATCATAAATATCTTTCACCTTGATTAACTCAAAAACACAGACAAGAGAAAGCCTTACTTGGCCTGCTCATTCCTTTTAGTAGTATGGAAGCCGTTTATAAGAACAGCAGTGGCTGTTCCACTTGGATACATTAATTTGTAGTCTATTATCAACACCTGTTTGCATAGATTGCATCAACTTACAACCATTGAATAAAAATGGCATTCACAGAGTCTTGAAGAAGCTTAAGAGGAATTGCTAATAAGAAACACCTTTCTAAGAGGAACCAAAGCCAAAAGCCCAACGAAGCTTGTCACGAAGAGAAAACCAGTCATCCAACCAATCCCAGGTTCCTTGGTGCTCCCAGGAGTATTCCCTTCGGTTTCGACCCCTACTTGTTCATACGTCTTCCTATTCAAACCCAAAAGGTAAGATCCAAAACCACCTGCAATTGCAGGAATAAAGTTCAGAACATCGCTGACACAAGGGGAAGAGTTCTATTTAGACATTAAAAAAAAAAAAAAAACACAGAAATGAAAGAAACTTTACCTCCTACTGCGATGCTATAGCATGCCACAGCACAAGTCTGAATGATGGTATTCTCTTGTTTAGTGAAAGGTGTTGAAACAATCTTAGCCTTTTCAAGCAGTTTAGTCCAAGTTCGGATGAAAACAAAACCAAGAAGAGCAGCTGAGACATTGAGATTTGGTACTAGCCCAGTTGTGAGGTTCAACTTCATCACGATCACACTATATAGGATTCCAATGAGTATGCTAGCTATTAGTCCTCGAACTGTGATCTGTTTTCTCCATGGTGCTATTCTACTCACTTCCTCCGGAACTACTCGAATCTCTTCCATTTCTTCAGCGTCCAAATTCTCAATCTCTCTGCGTTCTTCATTGTTCAGAGTACGCATTGGACACTCCAAACAGTCTACTCTGAGTGAATCAATCATTGTATTAGGGAAAAGAAAATGAGGGAAGTGATATAATTTCGAAGGGGGGATGAGTAAATAGTGAGCAAAACTCTCGTATCTTTCACTTCATCTTGGACAAAAAATTAATAAGAAATAAAGTACAGATGTATCTCAGCATGGTTGTACGACGGAAAAGCAGAAAAAAGGAATTAGCATCTGATTTAACGAGGAAAAAGTTAGGAAAAAAAAATCGCTGCATAAATCAGTGATCAAATACAAAACCCACATAGCTTGCTGCAATTTCTTCTATGGTGACAATGGATTTAAGCTTTTCGATAAATACCTCGGCTTCAGTTGTTGATCGACAAGAATGCTCCACCACTAGAGAAAAATGAACAAAGAGAGTTCATCAATAACTTCTCCAATTCAAGCATCTAAAGCCTTCAAACGCCATGAATAAATGTAAAAAAAAAAAAAAAAAACAAATTGATGGCTTCTGGCATGCGAGCCGGTTTACAGGGCAAAACCAGAAGATGAACTGAAGCTTGAAATTTGATCACAGGGAGCGGTTAAAAAGGAAAACAGAGTCGTGAGAATCCCAAATAGTCACGAATGGGGTGTCTGTCAAATCAAATCAGGAATCAACTGAAAGCGAGACTGAACTGGCAAGATTCGCATCAATTTCTGACAGTTGTAGCAACCATTTCAACAAATGCAAACTGAATGAACCAAAGCATGGAGAAAACCTTCCCTGAAAGTACTAGAACGAGGTGGTACAATAAAAAAACCAAGCTTTTTGTACCACGCTTGTACCCCGAACAACTTTCCAGCCAAAGCCCCACAACTCGTTAAACATGTTAGAGAGAGATAAAAAAAAAAAAAAGCAGGCATTTGTTTTAGGGGTAGGAAATAAAGGCCTTTTCTTGGTCGGGTTCCCTTCTCTTCGAAGTTTGTCCCCTTCGGCTTAGCAGTTAGCACAGGCGTGTGGCCTGAACATGGCGCCCCAAATACGAAGAGATCCCAAAACAAATTGAGTGATCATAAAGACGCTACAAAGGTCAACAGATATAATTGGGTGGGACCCAATTAGGCAGGAGATTAATGACGCATGACATGGAACTGCGAAGTTCGCTTTAATGGCAATTTCGTGAAGTCCATGACGGTGGTTACGCTTTAAAGTTTGAAACTTTGAGTCCTGACCTAGGATCAGTTGACTTTCTTTACAGGGATTTATTTGTTGGTCTGATTTTGCAAGATTGACATGTCGACTTATATGTTTAAAAACAATCTGACCTGACAACGGTGTTGGTTTTGATAATCCAATTGCTGTTTATGGTTTTATTTATGAACCGGGTCTGGTGACTGAGACAGTGTATGAGTATATGTGTGCGCGCAACTATGCATATGTTATGGGGATATGAGATTTGTTAGAATTTTTCATTCCTGTTAAAGATGGATATTTATTTGAGGAATTTTACCTTATAAGAGAGATTCAAGATAAGATACGCGCTAACGAAGAGGATACCATTAATGTCACTAAAAAAAATTGATGTGAACTGGTTTATTCGACACGGAGAGGAAGTGAACAAAATGGTAATTATGGTGTAAAGCTGACTGAGAGCTGAAGCCTGAAGGTGAAATTTGTCGGCCGATGATGCCATCAGATCCTTTTCACGTCATGCTATTCTATTCTTTAATATAAGAAAGAACTAATTAATTTTTTTAAAAATAAATTATTTAATTATAATATATTTTTTATATTATTAGATTATATATCAATATATAAGATAAATAAATTAATTTTAAAAAAATTAATATATATAAATATTTTAAAATAATTTATTTAATCTCCTTAAAATTCATATATTGATACGCAAACCAATAATATTATTGTTATTACTCTTTAGCTTTTAATGCTGACTGGCGGTCCCAAGTCCCAATACATCATCGTGGCTGAGTTTTTCTTCCGCGTCTTTTTTTTTTTTTCCTTAAAAAGTGAATTTTTGGAAGGAGGTTTTTTCTTACACTGTTTTGTGTGGAGTTCTTTCTGAAAAAATCATTTCTCCGGGTGCAATATCTTAAAATGTATGTTTATGTTGATTAAAAAAAATTCTTGGTATAATTTTCCCCCCCAAATCTAAGACTAAAAATATAACTTCATTAAATTAGGGGAAAAAAACAAGCACAGGAGGCTATGTGTGGCTACTTTAAAGCGAGAGATCGATGCCACTCCCATTTCAAACAAACTAGCGTTCACGCTTCTGTATTATTAATATTTTTTTTTTTCTATTGCGTGTCGTGCATAGAGTTGATAGTGGTGATAATAATGGGTAGGGTCACTTCACTTTATCAACTACGTAATTTTGTATATTCTCACCAGAGCTATAATGAAGTTGGTAAAAAAGAACATTACCAACTCATATTATATGAAGAGATGGTGGCTCTTGTTCCTGAGGCAAGTGGTAAGGGATTAATCTACAATTTTTGTGTATCAGGCAAACTCATTTGGGAGGACAGATTGTTGGGAAAAAGAAAAATAAATACTATTTAAATTTTAAAATTTTAAATTAATAAATTTTTAAAAACTTAAATTGTCAATTGGTATATTCTTTTTATTAATCATATTATATTTATTGTCAACAAAATTAATTTAAAATTTTAAAGTTCAAATGATATTTAAGTATCTTTTTTCCTTTTCCAAATTTCGATAAAAAGCAGAGAATATTTATTGTCCCAAAAACGAGAGTTATAAATTATAATCAACAGTGAGAGCGTATTTACCTGCAATACAATGTGCTTTAGCAAGAAGAATGACGTAGTCCCGGCTGGTTGAGTGCTAGTGCTAAACTGCTAATACCAAGGTTGCCAACAAAAAAAAAAAAAGGATATTACGGGGAAGATTATAGGCCTCGGTGTATCCTGCTGCACTTGCTCTTCAAGGCTACAAAACCTAATTAAGGGAACATGCAATAATATAATTGTTCTCTAATTCTTGCTGGCCTTCTCTGTCAACGGAATCTTTTTACCAAGGACCTGTCATTAATTAATCATCTCTTACAGTAAGAGCCACACACAGATTACCATTATTAATCTGTTGTGGGTACTGTTGCGTAACCTGGACCACACCGGCCGGTCTGGTCCGGAAACTGATGAACCGGTCGGTAAACTAATTCTGTCTGGGTTACAATTTAAAAGAAAATTAAATATTTTTTTTATAATTTCATATTATAAATCTAAAATCTTTAATTTCTCACCGTTTTGGTCCCGATTTAGTTCTGATTTGGCCCCAATCTGACCCACTGATTCTTAACCCAATACCCCAACCGGTTCAATATCCGATCCGGATTTTAATACCTTGATTTGCGGGTGAAATGCAGACTTGTGTACCGAATTACGAGGAATTTGACCATTCATCATTATATTTCAATTAAAAGGCGGTCTCTGCAGATAAGCTTCAGTCTGTCTCTCTCTTAAAATAATAATAATAACAGTGGCACGTCGTCCTCTCACATCACTCCCACGAGGATGAATATAACTTCGTCCTGTTCCTATCGTTGAGATGATTATCATTCGCTTGAGTGGTGATCGATTTGCGCAATTCGAATATTTTCTGCGTGGTTTTTTTAATCATTAATACTTAATTTTGTATCCATTAACCTTAAAAAAAATGCATAAAACTGAATCAGTATTTAGGTAAGAACCTAAGAAAATAAATGATTAATATTAAAAATAAAATAAAACATAGACTTTTACATATAGTGAGAGAATGAAGATTCTTTGGTGGCTTTTGTGAAATGAAAACCCAGCAAATAGTACGTTGAAAGGTTGGGGTATCCTGAAGAGATAACAGAAGAGACTATTTAAAAAGCCGAAGGAGGTACAGAGTGTCTGTGTCAAGTGATGGACCAAAAACAAACTGGTATTCTCTCTCAATGACCTCCTCTCGTTTTTACGTAGATGAGATGTGATTCTGTTCGCCTGGACGCATAAGCAAATATACAGTCATTATTCTCATCTTCACGCTATTACCAGAATATTTGAATAGAACCCACAAACAAAGTCAATATCCAGGTAGGGCTTCCCCACTCCACTTGCCCTACCAACCAATCACACAAAATGGGTATACGATTGCCGATGGACACTCATTTGAGTCATTTCATTAAAAAAATGCCTTAAGTTGCACTCAATAATGCCCACGCAAAGTCTTTTTCTTGGCATAAGCATCTTGGTAATTTTGTTCCCACGACACCTCTTGTTGTCGGATATGACCACTTCCTTTAAAGAAAAGCAAGCCTGGTTGTGCTATTTAGAAATGGGCTTTAAAGAAAACGTTAGTTGTCGTTAAAGCCCAACGAGGCACGATTTAGCAATGCGCTTTTAGTAAATGCGCATCCTGGGATCCCGCAGAAGAAAGATGGGCGTGTAGTGATTAAGACCTATGTCCAATAAGCCTTGATGGGCCTATTCATCCGTTTTCACATAAAAGCCCCCATCTCCTACACCGAATGGTGCCCCCCTCCGTAACTGTCAGTTCAACCGTCGGAAAGAAAGGCAAGGCCGCAAGGCATCTCTACCGGTTTTCCCCCAGAAATGTATAAGGAACCAAGAATTGCTTGCGTCTTCTCGTCACCACCCGGCCAGCCTCACTCTTGCATCATTTTATTTGTAGGTATTTGCATTCTTTCTGGGCCGGAGTTTTTATTCCGAGTAAAAGGAGGGGTTCCAATTTGGAATGCTTCGTACGATTGCCGTAATAATTTGTTGTTGGAAATAAACTGATGGCGGGTTCGTCCAAGACGAAGCTCGTCCAAGATTTGTTCTTGTACGCGGCGAGTGCGGCACTCAGTTGCTTGGTTTTGTTCTCTGGGTTTCGACGCCTCAACTCTAATCGTGGGACCTCCAAGAAAGCTCTTCAACACAAAAAAGAGATAGCCAAGCGTCTCGGTCGTCCTCTCATTCAAACAAACGCTTATGAGGTGCCCTTCCATTTTCTAAGTTCTTCTGTTTTGCGGCTGATTTGGGCTTGTGGGTTTTACTGCGAACTTTTTTCTGGCAAGCACTTGATTGTGTTGCATTGTAATTTGTAGGACTTGTCTGGGCTTGTTACGATTTTTCTTACTTTAAAGAGTGTTCCTGGGCTTTGACGTTGTTTGGTTTCTGCAATGGATAATTGATATGAGTTTTGATTTTGTGATTCAATATAAAAGAAACCAGAATCATGGGGTTAGGGAACTCGGCTCTTCCAGTTTAGATGAACTCACGGCAGATAAAAGTCGTGTAAATTTGCGTATGATAGATGGCAAATCTAGTCTAAATATTGAATATAACTACTAGTTCCTTAGTCATATCCTCTCTGATGTGTACAGGATGTCATAGCCTGTGATGTTATTAATCCTGACCTGATTGATGTGGAGTTTGACTCTATTGGGGGACTGCAAAAGATCAAGCAATCTTTGTTTGAGCTTGTTATATTGCCGCTACAACGACCAGAATTATTTTCTCATGGTAAACTTCTTGGCCCACAAAAGGGGGTCCTGTTGTATGGGCCCCCTGGTACTGGGAAAACCATGCTTGCCAAAGCTATTGCAAAGGAATCTGGATCAATCTTCATTAATGTAAGGATGTCAAACCTGATGAGCAAGTGGTTTGGTGATGCCCAGAAACTTGGTAAGCGCTCATTATGCATACATCTATTGATAGTTTTCGTATTGGTTATTTTTTACTTGTTTATGGGAGATTGGAAAGCAGAATTATTGAAACTGTTATACTCTCTATTTGTTGTTGCTTATGAGTCAAATGTTATGATTAAATTTGGCTAGAATACTTCTGCTCATTGCTAGAACCACACTTCCATTTTCCTAACCTTGCCTTTATGAGTAGATTCATTGTACTTGCTTTTATATGCTTTTAATGTCGTGTACTGAGCTCATTTTCTCCGTTTTAAGTGTGATTCTTTCATTTGTTTGATCATTGATATTCTGCTGTTTTTTTTTGGGCAGTGGCTGCTATATTTAGCCTGGCTTATAAGCTCCAGCCTGCTATCATATTCGTTGATGAAGTTGACAGCTTTTTGTGTCGGCGTCGCAAAACAGATAATGAGGCAATGTTAACCATGAAAACTGAGTTCATGACTTCATGGGATGGATTTACCACCAATAGTAAGTTTGCAAGCATATCATGTAATTTTCTCAAGGAGTAAACATTAAAACTAAGTTGAGGTTTGATGATATTATCTATGTAGAGGTACTTGGTATCCTTGAGTATTTTTTGCTCTGTCCAGGACTTTTAGGTTGACTGTTATATATTTTCCCCTTATGTAGAGAATGCTCGAATTATGGTCCTTGGAGCAACCAATCGTCCCGCAGAACTTGATGAGGCCATATTACGGCGGTTTTCTCAAGCCTTTGAAATTGGACTTCCAGACCCAAGGGAGAGGGCTGAGATATTGAGGGTTATCTTTAAGGGTGAGAGAATTGATGACAACATTGACTTTGATCATGTAGCTGCCTTGTGTGAGGGATATACTGGTTCAGATCTGTTTGACCTCTGCAAGAAGGCTGCTTATTTTCCCATTAGGGAACTTCTAGATGAAGAAAAGCGAGGGAGAAATGCTCCCGTGAGTTTGTTTGTTATTCTCCTCTACCTTACCTCTTTAATTTTTCTCTGCTTCTAAAATGGTGAATAGCTCGATAGCTCTTTAATTTCTTGACTGTATTTCATAGCTAGTAGCGTCAAATTTTGTTAGCAAGCGAAAGCTAAGGGTGTTCAAATCTCAGGACGGGACAGGAACCGGGAATGCCTGGAGTGGGAAGTCATTCCTGGTATAACCGGGACCAAGATCGGGAATTCCTGGTTTCAATAATATTATTATATTAGTTAAATTTTTTATAATCCAGTGTTTAAAGTGATTATTTAACACCTAATAAGGTCATAAAAATCACACAAATTGTGCTAAAATTGAAGAATAACATATTATTATTATTATTATTACTTCACATTTATCATTTTTGTTATTATCTTTATACATTATATAGTTAGGATTAGTATCACGATATATACAATTTAACTCTAACTAAATATGTGATATACATTTTAACAAATGATATCTTAATTTATGGGGTAATAAATACAAAAATAAAAGAATAACTTATTTTTTTAAGGAAAAAAACCGGGACCGGGATCACAAGGTGTGATCCGGGTCCCGATCCTGGCCGGGATGGGAAATTCTTGGGATAAAATGTTCGGGACTGGGCCAGAACAATCGGGATCGGGACACTTTGAACACCCATAGCGAAAGCTACATTTTGACTTTGATAGTTGGAAAAAATAAATTTATGAGCCCAGAGTTATATTTGCATGCTTGAACTGCGTTCTTGGTCTGTGGAAAGCACTTACTTGTGTCTGATTTGACTGTTGCACTTGCTTCTGCTTTTTATATGCCTTTTTTAAGGCTTTATCAGCATTTTTGGTCTGGAAAGAATTTCCGGATGTCATGGCATTTTAGTGGTTATCTGCAGTTTTGCTCCTTTCTTTCTCCTCTCCAAAAAAATATTTGGAGTCAATTCTGAAATCTGAATGCCTAGTCTGTAACAGATTGACGATAGTGGCACAAAACAATGCATTTGGTGTGTTGTTGCTATGATTTTGAAAACAAATCAGTCATCTTAATGGTTGTGTCAGGATAGGTTATCTTGTGACTTTGAATAGTTCTTCTTTTCATGTTTCAGGAACCAAGGTATTTGACAGAGTCAGATTTGGAGGAGGCTCTTGCCACTTCACAGAGAACGGAGGTTGCAGCTACTGAATATAAAGGATTAAATGTACAGTCAACAAGGGCAAGAAGGCCAGGACGCAGAGAGTCAGGTGATTATCTGTTTCAAGATGCAATCAATGAACTCTGTAAAATTGTGGTTTCTCAAATTATTAGCCTCCAATCAGAAGCGCAGGATCCGTGAAGTACTTACCTTATATTCTGTTTCATTCATTCAGCATAGTCTTGATCGCAACAGCATGGTAGTCCAAATCTTGTGGTTTGCACATGATATCCAGTTGCTGCAAAATTGAGCCATTTGCTAAATACTTGTATAGTATCATGTATATGATGCCTCGGGGCCATGAAGCGGTGACCAATGTTGTTCAGGTTTCATATATGTCCACATTCTTTCACCTATGGTACTGCCTAAAGGAAGTTGAATATGACGACGACAGTGTCGTGTATCAAAAGAGTTGAACTTTGTTATCGGGGGGGGGGGGGGGGGGGGGGGGGAGAAAATTATGTCGTTGTCACGTGGATAGCGGTTGCCTCGAGTCGTATTGATATTAAATCCATGATTAGAGTTGTTTGAACTTGAATCTAACGCTGACCTACCTAACAACTTTAACAGGGTAAATTTAAGATTCAAGGTGGTGCAGTAAGCAAGCTGCCAACAGCCATCAATGATTGAGGTGGATCGGCCTTTGGTCACTCAGTGATCTTTGTTTCTTCTCTCTTTCTTGAATAGTTTCACTGGTCCACCCCACTCGAGGAACATGATGATTAACCTTAGCCCTTGAAACTTGCAAGCTATCCGTATCACGTTTGTCCATATCATACACTCGATACTGGACCCAAGTATCGTACTTTTCTCTTCCCCTCAAACGTATATTTCTACGGGGAAGAAGGGTAGGATCTGTGACGAGACCCATGTTACCCTCTTTCTTTCCCGTTGGTGTCTTCAATGAGTCCTGCCTCGTGGTTCCATCATTACTAATGAAATAAAACCTTTCCAGGGGAAGGAGAAGAAAGTGCATCATTAATCTTGTACTGATAAAAAAGAAAGGAGTTATAAAAAGTAAAAAACGGAGTGCAAGTTATCCATTCCTTCTGTCCCTTGATGTAAGATCCAACTAATTTTTTTTAGTGATTAAAGAAGCTAAATAAATTATATAACAATCATATTATATATTGTGTATTATTAGATAATACTCCTTTTAGCGTTTAATATATAACTTATTTGAAGAGTTGGTTTTGATTCCGTATTTTTTATATTTATTAATATTTTACTAACTTACCTTCATTGATGCTCTCTTAACAATAATCAATTAGGAAAGGGAATAAGAGAGCCAAAGAAGATAAATAAGATGTTTTAGAAATTATATAGTATCATGTTAACTAATTTAATCAAATTAGATCGATACATTTTATATTAAGAACTCGAGTGAGGATATCGATTTATGAGTAAGACGAATTAATTTGAAAAAATAATAATAAAAATAAATACTTTTTAACCTCTAAAAAATCAATTTTGTTTCATATTAAGGATCGGAGAAGGATCACATACGTTTTTGTTTTTATTTTCTGATTTGGATTTTGTGAGGTAGCCAGTCATCATCTTTTCATTATCATCAACTTTATTTTAAAAAACTTATAATAATTGATTCATAAAAAACGAATTAGTTTGAATCTATTTAATTAATAAATACAATTTACTATTTATTATTTTGTACTTTTCTTTGTTTATATCTCTTCATAATTCACTGATTAGGTAATTATATTTCTTTTTGGCACCATATCTCTTAATTTTAGGAGAAGTAATTCATTTCTATATTTAACTACATTACTTCCTTTATGTGATTTTTTTTAGGTGGGGGAGGGTTACAAAATATTCTTCTAATTTTACTATCATTGAGTTATATTCATCTCACACATAATGAAGGTAAACACTCGTTGGAATAAAAATGAATATCCAATTGTTCTTATCAAAACACGAAGTCATATGCACGTATAACACGGTGGCGCCTGATCCACAAATAAGAGATGATGGGGAGTGAACTACTGGCCCATAGTAGTCCCCAACTATTGGCTAAGACAATCCTAGTGGCCGAATTTCCCGTGGGCATAACATTTTTAAAAAAACCCGCAATTTTGTGCCGTTTCTTTTTTTAAGAAAAAAGAAGAAAAATCGTTGTCCATGAAAATCAACTGGTAGTAAGGCGTAACTCTAAACTAAGCCGTTTTTCAAGGACGACAAACGTAACGTGTCTTGAATGCAATGTTAATTTATTATTTCTTACCTCTTCTTTCTTCCGGGGTCATGATTCCCTAGTCCCTATTGAACAAGTTTTTCAAATAAAAAGTACATTTATCATATTTTCCTTCCTTTTTCTTCCTTCTGGCATCGCGTTGGATTAAAGTATCTTTACGGGACAAGTTCATGAACAGGCGAAAATTTGGAAGACTAGTGTGGAAGGGATAATTCACGATAAAGTACTATCCAGATTAAGATCGGATGGTTAAGATTTATTTTTCTCTGTTTTTGATATTTTCTATTTTAAATTCAGGACGAAAAAAAAAAATAATTGTATAATCATCACTTCTTTATATAAAAATGAACTTATCGCTTATCTTTTTTTTTTTTTTTTTGCCCGAAAAGTTATCGCTATCACCTAACAAATTAAGAATTAAATATTATAGATTTGGATCATCTCAATTAACCTTGAACAGATCAAACATCATATAAAGAATGAATATGTAGGCTGAATATAAACTCAATTGACATCACATTTATTCAAAAGTCGTAACAATTACCATGTAATTAAAAATGTAAAACATTAATATATTTTCCATTCAACGGCCCCATGCAGGCACTTCGACGAGTATATAAAATTTATAGTTGGTCAAACAAGAGAAGTAGAACAGAGGCTCATGGATTGGACAGAACATTAACCGATGACTTGTTATTATTGTTGCCATTGTCTACATAACTTAATCAAGACACGCAGCCACTAATCTATCGTTCCGCCATATGACCCCATAGTATCATACATAATTGCTAATCAACTCATCCACCAAAAAGAAATTACAATTCATAAATAAAGAAACATATAAAACAAACTTAAGAATATAACCAAAAAAAAATCCAGAATAGTAGGCCACCAAAAGTCAATATCTGAAAAATCAAAGGTCTAACAATCTTCTAGACCTATACTAGTCCCATATTCAAAGATAATCTTAAAGAATAAGTTTTAACAAGTGAATGATAATTTTTTTTTTTTGACCATCTCTCTTCAAACTCGTACGACCATCCGCCGTTGGACACCCCCCATCTTCCACCCCTAGCTGGTTTTTAAATCTCTCAGACTTGTCCAATCCACACGCATGGCCATGGAGTAGCATTTAATTTTTTAAGCTCTTTCAAATTTCCTTAGCCCTGTTTCAATCAACATGGTTTGGGTTTGGGCTACCTCCATCTCTTCCATTTTCTTCGCCCTTCTTCTCTCCCTTCTAATCCTTCGCTTCTTCCACAAAACTTCCCTACTATATATTCTTCAGAGATGGTGGTTTGCCCTTGAAAACCACCTCCATATTCACCAGTCCTTCAAGATCCCACTCTACAAAGAGCATTACCAGGAAAATCAACTTTACCATAAAACTCTCACGTACCTAAACTCACTGCCTTCCGTAGAAGACTCTGACTTCCCTAAACTCTTCTCTGGTTCCAAGCCTAGTGAAATGTTCCTTCATCTTGATGCTAACCAGACGGTGGGCGACGCTTTTCTCGGAGCCAGAGTTTCCTGGACAAAGGAAAAACCCGAAGGAGATGTTAATTCTGCACTGGTACTCAGAATCAAGAAGAAAGACAAGCGCAGAATTTTCCGTCAGTACTTCCAGCACATCCTCACGGTGGCGGATGAAATCGAACAGAAGAGAAAAGAGATTAGGTTGTACGTGAACTCTGGAAGTGACGAGAACTCGCGGTGGCGATCGGTTCTATTCACCCACCCAGCGAGCTTCGACACGGTGGTGATGGATACCGAGCTGAAGAACAAGGTCAAATCCGATCTCGAACTGTTTCTCAAGTCCAAGCAGTACTATAACCGGTTGGGCCGTGTTTGGAAACGGAGCTACCTTCTCTACGGGGCGCCCGGAACGGGGAAATCTAGTTTCATCGCAGCAATGGCAAGGTTCCTCAGTTATGACGTCTACGATATAGATATCTCCAAAGTTTCCAACGACTCCGATTTGAAGATGCTATTGTTGCAAACAACGAGTAAATCGGTGATTGTCATCGAAGAGCTCGATAGATTCCTTGCAGGGAAATCAAAGACCGTGAGTCTATCGGGTATGCTAAACTTCATGGACGGAATTACATCATGCTGTGGGGAGGAGCGAGTGATGGTGTTTACGGTGAACGAGAAAGATGAAATCGATCCGGCGGTGCTGAGACCGGGAAGGATTGACGTTCACCTACACTTCCCCTTATGCGATTTCTCCACCTTCAAGATTTTAGCCGGTAGTTATTTGGGGGTGAAGGATCACAAGCTTTTCCCGCAGGTGGAGGAGGTTTTTCAAGGCGGGGCCAGGATGAGCCCGGCCGAGATCGGTGAGATCATGATCTCGAACCGGAATTCACCCAGCCGGGCCTTGAAAACCGTCATCACGGCCCTCCAAATCAATGGCGGTGATGGGAGGAGGGGCCACAGGTCGGGCGACGGCGGGGAGTTGGGACAGAGTGACGGAGTTGTGTATCAGGAGAGTGGACCCACAATGAGGGAGCTGCGAAAGCTGTATGGGCTTTTGCGTATGGGAAGTAGGAGAAAAGACGATCATTCGGGGCCCATAGAAAAAGAAAGCCCACGGATCCAAGCATAGGAAAGGTCTGGTTGCTCCAAGCGTTCTGGCCTCTGGGTAATCAGTGCTGCTGTCGGGAGTCTGGATTTAAAAGGTCAATATTTATAGCCAGTTAGACTACGCACACCGTTTTCACTTTCCCATGTAGTTTCTGAATGATTCTAGTATTATACCATTTGATAAAAAATGTTTTTTAATGTACCAAATAGAGTTTTAAAAAAATGAGTCATGTTGTGTATAATTTTGTGCCAAATGGTGTAGCATATTATAAATTTTGAAAATTATCCTTCACAATAGGTGCAACAGAAGTTGGTAATTTTTTTCTTTGTTGGTGTCTATTTGGTTAGGCAATGATAGCTCATATAATGGGGGTGACCCACTGACCCTCTTAAACCAGCAGTTCCATGCACATCCCAATAATCAAACTCTAAGGCTCTGTTTGGTAAAAGGGATTTGGAGAGAATGGGATGGAAGAGAAAATTCTTGTGAGTTTGATTTTAAAAAATTAGAAAGGTGGGGTTGACAGATTTTAATTAATTTTTCTTAATGTTTTATCTTACATTTTCTCTTCACCAAAATTTACTAACCCCACTTATCCAATTTTTTTAAATACAACTCCCAAAAAATTTTCCTCCCATCCCTCATACCAAACAACTTCTAAATGTTACTTAAAGGATCTAACGCCTTAGCCCCACATTATTAAAAAAAGTTTATTTTAACCATAATATTCAAATACTCTCATTTTATCCAAATCACTTTTTTCCTAAAAACTAATATGAATACACCCTATATATAAATGAAGTAAAACCCCTCGTGGTGTTGATATATAAGTTGACCCTAAACTGGGTGCCAGCAACCAACTTTCACTACTTTGGCAGATACATGATGTGCCTCCAAGTCCGAAAGGTTGAAACTGAAGCAGAAATAAAGAGTGATTGGTGGAGGCAAGAGGGGGGCAGGAATGCTCATAAGCAGCAGGGTCAACTCTCAAGTAAGATTCCCTTTGAATCAATGAAACCAGTGTCGGCCATGAATATGATCTGATCATCACTTGCCGGGGCTCCGCCACTTTCCCCGGGTTAACGTTGCACCATCACCCGCCTTCCCATTCACTCCCCCTCTCTCCTCTCCTGCAAATGCAAACTCTTATTATTTTATTATTCTATTGATCATAGATATTATATCTGCGGTGTCTTAATTAACAACACGAAAATAAAAGCATGTGATGCATTTCTCTATAAACAAAATTAAACACTCCCCTCATTTTCTTATTGAATAGTCCCTCCTGATTCATCACGTGGCTAGTTCATTCAACGTTCTACATGAAACCTCCAAACTCGAAGGTGAATTTGATGCATACACAGTAGCTAATTGTGTAAGCAAACTTGTGACAGAATTTCAAATAACCCGAATTCTCTTCTCAACCAATTGTGCGCCTGCCTAACAATGTGATTCCCATCCGTCTTGAGAAATGGATTTCATGCCAAACCTCCCACGATAATTTAACGCATATTCACCTAATTTCTACTTTGTAGTTTTTCACACTTTCCTGCTGGTGTTTGACCTCCTTATAAAAATAGATCATTCTATCTAGCCCACTATAACCACCGTGCTTCAGTTAAAATGGCATCATTTTTCCTTTTTCTTTTTCGGTCGAAGCCCATTGCATGTGTGTCATTGCTTTTTTCTTTTCTTTTTTTAATGTCAGCCTCCAGTTCATAAAAGTGAGCAATACGCTCAATTGGTCAGAAAACAGATCGTAGGGTCGATGCGCGCGTTCGCTCATCTTTATAAACCAACGAACAACCTAAAAAACTAATTAAACTACTGATTAGACAATAAAAGTGGAAGTAGGATATTTTTAACGAATAATCAGAGATAGTTTTTGTATCATAAGGATCAATGATAAATTCTTGTTTAACTGGGGTGACTGCATTGTGAGCGTAAGACAGATTTAGGGGTACAGACGTACAGTAAGAACAGATGCTTGGGGTATAGTCATCCGCATGCAGCACAACGTGGGGCGCGGAGCCACCGACACCAAAGCGAGTCTCGCTAGTCGCTTCTAAAAGCTGCAACAAACACACACTAGAGTATCTATCCACTATCAGTTAATCTATTGGATTTTCTTGATCCCATGTTCATGTGCACCGTCTCTCTAGCCGGATTTACGCTCCTCACGATCTGCCTCGTTACTCAAGCGTCTACAGAGTTCTCATTCCTCATTGGGATTTGTCACGAATAATTACTTTTTCTAAGTGACGTAAAAACAATGATAAATTAATACACTGCACAAACAAAGCCGGCCAAAAATATTGCCCAGAAAAATTATTGAATCTCACACTAAGGCTAAGCTTATTAGAATCGGATAAAATTAACAAACGCTTATTCCTTGGAAGGATAGTGAAAACTAAATCAAAGTAAACAGTGAATATAACAAATGGTACAACAAATTCCTCCTCCCGCTTTATGGTACAGGACGAATCATTAATGTGGCGCCTAGGATAGGAGGGATCACGAAAGCTAGAAATGAAAAACCGCGCTTAGGCCTTGGGACGAATTCATTAATCTCATTAATGAGTATGAGGGTTTGGTTGAAATAACTTATTTTTCGGTAATAAATGTTTATAAATTATGTTTTACGGTATACGAAATAATTATATGAGAAGAATTTTATTTCAATTTATGTAATAAAAATTTATTATCAAAAAGTAAGTGATACTAAAAACATATAAAATGCTCTTCCCACGCGTTTTATGGTACACACGATACAACTGTGAGTCTGCCACTTAGGACACGGGAAATGAACAACCGACATATTATTAGCGTAGAAAGCAGAGGATTGGGTCCATACACTATAATAAACTCGTACCGTCGCATGGAATCATAGCTTCCTCTTGAGCTTGAACTCCTATATAAATGACCCCGCGCTCCGAATTCTTTACTTGAAGTTCTCGGGGTCTCACCCGCCTTTACTTTTTCCTCTTTGCCTGAATCTCTGTTCTCGCATTTGCGCTCTGAAATCACCGGTAGAAAGAAAATGGAGTTGTTTTACTATCTGGTGTTTGGGTCATTGGGTGCGGTGGTGGCAGCTAT
The DNA here is from genome assembly GCA_963855925.1 of Inga laurina. NCBI lineage: Eukaryota > Viridiplantae > Streptophyta > Magnoliopsida > Fabales > Fabaceae > Inga > Inga laurina. The sequence goes on from OY979704.1 coordinate 1,546,448, forward strand.
CGAGCTCAGCAAGAGCAACAAAGATCGAATTACTACCTCTTCAGCTTTCAATTCCTTCAAGAACAACTACCTCCTTGTTTATTCGCTCATGATGGGTATATTTGCTGTCTCTCTACCTCAGATCTGTGTTCCTGTTCTTTCACTCTTATATCTTACCTGAATGTACTTATTGTATGTCCTTGTATGTTTTGCGCGTAACTGGTGGCCTTAGATCTAGTCTTTTGGTATTTTCTTGTTCATTGGGTTGGACACGAATTGAAACTGCTCATTTTCTTGAGATCAGAATTCATTTATATTCCTGTGCTTTTGCCGGTTGATCTGGACGTCGTTTCATGAACTTTCCAGCGGTGTGTTTTCGGTGTTCATACAGTTGCGTGGGCGCTTGGTTCAAATGAAACCAATTGCCAAAAAACAAATGCGAACGGTGTTTATCAAATAACTGGCGTCAGATGTTTCCCCAAAAAAATGGCGTTAGATGGTTTGGAAAAATCTAAAAGTTTGCTGTTTCTATGGCTATAGCTGGAGACTGGTTGCAAGGTCCGTATGTCTACTACCTCTACAGTACGTATGGATATGGGAAAGGAGAGATAGGCCAACTTTTCATTGCGGGTTTTGGTTCATCCATGCTGTTTGGAACGATTGTGGGATCTCTTGCTGACAAACAGTGAGTTGCTTCTTTTTTCTTTTCTTTTATTTCCTTTCCTCGGTTGCTTTTGTTTTATTTTGTGCATAAATTTCTTGGCACTTTTCAATATATCATGCTGGTTTATTATAATCAGGGGACGAAAGAGGGCTTGTGTTACTTATTGCATAACCTATATCCTGAGTTGCATTACGAAGCATTCTCCTCAATACAAAATCTTGATGGTGGGCCGAATTTTGGGAGGCATTGCCACCTCACTCCTGTTTTCAGCATTTGAGTCCTGGCTCGTGGCTGAGCATAACAAGGTGACTTAAAGATTTAAATGCTTCTGATTAAAAGAAAAATAACTTCTGGATGTGTTAATATTAGACACAAAATTATATCCTTTTGTTTCAAGGAAGTTGTCCAGAATAGGTTTGTGTTCTCAAAATGATTTGTCAACATAATGGTTCGAGGCTAGAGTTTCGAATTGTGATTGCTTTGTAGATTTCACTTGTTACATTGAATGGAATTCTGACGATGTTACTGTTAAAAAATAAACAAATTGATTTGGCTTATATAAATGTCACCCTTTGGACTAGAGCTCCATTCTTACTTCTATTAAGCGCCATATTGATATGATTTTGTGCATTGAGTCTGCATACAAAACAATGTTAAACTTTGAAACATAACTTTTTGAATCTTGACGCCATCTGAATCTCTGAAATTTTGATATCTTTACTGCGTTTTAGTTAGGTATTCACTTACAAATACATAATCTGAGAAGATATTAATTCCAAATGATGATGACCTACCTATTCCTGAAATTTTTATCAGAGGGGATTTGAGCAACAATGGCTATCAATAACATTCTCAAAGGCTATATTTCTTGGAAATGGTTTTGTTGCTATCTTGTCTGGGCTGTTTGGAAATGTCCTTGTCGATACTTTGGCTCTAGGACCTGTGGCTCCCTTTGATGCTGCTTCATGCTTTCTTGCCATTGGTATGGCTATCATACTATCGTCATGGGGGGAAAATTATGGGGATCCTTCTGACAGCAAGGACTTGCTTACCCAGTTCAGGGCTGCTGCTGTCGCCATCGCTTCTGGTAGAGTTCATACTTCATACATTCTCATTTTTGTTAATGGCAGTTCCATGAAAATACTCTGTTGAAACTATCTATATGTTATATCCGCATTTGGACTGGATCGATCAAATGTTGACCCTACCATGACCATGAGATATACCATAATCAAACATTTCTGAGGAGCTGAATATGCTGTCTAACTTATAGCTGTTGCTGTCGTCTAAAGCAATATGGAATGACTTCCTATCCTTATACTGTTGTCAATGTTATAATCATATTTTATCTTCTTGGATTCTCTTGTTTCCCCACACATCTTCATTTTTGTTTATTGTTACTGTTTTTGCATTTCAGATGAAAAAATTGCATTGCTGGGCGCTTTGCAGTCTCTCTTTGAGGGCTCCATGTATACCTTCGTGTTCCTATGGACTCCTGCTTTGAGCCCAAATGATGAAGAAATTCCCCATGGCTTTATTTTTGCTACATTCATGTTAGCTTCAATGTTGGGAAGCTCAATTGCATCTCGATTGATGGCGCAAACATCACCCAGAGTAGAGAGCTACATGCAGATTGTTTTTGCAATATCTTCTGCCTCTCTACTACTTCCCATTCTGACCACTGTAAGCTATTGTTTCAGTATACTCCTTTTTTTTCTTGTAAAAGGATTTGAGTTTTTGTGATATGCATTTCACTCTGTTATTTTGACTTGGTTAATGTTTATCAGTTCTTGGTAGTTCCTTCCAAAGAGAAAGGTGGAAGCATCTCATTCTCAGGTTGCATTCAGCTTCTTGGGTTCTGTACTTTCGAAGCTTGTGTAGGCATATTTTGGCCGTCCATTATGAAGATGAGATCTCAGTACATTCCCGAGGAGGCCAGGAGCACCATTATGAACTTCTTCCGCATTCCTCTCAACATATTTGTGTGTGTTGTGCTGTACAACGTATGTTACTCTATCTACTTAGATAAAACGCTTGATCTTAAGATTGTATATCAGCACATGTGGATACAGATAGCTGGACCTCAACATAGTATTGTATGGTTTGAACTGGGAATCGTTTACATTAAAATTTTTTATCCCAATAGCAGGCGTTATCTCATTGAACCCCACGAAGCTATCGCTTCATGTCTGGAAAAATCATCCTTCCTTCTCCCTCTCACCCGGTTTTAAAAGCAAAGGAGGAAAAAAAAAGCCAAAGATGCTTAGAAAATGAAGTCCTTCCATCTGAGTGTGCATGTGAGTATCTTACTAATTATTATGTTTGTCTGTGCAGGTTAATGCGTTCCCTATCACTGTTATGTTTGGCATGTGCTCAATTTTCCTTTTCGTGGCTTGTATGCTTCAGAGACGGTTGATGATGATTGCTGATAAGCCAAGTAAAATTCTCCCCCTATGGCCTTCTTGTTATTTTTATTTTTCGGTAAAATGGTCTTCTTATTTGAAGTTTTAGAAATTCCAAAAACTTACGATTAAACAACTCTTGCGGTATTTACCTGTATAGTCCTACGCCAAATCCTTTGTGTTCCCTTGGACCTCTTGTTGATTCTGCTGTGCTCAGAAGGCGAACTAAAATTTTCTTGCGTGGGCTAGTATAAATAGAATTTGAACCAGTAAAATGGCCATCAACGAAAAGAAGTATTTGTACTAGGTTTTTTTTATTTACCATGCAACTCCCCCACAATGACTTTTTAGTTTTTGTAAAACAAATTTTGCTTCCTATAAAATGATGTATAATCTCTGCATCGAAAGCGTTTTCCTTCTTGGAGATTGATTACTTGTGTTTGGAACAGAAACAGAAGACTGGGCATTGAAGGATAGGAACACCGAGTCTGAGCCATTGAACATCTAACTGAAAATACAAAGAAGTTTTTAGGAGGGCCTCAGCCATGAGCCACTTCGTTTAGCATATTGTAGTTTCCATATCAGAGACAGCATGACTTAGCGATGGCACACCTTGAAAGAATGGCTATCTCCCCAACAAAGGAAGGGGAGAAAGGAAAAGTGTAATTTGAAGAACTTCATAAAGTGTTTTTGTATCATTGTTGTAGTATAATAGATGTCTATTGGCCACTGGTTGAGCCTTGAGGAGAAATCTCCTTTTTGGTATATCAAACTATTCTTTTGGGGCGGGATTAATAGTGTACATGGCATACTATTTCTCTCTTCTTTTTCCCCCTTTTGTAATGGAATTGGACTTGCATTCAGTCAATTCATGTTCTCAATTATTCCTTCCAAAATGTAGCTTGTGTTTGGTTAGAATGAGTTCAACCTTGCAAAATAAATGTACTGTAATGGCAATTTGAAGCAGCATTTCATGTAATGGTAATTTTTATTTTGACAAGCTCAAATGATCTTCTAGTGAGTGTCAGCAAGCTGGTGATATTTTGGTGGTACTCAAGGTTTAGGGAATACTGCAAAATAAATTTCCTTATCATTTTGAATTTTTCCGGGTGAATAGGTCGGTGTTTGGGGATTGATTTATATATATATATATATATGTATGTATATAAAAATAAAAGACCATCAAATTACATTAAAAGGATTACAAAGTTAAAGTTCACAACGGATTTGCAGTCCTACATATGCAATTATCCGTTCTCTAAAAGTGTGTGGATACATATATAAAATCTTACAAGTTATTAATGTAACCACCCAAATTATCACTCAATATAAAAAGTCATTAAACATATTATATCTATTTTTTTATTTTCCTGCATATAGATATTTGAAAGGCTGAAGAGCGGGTTAAAGTTGGCTTGATACAAATTGAGAAATTAGCATCGAATGAATGGCTAAATACATAAACTAGAGATACAATACATATAAATACGTACATTTATTATGACAAAAAAAACGTAAATTTATACATACATAGAAATTGGACATTAAACTTCACTTGAGATTTAGAGCTGATCATGTCACACGGCTGCGTTTTGCATCTGCAGAGGCAACTTCCAAATCCCCAATGAAAAACAGAATTTTGTCCAAAATGCCTAAACAAGAACCAGTTTCTCCCATGAATTCCCTTTCTAAGCCATTACTATGGCAGATGAGGCTTCTTGCTTCTTCCCTGTCTCTTCTTGAACCCAGACATCTCTGTATCTCACCTTGGTGAACAAGATAGTAGTAACACCCTTCTCTTATAATCTTCAAACCCCTGTTTTGTGAACAATAAAATCACACGCTCCCGTTAGAACACACTTCAAGCATTGTTTTGCCACACTTTGAATTCAACTGCAGTAAGTTAAATGTTCTGACACAACTTTTGAGAAATTATTTATTTGTTATGTCCTAGGTTTAATTATGCTCATGTTCGTTGGCAAAAAAAATAAAATTATGCTCATGTTCGAGCTCGCCAAGATTCAGCTGGAAATATTCATTAAGTAGAAGCCAAGAAAGGTTATCTTTTAATAAGTCAGCGTGACAAATGCAACTGCATATTAGTAGTAATTAGACATCAATGATCAATGTCTGTCTGCCTTATGTTTATGGGAAAAGGAAGAACATATATTAATTAGGGTTTAATATACTTACACCCCAACTCGATCACAGCGATCTTGAACCTCGAAAACATCTTTCCATGATTTCGAACCAATAGGAGCATAAAAAGCTGCACGATCTTCTCCCCATCTCTCCTTAAAAAGGTTAGACCACAAAGTATTATCTGAAGCCAACAACTTCCATTTCCTACACACTATACAGCCAAGTGTCAGATTTATGATTTAGAAGAACAAGGCAATGAAACTCTGAATACTCAAAACTGAATGGAAATCTCAGCATGATAAAAGCGATGAATGGCTTTTATTACTAAACATCCACATAGTTAGCCATATCAGTTGCCAATTAACAAATGCTTGATTTTGTCATGTACAAGAGACAGGATCCTGAGTTACAGCTTGGGAAACACATCCTCTTGCCAGTCAAGGTTTTGTTAAATCTGGCCTTGCTCCAGAGAAATAAGGAGTTGAGCAATGGAAAACATTATGTAAGGAAAAACATGGACCTTCCCGATCCAAGTGTATCAATTTAGCGGTCAAAACTCAGAATCGGCCATGAACTGAACAGGCAAATACCAATTTTACAGATTTTGGCGGGTTTTTCTATATCGGCAAATGGAGGATCCAACAGACACCGATCAGAAAAGGAAATCCGGGCGGTATAATTGAAGAATATACCCATTTCAGATCTAGTAGCCTTAAATCAGATGATATGCAGAATCAAAAAAATGACGAATAAACTGTTTCCGATGACCAATGCAAGGAAAACGCATAATTGGGTGAAAATTTTTCATAATCCCACCGAGAAAACAAAGCAATCAGTAAATCCAGAGGGAGCAGAGTTTGCAATAGTACCCACTAACCTTGTTGAGCAACGACAAGATGTTGGTAGTCCAAGAGACAAAATATCTTCAAATAAACTTCCACAGGTAAACTCTCCATTCCAAGAGGCGGGCAATTCATGCGCCAAACAGTTGAGGACTTGGGACTTGTGAGTAATCAGGATCCCCTCAAGGGTCTATAAAGTCCCTTCGGATTCTGATTGCGGTACTGAATATCAGTTTCTCCTGGGCATGAAATCTAGTTACTTACCAGTTAACCGTCCTGAATAAAGAGAAACGCCAAAGGCGAAACTTTAATGGCCCGGCATTTTCTCGACCTCGCAAGGGCTCACTCTGTCGGAATCAGACAACCCAAGAGATCATACAACAAGTAAAGGGTACAGCTACGCTGCCACGTGTCTAACGTATATGAGATAACCACGTGTAAGGAGGTTACCGCTCAGTCACTCCAACTATTTTTCTGCTATTTACCGCCAACGGACTGAAGGAATTTTTGAATTTTTCGCTGGCAATTTTGGAGCTGCCATAAAGTTTTTGAGTAATTGATTCTGTAAATTAATCCGTTCATTCTTTTCCATCTAGCCCCCCTAGCTTCTTTATCCTTTTTAAATTTTTGAGGAAATTAAGTTGCGCTCAATTTTGCTGAAATTACAGATATTTTATTTTTAACTTTATTAAAAATCCTCTATTTATCGAATCTCTTAAAATTATGACAAAAAAGTACCTTTAGTGTTTTACTTTAGTCTTTTAATTTTATTAAGTTTCATCAATCCTTCAATTTTTAAAGGTATGAACAAAATTTTCCAAAATGTTAACACCATTTGGTAAGTTAACAGAAAATTACTATTCGCATGTTTAGAATCTGTATTATTACTATCATGCGCAACGTCTGTAGAAAACTTTGGCTCATTGCCTTCATAATTGGGACTACCAGTAGTCCCCGCATGAGCAGGAGCCATCACGAAAGTGATGGAATCGATTTTTGTCTCTCAGTATGATTTCTCTATTCACTACCCGCGACACATACTTGATTGCTGTATGGCAGTCACCACAAACCCTAATATTTTTCATGATACGTATAGTGGATCCAGGATAAGTATTCAGAAGCGCAAACGCTAAAGCTAGCTTCTCACTGTGGAACTGTAACTTTGCTTCCTTCTCCTGTTGGTCCACAAACAGAAGCACATGACTAGTGTCTGGAACATAGCCAATCTCCTTAATTTTCTGACTTAACTCCTCCCACATTTTATGGATCTTTTCTTTCTGTGGATGGGCATCGTCATCAGCCACAAATACATGGACAGAATTCCCAAGCTGGACCCAACTACAAGCTGGTTCCTTCTTCACCCCGCTCTCTCTCATTGCCTTTCTGATTCGTGCTGCTTCACTCCATCTACCAGCAGAGGCATACATATTAGCAAGCAAAATGTGAGGCCCTGAGTCAGAAGGATCAAGCTCAAAGATGCGTTGAGCAGCATAAGCACCCATTTCCAAGTTCTTATGCATTTTAGAAGCACCAAGCAAAGCTCCCCAGATTGCTGCAGGGGGTTCAATTCGGATTTCCTCTTCTATGAATCTCTTGGCTTCATCAAGAAAACCAGCTCGACCAAGAAGATCAACCATTGTCACATAATGTGAGACTTTTGGCTCCACTTTATACTTGTTCATCAATTTGAAATAATATTTACCATCGTTCAAAAGTCCAGCTCGGCTGCAAGCAGTAAGAACACAGAGGAATGATATATCATTGGGTTCAAACCCAACCCTTATCATTTCTTCAAACTCCTGCACAGCTTCCTTTCCAAGCCCATGTTGGGCATATCCGATGAGCATTGAATTCCAAGAAACCAAATCAACCTTTATTAATCGGGTAAACACTTTTTTGGCATCCTCAATGTTGCCTGCTTTTGCATACATGTGAAGAAGAGTGTTCCCTACAAAGCCAACAAGCTTTCTGCCCGATTTTATCATATGTGCATGAAGCCATTTACCTTGCTCCAGAGATCCCAAACCAGAACATGAACAAAAAAGAGAGGAATAAGTAAATTCGGTTGGTTTAAAACCTTCCCTTTGCATCTTGAGAAACAACGACACAGCTTCCTCTCCTTCATCTTTCCTTGCATAACCAGCTATCAAAGCATTCCAAGAAACCTCATTCTTGTTCACTAGTTTATAAAAAATATGCCGTGCTTCATCCAAGTAGCCACATCTAGCATACATATCAACAAGGGAACTCCCCACATACACATTGGAGTGACAACCGTGCTTGATGCAACATGCATGAATCTGCCTACCATCCCTATAGCTAGGCAAAAGAGCAGAAGACTTTACGAGGCTTGACAATGTAAATTCATTTGGTTTCAACCCATCACGAAGCATCAGAGGGAACAGCATTAGCGCATCTTCAGCACGTTCATTTTGGGCATACCCAGTGATCAAAGAAGTCCAAGTGACCATATCTTTGGAAGTCATTTTATCAAACACCTTGCGAGCATCCTCCAAATTCTTACACCTTGCATACATGTAAATAATAGAGTTTTGAATAACAATATCATCCTGGAACTTGGAACCAAGAATGTGAGAATGCACTAGTCTTCCTCGTTCAAGCTTCCCCAGTTGTGTACACCTCTGGAGCAATTTATTGTACAGTGTCCGGTCCGCTTCGATCGAACCACTGTCTATAAGATCAAGAACATAAAGACCTGTTTTGGAGTTTAAACTAGGACGAAGCAGATTATTATCGTCAACAATATATAAGTTGTCCCACTTGGTGTCCTCTAGAACATCTGAATCTAAACAAGTTTCAGGAGTTGCATGCCGAAGTAAACTACCTGAATGCCACTTAACAAGTTTAACTGCAATTTTGGGAAAATGAGCACGAACTCTTTAGCTGCAGTTATGGAAAAATAAAAAGGGAATCTTTGAGGAGGAGACTGCAAAAATTAAAGAGAATTAGCAGAAGTTCCGAGCTCACCGTAGTTCGCGAGCAACGTCCTGAAATCACCAGAAAAATTGAACACTGAAGCCAGAGTCTTGCTACATCGAATCATCACCTCCGATCTGAGCTCCTCACCTTTAAAAAAAATATTTGGCTCTCTTCTTGTGCATCCTTTTCAGCCTGAGGAACTTGAGATGGCCTTCGGCGCCAAGTAGCTGATTCGGGTCCGAATGACCTTTGAAATCGTCATTCTCCCGGACCTTCGGCGCCAAGTATGCGGTATACCATTTATTCAAAAAAAAAAAAAAAAAAAGTACGGTAGGGCATGCAGTTAAAATTTATTTTTGTGCCAGATATAAAACAAAATTGACTGTTTTCAAAGAAATTAAGGAAGCGAAATAACTTATTTAATCATATCATATATATATTATTAGATTATATATTAGTTTATAAGTCAAATAAATTATTTTTTAAAAATATAAATACTTTAAAATTAAAATAATTTAATTAATTTCCTTAATTTTTATAAAAAAAATCAAATATGTCTTGGATTTAAGTTCAGGGGAGTATTATTTAGACTCGCTATTGGTGAAGAGAGTGAGCGAAACAATTAGAAAACAATTGTGGAAAAAAAAAAGGTCAATATTAAATGCTTGCGTTCACAGTGATGACAAATATATCTTGCATGCAATATTTTGTTTTCGATTTCGTTTTTTTGGAATTAGTCTCTTCTGAGTTCTGACACCTTTGGACAGTAAGTATTATGCCATTGGTGCATTTAACACAAATCAAAGGATCTCGTTTTAGTAACAACATTTTAATTCGATTTGCTCATGACTTTTAGACCCTGTTTCAATTTTTTTTTCTGGGTAAAATATAATCATTCAATAGATCAGGTTAAGTAAAATGTTAAAGAAATAAATTCGTTCCATAAACAAGACTAAAATATATCTGAAAGGCTTCAATATCATAAAACCCAAACTAACCAGTCCCCTTTTCAAGTTCTGCTTCTAAATTCTAATGCAATAGAACAGATGCTACACATCGCAATGGCATGCTCGTTTTGATTTTGAGACAGAGGCAGCCAGGAAGAGTAAAAAGCTATTAGTACTTTTTTTCTGGCAACATCAAAGCCAGATGGCACCAGTCATACGAAGTAGGGCTCAAGCAGATTGATGAATGTTGCAGGGATCAATGAACAGGGCAACCATCAGCAACAACGCCTTTGGCAGTAGGGCAAGCAGCCAAGGGACAACCTTCCAGATTATTGCCCCACCAGTTAAGGGTAACACCCCTTGACCCCAACGCCAGAAATATCAAGATCGTCATGAAGGCTGTTCCTGCATCAAGCCCACCCGACAATACATAATTGTACCGTTTCCACCAATCTTGTCTGTACCTGAATGCAACAAACCCAGACAGAAATCCTGCAATTATCCAACTGGTGAAATTAACTGCTGTTGCAGGGGGCATCATTGACGTGGCACCCAACAACACAGGCATGTGGATTTGACTTATCCATTTTTGACTTGGGAATGCCTTGTGAGCAATCCACACAAGAAAGGGTGCTACAGCTCCACCTAGGAAGAACCAATTCAGGCTGCCATATTCACCAAGGTTTCCAAAGATTCTGCGTGGACCCACAAGACCCCATATCACTGATGCATCAAAGAATACACGGTCCATTGGACATGTCCAAGGGCTATCTTCAATTGTGCTAACGCAAAGGTCAGGTATGATTGCCATCAGCCACCATGCTGTCAATGTGTAAATAACTACTGCTATGATTGTTCCTACCACCTGCAAATATTGTAAGGTTCAGTTTCTGGGGCGCGCGCGCACACCCAAAAAAAAACCCATGCGATGCATGTTCAACAAAAATAAAACTAGTTAACCTGGGCCATAAACATCGTTCTCGGAGGAATCTTCATATAATGACCAAGTTTAAAGTCTTCCAAAAAGGTCAGTGCTTGAGTCATGCTAATGTACCCATACACCTTGAAGCACATGTTGGCCACGGGGCGCTCTGGGTACATATAACCAATGACGTACTCTGTTATGATATTCAAACCTGGTTGCTGTTCATCAGAAATATATTAACTTGTCAAGAGTTTCATTCGACACAAAAAAGTGAATCCAGAAACTCTCTTATATAATCTGTTGAGGTACCTGATTTGTAGTGGCATTAATAACACCAATGGGAAGAGTGAAGAAGATGGCAATTCCGCAGGCAAGTAGGACACCCCACCACGGAAGTTGAAGTGATTCGTTGTAGTGCTCACAAGCATAGATAATGAGAGCTATGTTCAACACTAGGATGATAAGAAACCACCAAGTGGGCACCGATCTGTACTTCTTCATAAGTCTTGTGTGTATATCCATTTTTCTAGCGCCCGTGAAGGCCCTTCTGCTTTGCTTCCAAATATCACTGCATGAGGCAAGTAAAAATGAAATCAAGCTTTCGTAAAACTTGTAGCCTAATCGTCATGGGGCTTTGATTTTGGTGGGTTTTTCGCCAACCGATCCATTTCAAGAGAAACAAATTGCATCTTCACTATTTGTGCTTAGTTTAAAAGGAAATGTCTTTATTTCAATTTTGAACTGAAATATTGAAACATCATGTCAAAGTATTTCGGTGTTTAGTAAACAAAATGAAGTTTATACCGAGGTGTGAGAGCGTATTTAATGGGAATGAATTATTGAAGTGTTACCTATGAAGTTTAAAAGGATGGATATTAACAATATAAGCATGTGCTTGAAGTGGCAATAACCTTCCATTGAAGAGGAAAACATGCGTAAGAGTGGCAGCAAGTGTGGCAAATCCTAGACCATATGTCGTCATTGCAAAGAAGGTACTGAGATGAACACGCCCTTTCCTCTCATAAGTGACTCGATCAAGATGGAAATCAGAGTTAACGATGGTTGAAATGTCATATATTGAACCATTGCCAGTAAAAAGCTGGCTAGAAAATATTGGAAAGTTCTTGGCTTTATAGACATTGTGATAGTAGGCTATGGGAGTCATAACATACATAACCAGAACGAATCCAACAATAACATTAGCTGTAGCAAACCATGGGCTAGCCAGAGGACTCCCAAGATAAGAAGCAATAGTGGACCAATCTAAGCCGAATGCACCAAGCCCAAGACCACTCATGCCAGAACCGATTTGTTGAACTAGGATAGACTTGGGGGAAAGCCAACACACCCAAGAGAATGATGTCAACAACGAGAAAAGATAACCAGGAAGGACATAGTAAGCAAAGCCAGATATCATGACAAGCAGGAAAAATTGAGTCCGGGTTGTGCCACCTTTAGGTCTCCTTTCCTTCTCATGCAGGGCGCTGCATTGTTTTACTTGAGTCAGTAATTATCAATTATCATGGATAATGGCCTTATAAAAGCTATCAAAGCACAGCTAAGTTAAATCCAACGACTAAACATGTATAGTTTTGTTCCCTCAAAGATCATGCATGTCTTCAGTTTTTGAAGCTAATAATTAAAGCACGTATCTTTCATATATATATATAAAAGACGCACTTCAAACCTGAACAAAGAGACCTGAACCAGATTAGAGGGCCACCACATTTCCCCAGGTTCAACCAGAAGTTTTCGAAAGACCCCTGCCCAGCCAAACCCTAGAACCTGGTATTGAACAAGGAAAGGAGGCATAATAAATGGACAGCATGAGTTGCCAATAGATGTTGGCAGTTGACACAAGTATTAGAAAGATATATAGAGTTTTTATTTTCCACGCAGGTGAGAGCCTTATGAAGAAACAAGTAATAGTAATTACAAATGGCATGCTACTTTCGTCTGTAACAACATGCTGAACATACATGGCTTGGTCCAAGTTAGAAATTAAAGATGAGAATTGTTAGAGAGGAGAGATATCGAGGCGAGAAGAGAACCTGAGTGGTGAGCATAACGAGCAGGGCAGGGAAGAAGGTGAGGGTCCTTTGATAGTAAAGCTTGACAGCAGTCAAAATATGAGTAGCGTAGACGGTTCCAGCACCAGAATTGGCAAAAATGGTTATGAGAACATGTTCCTTAACGTTGAAAGGGCCAGGATTAAGGGAGAACTGAAACCTCGTATCCTTGAAGAAGATGCGTTTAGGCAACGTCCTGGCCATGAGATGGCCCAATGGAACCACCGCAATCTGAGCTGAAATCGAAGTGACGGACAAAGGCTGTGTTCTGTACCAAAAGAATTGGTTCACAAAAGACAGAATCACACAGGAAGCCATACCCAGAACCCACATTCTGAATGTGAGAAGAGGCAAGGTTGGATCATCTGTTTTCGGCACTGTCAGATCCACTTGTCGAATCGGACACTCTTCGTTTACTTCCTCGGAGTCCGAGTGACCACTCTGCCTTCCCTCAATATCACATTCTGTAGCCATGGCTGCAGACTGAAGAAAATATGCTCTTTTACCTCCAAAATTTTATGGCAGCTCACTTAAAGAAGATTGTTCAAAGTCAAACTCATCAGCTTTGACGCGTGCAATTCAGACGGGAATACAGACAGAGCAGAGAGGCAACACCACCCCTTCTAGTACGGTGTATTGGGATAAAATTCCTCTCATATACTTATCTCATATACCGTAAAACATAAATTATAAATAATTATTGTCCAAAAATAAGTTATCCTAAACGAGCATTTAGTATTTTCCATATCCTTCACCATTCTAAAAGCGTTGCATACTAATATAATCTAGTTTATATTTTTGGGAAAATGACCAAAAAATGACTTTTAATATACAAAAAGACAAAAAGGTGGAGAAGATTTGGAAATACCACAAAGGTGCTAACATTTGTTAGGGATTTACAATTTCAAGATAAAATTACCATTTTACCCTTACTTATATTTTTATTAAAATAATAAAAAAAACCCTTCGCTGGCCGCGTAGGCCGGCAGTCAGGGAATATTCTATCCCCGTCGGAATATTCCCTAAGCTTTGGGAAAAAATCCCAAAGCTTTGTGGGGTGGGGGGTTTAAACCCCCCACCAGTGATCATGCACCTGGCTAAGGAAGCCCATCAATAATAATGGTGCAAAATAAAAATATTATAGTAAACTTTAATTTTTAACTAAACCAACCAACAAGTTTAAATAAGGAATTGGCAGATTGATAAAAGAAATTAACAACTTTGTATAAAAATTTCACAATTTTCTTTTTTTAAGCAAAAAATCCACCTACTTTATCAAACCATTCACTAGTTTAAATAAGGAAGCTTTGGGGGTGGGGGGTGGGGGTTCCCGGGTTCGAACCCCCCACCTGTGGTCATGCACTTTGGTACCACTGGGCTAAGGAAGCTCATTAATAATAATGGTGCAAAATAAAAATATATAGTAAATTTTGATTTTTAACTAAATCAATCAATAAGTTCAGATAAGAAATTGGCAGATTGATAAAAGAAATTAACAACTTCATATAAGAATTTCACAACTTTCGTTTTTTAAGCAAAAAATCCACCTACTCTATCAGACCATTCACTAGTTTAAATAAGGAATTGCTAAATTCATATTTTTACTATCTAAATATTTATATTTTATTTTTATTTTATGAACTTAGAAATTCCTTATTTAAACTAGTGAATGGTCTGATAGAGAAGGTGGATTTTTTGCTTAAAAAAACGAAAGTTGTGAAATTTTTATATGAAGTTGTTAATTTCTTTTATCAATCTGCCAATTCCTTATCTGAATTTGTTGGTTGGTTTAGTTAAAAATCAAAGTTTACTATATATTTTTATTTTACACCATTATTACTGATGGGCTTCCTTAGCCCAGTGGTCATGCACCTACAGGGATAGTGATAGGAATCATTCATGGCCTTAACATTCATTCGGCCAGGGGTTATAAGAAAATTTGCTTATTTCCTGATTACATGGAGGGTATAGATTTGATCATCAGAGGGTGTGGCCATAACCACCCTTTTAAAGATATTGTAGATGAAGTTAAATTATTTTTTTATAAAGATTGACACATTGTATTCAGCCATCTCTAGATAAAAAATAATGTTTTTGTTTATTATCTTGCTATGATATCACATAGCCTAATAGGGAATTTTTTCATCTTTGATCAACAACCGCCTTCTATCCAAGAGGCAGTCATTGATGAAGGATTCTAGATCGTTTTGCCAGCTGTCAGGCTCTCTTTGAGCCCGTAGACTTCGTATTAGTCCAGAAAAAAAAAGCCAGTGGGTGAACTGATTGGGAGGAAAAGGCCTAAAAATGGGTCAAGTGGCTGCAAGCCAATTTTGGGATATACTCGTAACTGTAGAGGAGAGAAAATAAAACGAGGAAAAACAATTGGGAAAAGAAAAACTATCCACTGACCACTGTCAAAAAAAGGTCCCGTCCTTAGAGACAAGCTTTCGAGGATAAGGAACTTCCCCAGCTTTTGTGTCAATTGGCATGTGCAAGATGAAGGATTTTCAATTTTGTTTCTTTACATGAAAGGATTTTCATGAAACTCATATAAATTGTTGCCATTTAAAGCATAGTAGTTGCAATGAAGATGTCGAATTTAGGAACAGTCATGCTTGCGCCCATAAATTTTTCCGTTGTAATGTCAATAGAATTTTTGTTTTTTTAATATTGAGATGTCATGTTGATGTTAAAGCCTTGAAGATTAAAAATGGTTTTTACACCATCAACGTTAATGTTCTAGTGATTTACTGCATTGTAATGTCGAAGGAGAGATGTAGTGAATAGGAGAAGTGATCAAATGAGAGGTAAAAAATTAAAATTATTAAATTCTAAAATCTTATCCAATTTTAGGATATCTGCCCTAATTTAAAATTTATTGAATTTAATAACTAAGTTTAAAATTTTTTTAAATAAATTAATTTAGAAAAAAATGATAAATATAAAATATAAAATAAAATAAAAAATACATTTAGAATGAAATTTTGCCACAAATTAAGCCTACATTTAGGTTTGAAAGAGTATATTATAGTGATAAAATTTAAGATTTGTTAATCACTAAATGAACACACTTTTGAAGTGATAATTTAAACTTTTATTTGTTATATTGTGAGAGAGTATCCTTTCTATTAGATTTAGTCACTACAAAAAAACTGTGATATAGTAACAATTAAAAAGGTGTATTTGTAGCAGTTTCAACCGCTCCAAACGCCAGTAGTAGCGGTTCATAAAACCGCTACTAAATCAATTGTTGCAAACGGTTTTGTAACGGTTATTTTTAACCACTACTCAAGCACAAACACAGTTACAATATTTGTAGCGGTTCATTCCAACCACTACAATATTCTCAAGGAGAAAATCTAGCGGTTACATAACCGCTACAAATGTCGACCCACAAATTTTGGATGACGGGAAATGAAAAATGAAAATTTGACTTCTTTTTTGTAGTGTTTCAAAATCCGCTACTAACTTTGATTTAAAAATGGCACCAAATATTGATAGCGGTTATGTAATCGCTACTAATTTCAATGAAAATTTAATTTTTTAGTCAAAAATTTAATTTTTGTTTTAAAATGGCGCCTTATATTAGTATAGTTATAGAAGCGCTACAAATGTTTGTGAAATTGGAAAAAAAAATACAATTATTTTTTTCTACTTTTTTAATATTAAATTAAATAGTTTATTATTCTAGTAGTTTAGCTAATTTAATTATCTTATTATTCAATAGTTTAGCTCATTTATAATTTTAAAAGGATGATTTAATTAAGATGGATAAGTATGAAGACTGTGTTGATAATATTATTGATGATACGTATATAATAAGGAATTATTATGTTGTTTGCTACAATGTGATTATGATTATGTAAGGTAAATAAGAAACAATGGGAAAATATTCTTAAATATCTGCTAAAAAAATGGTGAGAATAAATATTATGCGAAAGAAAAAAGTATTGAACTCAATAATTTAAAAACTTGTTACCATGTTTGATCACCTTGTTTAGCTCCTCGACCCGTAAAAAAAATTTTAATGAGAGAAAATGAATTAGGGGTAAGGTGGAAAGAAATGGGGGAGTATTTGAAATGAGATGTGGTGGGGTATTTATAGGGATCTACGTAGCACTTATAGCAAGTAGTGTAACAGTTTTTGTAGTTATTATTATTTGTAGCGGTTATTTTATGTTTTTGCAACGGTTTTGGAACCGCTACAAATATTTTATTAATTTTGATTAAAAAAATATTAAAAAAACAAAAATATAATTTGCTTGATCATTCATCCTCACCATCCCTACATAACTTGTGTAGAAAAATTGTTAGTTGTGTATTATTTTATTAAAAAAATTTAATTTAAATGATGTGAACTTAAAAAAACACACCAAAGTATAAGTAAATTGTCATCGCCTTCAAGGAAGAAGTTTTTGAAATTGGAAGGTTGAAATGACTCACTCTTATAGGCCATGTTATCGCCATCACCCATGTCGTACAGGTCTCGTGGCTTTAAATGAACTACCATGTGTCAATCTCTGTGCCTCTCGTCCTCAACATAATAAACCTGGTGTGCCTCTGAGATAAGAATATACGACTCATCGTCTTGAGAATTACCACTATGAATTGGCCGTAAGAAATTGGCTAATGTTCTTCTAACCGTCGCCCATCTTCATTAACGTGTACCTCTTTCGGTTGTCTCGGACGGAAAACCTAAGTTGTAACACAATTAAATAACAAATTATTAAATACGTATAATTGCAAATAAAACACTTAATAAATATTAATTAAATATTATTAATTACAAAATATAAACTATAATTAAATACTATTAATTATCTGCACCACCTCATCCCACGCTGGGTCCTTCGGCTCTTTCAGAACATTCCTCCATGTTCTGAAGTGAAGGGGGAACCGCACCCAATTCGAGCCCAGCTCGTTCAGAAAGCGGTTGAACAAGTGACCTCCCATTATCGACGGGTTGGTCCGTGGCCTCATTTCACAGAATTACAACTCGTAGTGTTCGGTCCAAGCTATTTAGACTAGCCACGTCCAGCCTCCTCGTGTACAAGTTTCCCTGCTCATCTGTACAATCTAACATGTACATTAGATAAACTGAAATTGAAATTTAACATTTCAAATTTAAATATTTAATTTATTAATTAAAAAATATATCTACCTTAGGCCTGCATTTTAAACCCATTAGACCGAGAAGACGACCGTCGTTGGTTGTTCTGGTCCCGCACCTCCTCCTCATTCATGAACCACTCCATGTCTCTGATTGGAATCGGGATCTCGAACTCCTCGTTCGCCTCATAGTTACTGACACTGAGCTCTCCCTCTCCCAGATTAGGAACCTGTGGAGCGATCACCTCCTGTGGGACTGTTTGCGATGGCTGTGTTAGGGCTGACTCCTATAGCTGCTGTGGGGAGATGGGCTGAAATGGAGCAGTCGCCCTCCCTCCGCGCTGCCCCTCCTCTGCTGCTTCTACTCAGCAGAATCGGTCTGGGGACCTCGGGCTCCTTCCTCTTATCCCTCCCTGAAGCCATATCAACTGCAAAAATTCAAAAAAAAAATAGTCACATTTATTTGTAAAAATATAGTAGTAATAATAATAATAATAATAAGTATAAAAAGAAAATATGCATTTTTTGTACCTGAAGTGAGAAAAATGAGAAATGTTGCGGCGAAAACTCTCAAACAGACTTCAGAACGCTCAGATCTAAAGAGAAACTCTCAGAAAAACGTCAGAAAACAAAATGGTCAAACGGAAAAATGAAGGAGTGGTGGCTATTTATAGCTTTGGATTTCGTTGTGATTTTAGAAAAAACCAGCTAAAGTATCGAAAACTTTGTAGTGGTTACTTATAACGGTTACAAATGTGTGACTTATGAAGTTCTGTAGCGGTTATCATAACAGAACCGCTACAAATATAATAATCTTTGAAGTTCTGTAGACTTTTGAAATTCTGTAACGGTTATGAAAACATAACCTTTATAAATAGATGACTTTTGGCATTTCGTAGCGGTTAAATTTTTATTAACTGTTACAAAAAAATCGTCACTATTCTCACAGCTCGGTGGCGCCAAGTATCGCCACTTTTGTAGCGGTTTTTATCTTGTAACCGCTATAAATTAACCACAAGAAATTATGATAGGAATATCACGCCATGTTTATAACATTTTTATCCTTTGGACCGCTATAAATTATGTTATCAATTAATCGCGCCATTTCACGCGTAGCTTACCAGAGTGCATGTAAACATTCGAGTAATTAATTGTTTAGTCGTCATGACTAAAGGAGCTTTCGCTCTTCAATAAAACTGCTATGGTGAAATAATAGTAGATGCGAATGAAGAAGGCGAGCAAAATAAAAGAAGAGAGATAAACATTTTTAAATTCATGATAATATGCGTACTTGATTGGGGGAACTGGAATATGATATGGGTGAAATAAATGAGGGTAGAGAGAGCACACACGTAGAGGACTGAACAGATTCATAAAAGGGAAATTACATATATGGAGACGAAAAAGAATATCGTTAGCTAAACTTCTTCATACTATTTTCAGTAATTTTTATATCTTTGATCATCCTCCACCTTCTAAGAAGTGAATCATGATGCAAAAATGTAACACCGGTTGTGCTTGTTTTATAATTGCCTTATGGGTTATATGATATCTAGTTCCTACTTAAAAAAAACAAGAAGATCGTTGATAATTACCGGTGAGGGGAAGCAACTGATGAAGTAAGAGGCAGCAACGTGGCCAACGGGGATGAATTCGATCGCTTAGCACATAGGATGAGTGACAGTGAGCATTAATTAATATGAATGACAAGACAAGTTAAAGAGACGTTGAAGCCTCTCATAACTAAACTTGCTTTAATTTGGAAGTTGTCAATATCAGATGTGAGGATGGTTACAATTTCACACACATATATAACTTAGGGTTGGTTTGGAATAACTTATTTTTGGGTAATAAGCATTGAGTAAAAAACCGGACCGGAAAACCGGTGAACCGGTCTCCTGGCCGGTCCGGTCCGCTGCTGGAGAGGGGGGAGGGGGCGAACCGGTGAGGAGCCGGTCGAACCGGTGAAAACCGGGTTGGATCGGCGAAACCGGCGGGCTGAGCGGGTCATCCGGGCGGGAAAATTTTTTTAAAAAACGGCCAAAACGTCGCCGTTTTGGGGCATTCTGGAGCAGTCGACCCGGACCCGACCCGAAAACCGACCCGACGTTTTGCCCTAATCGAATTGGGTGCACTCTGCTGCGTTTCTTTCTGCTTCTTCGAATCTTCCATCTTCGTCTCGGGCTCTCGGCGTCTCCAGTCTCCACCACTGCCAGGCGCGAAGCGAGAATGAGAAAGTGAGAATCTGAAGCTTCGGCTGATCTGAACTCCACAGCCACTCTGCCAGGCGCGAACCGAGAATGAGAAAGTGAGAACTGAGAATCTGAACGAACTTCGACCTTCGACCTTCGACCTTCATCTCCACTGTCAGGCGCGAACCGAACCGAGAATGAGTGCGTGAGCGACGGATGGAGACCTTCGACCTTCGGCTGATCTGAACGAACTTCGGCGACCTTCGACCTTCGACCTGCGACCTGCGACCTGCGACCTTCGGTATTTTTTTTTATTTGCGATTTTAATATAAAAAATTGGATTTCTATCTGTGCTTTGAAGTTGAAAGATAAAATCATTTATTCATTTTAGGTTCATTGGATTTCTATCTATGCTTTGATGTTGCAACATGTTATCATTTTAGGTTCCTTACTGCGATTCGTTGCAACATGTTATCATTCTATGCTCTGTATGTGTGATGTATAAAAAAATTGTTGTTGTAATGTCTCTGTGATAAACTGATAATAAATTGCTGTTGTATAAAAAAACATTCAAGAGATATTTTGGGACTTTGTATCTCGCATAATGGCTTATGCTTGGACATTAGTGAATATGCAATCAAGTGTAATTGACTAATTGCAGTAGAGGTGATGTTGCTGTTTATTTTGGGACATTAGTGAATATGCAATCAAGTGTAATCGCATAATGGCTTATTCTGGGACTTTAAGTCATACTTACGTGGAAGTGATGTTGCTGTTTTATTTTGTTATCAACTCTTGAACACGCCTTGTTTGTTATTTTCTGCTAGCTGTTATTTTGTTCTTGAACACGTCTTGTTATTTTGTTTGCTATTTGTGTTCATGCTTGTCTATTTTGTTTTCTTGTCTATTTGCCTTGTTTGCTGTTCCATATGACTTGTTTGCTGTTCCATATTTTGTTTGCTATTTGTGTTAATGCCAATATAGTGATATAGAACTCGTAACTTGTTATTGAAACTTTAAGTTTGTTTCTTTGTTGTTGCAAGGATGGATATATCTAGTTCAGGAAATGAAAATGTCACTCCTAGTGGTAATACTAATACTGAACCTGATACTCCTAATACCGAACCTCACACTTCCAATTCCAACACTAATCCTACTTCTACTCCCAATACCACAATTCGTGGTAAAACTGATCCAGCATGGGCACATGTTGCCTTAAAAAAAGAGGGGACACAAAATGTATACACATGCCTCTTTTGTGGTAATAGCTATAGAGGAGGAGGCATAAACAGAATGAAGCAACATCTTGCTGGTGTGTCTGGTCAAATTGCTTCTTGCAAAAAGGTTACTTCTGATGTGCGTTATAGGATTGCAGAGTCTTTGAAAGAAAGTTCAAAGAAAAAGTTTGTTGAAGATATAAGAGAGGAGGAAGTTCAAGAAGAAGAGGTTGATAGTGTATCTAAGAAGAGGAAACATCCTAAGACGATGGATAAATATTTCGCTCCTAGGACAACTCCTGAAGCTCAGCCAACCATCAAGAGTGCCTTAGCATCAAAAGAAGCACAACACAATGTGAAAATGCTTATTGCTGAATGGGCTATAGTCAACTGTATTCCATTTAAAGCATTGGAGTGCCCTTTATTTCAAAGAGCTGTAGATGGAATGTGCTCTATAGGGCCTGGGTTTAAAGCCCCTAGTGGTTATGATTTTAAAACCAATTTGTTAAAAGATTGGAAGAAGGAATGCCAGTTACTCATTGATGGTCATAGAGCTAAATGGAAGCAAAACGGCTGCACACTTATGGCGGATGGATGGACTGATGTGAGACAACGGACTTTGATAAACTTCTTAGTTTATTCTACCCACAGAATGGTGTTTGTTAAGTCTGTTGATGCATCAGACTTAGTCAAAGATGCTAAAACTTTGTTCTCGCTGTTCTCTGAAGTGATTGAGTGGGTTGGTTCGAAGAATATTGTCCATGTGGTGACTGACAATGCTGCCAACTATGTGGCATGTGGAAGATTGATCAAGGAGAAATATAAAAATATTTATTAGACTCCTTGTGCTGCTCATTGTTTAAATCTTGTATTGAAAGACATTGCAAGCATGCCTCATGTGTCGGACATTGCAGCAAAGGCATCAAAGATAACGGTATTTGCCTACAATCACATGATATTATTGTCTTGGTTGAGGAAGAGGACGGGTTGGAAAGAAATTGTACGTCCTGGTGCTACAAGGTTTGCCACTACCTTCATTACATTGCACAGCATTTACATGCACAAACATGACTTGTAAGCCCTTGTTGTCGATAAGCATTTTGTGGACCATAGGCTATCTAAGACTACTCCGGGAAAAATTTTTAGTGCAATCATATTAGATAGCCGGTTTTGGAATGAGTGCTACCAAATTGTGAAGATTGTTACTCCTCTGATAAAATTGTTGAGAATTGTTGACTCCGATGAGAAGCCCTCACTTCCATATGTTTATGAAGGCATGCAAAGGGCAAAAAGTGCAATTAAGGAGATGTTCAAGAGGAATAAGGATCATTACAAGCCCTACACAAGTATCATTCAAGCGAGATGGGATAAACATCTGAAGACCAATCTCCATGCAGCTGCTTATCTATTGAACCCGGCATTCGTATATGGTCCAGCCTTTGTTCACAAGGGAGGGTTAATGCAAGCTTTGATTGACGTGGTGGAGGCTAACTCAGATGAAAATGTTGATTGTTATAAGGTAATGAAGCAAGTGACGTTATATCTTGATGGCAACGAATCTTTCAGCAGAGAGACATGCAAAAAAGGGGCTGAAAAACTAGATCCTTGTAAGTAATTAAGTATTTATCTTTATTGTTTAATATTCAATTAACAACATATTCATTGATTGTAACTAATATTATGTATATGTTTTATTTTGTAGATGAATGGTGGATGTACTACGGCTATTCAGTTCCAGAATTGCAACGTGTTGCAACACGTATTCTTAGGCAAACATCTGCTTCTTCTGGTTGTGAGCGAAACTGGAGCTTATTTGAGCGCATCCATACAAAAAGAAGAAATAGATTGCAGCATCAAAGGCTGAATGATTTGGTTTACACTAACTATAACTTGCGATTAAAGCATAGGTACTTTTAGATATTATGAAAAATGCTTTTAATTAATATGGATTAAGTTTTAAATTTTAACTAAACTCATTTATCATTGGAAAATTGAAGGAGTGTATTGAATAAAAAGAAGCCAAGTTATGATCCCATTGACTATGAGTCCATTGATGAGGTGGATTTTTGGGTGACGGAAGAAGATCCCATTCCAGACTTTAATGATGAAGATGCAGAAAATCTTGAAAGTGTTCTTAATAATGAAGGCGTTGCACTTTCATCAACTCTGGATAGGATTACTGAAGGTTTATATAATTATATATCCTATTAATATCCTAATATCCTGTTACTAATTTATTATCCATCCATATAATTATTTGTTATACGTAATCATTGATATTCATTATTGTTGTGCATTTGGATAGGTGACGAAGATAGGGACATTCCCGAACCCCCGGCTTTAAATGATGATGTCACTACTACTTACCATTTCCCAAATCCAGTACCTATTGACTCATCTCCAATAGATCAGCTTGATGAGTTGTAGAGTTTGTTGAGTGATGATTTCCTCATTTGGTTATGGTTGATGGATGATGTTATTAGCTATTTTTGTGACTATTTTGATGCTATTGGCTTGTTTGATGAATGATGATTGATATTATTATGTTTTGATTATATTTTGATGTTAGTTATGGGTTTGCTTTGAAGAACTAACTAGGTATTTTAACTATTTTGATGTTGGTGATGACTTATGACTTATGAATGTTGATTATTTTGTTATTGTCAATTAAATTATAATATTTTAATATGACCGGTTCGACCACCGGTTCAACCCCGGTTGACCCATTAACCCTTGAACCTGTGTCGTGACCGGTTCATTGACCGGTCCGGTTTTTCGTTCCTTGGTAATAAGTGTTTATAATTCGTGATTCACGATATATGAGATAAGTATGTGAGAGAAGTTTTTTCTCAACTTGCATAATAAAAGCTTATTTTTCAAATATATAAGCTCTCTCAAACACAGGCTTTTTCTTCTTCATTGCGCCATCCGTCAACCAAAGTAGTTGAATCTTTCACAGATCCGAATCTATTGCCCCTTACGCGCTACAGTAGTACTCATCATAAATGAGTGTCACCATCACTATTCTATCCCAAAAATAAAGAAATAATCACCCTCAAGTCTCAACCAACGACCCCCCACTCATTTTTGGCCACAGTATAAATATGTCATTTCCTTCCATTCCTTTATTTTATTAAATTTTTCCATTGAAATAGGGACTACTATTTAGGCCTGGCAGTGAAGAGACTTAGGCTGTGTTTTAGAAACATGTTTTGGGTAAATAAATCCTTATTACGTAAGTCGAGATAAAACTTCTCTCACATACTTATCTCGTATATTGTGAATTACGATTTATAAGTACTTATTGCCTAAAAATAAGCTATTCCAAACGAGCACTTAATTAGTATTCGGCAACCTTCAAACTCTAGGTTTCAGAAACACTTTTTTATAAATTGAGATAAAATTTTTCTCACATATTTATCTTATAAACCGTAAAAATTATTCATCATAAACTAATCCGAACACATAATAAATTAGCACCTTCAGGGGGTGACTTTTAAGCAACGTTAGACATGGTTGTTCGTAATAAAAAAAAAAAAACACTTTGCTCCATATTCCTCTTCTGATTCTTTACTTTTCTTTTGGTTTAATTAATGAAACTTTGACTTAATTCATTGGCTATCTCATTTCCTTTTAAGCAACGCTAGACATAGGTGTACGTAGTAAAGAAATAACACTCTGCTCTTTCCTCTTCTGATTCTTTTCTTTTGGTTTAATTAATAAAACTTTGACTTGATTTATTGGCACGACCCTAGAAAACAGTCAAGATGATCCAGTCCGAGTAAGCCTATGAAATAACCAATGCCCCTGGGCATATAAATTAAGAACGAAGAACTATTATTATTTTATTCTCTTTTAGCTTTATTAAAGTATAGTAAATCCAATTTTAAAATAAGAATTAGTTAACTAGTTTAAGTAAATTAAAAAAAATAGTCATATTAATAAATTTTAACAAATATAACTTTTTTCTTAAATATCATTTTTCGTTTTACTGTCATTAGATAGAGATCCTTTGATGTATATCCTCATCAATAGAGATATACTAATAAAAGAATCTGGGAGTTGTAGTGGATTGATATTTTATATTTAGTATTGAATATTTTAAGTGGGTTTTTAATTGTACTCTCAATTCTATTGTTATAACGTTATTCGATAATCAAACGTATGCGGTATATCATTTATTAAAAAAAAAAAAATTGAGCACTGAAGCCAGAGTCTTACTACATCGAATCATCACCTCCGATCTGAGCTCCTCACCTTTAAAAAAAATATTTGGCTCTCTTCTTGTGCATCCTTTTCAGCCTGAGGAACTTGCGATGGCCTTCGGCGCCAACTAGCTGATTCGTCATTCTCCCGGACATTCGGCGCCAAGTATGCGGTATATCATCTATTCAAAACAAAAA
Organism: Inga laurina; assembly: GCA_963855925.1. Classification (NCBI taxonomy): domain Eukaryota; kingdom Viridiplantae; phylum Streptophyta; class Magnoliopsida; order Fabales; family Fabaceae; genus Inga; species Inga laurina. The sequence continues at coordinate 1,572,279 of OY979704.1, forward strand.
AAAGTATGGTACGGACGCGCGCGATAAAATTGACTTTCTCCTATGATAAAATTAATTTTTTTGGGAGAATTACATTAAGATCCCAAGGAATATGAGAAATAAAAAAATGGTCTCTATAGATTGTAAAATGAAAAAATGATCCCATGGAGTTGTCAATACAGGCTCCTGAAGTTATTAACGAGTTGTCAATAATATAGGCTCATGGAGTTGTTAATGGGACCATTTTTTCATTTTGCAATCTATAGGGATCATTTCTTCATTTTTCTTCTTCCATGGGACTTAAGTGTAAATCTCCCTAATTTTTTTTGAAAAATTAAAGAAGCCAAATAAATTACTTAATCATATCATATATGTATCATTATATTCTATATCAGTTTATAAGTTAAATAAATTATTTTTTAAAAAAATAAAAATAAAAATACTTTAAAATTTGAAGTAATTTAATTAATTTTCTTAATTTTTCTAAAAAAATCAACTATATTTTATATTTAGGATTGAAGGGAGTGAGTAATACTCGTTACTCATGAAGATAGTGCGTGAAACAATTAGAAAAAAGTTATTTTGTTTTTTTTTGGTAGTATAGTCTCTACTGAGTTCTGACACCTTTGGATAGTACTCTCTCCGGTCCTAATTATAAGACAAAATTGAATTTTTTAGAGAAATTAAGGAAGTCAATTAAATTATTTTAGAGTGTTTATATTTTTAGTATCCTTACATTATATGTTAGTTTAGTAGTCAAATTAATTAGTTTGGAGAAAAAAAAAATATAAAGACTCTAAAGTAATTTAATTGGCTTTCTTAATTTCTCCAAAAAATCAACTTTATCTTATAATTAGGACCGGAGGGAGTAAGTATTATGCCATTTGGTGCATTTAACACAACTCAAAGGATCTCGTTTTAATAACAACATTTTAATTCAAATGCTCATGACTTTTAGACCCTGTTTCAATTTTTTTTCTGGGTAAAATATAATCATTCAGTTGATCAGGTTAAGTAAAATGTTAAGTAAAAGTCAACTTTATCTTATAATTAGGACCGGAGGAAGTAAGTGTTATGCCATTTGGTGCATTTAACACAACTCAAAGGATCTCGTTTTAATAACAACATTTTAATTCAAATGCTCATGACTTTTAGACCCTGTTTCAATTTTTTTTCTGGGTAAAATATAATCATTCAATTGATCAGGTTAAGTAAAATGTTCAAGAAATAAATTCGTTCCATCATCAAGACTAAAATATATCTGGAAGGCTTCAATATCATAAAACCCAAACTAACCAGTCCCCTTTTCAAGAAATGGTCTGCTTCTAAATTCTAATGCAATAGAACAGATGCTATACATCGCAATGGCATGCTCGTTTTGATTTTGAGACAGAGGCAGCCAGGAAGAGTAAAAAGCTATTACTTTTTTTCTGGTAACATCAAAGCCAAATGGCACCAGTCATACGAATTAGGGCTCAAGCAGATTGATGAATGTTGCAGAGATCAATGAACAGGGCAACCATCAGCAACAACGCCTTTGGCAGTAGGGCAAGCAGCCAAGGGACAACCTTCCAGATTATTGCCCCACCAGTTAAGGGTAACACCCCTTGACCCCAACGCCAGAAATATCAAGATCGTCATGAAGGCTGTTCCTGCATCAAGCCCACCCGACAATACATAATTGTACCGTTTCCACCAATCTTGTCTGTACCTGAATGCAACAAATCCAGACAGAAATCCTGCAATGATCCAACTGTTGAAATTAACTGCCGTTGCAGGGGGCATCATTGACGTGGCACCCAACAACACAGGCATGTGGATTTGACTTATCCATTTTTGACTTGGGAATGCCTTGTGAGCAATCCACACAAGAAAGGGAGCTACAGCTCCACCTAAGAAGAACCAATTCACGCTGCCATATTCACCAAGGTTTCCAAAGATTCTGCGCGGACCCACAAGACCCCATATCACTGATGCATCAAAGAATACACGGTCCATTGGACATGTCCAAGGGCTATCTTCAATTGTGCTAACGCAAAGGTCAGGTATGGTTGCCATCAGCCACCATGCTGTAAATGTGTAAATAAATACTGCTATGATTGTTCCTACCACCTGCAAATATTGTAAGGTTCAGTTTCTGGGGCGCGCGCACACACCCAAAAAAACCCATGCGATGCATGTTCAACAAAAATAAAACTAGTTAACCTGGGCCATAAACATCGTTCTCGGAGGAATCTTCATATAATGACCAAGTTTAAAGTCTGCCAAAAAGGTCAGTGCTTGAGCCATGCTAATGTACCCATACACCTTGAAGCACATGTTGGCCACGGGGCGCTCTGGGTACATATAACCAATGACGTACTCTGTTATGATATTTAAACCTGGTTGCTGTTCGTCAGAAATATATTAACTTGTCAAGAGTTTCATTCGACACAAAAAAGTGAGTACAGAAACTCTCTTAAATAATCTGTTGAGGTACCTGATTTGTAGTGGCATTAATAATACCAATGGGAAGAGTGAAGAAGATGGCAATTCCGCAGGCAAGTAGTACACCCCACCACGGAAGTTGAAGTGATTCGTTGTAGTGCTCACAAGCATAGATAATGAGAGCTATGTTCAACACTAGGATGATAAGAAACCACCAAGTGGGCACTGATCTGTACTTCTTCATAAGTCTTGTGTGTATATCCATTTTTCTAGCGCCCGTGAATGCCCTGCTGCTTTGCTTCCATATATCACTGCATGAGGCAAGTAAAAAATGAAATTAAGCTTTCGTAAAACTCGTAGTCTAATCATCATGGGGCTTTGATTTTGGTGGGTTTTTCGCCAACCGATACATTTCAATTATTGCATCTTCACTATTTGTGCTTAGTTTAAAAGGAAATGTCTTTATTTCAATTTTGCACTGAAATATTGACACAACATGTCAAAGTATTTCAGTATTTAGTAAACAAAATAAAGTTTATACCGAGGTGTGAGAGCTTATTTAATGGGAATGAATTATAGAAGTGTTACCTATATATGAAGTTTAAAAGGATGGATATTGACAATATAAGCATGTGCTCGCAGGGGCAATTACCTTCCATTGAAGAGGAAAACATGCGTAAGAGTGGCAGTAAGTGTGGCAAATCCAAGACCATATGTCATTGCAAAGAAGGTACTGAGATGAACACGCCCTTCCCTCTCATAAATAACTCGATCAAGATGGAAATCAGAGTTAACGATGGTTGAAATGTCATATATTGAACCATTGCCAGTAAAAAGCTGGCTAGAAAATATTGGAAAGTTCTTGGCTTTATAGACATTTTGATAGTAAGCTATGGGAGTCATAACATACATAACCAGAACGAATCCAACAATAACATTAGCTGTAGCAAACCATGGGCTAGCCAGAGGACTCCCAAGATAAGAAGCAATAGTGGACCAATCTAAGCCGAATGCACCAAGCCCAAGACCACTCATGCCAGAACCGATTTGTTGAACTAGGATAGACTTGGGGGAAAGCCAACACACCCAAGAGAATGATGTCAACAACGAGAAAAGATAACCAGGAAGGACATAGTAAGCAAAGCCAGAGATCATGACAAGCAGGAAAAATTGAGTCCGGGTTGTGCCACCTTTAGGTCTCTTTTCCTTCTCATGCAGGGCACTGCATTGTTTTACTTTGAGTCAGTATTATCAATTATCATGGATAATGGCCTTATAAAAGCTATCAAAGCACAGCTAAGTTAAATCCAACGACTAAACATATATAGTTTTGTTCCCTCAAAGATCATGCATGTCTTCAGTCTTTGAAGCTAATAATTAAAGCACGTATCTTTCATATATATATATAAAAGATGCACTTCAAACCTGAACAAAGAGACCTGAACCAGATTAGAGGGCCACCACATTTCCCCAGGTTCGACCAGAAGCTTTCGAAAGACCCCTGCCCAGCCAAACCCTAGAACCTGGTATTGAACAAGGAAAGGAGGCATAATAAATGTACAGTATGAGTTGCCAATAGATGTTGGCAGTTAACACGGGCATCAGAAAGAGAGACTTTTTATTTTCCAAGCAGGTGAGAGCCTTATGAAGAAACAAGTAATAGTAATTACAAATGGCATGCTACTTTCGTCTGTAACAACATGCTGAACACACATGGCTTGGTCCAAGTTAGAAATTAAAGATGAGAATTGTTAGAGAGGAGAGATATTGAGGAGAGAAGAGAACCTGAGTGGTGAGCATAACGAGCAGGGCAGGGAAGAAGGTGAGGGTCCTTTGATAGTAAAGCTTGACAGCAGTCAAAATATGAGTAGCGTAGACGGTTCCAGCACCAGAATTGGCAAAAATGGTTATGAGAACATGTTCCTTAACGTTGAAAGGGCCAGGATTAAGGGAGAACTGAAACCTCGTATCCTTGAAGAAGATGCGTTTAGGCAACGTCCTGGCCATGAGATGGCCCAATGGAACCACCGCAATCTGAGCTGAAATCGAAGTGACGGACAAAGGCTGTGTTCTGTACCAGAAGAATTGGTTCACAAAAGACAGAATCACACAGGAAGCAATGCCCAGAACCCACATTCTGAATGTGAGAAGAGGCAAGGTTGGATCATCTGTTTTCGGCACTGTCAGATCCACTTGTCGAATCGGACACTCTTCGTTTACTTCCTCGGAGTCCGAGTGACCACTCTGTCTTCCCTCAATATCACATTCTGTAGCCATGGCTGCGGACTGAAGAAAATATGCTCTGTTACCTCCAAAATTTTATGGCAGCTCACTATAAGAAGATCGTTAAAAGTCAAACTCATCAGCTTTGATGCGGGCAATTCAGACGGGAATACAAACAGAGTAGAGAGGCAACACCACCCCTTGTATTGTGTGTAGTTTAGTATTTTTCATATCCTTCACCATTCTAAAAGCGTTGCATAGTTGCATACTAATATAATCTAGTTTATATTTTTTGTCAAAACAGCTAGAAAATGTTAGTAATTTTTTCTTTATCAAATCAACAGCCTTTTTCCAAAACAAAAAGAAAGAGAGAAATAATCACGAGACTGGAGGTTAAAACTTGAAACTCAAGATATGATATAATCAAAAGCTTATTTGTTGGGGCGTTTTTTTTTTTTTAATTACTATTACTTTATGGGATAGAGTGGAGCATTATTCATACATGGAATAATCATGGACTCGTGGTAAGAGACTAGGCATAAAAGCGCCTAGACGAAAATGACCTCCTTACGCCCTACCAAAAAAAAAAAAAAACCTCTTTTTTTGTTAGATATATGTATCTTTTTTTTTAGACAGTTCTATTCAAGATACTGTCATATGCTAATATGGACACCCATTTCTGTGAAAATTCCAATTTTAACTCATCACATCACAAATAACTGGCCCCTATTGACAGACCAACCCCATTGATGAGACAACCTCCTTTTGAACTTGGGGTAACAACCGAGAACGTACTACGTACGAACATCAAGAGCCAAGATCCCTTGAAACTTGAATGGAAAGGTTGTGAATTGTACTCCTAATGTAGGCACGTGGCGGTATGTGGGATGCACATTCCCTACTCTTAAAAAAGAAGAGTAATGCCCCGTTTGGTATGGTGGAATTGAAGGCATGGAATTGGAATTAGAATTCAATTCCATGAGTTGTGCATGTTTGGTACAAAGAAATGCTCATGGAATTTAATTCCACATGGAAGCCAAATGGGGCCAATTCCATCAAACTCAATTCCACCCAAATAGCTAAGATTTGCAATTCCATGTCTTCAATTCCAACCTTGCCCTTTCTCTGATGAGACCCAGGTTCAGGAACCCGGATCGGACCGGCCGGTCCGACCAGGAAATCGGCTAACCGGCGAACCGGCCGGTGATCCGGTCCGGTCCGGGTTCCAATTTTTTTTAAAAAAATTATATTTTTCTTTTAGAATTTCATACTATAAGCCTAAAATTTTCAAAGAAGAGGGATTTTTTATTTTTCAATTATAAAGGAATTTTGATCTTTTCACATATAAATTAGGACTCATTTCCATGATATGCCAAACATTTGAAAAAAAATAAAATGGTGCAAGTTTTCGGGAGGAGAAGGTTCTGGGCTTCTCTGAATGATGTTTTTTGGAAAAAAAAAAATTTGAAGGACATTTTGGTCTGTTCACCTAAAAATCATATCTCATTTCCATGACATACCAAACATACTTTTACACTTCATTTCCATTTCCATATCCATATCCATTTCCATATCCATTTCCATTTCCATCAAGATTAATTCCATCGTACCAAACGGGCCCTAAGGGAATGCTCATCACCTCGATTTTAGGATTTTTTTTTTAATTTTTTGTTTGAAAAAATACTTCATGTACTAAAATTTAATTAATTTAAGGTATTAGATGTTAAAAAAATATTTTAAATATTGGGTGCTATTGAAATATATTTAAAGATCATGGTATTATAAAAAAATATTTCTGAATGCAGGACTTTAAATTAATTAATTTGAAATACCATGTGATAAAAATATTTTATAGTGCAGCATAAAATTTATTCAAAATAAATAAAAATGCATAAAAAAATTAAAAAAAAATGGGTCCACCCCGAAATTAGGATGATAAACATGCCCTGCCCATCTTTCTGGTGAGCAGGGAATGAGGACCCCGGTATGCAGGGTTTGTGAGTCTCTTCTCCGTATTAGGGAGAGCTAGGTTAGACACAATTTTTTTTTTAAAAAAAGAAGGCAGTCTAATAAGAACAAGTTAACCTTTGATGAGAGCATATGACTCCTCTTTTGTTATCCAAGAAAATTAATAAAAATAACACACTCCTATAATCCTAATGTAAAATTTATTTATTTAATTTAAAAAGATTAAAAAAAAATCTCTTTTTATCTTGGGGTCTTAATTTTATAAAAAGGATAGCTGAGTTATTCAAATTCTAAATTGAGTCATTAAATTCAATAAATATTAAATTAAATCAAATGTCTTAAAATTGAATTTCAAATTTTAATAATTTTATCTTACTGACTTTCATTTTATTCTTTATTCTAATAAATACTTCTGTCCCTTCTCTAAGTAAGATTCCCTTTCTATTATTCTTGTCAGCATTTGTCAATCGATATTCACAAAATATTCAAAACATATACCGATCAAATCAAAATCTGTTATCAATACAAAACCATCTACAGTAAAAAGACCCGTCCTTAGAGATAAGCTTTCGAGGATAAGGAACTTCCTCGCTTTCGCGTCAATGCCTTGGCGCATGCAAGATGAAGGATTTTCATTTTCATTTTTTTTTTTTTGACGTGAAAGGATTTTCATGAAACTCATATAAATTGTTGCCATTTAAAGCATACCAGTTGCAACGAAGATGTTGAATTTAGGAATAGTCATGCTTGTGCCCATAAATTTTTCCGTTGTAATGTAAATAGAATTTTTTATTTTTTAATATTGATTATTGAGATGTAATGTTGATGTTGAAGGGAAAAAATGGTCTTTATACCATCAATGTTGATGTTGCAGTGATTTACTGCATTGTAATGTCAAAGGAGAGATGTAGTGAATATGAGAAATAATCAAATCAGAGGTAACAAGATAAAATTATTAAATTTTAAAATTATATTTTAAGATATCTGACCTAATTTAAGATTTGTTGAATTTAATAACTAAATTTAGAATTTTGGTAATTTAGTTGCTTTTTAAAGGGATTTTTTTTAAAAAAAAGTTACATAAATTACTTAATTATAATATGCATAATAATATGGTCTTTCTAAAATATTTTTGTGTAATATTAGATAATATTATATCAATTTATAAATTAAATAAATTAATTTAAAGAAAAATGATAAATATAAGAGATGAAATAAAAAAAAATTACATTTACAATGAAATTTTACCACGAATTAAGCCATACATTTAGGTTTAGAGGAGTATATCATAGTGATAAAATTTAACATTTGTCAATTACTAAATGAAAACATCTCTTTGAAGTGCTATTTTGAACTTTTATTTGTTACTCTGTGAGAGGCTATCTTTTCTATTAGACTCAGTCATGTTGATTAATTTTCACCTTTTATTTTTGTATAATAATGCTACAAAATGCAACCTAATTGATGACAAAACTTGAGCATTTCCCTTCGTCGTAGCAAAACCAATCAAAATTTGATCCCTGACTAACAACTCCATTAAAATCCATGTCTTATAGTTTTAATTGGGAGAAGGGTGCATGTCTCCATTGATTTCCTTCTCCATCTATTCTCTATTAAAGGTATCTATCATTAGATCAACTTTTAATGGTTGAGATTTGATAATATGTAAAGAATATCCTTATAATAAAAATCTACCATAGTAAATTTCAACCATTAAAAGTTGATCTAATAGTAGATATCCTTAATAGAGAGTAGATGGAGAAGGAAATCAATGAAGACACCATTCTCCCGTCTTAACCAGAGTGCATGCAAGATTCAATCAATTGTTTAGTCGTCATAACTAATGGAGCTTTCGATTTTCAATAAAACCGCCATGGTGAATAACAGTAGATGCGAATGAAGAAGGCGAGCAAAATAAAAGAGAGATAGAAATGTTTAAATTAATGATAATATGCGTACTTGATTGGGTGAATTGGAATATGCTACCAAATATGGGTGAAATAAATGAGGGTAGAGAGAGCACACACGTAGAGGAATGAACAGATTAATAAAAAAGGAAATTAGATATATGAAGAAGAGCGTTGATAATTACCGGTGGGGGGAAGCAACTGATGAAGTGGGAGGCAACAACGTAGCCAACAGAGAAACAAGCAGTGAATTCGATCGCTTAGTATACAGGATTAGTAATAGTGAGCATTAATTAATATGAATGACAACACAAGTTAAGGAGACGTTGAAGCCTCTCATGACTAAACTTGCTTTAATTTGGAAGTTGTCAATATCAGACGTGAGGATAGTTACAGTTACACCCATGCATAACTGATTCTTCATTGTGCCATCCGTCAACAAAAGTGGTTGAATCTTTCACAGACAGATCCGATTCTGTTGCCCCTCATGCGCTACAGTAGTACTCATCACGAGTGACTATACACATCACAATTCCGTCCCAAAAATAAATAAATAATCACCCTCAAATCTCAACCAACCACCCCCCACTCATTTTTTGCCACAATATAAATATCTCATTTCCTTCCTTTCCTTTATTTTATTAATTTTTTCCATTGAAATAGGGACTACTATCTAGGTCTGGTAGAGAAGAGATTTAATTAATTCCTTGTGAGTGTGTGTGTGTGTGTTGGGGCCCGGGGGGGTGACTTTAAGCAACGCTAGACATAATTGTGCGTAATAAAGAAATAACCCTTTGGTCCATATTCCCCTTCTGATTCTTTACTTTTCTTTTGGTTTAATTAATGAAACTTTGACTTAATTCATTGGTTATAGGCATGTTGGTTTTAACTATCAGATTGTTTATAAACTTTGACTTAATTTCATTGGCACGACCCAAGAAAACAGTCAAGATGATACGGTCGGAGCAACGCCCCTGGGCATATAAATTAAGAACGAAGTACTACTATTATTTTATTCTCTTTTAGCTTCATTAAATTATAGTAAATCCAATTTTAAGATAAGAGTTAGTTGACAAATTTAAGTAAATTAAAAAAATTAGTTACTCTATATTAGTAATTTTTAACAAATATAACTTTTTTCTTAAATATCATTTTTTATTTTACTGTCATTAGATAGAAACCCTTTGATGTAGTGTATCATCATCAATAGAGATACACCGGTAAAAGAATTTGAGAAACATAGTAAATTGATATTTCACATTTAGCACTGAATATTTTAAGTAGGTTTTTATTTGAACTCTCAATTCTATTGTTATAACGTTGTTCGACAATCAAACGTAATCATGCTCTCTCTCTCTCTCTCTCTCTCTCTCTCTCTCTCTCTCTCTCTCTCTCTCTCTCTCTCTCTCTCTCTCTCTCTCTCTCTCTGCGACACCGTTATTTTTAATTTGCTAACAAAACATGCATTATATTGATGCACGAGTAAAGAAGAAGAAATCTCAGAGAGAGACAATAATAGGAAGGAAGGATAGACCAAATATCCAAGTAAATCAGTAGTACAAGAATAATTGCAATATATTCATAAAAAAGAAAAAGAAATAATTTTATTCTGGCTAAAAAAAGTAGTACAGAAATAATAAGCGAAGACTAAGGGTATATTGTGTGAGAAGGCGATCAGAAAACAGGGCAGCCGTCAACGACAACGCCTTTGGCAGTAGGACAAGAGGCCAAAGGACAGCCTTCGACGTTGTTCCCCCACCAGTCGACGGCAATGCCCTTTGACCCCAAAGTAAGAAATATTAAGATTGTCACAAAAGCAGTGCCTGCATCCAGACCACCAGACAGCACATAGTTGTAACGTTTCCACCATTCTGGTCTGTATCTGTACGCAACAAAGCCCGACAGGAACCCAACAATTACCCAACTGGTGAAGTTCACGGCCGTCGCCGGCGGCATCATTGACGTGGCTCCCAACAGCACCGGCATGTGAATGAGCTTTATCCATTTCTGACCTGGGAATACCTTGTGAGCAAGCCACACCAGAAAGGGAGCTATGGCCCCACCAAAGAAGAACCAGTTCACATTCCCATATTCTCCGAGGTCTCCAAAGATCCTGCGTGGGCCCACCAGACCCCAAATAACAGAGGCATCAAAGAACACTCTGTCCATTGGGCATGTCCAGGGGCTGTCTGCCGGTAACATGGACGTGTCGCACAGGTTAGGGATCGTCCCCATCAACCACCACGCAGTAAACGTGTACACAAAGACTGATATGATTGTTCCCACCACCTGCAATTAATAATTATTAGATCGTCATGTTATAGTTCGTACTATAATAAAATTTTGAAGATACAGGGGAACTAGAACTGACCTGGGCCATGAACATTGCTCTTGGGGGAATCTTCATGTAGTGACCAAGTTTGAAGTCAGCCAAAAAGGTCAGTGCTTGAGTCATGCTGATGTAACCATACACCTTGAAGAGCATGTTAGCCACTGGGCGCTCTGGGTACATGTACCCAATGATGTACTCTGTTATAATGTTTAAACCTGGTTGCTGATTTGTGGTGGCCGTGATTATACCAATTGGGAGAGTGAAGAAAAGGGCAATTCCACAGGCTAGCAATACACCCCACCAAGGCAACTGAAGCGACTCAATGTAGTACTGGACAGAAAAAAATATCAGAGCCAAGTTCACCACTAAGATGACGATAAACCACCACATGGGCACTTGTTTGTACTTCTTCATTAGTCTCGTGTGTGTATCGATTGTTTTAGTCTCTTCGAATGCTCTCTTGGTTTGCTTCCAGATTTCGCTTCCATTGAAGAGCAGAACATGGACAAGAGTAGCAGAAAGAGTAGCAAATCCCATGCCATAAGTCATTGCAAAGAAGGTGCTGAGATGTACGGGCCCACTAGCGGAATAAGCATTGCGATCAAGGCGAAATTGGGAGTCGACGATGGTTGAGATGTCATAAATGGAGCCATTACTGGCGAAAAGTTGATTAGAGAATAAGGGGAAGGTCTTAGCCTTGTAGACATTGAACCAGTAGGTTAGGGGTGTCATGAAGTACATAACGAGAGCGAAGCCGACCGCAACATTAGCAGTAGCGAACCATGGGCTGCAAAGTGGGCTTCCAAGGTAAGAAGAAATGGTGGGCCAATCCACCCCAAAAGACCCAATTCCTAGACCCTCCAAACCAGAACCTAACTGTTGGACCAGGATTGACTTGGGCCCAAGCCAACACACCCAAGAGAAAGAGGTCAACATTATGAAAAGATAGCCCGGAAGGATATAGTAAGCGTAGGCACAGATCATCGCAATGAGGAAAAACTGAGTTCTGGATAAACCGCCTTTGGTTCTTCCTGTCTTCTCATGTAGAGCCCTGCATTGTTTTTACATGTACATTATATATCAGCTTGGTTTTACTCTTGTAAATGCACCACACACATATATAAAAGATAATACGATAGTAACAAACCTAAATAATGAGACTTGAACCAGATTAGATGGCCACCACATTTCCCCTGGCTCGACCAAGAATTTCCTGAACAGTCCTGCCCAGCCAAACCCTAGCACCTATAACAATAATCGTACGTTTTAATTCAAAATTTTGAAAATATTCTTGCATGAGAGGAAATAGCAGAAAGAAATTAAAGAAAAGAAGGAAGGGTTAGTTGTTAGAAGGTACCTGAGTAGTGAGCATAACAAGAAAGGCGGGAAGAAAAGTAAGCTTTCTTTTATAAAGAAGCTTGACAGCAGTTAAGATATGAGTGGCATAGACAGTACCAGCACCACAATTGGCAAAGATGGTGATAAGAACATGCTCCTTAATATTGAAAGGCCCTGGGTTCAATGAGAACTCAAAACGCGTGCCCTCCAACACAGGACGAGTCGGCAACATTTTTGCCATCATGTGGCCGATCGGAACGACGGCAATCTGAACGCAAACTGAACTCACCGTCAAAGGTTGTTTTCTATACCAGAAGAACTGGTTCACAAACGACAGCAACACGCATGAAACGACGCCAAGAACCCACATCCTGAAAGTGAGAACAGGCATGGTTGGATCATCTGTTTTGGGCACTGTGAGTTCGACCTGCCTGATCGGACACTCGTCGGCGACCTCCTCTTCGGTCTTTTTTGCAAGACCATCCTCCAGAGTTATCGTCGTATCCATCGCCACGACAACTCAGAGATGCTGCTCTGACACGCCAAGTTATGATATATATCGCAACTTACAGATTTTGAAACACGAGCAAGTTTTTGTGATGAGGAACTGTCAGGGTGGCATGTCGAGAATAAATAGAGAATGAACCCGCAGAGAGATGCACGAATGGATAAATAATATATCCAAAACCAAAACGTTAGATTTAATGATATAACTAATCTAACGATATCATACTTTCATTATTTTTATTTTTATTTTTATAAGGTCATTATTTTTAATTTTAATTTTTTGTATTTTTTTGGATACTTTTTTATCTAAAATCTTTTGAGGTCGCGCTTATTTAATTTCTAAAATTTTAAAATTTAAATAATACTGTACATCTTTAATTAAGACAACAAAACGATGGAGTGGATAAAGATTTAAAAATATATAAAACTTTAAAATATATCTTATAAAATTTTAGCATAAGAACAAATCCAATAAAGCATATCAACATATTCAAATAACAATCCCTTATCATAAGTTAATATCTTTATTAAGGATAAATAAAAGGAAAAATTAAAAGATATATTAAACTTCAAAATTTGAATCATATCCGACGTCATTAGGAGATTTTTTTTTTTATAGTAACGTCATTAGGAGATTTAATAAGTCCTAAAAAGCATACTAATGAATCCTGATAATAATTTTAATTAATTAATTAAAATCATACCTAATTTGAAATTTAAAACATAGAAAAGATTTTTTTTTTGCCAACCATAGAGAATATTTCTATATTTTAGCATGGCATGGGCGCGCCAAAAAGGTTGTTTTCCCAACAAAAATTGCTTATTATACCGGTTTTCGGAGAAGTTCGGTGAATATCCGGCTTTACCATCTGAGTTTCGTTCTCGCAAGTTAACTTTTTATTACCTGTTCTCATAAGATAACTCAAATGTATGAAAAATAGATAACTCTACTCAATAATAATATATTTTCTGGCTCTTTTTGCTGTATCATTATCATCAGATAATTCTTTTGTATATTTAAAAAATGAATTAGCGAAACAATTTTTTTGAGCTACAAGGGACCCTATATCCTTGGTGAAGCGTCCGCATTCCCAGCTCATCAAAATGATGAGAAAAAAATTCTTATCGCCAACATGACACAGTTTTGTTTAAAAGAGAGATCTGAGCTGTTGATACAGAAATAATCAGAGTCGTCTGTGACATATCTAGTATCTTAAAATATTTTTTAAGTAATATGCAATATCCTAAAATAATTTGTAGTGCTTTTAACCCCTTAAAATATTTTTTCAGTTGTATCCAGTGTATTAGTAGACTGATTGCAATTTTACCCTTAATTTATTTTTTTCAACTCCAAAAATTACTTTAAAATATTATATGCGACTGAAAAATATTTTAGAGTGAGTGGAAATTAATAAATCGGTATCCTAAATTTTGGATGTTCATTACTACTACAAAAAACATTAACGGTAAAATTATAGTCAATCTCCTAAAGCACTAGGTAAAACTGAAAAAATATTTTAAAGGGTTAAAAGAACCAAAAAATATTTTGAAGTAATTTTTTGGAGCTGAAAAAATGCATTAAAGGTAAAATTGTAGTCAGTCTGCTAACACACTGGGTATAACTGAAAAAATATTTAAAGGGTTAAAAGTAGTAAAAAAAATTTTAGGATGATAAGAGAGATTTAAAAAATATTTTAAGATACTAGATACATCACAGACAACCCTGATTATTTCTATATCAACAGTTCAAATCTTATTTTAACGAAAGTACATCGTTTTGGTGATGAGAATTTTTTTTCTCATCACTCTAATGAGCTGAGAATGCCGACGCCTTTGGTGACACTACCAAATTTTACGTGGTTCAGGCCAAGCGAAACAACTTTTTTATAAAGCATTGGCGAATCAATTTTAATTTATAAGTTACAGCCAGATCAGCAGGTGCCTTGTTTGCTAAAAAGTATAATTCCGTATATAACTACGTGTACATAATAACATAACGGTTCCTCTTATTGCTCGTTTGGAATAACTTATTTTTAGACAATAAGTGCTTATAAATTGTGATTCACGGTATACGAAGTAAGTATATGAGAAGAGTTTTATCTCAACTTGCGTAATAAGAACTTATTTACCCCCAAAACGTGTTTCCAAACACAGGCTTAATAAAGTGACGGTGATGATTCATAACTCAATTAATTATTACTGTATTATAATAAAACAGAATACGATGGGTTTGGCCCAAAAAAAGAATATGATGTGATCAATAATTACCATAGATTTTATTGTTCACTGGCCGTTGCCTTGTGAAACTCAAGGGCAAGGCCCTCTTTAAATTTCTCTCTCAGGATTTTGTACATTTAAATAAAACGCCATGCATTATTAACCAGGCAGTCATAAATTACAACAAGAACAGGAGAACTCGTGCCACAAAAAATTCGACTTGAGCGTTGAGAGATGGGCTGTAAATTTCAATATTAATAACTAGTGTCAATTCTGAATCAGTATGATTTCTGAAAAATCCCCCGGGACACTGTCCTCCCGTGCAAGAGAACACATTATACAGTCATGTGAACATGAAAATGAAGCTCAAAAAATCTAACAAACAGTACGAGCATATCCCAAACATCTCATTTATTTATCCTTTAGCCAAATATTACTACTACTGCAAGTAAACATCTAAGATTTCAGATAGAAAGATTACTAGACGAAACCATATATGGAATAATTACCATCAAATATAACCCAACCCTGATTTATAGTGATTAATCCGGGACTCCAGTACAATTGGAATCCATAAGATAACCCTGATTTATAGTGATTACCTTGAAAAGCTCTGATCTGTCTGACCATAAGCAACACAAGAATTTTGTATCACAGTTGAGTTGAGCTGAGTTGAATGAGCTTGCCTTGACACTTGAAATTTGACCAAAATGCCCGTGGTTGCCACAAATGAAGAAAGACTCCGATAGACAAATCCCCAACGCAGCAACTTCATGTGCTATGCTTTGAAGCAGAACCTGTGAAGCTACTTTTCACATGATGGCAAAACCAACATGTCACAGGAGGGGTATACTCAATGAACCACAAAACCAACTAAAGAGGTCAATCCTAGATCTCTCCTTTCTCCAAATCCGGCCTTGTACTTTTTTACCCATCCAAGCACATTGCTTCAATAGAACAGACAAAATCACCTGCAAACCCTGATTTAGGGATCAATGACTTGACAATCTACACCACCCTAAACCCAGATCAAAAAACCTAAAGCTCTCAATTCATAAAGTATCCTGCAATGACAATCAAAATGACCAATAATTGTTTATAGTTAAGAGACAACAGGCGCAGTATGCTACTTCAGCCTGGAGGCTAGCGCCAACTACCAAATAACTGAGTGCATCACTCAAAATGTTACATGCCAAAAATTGCCAATAATCACTCTTCAAACACTTCTCTGGTCACGGTGACAAAATAATATACTTGTAATAATTATAATTAATCTTCAGTAGACTGAAAAACCAAAGAGTATATTAAGTATCGTTATCGTCACCAAGTATTATTATAGCTACTATACTCAATGTTAGTAAAGTCAAGGTAGGCACTGTCGGTGGGAATAAACCAGTGACTGCTGTAACACTGCAAGATCCATAAACACAAACAACCAAATATCTAAATCTATAACTTAAAACACAAATAAAGAGGTCAAAAGTCAAATTATAATCTGAGGAAAATGTTCCTAAGAATAAAAACTTGTAAAAAAGATATATCACAAAAGCAAATATACAGACATTATTAGGAAGAAGAAATGATTGCAACCTGAATTCAACCCAACCCTATATATTCAGGCCTGGATGGCAGAACTAGCAGCAAAGAGCATGCTTATATTTTGCTTTCAGGGCAAAGCAAGAATGCGCACTAAGTTTTCTCCAGAAACGCCCTCTCTTGTCAAAAACATTCACTTCCCATGCATGAAAATTAGACATCATGCTGTCTTTCCGGATTTGATTCCCATAATGGGTTTTTATATGCACAAAGAAATACACGAAGTTTCAAGGTTACTTGCTAGGGCATCTGTATTCTTTAGAATACATGTCATGTAAGCAATATGCTTATTAGCCATAATTTAATTTTCCTTTTGACTATATCAACAATTAAAAGACATTATTTGATGTTCTAGAAGGCTCACAAGTAAAGGCATGAAAAGTATGCTTCAAATTAATACCCATATAACAGAGCAGTAAAAATCCACCTTCAATAACGAGAAAATAATCTGAACGCAGACAATCTGAGGTAATTTATCCTTAATAAATCAGACAGTTTCCTCAAACAAATATACACTCAGCATAAGAAAGGCGCAAGATTCAGCTTGTCTTAACGAATGCGGCTGTGATTCTCGAGCTAAAAGAGGGTTCTGATGAGTGAGTCCTACAGAGAATTGCCGCTTCATGATTCAGTTCGATTTACCGTTCATAAACAAAGCTTTGAGTCAGCAGCAAACGACCGTCATTAATAGAAATCCGCAAAACGAAACAATAGAATTCATCAGCTGCAGACGAATAGTTCAACGCTTGCCACGATGCCCGCCACCTGACCTTGCACCAGGATAGCGAGCAAATTGGAACCTTAAATTGACCGAGTTGCGGTCAAGCTCGTCAAATTTGTAACCTGCAAAATTAAGGCTCACTGTTTTACGCTGAACAATTAGCCACGTCAACGGCCAACTACGGGTGTCAGAAGACAGAATGCATAAGGCGTGCGTTATCTTACCTCAGTTTAAGACATTAATCCTGAAATGCACCTGAAAAATGTTTTAACCCAATATCTAACATGCGTAAATGCAAGTTCCTCACTCATTACAAAAGGGGCTAAAAATTCAACGAAGAAAGGACGCAGGAGAATAGCCACCTTGAATAGTTCTCCACAGTTGGACTATCTCTGCCATTAGACACACAGTGAAACATGCGAATTTCGGCACAAGTGTATCACTAAGCCTCAGGAGGAGACAAGTCATTGTAACAAAAAACGTTTTTGTGGATATTATCCTCACTCACGTCTAATCGATAGTTAGTGAGATACAAAGAATCAGATCTGCCTTCTAAACTAGTAGTATCTTTGGTTAACTGGGCTTCTATGTCAAGCAACAGTATATTTTCCTTTTTCATAATCCATACAAACAAGACGTTACACTAAGCCACAAATGTGAATGCATCCATGATTTGGAAATATCTGCCCGGCTGGTGTATATGGCTGAACGCAATGAGTGTGTGTATACAACCCTAGAAATCAATGAAAATTGATGTCGACTTTACCATTGTGCGTAGAAATGGTTAAATAATATTAATGGCATAAGCCATAAAGCAACCTTCCAAGCTTCAGTCTCACCTTTATCTCAGTCAAACCAACTCCCAATGGCCAAATAAAGTTAACAACAAAACGGAGAAGATAACCAATTGCATAGGAAAAAGTAATTAGTAAGCATAGCAGCCGCTTTAGAACATATACTCCGCCGCAAAATAGCTTCAATCTCATCAAGGCACCTTAGTGTAATTCCTTTACTCATTTTCGCTGTCGCAAGAATCAATCACATCCTAGACCCAATCCAACCCCATGAAATGGTCACTGGTTGCTCATCTTTATTACCATAAAACCAACTGCGTATACCTCATTCCAACCAGACTCATACTCTTGGCAATCAAAAGACCAAAGGGTAGTATAAAGAAGTTCCATACATAAATCATTTCTTTGCACTCTTATGTTGGGGATATTCCACCAAAAAAAAACTACAGATGAGTTCTATTTCTCTATAATCAGCACAATAAGTAAGGAAAAATGTAACACATAGGAAGGGTACATGCTCATTGCTATCATTTCTAGAATCACAGAAAAATGAATCTTACCCTGCAGGGCATCCATAGCAGTCGCTGCATGGGCTGGACTCGCAAAATCAACAAAACAAAGTACCAGCGGATCACCCCCAGGCTGCAAGTGATCCCATTCGAAGTCAATCAAATGCAACAGATATATATTTCTATGTAACAATTAAACTTACGTGTCTTGATTCCTTGCTAACAAGTCTAACTTCTTTGTAGCCAACAAAAGGACGAAAGATGTCTGTACATAAAAGTTAAGAAGCCAGAAAGAGTATTTAACACCATCATTTTAGACAATATAGGTAAATTTTTGTAATAAGCATTGCACATGAGATGAATAAAAGTGGTGTAAAGTTGGCAGTGTGCAAATATGCAATTAAAAAGCTTCAACATCAGAGGAATCAAATAAAAGGATACGAGCCACTTCTCGTCTTGTGCAGTTGGAAGGTAAGCCCTCCACATACAGTGTATTGGTAGCCTCAGGTGGAAGCACACGCTCAGCCCTTCCACTTCTTATTCCCAGGGCTTTGTCTTTTGCAGTTGTTGTTGGGTCAACTCCCCCAATACTATGGGCATATGAATCATCAACAGGACGATTGGAAACCACCCCACCAATGGTTCTGGTAGACTGCCCGGCACCATATGAGGAAACTTGCTGAAAAATGTACAAAATGTCAGACATAAACCCATAGGTCCCTTTGGTATACCAGATTTCTCCCGAGATTAAACATGCTTGAGCAAGGTTTAATGCTGTTTACTGAATTGTGTAGGGGTAGCATGTGGAATTAATTTTAATACGGAAAAATTGTTCAAGAATTTCTGAGAGAAAATTTCCTTCAATTATTTTCCCCTAACTTCTCCACATCTCCCTATTAGGCATTCAGAGATCAAATCTTCTTTGATTGGGATTTTTTTTATCCAGCAGTTACAAGTTAAAAACTAAGAATATTAAATTGAACAGATTCCTATTCCTTCCATATGCATCAACACAAAACAGAAGTAATACATCCTATATGCCTAAAAGTTAACATAATTAGCGCCAAAAAAAGAAGCTAACATGCAAATCAGGGGCACAAGAGACCAAGACATGCATTCTTAACCGTGTAGGAATGATCATTGGTAAGGGGCAAGCAGTACCGTGCTATGAAGGTAACGCTCATAGGATGCTTCAAGGGATTCTGTATCTCTAATTACTTGGAGCCCGCCTCTATCATCATCACGGGGAAAGTAATTGGCCAAGTCATGAACACCAGAGACATCTTCAAAGTTAAGCAATATTTTTAATCAGCAATCAGGCAGAGGCCAGAACGAGAGAGAAAATAATCATTTGCATTGTGACTGTGATGGCATGAGAAAACGTTAAATTACTGAGATATAAAAATAACAATAAGATCATATAAACTTCAAACATTTGTTGAAGGTTATGAATCTCTGGATGAAAATAATCTAACGCAGAATTAGAACTTCCTAAAACAATATGAACCCTTTTTGTAAGGATACGAAAAAGATCAGGGACCCCATATCTGGGCTTAGGTAATTTGTAGATCTCTGTTTTATTTATTTGCTCTTTCAGCTTCAACCAAAGGGCCTGTATGCCAATGGCTTTTAAAATTATTTTTTGTGAATGTATACTTCACAATTGAATGGTTGAATAGCAGAGGCCAGCATAATTTATACGGCAGCCTTCATAAATGGTTGATTCTACATACATTTTAGTCTAGGTATAGGAATTTGTGTAGAAGCAAAGTACAACCTTATTGACATCACATAGGCAAAGATTCTACCACATATTAATATAAATTTATTATATTTAGACTTGCCCATTCGTCAATTCTAAATATTTTTATATATTATTGAATTAGCCTAAATATTTTTATATAATATTGAAGTAGCCTAGAGTTCAGACTTTAAATTGAGATATCCCAAGAAGCAGAACTAGAGGTCTATTTGGAGGTGAGGAAACTCACACGGTACCCAGTCTGAAAGAACTACATCATACCATGCAACAAATAAAGGATACTCCCTCTCGTCCTTAATATATGACATGTTTGGGAAGTTGAGCTTAATCCTAAATATAAGACATAATCTTCATATTTGTCAATCTTTTTCTAATTTACCCCTATTGACGCTTTCTCGATAATAATCAAAGAAAAGAGGGAAGGAGAGAATCATATGGTATTTTAAAAAATACATATCATATTAACAAACTTAAAACTTCCTTAATCTCCTCAAATTAAGTAAATATGTCTTATTATATTGAGAAGTAGAAGGAGTAACCTATTATTTACAGGTTGTTGAAATGATAATCATTTTCCGCCTCTTTTCCCCTAGAATCCCCAGTCAAACAATAAGAACTCAAGCAGAACCAAGTAGAACAGCTGGACATTGATTGTAAATTTTTTCCTGTTTTGTTGGGGGGGATTCTCGATGCTTTAAATCTATAAACAGTGAGTGGTCTATTAGACCATCAGATCGCCCTCAAGCGGAATTCCAATCGGATCTCAAACAAGGCTATCCCTTTCCAAATTTCCCATGTCTCATTACACACATGATCCCACGGAATTAGGAAATATTTCAATTCTCCATTTGTTAATCAGTCATAAACCTTATAGCTCGTGTACGACTAGACGACCGAATCCCCACTCCCCGTCCAACCTATATATTTTGGGTGTTTGGGGGTGGGGTTACCATTTCGAAAACTGAATAGCAAAACCATATGGCCTACTTCTAACCTGGCCTATCTGCAACCCGTAAAGACTCAACTTTTAGCCATGTCAGCGAAATTAAAATAATGCACAGCATCTAAAAACCCTAAATTCCACCATGAGGCAAGCAATTCACATACCATAGTCGGTACGAGAGCGCTTTCCGGCGATGGAAGGCATCGACGACGGCATCTGCCGTGAGTCGCTGTATCTCCAATAAGAATCAGACATGAGGATTATTACAGTCGGTCGGATGGACAGAAGCACCGGAACCCGGAGGATAGATTGATTGATGATGCGTTTACTGGCGCGTTTGGGTTTTCCGTTGGGAACATAAATACATTTTTCGTTCTTATAACTTATAAGTTACAAATCGTCAGTTTCATATTTGTTTTTTATTTTAAATTTATATTTATAAGCTCTCAAATTTTTTTTATACAAGCTATGAAAATTAAAAACTTCGGTATCTCTTCTTTATTTTACAAGAGCAATTCCTCCTGTGCCCGGAAGCATTTTGTCCCGCATTATTTTAAAATTACTAAAATAATATTTCTTTCACGATTTATTATCATTTTATACGTCAAGAGTACTATATCATAATTCATAACCATACAGCAAAAACAAAAACATTCAAGTTCAACATAATCCTACAACAGAAACAAACCAAACATTGATGTTTGTAAAAATGTACTAACATTAGGAACACATATTTCATGGGACCGCAAACCAAAGTGATTGCCCCTAACATTTATTGATTGTTATTGTAAAGCTTAGATTGATTGAGAATTATCTCCTCTACATATGAAAGGGTCATATACTTTATATAGGATTCGTGCCCTTTTTATAAATTATGACTTTCTTATTAGAGTTTTGAGCTTTTGTTGGGATTTTGCTATTCATGTGTTGCATAAAGGGCTTGTGCCTTTTGAAATATTTTTTTCCTTTATTTAATATTTGATAATCATATTATTATTATTTTTTACATGTAATAACTTTGTTGTGATAGAATATTATTTCAACTACAAACAACTACTACTACATTGTAATTAGCAAACAACAAATTCTCTTTCATTAAACTTTAAAATTGGTACAACTCATTATAGTGGTAAATCAGAATTTCTAAATATATCCTTGTACATGTTATAAAACAATATTTGTATGTTTTCTCGCACTTATATGTCCTTTAGGTCCTTTAAAGCATGTTTGAAACAGTAGCCATAAACATCTAAAATTTGCTGCGGATATTAGACTTGGAGGTTGGACAAAAATAAAATTGCAACCAAGCAATAGATTGCTGCCATCAATCCCAACATTGGTAGTTGGTGATCTAAGTACAGTTACCATCTTGTAAAAAACTTTTGAATACTTCCATGCTTGTCAACATTGAAATACCAGCATAGATTTGGCCATTAGTAAATATTGGCTCTAATAGTGTTCGTTTGGAATGGCTTATTTTTGTCCAAAATGTGTTTATAATTCGTGATTCACGGTATACGAGGTAAGTATGTGAGAGGAGTTTTTTCTTGGCTTGCGTAATAAATGTGTTTTTCCTGTACAAAACGCTCTCCCAAACATGCCTATAGTTATAAATAATACAGTATACATTACAAGCAAGGGATACAATGTATAAAGCACTACAGAAGAGGGAAAAAAATATGACAATATGTGGAGTAGATACTAATTCAGAGACGATCACCAAAATGGCATTGGTTAAGAGAAGAGAAACACATGCAGACATAAATAATTAAAGAAAAAACGCAACTATCTATGAAGATATATAGCTGAATATTAAACAACATAATATCTATGAAGAACTAATTGTACAGCAGTCATGAAGCATTTTAAAATAAACGTTCTACTTTTCCTTCAAACTTTATCTCAAATGCTATAACTTGTTGCTTGGGCAATTTATTGGAGGTGATTATTGCAATCTTTTACATCACTAGGGGTAGAAATAGGCTAGGTCAGGCCAGACTTTTGCCTTAATAGGCCTGGCCTGTTAAGGCACGAATTGGCCTGAGCTTGGCCTATGGCCTGTTGGAGGCCAATTTTTAGGCCTAGGTCTAGCTTGTACACAGATATGGCCTGGCCTGAATTTTTAAAATTTTTTAAGCAAACTAACAGGCCTACAAGCCACACCGCAAAACAAGCTAACAGGCCACAAGCCAAAAATAGGCTTCCTTAGCAAGCCTCCTTAAATAGGCCAAAATTGACACAAATTCCAAAGCATATAGTGAGGAATCCTCACTGAGGATATTCATAAATCACAATCTAAACTCATCGAGGATATTCACAAATCACAATTTAAATTCCAGAGGATATTCACAATCTAAATTCCAGAACAAAAACCAAAAACAGAAATTCGTAATCAGAAATTACAGGAACAATCTACATTCCAAAAACGCCAAAAACAATCTAAATTACAAACAGAATCAAACAAAAATGAGAATAAAATCGAAAGAGGAGTGCTAGCTAAACCAAATTGCAAAATTTCAAGCTTGAATCAGACACATTTCAATAATAAATAAACAAAATCAAATAACCAAAACTTACCTAATATCTGAACTGAAACACAACGGAGAGAGTAAGAGACGACGGAGAGAGTGAGAGACAAATCAGACGATAGTGGACTGAGAGTAAGAAGCGGTGCTGAATTGAATCACACACCTTTCAGGAATCTTCGACGGTGGACTGAGAGTAAGAGACGACGGAGAGAGTGAGAGACAACGGTGGACTGAGAGTGAGAGACGACGCTGAACTGAATCAGACAACTTTCAGAAATCTTCAACGATCGACTGAGAGTGAGAGACGGTGGAGATCTTTGACTAGAACGATAGATCTTCGATCTTTGACTAGAATGACAGATCTTCGACGAGCAAGCTGGGAGAAAACAGAGAGAGGAGAGTAAGACACTTGTCGGACGGCAGAGGCGGACTAATGGCCGAAGAGGTGTGACTTGCAGTGGTGGACTGATGGGAGGTGAGAGTTGACGGATGTGGTTGCTAGATGTGATTTCGAAGATGTGAAAATGAAGAATAGAGGATTAGGGTTAGGGAATTAGGAGGAGTGGAGGGGTAGATCGTAATTATCTTCAATTTTTTTTAATAAAACCTTAACAGAATCAGGCCGGCCTAACATGCATGTCAACAAGCCTTGGCCTGGCCTTTTAAGATAGACAAACTTTTAGAATGGCCTTTTAGCCTGATAGGCCAGGCCGCAGGCCCCTGTTAAGCGGTCTGGCCTGTTTCCACCCCTATACATCACACTAATCTTTACCTCTATCTTCAAACTTTGTTTATAGTTAGGATCTAAAAATTGCAACCTTTTAGATCTTACAGCTTGTATATACACCTCCAGCTATACCAAAAAATAGCAAGTTCAAAAGTGATTAATAGTAAAATCACCAAAAATTGTATAGTTGGGGTAGGTTTCTGAACTCACAGATGGTGTCTTATATCAATAATCTAAAATATTGCAAGATTAAGGAAACAATAATGGAAAAAAGCAAATAGACACGACAATAATATTGGAAATTACAAAGTAATCAAACTCATGTCTTATATCAATAATATAAACTATTGCAAGATTAAGGAAACAATAATGGAAAAAAGCAAATAGACATGACGATAATATTGTAATTAGATATTTTTAAAAACAATTAACTTTATTGAGTAATCTAGCTCCTTAGGACTTTGTACAAAAAAGAATAAGAGCAGTTCACTCCAGCCGCATCGAATAATTTGGCAACCGCCAACAACTTCTATCAGATTTGCCTTATTTGGCTGAGGCCTACTGTTGATACAAAGTACAAACATAATATAGGAAGCCTTTGTATATAACTGGTCGAACCTTTCAAATCAATATAAGAGGGCATAAGAATTTTTTTGTTCAATTTTCTCATGTTCTTTTTAGACAATACTTTAACATTCCTTCAGTAAAGAGTACAACTGGAAAACTGTAAAGGAGGAAAACTTCCTTGAAAGCGTGAAATAATAGCTTGCAATTTCAAGTCATAGCCATAAAGGAAGTATGAGCTTTATTAGTTAATAAAGGGAAAGTTTCCTTATAAACATGGCAAAAAAAAAAATAGGGAGAATTGCTGAAAAATACCTTTTTGAAAAATTAATTGTTGAATGCTATTGCTATCATGGAAGATCTGTTGCACATAACGGAAGATATTTTGCACACAAAGGAAGATTGTTTGCACATTTATATGAAAGATTTGTGCATATACGGAAGATGGTTTGCACAAAATGGAAGACCACTTGCATATACGGAAGATAGCTTGCACGCTTTGTAGCAATCAGCAATTAATTTGCCCCAGAGGTATTTTTAGGCAGTTCTCCCAAAAAAATATAAACATCTGAGAAACCCACTAATCTTGTAGGTTACGTAACACAAATACATGTAAAACCATTAAATGACAATTCACACCTATGGAACATACTGCCAAAAATGAAAAAACCACTTTTGTACAGGATAAACAACTTTTGTAGATATTCCATTATAGGCAAAGGCTTGCATGCAATGTTCAAATCGAAAATCTTTACAACATGTGAACAGCATAGTAATATTATTCTAACAATACTCACCAGCTTCCTCTCCCCTGTCTTTTTCCAAAAAAAAAAAAGATTCTTTTTCCTCATTCTACACAAATACTCTCAAGTGAGGAACGTGAATTCACTGGGTTTAAATCTAATCTTAGTGCTAAAGGTTATTGGATAAACTTTTTGCATGGACTCCAAAGTTTGATTTGAAAACGAGGTTAAAATGTTATAGGGCAACCTTTTGGCATGGACTCCAATAAAATAACCTTTTGAATTCTTATCCATTCTGTCTAAAATTCAAATTTAATTTTTCAAATTGTTAGATCACTTGCCTTTCACCTTTTTTTGGTGAATGAATGGAACAATTTTTGGAAATACGGAAAAATATAATATTAACTAATTTTTAACTTGTTTCCCTTATACTGTCAAATATAAAATGCAAGTTCATAAAATCGTGGTGAGTACTTTTCCATTTCTTTTGCTCTCCGCCAACATTATAAGGGAATGAAGATAGGAAATACACTATTTCAATGTCTTTTATATATTAGTTTCTTTCATTTAGGGATTGATTGCTTCCTACGTTGTGTTCCTTTTCCCTTCATTCATCCAAATAAGATGTGGGGGCTAGGAGATGATTTTCTCATGACAATCTAAATATTACATCTGCAGTTCTCATTTGGAGGAATTAATGGAATATATTTGTATAAATAACATATCTATGAAGCTATTTCTATTGTCTACTCATGATAGCATTCGTTTTTTATAGTTTGATAATGATGATGTGTTCTATGTTAGAATCTTTCATCTTCTAGATTATGATATGAACTGATAATTAGTGCCAATTACATGTTACTATTATTGCTTCAGTTTAGAAATTTTAACTCAGATTTCTAAATTCACCACCTTGAAAGTTCAATCATAGGCTTTGGATCTTGTAACGCATGATCCGCGACAACATTAACCTTATATGCTCTTTGATCATATGACTTAGAGGCTTCAAATTTGTTGCCATGCACTTATGGGTCGGCAGGGTTGCACTTTATGAAGATTAATTTTAGGGTAAAGGTGTAAAAATGCCCATACACCTTTACCAAAATGTACACTTGACACCATATATATTTTTTTACTGTAAGAATGCCTAAGTTATATTTGAGATAGCTTATTTTTTATTTATAAATGCTTTTCACAAAATTCGAGATAAAACTCCTTTCATATATTTACCTTGTATACCATAAATCACGATTTAAAATCACTTATAAGTTAAAATTAAATTATCTCAAACAAGCACCATCTCCGTTAACCATATCAAACAAGTGTTACTTTTGTTTTTGGTGGGCCCTGCATATTCCAAGTGTAATCAATTTCTCCCTATTTCTCCTTTCTTTATCTCTCTTCTCTCTCTCTGTGACATACTTTTTCTTCTTCTCTCCCTCCTTCCATGTTCAACTCTCTCTCCTCACACTCACATTTGCTCTTTTTATTTCCCCCCTCTCTCTCCCCTGCCTGACGCCACCGGCCACCAACCTCAACACTAAAACATCATCCTATCAAGTCGTTTTGTCTTCATCATCTACTGTAATTCCATGGCCTCCTTCGTCCTCGCTCCTTTGGCTTTCTTCCTCAAAAAGTCTCTCTCTCTCTCTCTCTCTCTCTCTCTATTTTCACGAAGTACCTAGCAAGGTCAAGCTACATATATATTTTTAACAAAAATTCTTGTTTGTTGGTGCAGCAAAAGCAAGCCGAAGATAACAATCCCAATTTTTCTTCAGATAATGGCATTGAGATTTCTTGAGTACATACATGATCTGAAGCCATATTTACAATCAAGCTTTTATTGTTTAATAACACCCAGACATGCCATCACACACACGTAACACGAAGTGGGTTTACACACACACATACATATATGATAATATATGTAATTGAATATATATGTCAGGTCAGTTTTCAATCAAAGCTTCACTTACTTAGGGATGAAATACACATCGGCTTCATTCGCTTCTGCTATAGGGAACGCCACCTTGATAAGAAGAAAAAGTGCGTCAAGCAGGGGAGAGAGAGGGGAAAGAGAGAAAGCAAGGGTGAGTGTGGGGAGAGAGAGTTGGCTAGTAGAAGGAAGCAGATAAGAAGAAAAAGCATGTTAGAGAGAGAGAAGATAAAGACAAAGGAAAGGAGGAATAGGGAGAAATTGATGACACTTGGATTAAGTGGGGCCCACCAAAACCGAAAGTAACGCATGTTTGATGTGGTTAACAGAGTTAGGCATTTTTGCAACGTTTAGAAAAGTTGATAGATATTTTTGCACTCAAGAAATGTATATGATGCAATGTGCACATTTGGTAAAAGTATATGGGAAGTTTTATGCCTTATTTTAAAATATTTTGTTATTTTACCTGGCTAATATATGATTGCTTTCAATTCGTCTGGATATCCCCTAGAAAAGGTTGAAGCTTGTGTTGCTCTAAGTAAGCAAGCTTGTAACTCTATATTGTGTTGTTTATGGACTATATATCTATCACTATTCTTCCATTCCTTCATAATTTGTGCTTTTTAAAGTGTTGGGCCATGCAATTATAGGTTTTTGGCTATACTTTTTAGACCACAGATAATTATTTGTTCGGTCATAAAATACTGATATAATTTGAGTATGGAGGAATAGAATCTTATCCAAAGTTGCTTACTTAAGTCTTCTCTAGAGCGGTATCCAAGGTCCACCTCATAATCTCTATGTTACCTTAGGTTGCATAAAAAAGATGGTGTTATTTTTTTTTAATATATTACAGGCGGCCAAGAAAATTTTGGAAATTCCAAAAAAAGTTCAAATGATGACATTAGGCCAATGGGTTATAGTCCTGAGCCATATAGGCATCACACTCAGGAAGTGGCGCTTGCAAAATGACAAAGTTCTCCACTAATTATTGAGCACGCTTGGCTAATAAGTCGACACACTGAATAATGTCTATTGGAACAAAGCGGAGCTCAATATCCCACTCAGAGTATAGTAAGTCCCTGATGGAATCAATCTCTGATCTCAGTGGGAGATTATGACCCCCATCTCACATTATCAGATGATAGATCTCAAGGGAATCTATATAAGCAACGATCTTGCAGAGATTCTACTGCTTACAGATTTGAAGACTAGTGAGTAGGGCAAGCAATTCTGCTGTGGTAGGCGGAACAAATCCTAATTTCTGTTGGAATCCTAAGAGCCAATGTCCCTGTGCATCATGTATCAAACCCCCGCAAGCTACTAGTCACTTATGGTTAACTGATTCATCTGTGTCTAACCGAACCGCTCCTTCTGGGGGAGGATGCCATGCCTCTTATTATTACCATTGAGTTGGAATATCTGGTGCTTGAAAACATCATACTGAGCAAACTCCATCATCATGTACATGACGCCATGGCCGATTTCAGTCAGATGAGCCCGAATACCCTCCATAACTCCCTGGTATCTAGTCTTCCACAGGAACTAACATATGAGACTGAACGCCTTGGGCCATAACCACTGGTGGAAGCGACCCATGGCCATGTTTTTGGACATGTTCTCTGTAAGCCATACCTGCAAATCAGAACGAAGGAATCTAAAACGATGGTTAGGAGCAATAAAATGTAACCACACCTCTCGAGCGATCTCACTGTCACGAAGTATATGGAGGATACTCTCTACTCTCTGGCCGTGAAATGGGCACTCATCACTAGCAGATAAGCCTCAAATAGCTCTAAGCGAATTGGTAGGTAGTCTCTCGTGAATAACTTGCCATAAAAACATCTTAACTTTTTCTAGCACGGGGACTTTCCACACCTTTTTCCACAAACTTTAACCATTCCATTCCCGCTGGGAAAATACAAATTTATAAGCAGCTTGGACATTGAAGTTGCCATCAAAGCGCTCCTCCAGTAGAAAATATCATTTCTATTCTCATAGGGTAGCCAAATGTGACAAATAGTGTTGACCACCCAGTATGGAAGGAATTCTGTCAACTTTGGAACATTCCACAACCCAGTTTCCATGATAAAATCACGAACTTTCGCACATGGGTTCAGAAGGTGGGTATTTTTGTCAATAAAGTGGATTAGAGGTTCATCAATCAGAGTCCAGAGGTCCCACCACACATTTCATGTTTCCTCACTTTTTAAATTTCTCCCTACACCTTTGTAGAATTTCTCCCATGCAGCAGTGATACTATGCTAGACATGAGATGAGTTGGTCTTTCTATAGACAACAGGATAGTCTCCTTGACCATGCCCATACTTGCTTTTAAGACATTGAACCCAGAGAGGTTTGGGTTTTGTTAGCAGTCCCCAGTATAGTTTCATGATGAAGGCAATATTTTGACTTTGCAAGTCTTTTATGCCTAAGCCACCATTATCCTTGTCATGTTTAATCTGATCCCATGCAATGAGGTGCATTTTCCTACCTTATTGACCTTGGTTCCAAAGGAAGTTTCGACTAGTATTCTCTAACTCACTCAAGATTCCCTTTGGAAGCAGCATGGTTTGTATCTGATAACTGGGCAGAGCGGAGAGAATAGATTTTATCAGAACCGTTCTTCCTGCAATGGTAAGGAATCTACCTTTCCAGTTTGCGAGGCACTTCTTTACTTTTTAAATGATGGGATAGAAAGTGATCTTGGTGACTCTATTGTGTGAAAGAGGGACACCCAAATATTTTCTCAAGTCCCATGTAATCCCAACTCCTAATGCCTGGCTCAGGAGTAAGGCTCTGTTAAAGTTGATGTTCCTGGAGAAGAAAGCCTTAGATTTGGTTAAGTTAACTCTATGCCCGAAGACTTCACAGAAGGCTTTCATGATGTTTCGCATTAAGACAATCTGTGACTCGGTAGCTTCCCCAAATAAAAGAAGGTCATCAGCGAAGAAGAGATGAGATATAATGGGGGAATGATGATTGAATTGAAGGCCTTTCCATCATCCCTGAGTGACTTCTTTATTGATCAGTTGTCCAAGCCGTTCCATACAGAGGATGAAGAGGTAGGGACTGAGAGGGTCACCCTGTCGAACCCCACGTGTAGGCCGGAACGAGGAAGATTCAACTCGATTCCACCTAACCGCCATGGATGCTGAGGAAATGCATGATATTATAGGTTCAACATCATTTCTTGTATGTTGACCTTAACAAGCGTAGAACGAATGAAGTTCCAGTCCAATCGATCAAAGGAAAGATGGTGTTATTTAAAGCTGTAAACATAGCTCCTACTCAATAATGTAGAAAACTGTTTGTGAATCCCAAAAATGGAGGAACCCAGAAACCAAAATCTATTAAGCTATACCCCATAGGAGATTACTCCACCTCGGACGTCTCACACAACAGACCCCTACAATAAAAGACAACATACAACCAAAATCAAATGGACAAAACGTTTAGAATGAAATCTTAAATAAGCAACTTGCTATTAAAAATAATTTAGAGAGATCTGCCTCTTACGTCCCAGCTGAGCAGGAAATCGCATGAAGAAGGCTCACCCCCCATTTGTTGGACATTCGTGTTTCAAAAAATGGAGGAATATGAGATGCTTAATAAAAATATATGTCAACGATCAACAAAAATGGCCATTATGGTGACACTTAAAGCGTCTGTCCCTTTAAATGAAGCTACAAATAGATTAATGTGTTTGAAAGGCAGAAAAATGCTCAAAGGACGGTGACCATATTTGTTTAACTTTGGGGTCAGACAATGAATGCATCCCTTCACTTTTCGAAGCATTAATACACCGTGTAAGAGCAAGTCAGTCTACGCCATTAATGCTATGGCATGAAATAGTTATGAAACTACCTTGAGAATGTGAGAATGTGGTCGAAAGAATCAACTAACTTAAAGGAACTCACTGTATGCAAGATGCTCGACTGAATAGTAAGAAGCAGGGGATTCATGTCGAGTAAAAACCAGGGTAACGGGGAAGACGACTCTGGATCTCCACGTTCAGAGGATCAAAACTTCCGTCCTCATACGTCGCTTTGAGCCAGAAAGCTGACTCGACATTGAAACGCTATTAGGTGGAGAACAAGGCAGGAGGTATGTTTTGAATTTGAAATTCAAACGATACTTTCAGATGAGGTGGAATTTTTTCCCAAGGCTCAAGAGGCCGTAGGATCTCAAGGCAATGATTAAAATATATCCAAATTTGCCGTTGAAAGGCTGCGAACAATTTTTTAGGTGGAACAGTATTCTATTTTATATTGATATTGATAGCTCCAATTTTGTATACAAAATTAAATTTGGAAATAATTTTCTGTCCATTTTTTGATAGAGATATCAGAAACACATAATGGCTTGTAACAAAAAAAAAGAACAGAGAGAAAGAAACAAATGATGGCTAATGTCTGACTAGGCAATCAAACCGAAGAGATAAAATCAGGCCCAGTACAGATGTCTCGATGTCCAAGGTGAGTCCCTGGTGTGCCATAAGCAACATGCGATGCGATGGCTTATGGGCTGCCGGTATGAATAATTTAGAAAGGAGGGGAGGAAATAAAAACTTTTATGGGTTGTAAAAAAAAACTTTTATGGGTTCGATTTAAAAAATTGAAAAAATGGAAGTGATGGTGCAATTGGAACTCATCCTCCATTGAGCAACCCTAATTGAATATATATATATGGAACGTGTTGTATTTTATGTGTTATGGTACATTCATCTGCGTATGACATATATCATATTTTGCAACATATGTTCGGTGTGTTGTACCTAAACCCGGATTGATCGGACATATTTGTTTTAGCGATTTGATTGCTTATAAGTTGCTTTTTATAAATTGATGAGTAAGTTTAATTCACTATTCACGTGTCGTTGAGTAAACTTCTATTCCTTCGTTTTTAAAATAAAACATATCTTGGGATTTGATATTTATTCTAAATATAAGACATAATTTTTATATCTATCAATATTTTTTTAAATTACCCTTATTGACACTTCCTCAACAATAATCAAAGAGGGCGGGGGATGGAAAAGAATTAAAGAAGATAATTAGCGTGTTTTAAAATATAGATGTTACATTAATTAATTTAATTAACTTCATTAATCAAATTAAATTAGCTAAATATATTTTATATTAAGGGCCTGTTTGGTTTAAAGGGAGGGGATGGGATGGGAGGGGATGGAATGGGAGGAGGGAGAATCACCTTGTTTGGTTTGGTTAGAGGGAGATGAAGGGAAAGGTTTTTTAATGATCCTTTATTTGGTTTAAGAGGGGAGGGGAGGGGAGGGGATATTTAATTTACCATTTTATCCTTAAACATTAGTTTATATGTTTTTCCTTATATAAATTATTTAAATTAGTTTACACCTCAATATGAATTATATAATTTATAAAAAAAAGATGAAGATATAAAATAGAAATATTTTTCAATTTCCCTCAACTTAATTTCTTATTATATGAATATTCCAGTAATTATCATATTAAATTAAATGAAAAATTCCTTCTATTGAAAAATAATGTAGAGGAGTTGCAAAAAAAAAAAAAAAAAATAGATGTCATGCGCTCACACTTGTATTATGGATTTATGGATAACTCTGGTAAAAAAAAAAATATTTATGGATAACATTTTACAGTCGAATTCACCTGCGAAAATATCATCACCAAAATTATATTTTAATTGCCATTCATTCCGCTGGAGATATTCATACTCATGATTTGGTTGAACTACAAGGTTGGAAAAAAAAACACACACAAACATGAAACACTGGAGATGATAAAAGAAGTTATATTTTTATTGAAGACTCATAGGATATAATTAGGAATATGAAAAGATTATGGGAATAAAATAGTCTCAAATTTTTGGCTCCCTCCAAAACCCCCCAATTTGGAGGGAGCCAATTTGAGGGAGTGGGAGGGATTTGGAACCCCTTTTTTGGGGCCCCTCCCCTCTTACTTTTCATACCAAACAAGGGGAGGGGCTTATTTTTCATCCACTCCCCTCCCCTCCAACCAAACAGACCTTAAGAGTTAGAGGGAGTATCATTTATCTCCGGATGTGGCTGAGGTATACTGCACTCGTCTCCTTATTGATTCCACCTTTAATTTTCTGCAGCCACTTGTTTTTGTCATTTGCCTCTTCATAAGTCCTGTCCCTATATTTTGCCCACATGATCAAGTGGAGGCCATCAAGCATTTATGTTATTGTGTAGCGGTAATAAGTCTATGGTATTTTTCAATAAAAATAACATTAGTCGTGTCGTCTGACTTTAAGAAATGAGTACATGCTCATGTGTTGGTATAAGCCAAGCTCCTGGGACATTTTTTTTTTTGTACAAATGAGGGACAAGCCGAAAATGAAATGCAATTAACTAGGTGGGGAACTTATTCCCATACAATCATGTAAAACTAAGGTCCTCAAATGTGAAGGACACGAGTAATGAAGGACAGACCGTGAAAGGCCGTCTTTTGCAAGGCGATCAGCTCCTAGGATATTTGTTTTTGGCGAGATTATCACAAGGTCAAGGGCGCACGCGCGCGTGCTCAATGAAAAAAACTTGCCGGCGACGCAGCGATTGTCCCACAGCTAATGTCGCTGGAATATATATATTCCTATATTTTAGATAGTATAAGATAGAGTTGATTTTTTTTAGAGATTAAAAAAATTAAATAAGTTACTTAGTCATATCATATATTATATATCAG
Organism: Inga laurina; assembly: GCA_963855925.1. Lineage (NCBI taxonomy): Eukaryota > Viridiplantae > Streptophyta > Magnoliopsida > Fabales > Fabaceae > Inga > Inga laurina. Next base: position 1,606,710 of record OY979704.1, read on the forward strand.
TTTATATATTAGGTAAAATAGTTAAAAAAATGATAAATATAAATATTTTAATTAAGAGCTTCGTGTTGTTATTCTGAAGTGGACGGAATGAGGGCTAAAGGGCAAAATCGTCTTTTGGCGCCCCCGCACTGTTTATCAGTACTGACAAGGTACTGATCCAGAATTTTGGATTTTAGAATACTGAATAGGGATTTTGCTATTTTAGATGTATTTTTCAGGGATTTTCCCTAGTTTCAAAGCCTACTCCATACTTAACTTGCTGTATTATATATATATATATATATTAGTACATAAGATGGTGAGCAGATGGACACACCACTCTGGGGATTAGAGCTGAACATGGTTTCTCCCCTCCCCATCAAATTGACTAAAGGATCGATCCCTCGCCCTTTGGGTAACCGAGGGGCCTAGGACCTAGTCAACCTCCATTAGACCAAACCCTGATGGATTTGCTGTATTATTTTATGAACAGCTTGTAGGGCCAAACTTTCTAGGTTGAGATCGCGAATGAGGATGAGGCAGTCCATGTGGGGGAGGCCTAACAAGGCATGCCCAATAATTGCTCAAAAATGCATTTGTTCGCACCTTTAGAATACTTAATCAGAGGAGTTGATGTGGCGTTTTTGACCTGGAATAAAGGCACAACCCCCTCCAATACCAGTAGATCCGAAAAAGGTGAACCGACCTAGCAGTAAATTCAAAAAAGATAGATTGACCTATCAGCAAATCCGAAAAAAGCGAAACTAACACATTAGATGGGTAGATCCAAAATAAGCCAAACCGATTCACCAGATCCCAGAGGCAGCATTATAAATAGGAATAGTTAGGCCAAAATGAGACATCCATCTTTTCTGCTTACTTATTATTCCCATGCTCTTCTTCAATTTTATTGCCCTATGTTCATTTTTTAAATACCAATTAATTCATCTTTTATTCTTTATCGGTAGTTTCTCAATCATGTTGTACTTTCTATTTTCTATCATACTAGAATTCTACATTGTTGGTGATGACCCGTATAAAATCTTTCATACCGAGTTTTGGTTCTACACAGCTCATAAGGTTTTTTATTTTTTCACCTTTAGGCCTCCTTTTCAATCAAATACATTTTTGGCAGTAGTCTATCTGGCGGGGCTCTGTTTCAAAATTTATTTCCTGGGAATAATTTGACAATATGAATTGCTTGGATTTTTTACATGTGTAAATAATCTGTTCTACTTGAAATGAAACAAAACCATGATCAGTGGTGCATGTAAGTGCTGGTGAAATTATATATATATATATATATATATATATATATATATATATTCACGAGACAGTGACGACACCATTATATAACTTCAGGTAATGATTAAACCCAATATTATTATATTATACCATATGACAACACATAATACATTTCGAAAGCAACAAAACTATATTACTCATCATGTAAGAACATAGAAGAGGCAGCATTAATTTAAGAGAAGATACTTATGATAAATTCTATATATCCATTTAGTCAAATTCTCTAATTATATACGTGACCATATATCTTATTTTAGAATTATTAATATTAACTATAAATCCAAATGAGAAAGAAAAACATATCGTTATGTGTGATTGAAGAACCTGATATAATGGATGTAAGGAATTTGATGCAAGTATGGTCTTAATTTTAGGGTTTGTTTGGTTTAACGGAGGGGAAAGAAGGGAGGGGAGATAAAATATTTTCATATGGACAAATCTATCCTTATTTTATTTAAGTCATTTTTTAAATTTTGTAGAATGTTTAATAATAATATAAAATTATAATTATTAAATTGAGTCATTATAACTTTTATGGGCATAATAGTCATGCCATGCCGAAATATTAAAGTGGGGTTAGGGATAAAGAAGAAAGTCCGAAGGATATCATAGAAATATTAAAAACTTTCATAGGTATAATAGTCACATTATGCCAAAATATTACCTCTCCCCTCCAAATCCCCCCATTTTGGGAGGGGGGGAAGGGGAAATTTCAAAAAAATTAGGCCTCCCCCCAATTCCAATTTAGCTGGAGGGAAGGGGATGGAAAATGAGTTTCTTCCCTTATTTGGTTTGAAAATTTGGAGGGGAGGGGAGCCAAAATATGGGCTTTCAATCCCCCCTTCCCTCGTTTTTGTTCCCTCTAAATTGGGATGTTTTGTAACTAATTTGCCCCCCATTACTTTTTGATATTCCCATTGATACCCCTCATGAAAAAAATAAAAACAAGCTCTGGAGTCCAGGTGTCTAGTCCTCCTACCTAATCACGCACAGCTTCACCAGAGCTCTGTGCTCCTCGCCGCTGAAATTGTTTCCAACATTTTGCCCTGAAACTGTTTCCTTTGCATGTTCTATGGACCTTCTGTAAACGTTTCAGTTTATTGCTGAAGCACAATCTCTTTTCCAAATTTGATATTTCCAATAGCTTTTGTACTAATTTTCTATTGCATTATTTTATCAGTCTAAACCTAAAGCAGTTCTACAGAGAAATACTACTAATTTGAATTTTCATAATTTATTTAATTTATTTTGAGGTGTAAACTAATTTAAATAATTTTTATTTGAAAAAAACCAATTTAAAGTATTCATATAAACAAAAAAAAAATGTAAGCTAACATATAAGGGTAAAACGATAAATTAGTTATTATATTCTCTCCCATCTCCTCTTGAACCAAACTGTACTAAATTGAAACTTAAGTTATATTTATGAAATGTACAAGTGCCTATTTATATACAATTAGTATAATATGAAACCATCTACAATTAGTTCAATCTTCTACGCTTCATCACATTCTTCTTGGTGGTGGACGATATTACTGATGAAGGGAGATATTGTCATGGACTTGGAAGACACTCCTAACAGTCTTTGACTTCTAATACTCCCCTTTAAGTTGGAGCATATATATTGATCGTGCCCAACTTGTTACAAAATTATTGAACTCGTGTTCCATTTAAGGCTTTTGTCAGAAAATCTGCCAATTGGTCGTCGGATCGTATGTGCCCTGTAGATACAATATTTTCTTTGATCTTATCACGAATAAAACGACAGTCAATCTCAATATATTTTGTTCATTCATGGAACACAGAGTTCGATGCTATATGAAATGCTGCTTTATTGTCACACCATAATTTTGCAGGTAATGTCGTAGTGATACCAATTTCCTTCAAGAGTTGAAATACCCACACAATTTCTTGTACTGACTATGACATGACTCTGTATTCTGCTTCTACACTTGATTTTGACACAAATCCTTGCTTCTTGCTTCTTTAAGATATCAAATTTCTACCAACAAACACACAGTAACCTGTAGTGGATCGTCTTATAGCCTTAGATCCTGCATGACCCGCATCACAAAAATACTCAACTTTAGTGTGCCCATAATCTGTATAAAGAATACCAAGACCCGAAGAACCTTTCAAATAATACAAGATATGTTCTAAAGCTTCCTATTGTGCCACCGTTGGTGATGCCATGAATTGGCTGAGCCTACTGACTGAGAAGGTTATATCAGGACGAGTTACTATCAGATAATTCAACTTACCAATGAGTCTTCTATATCTCTCAGGAAATGGAAACAACTTCAATTTCTCTGGATCAATTTTCTTCTTCAAATCATCAGGAGCTCATCAAACATACTAGCATCAAGATCTAGGAAATGATTCAAAATCATGGGAATGTTGCTTGATGCAGCTCCAAGCTTTCCAGTCTCTTTTAAGAGATCGAGAATATACTTCCTTTGAGTCAAAAGAATACATTTCTTGCTCCTCAAAACTTCAATACCAAGAAAGTACTTTAATGACCCCAATTCTTTTGTCTGAAAATGAGAATTCAAGAAGACTTTAAGTTTTGAGATCTCAGAAATGTTGCTCCCTGTAATCACAATATCATCAACATACACTACTAGAAAAATCATGCCTGCATCAGATTGCTGGTAGAACACAGAGTGATCACACTTGCTTTGACTTAATTCAAACTTCTTGACTACATCACAGAATCTATCAAACCAAGCATGAGGTCTTTGCTTTAGACCATACAATGACTTCCGGAGATAGCACACTTTCTTATTCTCCCCCTGAGCAACGAACCCTGGTGGTTGCTCTATATAAACCTCTTCAAGAAGATCACCATTCAAAAATGCATTCTTAACATCCAATTGATGTAAATCCCAATGATATGTAACATCTAAGGAGATTAGAAGATAAACGGAGGTTAGCTTAGCCACAAGAGAGAAAGTCTCCGAATAATCAATACCATAAGTTTGTGCATATCCTTTGACAACAAGACGAGCTTTTAACCATTCTAAAGAACCGTCAGCCTTAGTTTTAACAACAAACACCCATTTACATCTAATAGCTTTCTTTCCAGGAGGTAGATTAACAAGAGACCAGGTATCAGCTTGTTCAAGGGCCATAAGTTTTTCTTCCATTATTGTACGCCAACCAGGATGTATTAAGGCTTAGTGAAGGGTAGTTGGGGTAGAGATGGAATCAAGTGTGACCACAAGTGAAGAGGAAGTAGGCGACAAATTCTGGTAAGACACAAATGAGGATATAGGATAAGTACAGTCAGCATATCTTTTGGGAGGATAACAAGGACAGATACCTTTCCGGAGTGTAATAGGTTGGTCAGGAGAGGGATCAATAGCAAAATAGAGGTAATTGGGCTAGGGACTGTAATAGAAGGATCTGTGAAATTAGGAACAGAAACCAAGGAGTCATGCTCAGAATCCGTTAAGAAGTAGTGAATGGTGACGGCAAAACATTGGTAGCATCAGCATCATTGATGATATCAGGTTCTAGAATAGGAGCCTATATTGGAGAGAGTGGGACATGATAAACCAGGACATCATCGAACTTAGTAATGACAGATGGAGACCCAGAGGAGGTTGGAAGATGCGAAGAAAGAAGAAGACTTATGAAATGTACAAGTGCCTATTTATATACAATTAGTACAATATGAAACCATCTACAATTAGTTCAATCTTCTACACTTCATCACATTCTTCTTGACGGTGGACGATATTACTGACGAAGGGAGATATTGTCGTGGACTTGGAAGATACTCCTAACGGTCTTTGACTTCTAACACAAACAAATAATTATTAAAAAAAATTTCCTTTCATTCCCCTCCAACCAAACCAAACAAAGTAACCATTTATCCTATCCTTCCATTCCCTCCCTTTGAACCAAACACGTTCTAAAGGGTCGGGAGGAGGTATTAGAGGGAGTAGGTAAACCCCACAGCCCCTAACGTAGAAGGCCATCATCAATATTGTCGCGCTTCGCTTAAAACTGTTGCCAAATTTAGCCAAACAGATGGTGTGAAACTGATCCCAATGAAGTTCATTTCTGCAATATGACTCGTTTCAATCAATGGATCAACTTTTACTTCCAACCATTATATGGTCCCGCACATCTCTATATATCTCTTCATAATTACTCTTCTCGTCCTTCCTTCTTAATTAGCCTCTCCCTTCCACGTTGAAACAATTAAAACCCTAATTCATATACAGTCATTGTTGGAGGCATCACAGTTCAAGAAAAATATCCTCCTCTGGGTCTTCATCTCCAATCCCTATATACACTAATCCCATCCCTATGATATGGCATAATAAGCAATGAATAAATTCCCTTGGCAGTACAACATAGACGATGCTTTTCAAGCATTAAATATTACAACAGGAAGCACTTTCTTCTAGATTTTCATATCTAAAACAACGATATTGCATCAGTGCTCACTTTAAACAATAACATATACATGAAATCACCGTTTAATTCATCGATCTTTGTCACTGATCAGGGGATATGTGTCCCAGGAATGAGCGAGGTTGAGAGAGGAAGGTAATCATCAGATCTTGGAATATTTGATCAGATATAAAGGATATATGTGTGTGTGGGTCTTTTTCTGTTGGATAGTCAAGAATGGAGTAGATGGATGAGTTTGGCAAGAAAAAGACCTTCACGATATCGAAGCATTGCGAAGCTCTAACCCATTATGCTTTAAATATAATGCTTATTGCTTAACACGTTAGATCCGAGTAAATTAACTCGACCAATAAGTTAAGCCACAACCCCCATTGCTTCCTCTATCCAGTGTATATTTTAATAACAGCAGAAGGGAGTAAAGTGTTATCTATATAATATCTGTATATAACAATTATACATGTATGGTCGTATGGAGGAGAATATGGTGGATATTATTCTTGCACGGGGACCAAGAGGAATGTTTGTGGGGCCTAGGGGTGTTCAAATCTGGGACCGGAACTGAGATCAAATCGGGAAATCCCGGTTTTTTTAAAAAAATTAAATTTAAAATATATTATTATATTATTTAAATTTTCTATAATCTAGTGTTTAAAGTATTTATTTAACACCTAATAAAGCTATTATAATCATACAAATTGATTTAGAATTGAAGAATAATATTTTATTATTATTATTATGGTCACCTTCATCAGTTTTGTTATTATTTTTATACATTATATAGTAGAATTAGTATCACGATATATACAATTTAACTCAAACTAAATATGTGATATACATTTTATCAAATGATAACTTAAATTACGGGATAAAAAATACAAAAATAAAATAACAACTTATTTTTTAAGAAAAAAAATTAAAAAAATCGGGACCGGGATCATAAGGTGTGTGACCGGTCCCGGGATCACAAGGTGTGTGACCGGTCCCGGGTTCAATAGATCCCGGTCCCAGTTTTTTCATTCTCGGTTCCTGCCGGGACGGAAAATTCTCGGGATCAAAATGTCCGGGACCGGAACACTTTGAGCACCCCTAGTGGGGCCCTATAGGTGGAAAAAGAGGAGACGAAAGTCAAGCTCCCAACTTTAATTATGGCTTTCTTTCAACATAAGAAAGAAAAAGGAGAAGGAAGCCCCCCCATGTGGGGGATGGATATATGGAGTGAATTAAAATTAATGATAGTCTACGCAAAATGCAACAAAATGCGGTTTATGATATATATGACCATTCTTCCAACAACACAACAAGCAATACAGGTCCCATGCAGGCCTCGTAACTCACATGGACACCCACTTTCTTGTTCATTTTTCGCATTGGCTTTTACATCTCTTCTGATGATATATATATATACCCATCTTGGTCACTCCATTTTAATCAGTAATCGCTCGCAGACGAGCAAGAAGAATATAATACCAGTACTTGGCTTCCGAATTTGCTTTCTTGGTCAAGGTGCTATTTGATAGGGGCTAGGGTTAATAATAAAGTAGTGGAGTATATGCTTAATTACTAATTTAATACGAGCCATTCTTAATCTGATCCTAGTGGCTGGCTAATTCATAAAGACTGCTTTATTTATGGGCGGAAAGAATCTGTAAGAACAAGACGTTACTGATTTAGATCTGACAATACTTGTGACCGACCAGTTGGCGAGCAAAAATAAATAAAAACGAGAGGGGCTGGGGAAAAAAGAAAAGAAAAGGGACAGATAGGTAGACAACTTTTGCTGTGTAAAGGATTTGACACCCATCATTCCAAACTCACTTTTATGTCGAGGTTTTAATTTTAAATCCCATAAATAAATATCACCGCCAAATTCAACCACACATACGCATGATATATATTTATATATCCCTTTTGGGAGTTCGATTAATTACCATATTAGTGTGATTAACTCGCGCGAGGACCTTGACGTGACTGAAATCTCAGCTTACATATATATGACCGACTACTTTTTTTTTGCCATTATATATGACCGACTACTATTTCTTCGTACCCGACAACAAAGAACAGCAGTTTACGTGCGTACAATGACGTGCTGGGGTAAACCATGGTGGAACTGTTTGTGCAAATTGTGAGTAAGACGACCTGGTATAACAGTATCAAGAGCTATATATAGTTATCCTTTTATATTCTACTACTTATAATTAAGCTCAAAATTCAAGACCAAATTTTGACATCCTGGAACTAGCTAGGTAGAACCTGAAAAGAATTCGAGTTTCAGCATGCAACCACATGACCACGAACTTGGGGTTTAAAATGCGAAGAAAATTAAAACGGATGAAAGTGGGGAAAGAACAATTAATTATAAGAAGAGAGATCTTCACCAGAAATGAGATGGATTAAAGAACCATAAACAGAAGTCATAATATACCCTATTTATGTTAGTGGTTCGGAATATGATCAATTCAAACAGTTGCTCACCAAATTTTCAGGGGAAAAGAAAAGGAAGAAGATGATGATGAAGCAGCAGCTAGAAACCAAATTGAACCCCCCCCCTTGGTTTTTTTGCCTTTTCATATATATAACTTTCTCCTCCAATAATAATAATAATAATAATATTTTTAATTACCAGGATCCTCCACCTAACATGCCATTCCAAAACCCAGTTGAATCCGCATGGCTTCTATTGTGCTCAAAATGATCAGTACTACTTGCAACACCTTGCTTCAAATCCTCAGTAGGAAACAACAACCTCGCACCATCATCGCCCTCGTGCATCCCATCAGAAATACCTCCGTACCCATTGTTTGCAAACCCTTCAAGACTGAAACTAAGCACAGCTGGAGGAGGCTTCAAATCTTGCAAATTAGGAAACCCACTTGAATTATACATTGTTGAAGCGGAAGAATCCGACGCGGACGTCATAGGCATCAAAGAACACAAAGTCCTTGACGACGGAATTCCAGTTTTCAGAAGCTCCATGGAGGATAACTGATCATGGTGATGAGAAGCTGTAGGTGTAGTCTTGTCTTGGGTACTAAAAGGAAACTCCATAAATTTGGATATGCTATTGTTATAGTCCTGATCGGGCGGCGGTGGCGGTGGCGGGCATGCTAAGTTAAGATCTTGGCCTTGCTGGATCTTGGGGTTCAGATCAGGAAGCTTCTTTGAACAAGTTGTTGAAGATCGCTTGTTCTTCCGGGAGCCTCCTCCGACGGGAACATTTCTGAGGGACCCACCTTCCGTCCAGTACCTTCTACAAGTCTTGCAGAAGTATCTTGGCTGAGAGAGGCTATAGTTATTGTAGTAGCAGAACTTAGTGTTGGTTGAATTGCACCTTGGGCAGTTCATAGCTTGATCTTTCTGAGGCCTTACCTTCCTTTCGCTCATACCAGGAGGAGGAGCCTTTGGAATTGAATTACCTTCCACCACAGGCTGTTTAACCACTCCAATCCCCTGAAATATAATGTTCATCCAAAATTTACAACCAACAAGACGATCAACGCTGCTCCTTTATAAAGGGATTTAATTTACAAGTATCAATACAAACAAACTTATTAGCTTTTTCTTTGGGTCCTTTTATCAGATGGTGGAAAGGGAGAGAAAAAAAGGGAAGAAAGAGGAAGGTGGAGTACTTCCAATAATAGCCAAAAGATCTTAAAAAGATTAGCAGCAAAAAATTGAATTTAGCGAGGGGACTGATGAGCCTGCAACATGTATATGATGTCCTGAGAATTGAAAAGTGGATGATAAAAGTAAACTTCACCCATCAGAACACATGGGAATTCATTATATATAATCGAGAGAAATTACAGAACCCAAAGCATATGTATCTTTAAATTGAGATTATTCACAGAAGAAAATTGATATGAGAAGAGAGCAAAAGGGCTGTGGTGTACCTGTGCCCACTGAGCTGTGTCCATGGATTGAGGAATGAGAAAAAGCTATGGAGTGCTGAGAGATGGGAAAGACAGCCACTTTCTAGGGGTTGGGCGTCAAAAGCAGGCAAGTGTGAAAAGCTTTGAGGGTTGGGGGATATAGTGGTGGTTCCATGTGTTGCCCACTAGCTCCCTCTATTTACTTAGGGGTATGATAGTCTTTTCAAATATGTGACTGTTTGACACTTATGCGAAATTTTGAATACATGGCTGCCTACATGCTTATATATAGTTCAATTCTAATAATTAAAGTATCTTCCATAATCTTCCTTTGACGTTTTTTGACTCTGCATGCTCTCTGAATTTAGTCTGTTAATTCTTCCATGACTACGACAGAGAATGCGCCGTGTCGTTGAATCTTCGGTTTGGTAGGCACGTACTCATATCTACAGTGCAGTTAATTTTTTTTAGTTTTACATATAATTTTTTTGCTAGTATTTTGTATTATTCATTCCTACTCCGTCCTTGTCGTTTATAAACCCAACCCTTTTCGCAGTCTTTAATTAATTATCATAATACCCTGCCCTCAATAATTTGTCTGAGATATTTATTATTTTTTCTTAAATATTCTTTGTTTTCATATATTTCCTAAGTTCTCTAAAACATTATCTCTGGACACATTTAGTGAATCTTATATCCAGGATAATTCTGAAAATTCATCAACTTTTTGTGTTAACTCTGTGAACGTTAACTTAATCTACTTGAAGTTATAATAAAATGATGAGAGGCTTTATTTATACATCGACAGATTGAAAATAACACTCACTAATTTGTTATCCAAGCCATGCGACTTGAGATAGGAAGCAGAAGTAGGCAAGCGGGGGCTCTTCCTATGTGATTAAATTAAGGCATGATATGATGTCGAAAAAAAAAATATATAAGTGAGTTTAGTGTATGGTTTGTTTAATCGGTGATGTATGTAGTGGATGAAATAATTAAACCTGTAAACCAATGACACAAAACTCCTTTAAGGTTTTTCTCAATCGTGACGTTATGATTTAGAACTTTCTATCCCTATGGGCATACTGTGTGTGAGAGAGTTATGAGAGAAAGGGGCTGAGTGATGAAGTGGGTGCATGTGGCAAGAATAAAATTGTGTGGAATGGAAAGCGAAAGAAGTAATAAGGGTATGGAAAAAGAAAAGGCAGGAGAATAAGAGGGACGGCCAGAAAGGGCTCCAGTACTGCAAGTAACCACGAAAATGAAACACAAAATGAGAATATAATCCAATCAACCGATACAATTTGGCGCATGTACACATATATAAATCTCCGTAGACATATTAAGACGTATGCGTTACTAGCTTTATGTGTATAAATCGAATCCATTTTGTTAGATACAGAGATGGCGTGTGATGGTAATGTTTAGGTGGCGTGAACAAGAATATGCTCCATTATGTTGTGGGCATCACAACACACAAACCACACCTCTTCTCGTAATCAAAACTTGAACATTCAATCTATTCTTACTATACTCCATCGCTTCATCAGAAAACTGCCTCCCCTGAATTTTGCTCCTTTGGTTGCACTACAAACTATGTTATACCTTTAGAACCAGCGGACAGTGATATTTATGCAATGACTTTTGTTATTTATGATTTATCGTGCGCATCAAAAGCATTGATCTGGATGCATGCAATATTTGTGCTAACAACTCTCCTTTTTGTAACTGCTGTATCCAAACAAAATAAATAAGGCTGCCTTAATTTCCTGGGACCCGAGAAGCAAACAGGATCTACCATGTCTTATCCATAAAGCATGTATAATCACAAGCAGGTTATTTTATATGTTGACTTGTCTGACCATTTGCTGGTTGTTGAGTTTTTATTTTTTATATACATCCAATCACATGCCTGGTAGCCAGAAGGGGGGCGGTGGTAAAAGTAAAACTCTACCTGCCTTATTTTGCCTAGGAGGATACTTATTTAAGAGTGAACGAAGAAATGATAGTGAATTGAGGTTGAGCGAATGAGAGGGAGAGGGAGAAGCATTATGATGAGGAGGTCAAAGACGTGATGATGTTGAAGAGAAGCATAGGGTGGTGGTGGCATCATCAAAGCCGTCTAGCACGGTGCCTTTGTCCCCTCACTCCGTACCCACATTTCCCGTTCTTCTAGTGGGACACCCCCTCTCACCGCCTACCTCATGGCCCCTTCCAGTAGAAATCAAGGGTTTGCTCCATCAATGCTTAGAGTGTAAAGCATATTTACCCCTCCTAACAATGACACTGTTCAGGGATTCAAACCTATGCTTAGCATCTTACCCAATAGTTTGTTGTAGGGATAAGCAAAAAAACCCGGTGATCCAGGTAACCTGGCCTGGTTTGGTGAAGAAAAAATTGGCCGGATGCAATTTGGGCAGACCAGACCAGATTGGGCTTCTCGGGCCTAACTGGACTTCTGACCAAAGGCTCAGACACCTTGGTCTGGTCCAATTTGCCCCATGTTGTTTTTTTATCCACTAGTACACTGCACACACTTGACTACAACCTCATATAGCTCACACCTTGCATTAGGGTTGATCATGGACCGGACTGGATCGGGTTAGGTCCTGACTCGAGGTCTGGTTTGTATAGTACCTCAGGCTAAACAAGACAGCTTGAGGTCCGGTCTAGCCCAGCACTAACCCAAGCTCGGGCTGAACCAGACTAGTCCAAGCAGTAGTCAAGTTTCTTTTATTTTTTTCCTTAATTTTTTTTTATAATTTAAGCCTGTTAATACCATAACTGCATAACAATGTTTTATAGTCTTAAACACATTAAACATAACAATCCATAACAATCAATTAAACACATTAAACCTAACAAAGTAACAAGTCTATCACATTACAAACAAATGGAAAACAAATGATTGAGATCTAATTTCTTTTTCTTGAGCCTCCATTGTCATTCATTTGTCTCCTCCACCTTCAATGATACTTGATCCATCTAAAAAACAAATTGAATGTGTTAAGAAATTAGTAACAGAATTAAAATATGTAAACTTGAATAATGAGCAGATCATTTGATAGCAGAGTAATGAGTAATCGATTTAAAATAGCAACTACATTCTGTACAAAAGCCAGTAGGTTCAGTTCATCATTTTAGAAACAAAATATTTATCCATATTCTATATATTCATCCATATGAAGTAAGTCACTAAATTTATTCCAAATTCGATGAGCTTTGTATATGTATTGAGGATTGTGTTTTTTTGTACATGAAAATAGCAAATTTAAGCATGAGAGTGAAGACACGAAGTGGAGAGCAAAATGAACACAGTGAAGATGAGAGTGGAGACAAAAAATTTAGAAATTCCAGAAATTTAGATAGAAAATCGACGAAGACGAAAAGCAAAGAACAGAGTTCAACTGAGCTTGACGGTTACCGTAAGCAGAGATCAGAGTTTGACTGAGTCCGACAGATAGTAGACAACATATCCAAGCAGAAAGGAGAGATGATGAGCTGAGGAGAGGGCTTGACGAAGACCGTAGAAGCCCAACAGAGACTGGACATGCAAGACGGCAAGAGACATGAGTGATTTCAGTGCTAGACCTAGGGTTCCACTCCCACTATTCCAAACTCAAGTGAGGCTTCCCACTTCTGCAGTTCTACTAGTCTTTCGCTAACTGGAGAATAGGGCTGAGGCATTTGGGCTAGTCTAAAGTGATGAAATGAAGAGTGGGCTTTTGGCTCAAAGCTTGGTGTAGAAGTTTTTTGTCCAAAAGAGGATTAAAAAAAAAACTCGGGCTAGACCAAACCAGTCCAAGGGGTCTGGGCCTTGGTATAAAATCCATCCCGGCCCGATAAGACCAATCTGATATGGTTTGTCAAAACATGCTTCGGGCCTTTTTTTTTATCAGACCGGTCGAGTCAGACTGGACCACTAGAACCGTTAGACTTTTTGCTCATCCCTACCTCACACGCCACACAGTCACACAAGCTCATTGGTCAACTTTCATCCACCGTCCGCTACTCAAAATTTCAGAACCCATCTCCATTCTTCATTTCTTTATATTCGAATTAGGAAGTCAGAATAGAAGCCTGCAAAAGGAACCCCAGGTCACTCTCACTTAGACAGGGCGACGAAACTCCCGAGTTTGCTTGTGTCTTCAGCGGCTCTCTTCCTCTTGGTGCCTCAGTTCTCTTCCAGGTGACTTTCTTCCTCTCGGTGGTCACCGAGAACTTCAGTGAGGTAATTGTTGAAATACTTTTACTTGATTAAAATCTTTAAGGTGCTGCACAAAGAGGGAGGGAGGGAGATATGATTGCCTCAATTGTGAATTAAATTTTTTGTATGCAAAACTTGTTTATTTTCCCATTAATTCATTGGATCGATATTAGAGAAACAAAGCAAGCACCCTTTTATATGCTCTTGCCTGATACTAAACTGAAAACTAGTGGAAACTGTGTTTTTTGATCTTGTGGGTCTCAAAAAAGGCAAAAAAAAAAAAAACCAAATAGGTCCTGACTGCTAGACCAGTCTAGGCAGTCCACTGGAGTTGGTCTAGTCCAGCCCGAGCTCGGACTAATGCTAGACCAAACCAAACCTTGGGCTATCTTGTTCAACCCAAGATACTATCTAGACCAGACTCCGGGTTGAGGCCAAACCCGGTCTGGTCTGGTCCGGTCCATAATCAACCATAGTTTGTTGGTATTTTTTTATTATTTAAACTCTCTTCCATTCCTTTATCTTTACCACTCGTATGTTCAGCTAGTCTGGGCGCAATCATATACATCTAATCACCACTCTCAAATCAAATCATATTTGAAGTGATCATATCATTAATCTTTTTCTATTTCTATAAAACACTGTACAAAAATATTCCCTTTCAACAACTATGTACTTGTTTGGAATAGCAGTTGTAGCAATTTTTCAGTTGTGATTTACAGTATATAAGGTAAGTATATGAGAGGAGTTTTATCTTAATTTACGTAAAAAGTAACTTATAATCAATTCAAACATCATACCAAACATGCCTTATAACACGCGTGGTAATCGCAGTCCATGTTGTTTTTGTTTTTGTTCAAATTCGCAGTCCATATTCTTGTTTTTGCGGTAGGCCGGCTGGTTAAACAATCGAAACCGAAACATTATAACTAGAGTGATCATGCCCAGTTTCTCACACTAAAAGTAAAACCCAAAGGGGATGCTATTCTGGGCTTCTTTTTAAACAAGGGAAAATAAATCTATTGGGCATCACAATTGTCGAGAAAAACATTCGGCCACCTAAAAGCCACAACACCAACTTGCCCTTATGCGTTTCGTTAGGCCCAAAAGCCCACAACGTGAGGAGTTTTATTTCCCGTCGCGCAACAATCTCTGGCGCCAAAACTGATTTTCGCGCTCTGATTCCCCCCTACCCCCCACCCAAAAAAAAAAAAAGGGATTTCGCGCGAATGCAAATTAGCGCGCCAAAGAACTTCCAAAATGGCTTAAGGTCACCAGCTCAGCCTCTCCGTCATCCCTAAACATTTCTCGCATCTACTGCTCTGCTCATTGTATCGTCGACACCATCAATGTCGCTCCGACGAAGGACTCACGCTTTCAAACCGCCATCCAAGTCTACTTCAATCGGTCAATCGCTCGATTCCGATGACGTGTGCTGCGAAGAATGTGGATCCGGTCACTCGCCGGCCAAGTTGATTCTTTGCGACAAATGTGATCGAGGATACCACCTGTTCTGCCTCAGACCCATACTTGTTTCTGTGCCTAACGGCTCTTGGTTCTGTCCCTCTTGCTCTAAAATCAAGAAGCCAAAGTGTATGTTGCCTATATCTTTGTTCATTTCTATGTTGTTTGAATGCTATTCGTACTTCATCGTCGAATAATGGATTTGCTTATTGCGTGGTTTGGATTGGATTATTCTGCTTTTTCCGGCCACTTTAACTTGCTTAGACTTCATTGGATACTTTACTTATTCGAATGGAGATCTATATTTACTGTTAGATCGGATTCGGTTGTTTCATGGCAGCGGTCAGACATATGAAGTGAAACCAAGAAATTAGATTTAGGGATTTCCTTAGGTTTTTCTGCTGATTTGCTCAAATAAACCTAATTTACACTTTGAAAATCCGTTCATGTTCATTAGCTGAGATCGATGATAATTTGAAACTTGAACATTACTTATGTGTTTGGAACTGCGATAAGAATATTTAAAAACAATTTTTTAATTGTGATTTACAGCATGCGATGTAATATGTGAGAGTAGTTTTATCTCGATTTATGTGACGTAACACCAATCCAAACATACACTACATCTCTTCTACTATTTCATTGGACTATCTCACGATTTGTTTGTCCCATTTTTCCTAGTATCTTCCCTGTACCAAAAAATTCTAACACTCTCCCGGTGAAAATGCAGCTTTTCCTCTAGTTCAGACAAAAATTATTGATTTCTTTCGCATACAACGATCGCCGCAAGCTACTCAAACATCCAGTCAAGGTAAATCGGAAAATCTATATATGTTCCGTTCCTCATACTACGCACCTAATTAAAAGGGAACACCAAAATCCTATGGAACGTTTGAGTCTAATTAATGTATAATTTCCGTGTTTCTTGAATTTTAGATATCCGAAAGAAACGAAAGCGAGCTACAAGCCTAGTGGTGTCGAAAAAGAAAAGAAAGCTGCTGCCATACTGCCCGAGTGAGGATCCTTCAAGGAGATTAGAACAGATGGCATCTCTGGCAACGGCATTGACGGCAACTAATACAGAATTCAGCGATGAGCTTACTTACATGACTGGAATGGCACCGAGATCAGCTAATCGTGCGTCTCTTGAAAAGGGTGGAATGCAGGTAACTTGATTGATCTTTGCTAATGGTACCAACAAGATACGGTGCAACACTAAAAAGATACTCAGTGAGTTTGACCCAATAAATAAGTGGGTGTAACGTGCCTTCAATTTTTATGGTGAATGATTAGAGGAAGAGAAAATAATGAGCATCTGCATAGTCAGCGCACTCATTTTGCTTCTGTTTGCTGAATCCTTGTGATTACACCATGAGGGTGCGTAACCAAAATTCAGCATTTACGAGTGCTGAGGACAAAAGATTGGCAATTCAATGAAGTTTCTCTCTGTTTGTGAATCAGGTTTTGTCCAAAGAAGATACAGACACCTTGAACTTGTGCAAGAGTATGATGGAAAGAGGAGAATGTCCACCCCTCATGGTTGTTTTTGATCCTCAAGAAGGGTGTGTACCCATGTGAATTAAGCATTGGGGTCTTGTCTTTTCCCCCTCCACATTTAGTTTGACTTTTTAGCTTCTCTTCACGCAGGTTCACTGTTGAGGCAGATAAATGGATAAGAGACTTAACAATAATTACAGAATATGTTGGAGATGTCGACTTCTTGAGAAAACGTGAAAATGACGACGGGGATAGCATGATGACACTTCTTTCCGCTTCTGATGCTTCAAAAACGTTAGTAATCTGTCCGGACAAACGAAGCAACATCGCACGGTTTATTAACGGCATCAACAATCACACACCGTAAGCTTGTTTTTCGTCCTTAATTTTATTGGGAGTAAAAGTAAGATGATTTTTAATGGAAAAGAAACTCAACATTGCGACTTTGATGCAGGGAAGGAAAGAGGAAGCAGAACTTAAAATGCGTGAGGTTCAACGTCAACGGGGAGGGTCGGGTACTGCTGATTGCAAACAGAGACATATCAAAGGGGGAGAGATTGTACTATGACTACAACGGAAGCGAGCATGAGTATCCAACGGAACACTTCGTGTAAATGTTGATATTTTCAACACTTATTTGAACAATCCTAAAATGGGATATATAATACAAGCAAAAGCAAGTTCCTCTCAAGTCTAACAAGGGGATTTGTATTCATTGGTTATGTTTCGTTTTACTTCGCCAAAAGTCAAGGAATTCTATTTTGGGGAAATCACATTGAGTCGCGAACATAAAAAATTTTAAAAAAGTTCCATAATAAATTCTCTTATAAAAAAAGTTTTTAGGGACTGTATTGTGATTAATTCTGGATGTGAAGTTATTGGATTGCCCTTATTAATTAAAAACACTTTGACGGGCATTGACAGCTTATGTTGATAAGTGCATCTTTTTACTTTAACAAGTTTATTTTCCTACTTGGATAAGTTCTAAAGTGGTAAGTTAATGTACATATTTTCACAAGTCTCTGTCAATTTTGATAAATGCATATGCCGATTTTGATAAGTTCATTTTCACGCTTGAACAAGTTTTAACATGATAAGTTAATGTGCCTGTTTTAATAAGTCTATACCAATTTTGATAACTTCGTCAGTTTATTTTGACAAGTTTATCTTTCCACTTTCAAAAGTTCTAAAATGGCAAGTTAATATACCTATTTTTGCGAACCTCTATATCAATTTTGAGAATTTTATCAACCTATTTTGACAATTGCATCTGCCTATTTTGACAACTTCATTTTCCCATTTGGACAAGATCTAAAATGGTAAATTAATGTGCATATTTTCACAAGCTTATGTGTTAATTTTGACAACTTCGCCAACTTATTTTAACTATTGCATCCAAGGAACGAAAAATCGGACCGGGCAATGAACCGGTCACAGCACAGGTTCAAGGGTTAATGGGTCAACCGGGGTCTAACCGGTAGTTGAACCGGTTATAACTGGTCATATTAAAATATTATAATTTATTAGTGATAATATATATTAATATATTTTTAAACTTCTATAGATAAAAATAAAGATTTTTGGAAAAAAAAATGTTTAAAGTCTATTAGTATTAGTTATAATACCTATACTTATGCAAAGATATCTCATTTCCTATAATTATTATATCTTTTTAAATAAATTTTTTCATTATTTTCTTCATTTTTTTAGATTTGTTCTTTCTTTATCTATTTTTCTCTTCATTTTAGTTTTCAACTTTCCATTTTACCCTCAAAAAACACAAAATAAAAATTTCGAAAATTTAAAAAAAAAAAAAAGAAAAGAAAGAAACCGGGTCAACCGGTTGGACCACTGGTTTTACCGGTTTTCACCGGTTCTGACCGGTTGAACCGGTCTGACCGGTTTACTGATCAAACCGGACCGGACTAGGGACCGGTTCCCGGTTCGACAGGTCAACCGGCCGGTCCGATCCGGTTTTTTGTACTATGATTGCATCTGCCTACTTTGACAAATTCATTTTTCCACTTTGATAAGTTCTAAAATAGAAAGTTAATATGTCTATTTTCACAAACCTCTATGCCAGTTTTGACAACTTCGTCCGCTTATTTTGACAACTGCATCTGCCTACTTTGACAAGTTTATTTTTTTACTTTGCTAGGTTCTAAATGGCAAGTTAATGTGTCTATTTTCACAAACTTCTATGCCAATTTTGACAACTTCGTCCGCCTATTTCAATAACTGCATCTGCTTATTTTGTCAAGTTCATTTTCTCACTTGGACAAGTTCTAAAATGACAAGTTAATACGCCAATCTTGACAACTAAATTTACTTACTTTAAATTTATTAAAGTAGATAGATGCAATTGTCTAAGTGGAAAAATGAACTTGTCAAAATAGGATAATACAATTGTCAAAATAGGCCGACGAAGTTGTCAATGCCCGACATTGTGTTTTCAATTGTTATGGGATTTTTTATAATTGTTTATGATCTTTGTGACCTCACTGTGATTTTCCCTTCCATTTTTGGTAGAAAATCAAATCATTACTCTAAAAGGAAAATAGAGCCCTCACGATATTCTTTTAAAATGTTATATAAACATCATTAGTAATATGAATCTTCTTGTAAATATGATGATAATAGATGAAGTATTTCATTCAAAAACCCAAAAAGAGAGAAAATTGGGGGGTGTCAGACAAGAATGTTAATTATTATGCTTTGAAAAGTTTATCCAAAAACACAGAAAAATTATGAAGTTGAAAATTTTTTAGGGAAAATCACTCCCAAGTCCCAAACAAGTAACATATTATTAGAAAAGTCCCTACAGGTTGTAAAGCACACTTAACATGTTGTGAATGCACGTTTTTAGGGTTGTAACCAGTGACCTTTTTAATAATATGTTGCTTGCTTGGGACTTAGGAGTGATTTTCCTAAATTTTTATTTTGATTCATATATTGCTGTGTTTGGTTTGAGGTGAGGGGAGGGGGGTAAACGACAATTTTGGACCGGAGAAACCCAAAATTTATCCTCTTATTCTTTTTAAATTTTGAGTTCTCATCTAAAATTTAAATACCTTAAATCTAAAAGGATAATTTAACCCTTATCGCTTATCCCCACCGCTCACTCCCCTACCCTTCCGAAAAAGATAATTCCATTTCTGCGTGTGATGTTATGGACAAAAGAATGAAAAAATAACGGAAATCTATAAGCCCAGTTTTGCAATAGCTGAAATGATTTTTTTTTTTTTTGGTTAAGGTGCAAAAATACACATGAGCTTTTTCTAAAAGTGCACCTAACACCAAATGTTTTTTTGAGGGGCAAAAGTGACTATGAGCTTTTAAAATTGGTGCAAAAGTCACATATTATGTTATCTGAAGCTGACGTCCGTGAGCTTATACATGATGGTGCCAAAAATGGAGTCCGACTGTAATTTGACTCACTTGACTTAGGCATACGTGGCAGTGGGGGTCTGATTTCTCCATTAAACACACACCAACTCCACCACAGTCAATTAAATCGAGCAGAAGGGGAAAGCGTGTTTTGACGAGCTGGGATGAGCTGCGATTGGAGCTTCCTTCTTTGTTCAACAGCATGATCAATTCCTCATATTTGCCTTTGATGGCTTGTGGGAACACCTCAGCAATCAAATGGAGGCCAGCGTTTAGTGTTACTTCATGGTCATGAACACCATCCTTCCCTATTTAATTTATCTTATCTGCGTATCAACAATTAATCATCCTCCTGCATCTTGAAATCCCAAAACAAGGAAGCTCCAATCGCATGTGGCTTCTCGCTTTCATATCACCGCTCACCATCGCCTTCCTCCTCACCCTCATATACACTCAAGAATCAATCTCTGCGACCATCCCTGTAAAACCCCCCATTATCGCCACCTCTATTTCTGGGGGGCGAGACGCGAGAGACAGCCGCAACAGAGAACTCCAAACCTTCCTCCACCGATCACAACTCCACCTTCGTCTTTTTCTCCTCTCCTCGCCGGCGACATTAGCTTCACTATCATGATCCATCTTCGTCGCCGGCGAGCTTTAGAGTGAGGCAAAACCAGAACAGAAAGGGGCCGAAAGCTGAGCTTGGGGAGGAGACGGACTAAAATCAGAGGAGCTGCCGCGAGCTTCGATCATCTTCATCTCCACCCCTCATCTCGTCTATCATCATCCACCACCACAGGAAACGCCAGCAGTGACGGAGCTGAGCTTCAAAGGAGTCAAAGTCGGGTTTGGCACCTTGCAGAAACAGAGCACAGTCATGACGAGGGAATTTCTAACCGTCCTTCTTCACTTTCAGATAGCAGAATATGTCTTCACCTGGCACCATAACGTCTAACTAACGGATGTCTAACTTCGGATAACGGAATATGTGACTTTTACACCTATTTTAAAAACTCATAGTCACTTTTGCCCCTTAAAAAAACATTTGGTGTTGGGCGCACCTTTAGAAAAAACTCATATATATTTTTTCACCTTAACCCTTTTTTTTTACCAAGTTCCTTTACATAAAAAAAGTTTTATTCACTTTAGTCAAATGGGATAGTGTCTCCGGATCCTAAACGGATCCTTACCATCACATGGTCTAACCAGATTTCCATATTTGGGCTTTGTTTGAGGTTCAAATTGAAAATGTTTGGGCTTTGGTCGACTTCGGTGGCCCGGTGTAGTTTTTCTATTAAATAAGATCAGTGTGGCAGCGAATGCTAACAACGGATCCGTGGCGCAATGGTAGCGCGTCTGACTCCAGATCAGAAGGTTGCGTGTTCGATTCACGTCGGGTTCAAGTTCCCGATCCGTATGCTACCTGTAGGATCTTTTTTTTCCCGTTTCAGGATTCTAGGGCTTCACCAATGAATGAGTTGGCTCATGGCTACCTTTTCTTCTTGTTTTGTTTTTCAAATATTGACATAACCTCTCCAAACCATACAACAAAGAAATCCACGAAAGAGACATATAATATTTAAATTCAGAATCCAAAGTCAGTTGCGAATGAATAAAAGAGAGGCCTTTGGACACAAGTGAGAAAAGAGAGACGGTAGCGGATACTAAGATGTACAACAGCTACAACACCAAAATAACTCCGAACAAGTTCACTTTCTTTGTTGATCCTTTGATTCTAGGACCACCCTACCCTTGTCTATAGACAAGCATGTGCCTCTACACAACCTAAAATCTGCCAATACCTATACATATATAGCATGGTCCAGAAGCCCCACCCTCGCCGTCCGATTCTGATCAGACGATCAGAGCCAACAGTGGTCCCACACTAACCCCTATGCAATCATGTGGTCCTATGATACGTACGAACTGCACAGAAAACTGTGTACCTTTCACTTAAGGTGCTACGAGGTCCAGCCAACACTAGCTTTTTCCTCGCCACCCCTAGTTTCTTAGCAGGCACGAATATGTATGTGAGCATGGCAGGCCCGTTTTTCCCTCTGACGAAGGTAATTTGGAGTGCATTTTTGGGACCATTAACTTGTACATTCATTGCTCTCAGACAAGAATTAGTAACCACTGTTTGAAGTACATGATTACATCTATGTCCCATTGATGTCAGTTTAGTTTGGCACAGAAAACATACACCGAATCGTTTTATAGTTTGGCATTATATATATATACTGATATGCATATATCTTCCAAAAGATGAACCATGCAAAATGTCTGGCTCTTTATGATTATCAGCTTCGGTGTCATTTGTGTTTACGTTGGGCATCATACTAGAAGTCAATGCATGTGAGTGGGCGCTAATTAATCATCCCAAGATTATTATGGTGCAACTTCTTTTTTTCTTCAAGGCACGGTTCTCCAACACACTGTTTATTTGAGCTAATTTATTTTTTATTTATAAATACTTATAAATCATAATTTATGATATACGAGATAAATATATGAGAAAGATTTTATCTTGACTTATATAATAAACACTTGTCCAAAAATAAACTATCTCAAACTCCCCCACAATCTATTAATGTATATCACTTATATCCTCTCTCTCTCTCTCTCTCTGTTTTATATATGACTGGCTTGCACATTCCAGTATATGAATCAGGCCTAAAAAAAGCCCATACACAAACTTTGGTTCATCTTTTTCTCTATCTTCCTTTCGAGAGACATGCTTTTTCAGAAGAAATATAATTAGAGAGAGAGAGAGAGATCTGTAGCCGTTTGTAATTTTTTTCATAAAAGCACATGTTTACACCGCAGCTACAGTAGTTTTCTCACGAAAAGTAAAATATACAGAGAGAATAATTAAGGAGGAGAGGAAGGGATGGGTTGGGTGAATAGTGAAAAAGGTGGTGAGTGGATGCCCATATTTTGGAATAAATGAAGGCTATGCAGAGAGAAATGGCAACACCCCAAAAAGCCCCACCACTTGCCACTTCCCTTTACAGTAATTGTAATTCCCACAAGACAACCACCTTGTTTTCTGCTACCGTGTCTCCTCTCTCCAACGCCCACTCTTCACTTCATATTCATTATTCACACACACCCCTATCTCCATTATTTTCATTTATCCCCCAATTAATATATATATATATCTCCTCATTTCTAATTTCATGTTGGTTTATTAGTATTGTACTTATCATAAAGATACAGAGATTAGAGATGGGCATGGTCATGATGATAAAAGTAGTGCGTGGTGTATATATTGGAACTTAGCAGCTAGCAAGGAAGGCATCTGCTTGTCCTGTGCGGCGAAAATAATTTCAATCATCTGCATTAACCTGTTACGTTGAACCCCACATGTGTTATTTGGACATTAAGGCCCTTTCTCATACCTACCTTTTTTAAAATTCGATTTCTTATTCAAAACCCCCCCCCCGGGTTTCAGATATACAAACGTGTCTTTCTGCAGCAAATTATTGATGCTGATGATTTTGTCGTTAGCTGTGGTCTGTGGAGCTCATCATCTCCTTTCATTTTTATTTCTCAATTCAGTTCATATACAGCCCCAACACAAATGACATCATCTTGTCATCTTCTCAATCAGATGCCCTTCTATATACTTTGCTTAAAAAATGTACATATTCTGATGCCATATATGTATAGATGGATATATAATCTCAACCTGCTCCTTTATCATTGATTAATCATTATTGTTCCCATTTAATATTTCTCAGTTATTAAAAATACATTCTTTTCAGGTCTGTTTTGATCTGAGATTGGAAGTGAACTATATTTAAATCAGACAACGTCAATTCAACAGAATATTAATTATAATTGTATTGACGGGGTAAAATGGTGTATGTGCTATATATAGATATATATAGAATAATACTCGCATAGTAGTGTTTACGAAATGAAGTGTGGTTGGGGATGAAAATGAAAGTGGCTTTTGAGAAAGGAAGAGAAAAGAGTAAATAAGGACGAGGGGTTATTGTTAAAGTGAAAGTGAAAATATTGATAGGATGGAGGGGCATTGAGTTGTCGGCCAGAGACACATCAACAGAGAAACAACATTAGTATAATCAATACTGTGTGGTGGGTTTGCAACTAATCACCAACAGATTAGTCTCCTCATTTACATATAATCAGTGATTGATTTTTATATTATGTCGGCTGCCTGGGCTCTTTCGTGCATCCGGTAATTTGTGCATTTATTCCCGCCTTCATCAATTATTATTACCCACTCCTCAGCTCATCATCATTATCATTTTTAATCCATTCATTTATTAATTTGCCTTGATAGGCAATATATCATTATTTTTGTTCCATTAACAAAATAATTGTGTATGTTTGGGAACATTTATTTTTTGGATATAAATGCTTATTACGCAAGCTGGAATAAAACTCTTCTCATATACTTATCTCATATACCATGAATCACGATTTATAACACTTATTGCCAAAAAATAAGCTATTCCAAACAAGCCAAATGGGTCCTGTATAAGTGCTTAATTAGAATTTTCTGGTTCATCCTTCATCACTGACTGCGGCTGAATGATTAATTACATAAAATCGAAGCTATGGGCAATGTATTCGCGTTGTGTCGCATTGATAAATTTAGCTTAATAATAAGCATATAAGGGTGGCTAAAAAAATCGCAAGTATGATTATTAGGTGGTAATTGGATTGTTTGCGCGAATGATGGATAATGAAGCGGAGAAGTAAATTAGGGAAAGTAATGCATGAGAGTTAGAGCATGAACCAGATTAGTTTAAGGGAAGAGAACAGGAATATTCATGAACGTAACTACTATGCGGGGAAATTATTAATTAAAAGGAGTAATTAATCTCCGGTTATTATATATATGCATGGGAGCTTTGGAATAAATAATCACATGAACAAAACCAGGCTAGCTACTGTTGTGTGTGTGTGATATTTAATTATTTATTTATATAATATGGCAACCGAGAATCATTGGTGGATGATTATGATCAGATTGCGTCCACGGGCAATTTCATCTACGTATAGGCAAATATAGAAAAAAAAAATTAAATTCTATTTTTGCAGGAAGCTAGCAAGTTAAAGTGTGGAAAGCAGAGTATTTGGATTTGATGCTTGTTTGGAACAGTTTATTACAAGTACATTTATATAAGCTGAAACAAAATTTCTCTTACATACACCCATTTTGTATGTAAATGACTATTAAAAAAATGTTAGTGAAAACTTTAATCGTTTTTTCAAACAAATTCTTAATGAGTAGTCAGATTTAAAAATTTGAATAGAACAAAAAGGATATGATGGTGGTTGTCAATGATCTTGGAATTTGGTGGTATGAAAATTTCTCCATAATTGATAAGTCACAAGATCTCTCACTTATGTTCTTGCTTGGAAAACCTTCAAAACTTATAAAAGCACTTACATATAATTTAAGACAAAACGTACCCTTTTCATATAATGACTTCATAAAATATAAGTGTCATGGCTAAAGCCAATTCCCATTGCCTGTCTGTCCACGTAAGATTGACAACAACAAGCGTGACATATATATGGCTTACACACGTGCCCACCCGGAAGCAGTGTGTCACAGTGTTTTAATTTTGGTTAGTTAAGCCTTTTTAATTATGTCTATCTGCCCTAATTCCATGTCACGCAACACGTCTCTCTCCTCTCTTCATCGTCCCTCATTTCTATATACTCTATCGTGCCAAGTACCAACCCTTCCAATTTCACACCTCATGTCTGAGATTATTTTCCAATCCCAACTTAAATTGATTTAACCTCCGAATCATAACTAATATGCTTTTGTTTGATATAAAGGCCCTTCACTTATTTCAAAAGTTTAATCATTATGTCTCAAACATCCTCAATTATATTACAAATCAGGGGATATTTTATAGGTTAATGCCAAAATTTGAGATACATGTTAATTAATCTATCTACCCTGTCTAGCTGGTCGGCATTATGTCCGCAATATCGTATACATTTCATCATAACACCTAATGAGTGAAACCAAAAAGTTCAAACATTGGGTCATTGGTGTTTGATTTAATTTCTTACTTAATCCGCGCGCGTCCAAACAAATTAAAAGGCAGCTTTCTCTCGGTTTTTTTAATAATAATTAAATATCATCATCTTTCTCTAAGTCATCTCTCTTTTCACTCTTCCCTTCACTTTAATGAATCCATCACATAATAATCTTGCACGACAAGACACATTTACGCCAAACACTTTGAACTTAGACACCTAGTTAAATGCAAAATCATGATTTTTTTTTTAAATAGTGGGGATTATTATCGAGGGACAAGACCTAATGAGACAAAAGCAATCGAAAGTAAAATTGTTGGTTTAATTGGAAGCAATAAAACCTCACTTTTATGACTTTTTAGGGTTTGTATGGTCCTCAAGCAGACATGGAAACCCCTAAAACGTGTAACCATTGCCACCTAACCATGTACTTATTTTTAACCATTTTTATGTTACGTGAGATACGTGCAACAATGCTCACCATTGTTGATTGGAATTAATTAATACCATTTTTATTGTATTTTTTAAGTCAGGTCATTTCACCACCATTTCGTTCCTTTTTTCTCGAATTAAAAAAAAAAAAAAGTTGAAAAAAGTCAAAGGACATTCATGAACTCAAATACTCGACGTTATAGATGTAGCCAAGCCAAAAAAAGACATTGCCAACAGTAGCAAAATAAATCATAGGCAGTTAGAATCAAATAATTATCTGGGCAATTCATATACACAGTAAATTGGAACCTGGAAGCATTTTTTTTATTAGTCAGTTCCCATCAAAGTATACACAATTTGATTGAAATCTTCATCTCAACTAACCATAAAATGACTTGTTAATTGGACCGATCGAAGTGAAAAGAAAATAAATATATCCAACAAAAACCTGCAAATTACAATTAATTGGGTTGACAAGAAAAATACAAACATAGTAGAAGAGCAGCATTACAATTTACACATAATTTAAAAGACGCGTGTGAATACTACATGATGTTATGAATTCATACTGATAAAATATAAAAATAAATAAAAATTGGTGGGGGGGAAACCTGTGATGACGTAAATACCCATGCGCTGCGGAAGAAAGAAGCATGGATGGGGAAAAAAGGTGACCGTGAGAGGGCCATCACTTGCGCGGCACACCTGAATTATCAAACCCCAAAGCAAAACAAAAGCTACAATTTATGCCTCATCTCTGACCGTTGACCGATTCTTCGTCCCCTGTCTTTTCTTTCCATATATCCCATTATAATTATAATTTAATAACATTAAGACTAGCATGTGTTCCTGGAAATAATTTTAGATCCAGAAAAATCAATGCGAAAACCGCATTGGTCCCCCATTCGCCGTGGAAAATTTCGGTCAAACTAAAATTTGCGACGCTGACTTGGCCTCCAGGGGCGGGAAGGTTAGGATTTTGACCTAACCCACATCTGCATTTGTAAGCATAAATGAATAAATTAAAAAAAAATAAACACATCTCAAGTAAATCTGTTCTTTAACATTCATCGATTTGCGTGGGATCATATTCTTGACCCTCGAGTAGAGTTGGTAGCCAGCAAAATAATATGCTGGTTTGGAATAATAGTTGGAATGTTTAAAAATAATTTTTTAATTATGATTTATGGTATATGAGGTAAATATATGAGAGGAATTTTGTTTCAATTTATGTAAAAAATAGCTTATAAACAATCTCAACACTATAACAAACATGCCTAATGTAATTTATAAATATAACACACAGAATTTAAAACTAGAGCTGGGAATTAGGGTCGACCCGACTCTTCAAGGCCAGCCCTTGATGGGCTAGGGCCTAAAAGGGAGGGGCAAGAAAAAATGCAGTTTTTTAAGGCCTGACCCGAGAGCATGCGAGCAAGGGTCGGCCCGCAGAGTCAGAAAGTCATTTTGATAATATTTAACTATTTTTCGTACAATTTTTTTCTAAAGAGATATAATTAGTAAATAATAACGATTAAAGTTCTAATTTAGCACGTAAATGTTGTTAACATTAAGGTTTAAACAACACGTCTCATGCAACAAATAAACAGAGTTACTAATGTATAATCAAAGGTAAAATTATGTCTATAAATAATTCACACAAAAGCCAAAACATAAGAAGGCGATAAGCTAAACACTCTAACCTCGTCTAAGCAACATGAGTATGTGTGTGTTTGGAACAACGATAGGAAAAATGGAGTTTATCAATTTAGCTTTTGCTAATTTTATTTTTGGTAAAAGCCGGATTTTGTAATGTGATTTATGTTTGGAACAGCGATTGTATACATGAATTTTGCAAAAGTAAAACTTGTTTGGATTGACTTATGCACAAGTGACCTTTGTGATAATAGTAAGAGAGAGTGGGTGGAAAAATATTTTAAAAGGTTAAAAACATTACAAAATAGTTTAAAATAATTTTTGGAACTGAAAAAATATATTAAGGATAAAACTGCAATCAGTCTGATAACATACTGGCCATAGTTGAAAAAATATTTTAAGGGTTAAAAGCACAAAAAAATAGTTGAAATTAATTTTTGTAGCCGAAAAGGGTAAAATTGTAATCAGTCTGATAGCACAACGGACACAACTGAAAAAATATTTTAATCATTCCCACCCTCCCCAAAAGCTAAATCAGTAAAAGTTCCAATTTTGAGCTTATGACATAAGCTATTTTGATCATCATAAGCTTAATTGACAATTGGGAACACCAAACACTCACATTTTTTCCCCCAATTGCCAATTGGGATTTGGGCACCAATTGAGCTTTTGGGGCCCAAACGCCCCCCAAACACACTCTATGACAACTATCATTTTCATCTTCTTCGCTACTATCATTAATTTCAAGGATATTTGATTGTGCCTTCATTTTGAGTAGTAGGCTCAAGTAGTCAAATAATTATAACCTCCATAAAAAATCACAATATGATTCGATTAGGCAGAACAATATACTCAAAAATCATACTCTATAGAATATGAGGACAGAGTGACATATAGATTCAACAAGACAACACGATTCCTTTCCAAGCAAAAAAAAGGGCTTAATGGGTTGGGGCGAGGTCCTGCAGGGCTGGCCCTTTTAAGCTCTCGACCCTATAGGCCCGGTCCTTTTATGCCCGACTTTCTTTAGAAGCCATAATCTGCAAGTCCGGCCCTTGACGGGCCAGGGCCTAGATAGGCGGGCCCGACGGGTTCAGCCCGTTTTCCCGACTCTATCTAAAACAATCTTGTTGGCATGACTTATAAATAATGTAAATTTTATACTAATTCGGTTTATTGAAATTTTGATATTATACTATGGGGGTTTCATATCTATACTCCATTAATTTCACTATGTTTATTTTTTAGGTGAAAATGTTCTACATTACGTGTTTTTTTTTTTTTTTTGCAAAATGATATTTAATATCATTTGTTATTCTTACAATAAATTAACCTTTACAGAGATATCAAAGTCTTGTAAGTAATAAATAAGAAGTAAATTTTTAATGGGAAACCTCATAAAAAATCTTTTAAAATATGGAAAAGATAAATTAGGGATTTCAATATTATAAATCTCAAATAAGACTTATGAGAAGAATTTGGGATTATAAAATCTTTCCAAAAGATGTCCTTGTTTTAGAATTTTCAAGAGTCATATATGTACCATTGTCGATTTAGGTATAGGAAATGACTACTTAAGAATCGCAGTTGACAATTTTTTTTTTTTTAATTCATAATATGGCCAAGCTAGCTTAGAGAGTACATACACCAAAACAATCTAAACATCAAAAGCATGTAATGCGTGCAGTTGACAATTTAAATATTCATATTAACTACTTATGTGTCTCAAACTTAGCAACCTTGTAGGAATTTTTGAAACCACCCCTGTAATACACCATTAACAACTTACGTTTACGAAATGACTATTTAAGAATCACAATTGGCAACTTAAATATTTATATTAACTACTAAGTACCCCAAATACCAACAACTTTGAAAGAATTTTTAAAGCCTACTTAAAAATCGTAATTAACAATTTTAATATAAAAATTAACTACTTTTTTTTTTCTCTTTTGTTTTTTATGTCACAAACCTTTAGGGTAGAATGATTGTTTGAAAACATTTGTTAATCTCATATTCTTTCCATCCGACTTAGAATTTATGATATTAAAATTCCTAATCTATCTTTTTTATATTTTAAAAGAATTTTTATGAGATTTTCACTTTTTAAATTTACAGGTAATAATTTTAAATAGCAAAGGGCATCATTGGACAGGAGCGACTAATATTTTGACAAGGGAGAGAGGGTACGCGCAGAAACACTCCCCCGGCTCTGGGATTCTCGTTTCTCGGGCCATCAGCTCACGAGAATCGATGAATTTGTTCTCTTTTCCTGTTTAGCCCACGTCCCTTCTCAGATTGTTATAAAGTTAAGAACTGATTTTCCATTTCCTTTCTAATAATCAAAATTCTGCATATATATTTCCTTTATTTCGTATTTCTCTTCTGCCTAGTGCTCCATCTGCTTCCTCCTTACGGCCTTCAAAATGCTCCAGTCTTTCATGGATGTGTCGATCTGCGTCTTCAGTTTCAACACAATCTTCTAGTGATTAACGCTACATGTAAGCAGGCTGCGTGCCTCTGTCTGTTTAGAAATTCGTGAACACAAATATCTCTTTGGCTGCTCTTGTAAACACCTTGTTCATTATTTCCATTTGTTGGTTCAATTCTTCAAACGCAATCATCCCACGATCTCCAGGTTCTGTCTCAATGGATTTTGATCTGTGTTTGCTCTCGACTCTTTTTGGCCTTTTTTGTATCGCGAAACTCTTAGTTCATTGGGATTTTTTTTAATCCTTTGTAGTGATTTACAATTCGAATTATAGAATTCTTGTTCTTTGGTAGCCGAGGTTCATTGGGCGTCGATTGGGATCTATGTTGGATCTCTCGTTTTCTGTTTTGTTATTGTTATTATCGTTGTTTTGTGATTTAAATAAATTATAAAAGGTTACGTTGGCTGATATTGGGTTCTGTGCTTTATCTCTCTCTCTCTCTCTCTCTTCCCCTCTCTCTCACAGTTTATTGTCCGGCTGGCTTTGTTCGGAGGGATAACAGCCTAACCAGAATTGGCCACATTTGCAGCGCTTAGAATGTTGCTTGCTTGATGGAATCTTGTGTAATGAACTCGAAGAATCATGGCTAGCTTCAGCGAAGACGAAGAATGCCGATTTTTTGATGCTCAAGAGGAGGTTGCGCCCATTGCTGATGGAAACTTAGACGACACGGACACCACTGACGCTAATCCTAGTGCTAACTTCGGAAAGTGCATTGGGACGGAGTATGACGTGTGGATTCGGAGCCCAATGAGCGTGCGAGAGCGTAGAAGTAAATTCATGGAGTGGATGGAACTGGGTTTGGATCAATTTGCCCTTGAAAATTCAGAAGATGCACGCAGTCTTGAGCGGGAAGAAGATATGAATAGAATCAAAGAAGGTAGCGGGAAGGTGACCTTCGATTCTGTGGAGGAGTTTTGTTCAATTCGGTCATCAATGTCTCGTTGGTCTACTGTAAGTTCTTTGGACGGGCTTGGTTCAATGGAGAACTTGGGTTCTGAAGATGAGATTTTGGACCCGAGAATGAATTATAATTTGGATCTGGAGGGTCAGCAAGGGAAGATGAGTGATTTTAAAGAGGTTATTTCTGATCAATCGGTAGTTGCAGGGGAGCATCAGGACTGTAGGAACAAATCTGAGGAGTCTTCCACTTTTCGACATTCGACGGGTAAGGAGTATGGTGCGTCCGATGTTTTTGGGCTGAGGACGAAGAGGGCTAAAATGAGCTGGTTCAAAAAATTGCGTTCAATAACAGGCATGGCTGACGGGCAAGGTGATAGAAGACAAGAAGGCAGTTGTGCATTCCGACGGTGTAGGATTCAGAAAGTTAAAGTTCGCCATAGCCGGAGGCGGAAAAAGGAACTGTCAGCCCTCTATACGGGGCAAGATATTCAAGCTCATGAAGGTTCAATTTTGACCATGAAATTCAGTCCTGATGGACAGTATCTTTCCAGTGCTGGTGAAGATAAGATTGTGCGGGTGTGGCAAGTTGTGGAAGATGAGAGATGCAATGAAATTGACATTCCAGATATTGACTCATCCTGCATGTACTTTACGGTGAATAATCTCTCTGAATTGACGCCCCTCTTTGTGGATAAGGAAAAAATAAGCAGACTCAAGAGTCTGAAGAAAACATCAGACTCAGCTTGCATAATTTTCCCTCCTAAGGTCTTCCGGTTGTTGGAAAAACCATTACACGAGTTCCATGGGCATTGTGGTGAAATTTTGGACCTCTCTTGGTCGGAGAATAATGTGAGTAAATATCATAAAATCAGTTGTTCAATGAGCTAGATATAAAGTCTGTTGTACCTGAAATGTTGGGGAAATTGATTTGGCTCTTCATCTTTTTCTGAGTGCAGTATCTGCTATCATCTTCTGTTGACAAGACTGTCCGTCTATGGCAAGTGGGATATGACCATTGCATGAAAGTTTTCTCGCACAGTAATTATGGTGAGCCTTGCTGCATTTCTATGGTACCTTACTATTATATGTCATTAGACTTGTTGAGCTATTGGCAATTTGCTTGAATCGTTGATATTTTACTCACAACTTGTTGTATCTGATATTGTCTGTATAGTGACTTGTGTACAATTCAATCCTGTGGACGATAATTATTTCATTACTGGATCTATTGATGGAAAAGTGCGCATCTGGGCAATTCCGGATTGTCATGTTGTTGATTGGATTGATATCAAAGAAATTGTGACTGCAGTGTGTTACCGACCTGATGGGCAGGTATATTTCTGTTACAAATTTCATGCTAAAGAGATCAGTATTTATTAGGCGATACACGATTTCAGTTGATAAATCATTTTCTAATACAGGGTGGGATAATTGGCTCCATGACAGGAAATTGTCGCTTCTACACTGTCTCAGGTATTATGTTCTGTGCATAGATTTCCTCATTTTTCTTTTGTCACATTAATTAGCTTTTATGACACAATCTTAGTCTCTTTATCATCAGAATTACTTTTCTGTCATTAACTTATGGTGTTTTTTACAACCACTTCAAGAGTGGGTAGCATTTGAAGGCTAAGTTCCTACTGTTTTGCTGATTTCCATTTTTGTTATATTCAGAGAATCACTTGCAGTTGGATTCACAGCTATGCTTAGTTGGTAAAAGGAAACATCCTGGCAGAGGGATAACTGGCTTTCAGGTAATTCTTTTGTTGCTTCCTGTGGCAAGACAGTCTAATGGCTGCCCTTCTCTGTGTATTTTGAAAAATAATTTGATTCTCACTTTTCTTCCTGTGATTAATTGATTGCATAATTTATTTCAGTTTCACCCACGAGATCCTTGCAAAGTTTTGGTTACCAGTTCTGATTCAAAAGTCAGGATCCTTGATGGGGATAATGTGATTGGCAAATATAAAGGTAGGTTCTTTAATTCTTTTAACTAATTACATTTATGGGCAATTTTTTGTTCAAGGATTGGAAGATCAGTTAATATTTTACAAATTTTTTCATTTGATTTTCTCTGGCATCTGTTGGCAAACTTAAATTTCAATTTGATGACTCAAGAGCTTTTTGATAAGAGGCCTAGCTGTTTGTTCTAATATCATGGTTCAACAAATGTTATGTTACGCTAACTTTTAAGTCTCTATTTCGGTTTTAGGTATTAGCGCAGGGAGCCAACTATCTGCTTCATTTACTTCGAATGGGAAACACATTTTATCAGCCTGTGAAGACTCTAATGTATATATGTGGAACGTTAGTCAGGAACAGTCTAGTCCCAAAAAAGCAAAGAAGATTAAGTCTTGTGAGAGGTTTTATTCAAATGCATCTGTTGCAGTACCATGGTGTGGTTTGAAATCTCAAAACCATGTTTATGATCATCAGTCGGATATATTGGGTCAGAGATCGCCTCAAATCATACATCTCAACCCACCTGCTTCTTTTTCTCTCAGCCAAGATTATTACTTGGAATCCTTTCCCAAGGGATCTGCAACTTGGCCTGAGGAGAAGCTTCCTGTTTCAAGCCTCAAGGCCAAGAAATCTGCAATGCATAAGTCTGAATACAAGTTCTTGAAATCTTCTTGCAAGAGTACATCCAGTTCTCATGCATGGGGTCTGGTAATGATCACTGCAGACTGGGATGGGCGGATCAAGTCGTTCCACAATTATGGGTTACCTACACCTGTCTGAAAATTTAGTGACTTGGTTAATTTGGACTAGAGAATCAAACTTCTTTGCTTTGCTTGAGCATGTTGTCCTCGGCAAATTATATGCTGCTAGTCTTCTTTAGGCTTTGGGACTGACGTTTAGCAGGATCAGTAACTAAACTGGTTGAGGTGAATTTCTAATTGAGGACTGCAACTTAGATGATTAAAGGAACTTTGCCTTTCAGGTCGTCCCCTTTCAGATTTCTTGTGAGTAATATCAACAATTGGTGGATGACCTGGCAGCTCAAAATCAGCGCGTGGCCAAGGTCATATTGTCTTTTGTTGCACAAGAATCTGTTGACCCCTAAAAGAGATGCAGGGTCATGTGTTGGACCTTTGAAGATGCCTCGTTTGCTAAAAGGAGAGTGGGGGAATTTAGGAGCTGGTGGCTGAAGTTTGCTTTGCTCAAAATGGTGGGGAGTGTTTTGTATCATATCATTGGCTCTCGTAACTAAAAAAATCTTCCTGTCTCCTCATTTTTCCATCCATCTGATGGTAGGCCCCTTGTACCTGGGTTTTCCAGTGCGGTGCCGATCAATGGAATGGTCATTTCTGCTTCCATATTTGCTCTTTTCCTCGGGGGCGAAAAATATACAAAACGGCACGTTCTCATTAGTGGCTCTAACTGACTCAGTGATTGGCAACTGCTTCAGTGCTCACCATATCATTGCTAACAAATATTTGATATATCATCTCAGATTTAGGCTAACAACACTTTTGATTAGTTCAGATATTCAAGTGTCAAATCTTCCTATTTTATGTTCATAGAAATGCCATTTTGGTATAGGCAGATAAGAATACATGTAATTTTGCTAATGTAAATAAAATTTCTTTTTAGGATCAGCTTTTTGCTGATATAATTTTTGTCTGATGCACAACAGAAACGATTGCTTGGAAATCCAAGAATATATTGATTATCAAAACTGTTCAAATCGGTAATTATGCATTCTCTTACCATTGGTTCTATTATATGTGAATATATAGGAAGTGGAAAAGAACCGAGGTCATATTGGTTTAATCAGTAAGAAACAATCCAATGACATTGATGTAGTGGTTAGCAGTGAAAGGGACTAGTGCTAGGTTGCCACTTGCCACTCCAATAAGAAAGTGACGCAGGAACTAGAGCCCGCCATGTATTTTAATGCTCAATTCCAACGGCTCTATGATGGCAACTTGCACTTAAAAGCATTATATTTTTGTTTGTGATTCTGGAAAATGGAAACTGAGATATTTGCATGGTGTGCAACTCTGCATCTCAGTTGTTACTCCCTTCAGTAATCCTTTTTGCTTTTTTATTCAATGACATTCGATTCATCTGAACTTAAAAGGTCCACAAAAACATATCCTTTATTTTAATCGATAAAAGCCTACACTACACCTCCAATGAGGTGCACAATTTGATTTTTCGAAATAACAAGTACCATATCCTACTACAAGAATCTAAGAATCTTTGCTCCCAATTATGCAGCTGATTCTGAGGGGAAAAAAAATATTAGGTAGGAGTGTTATTGGGAAGAATATGCAAGTTCTATTTTGGTTTAATAAATTATCTCCATAGATCGCATAAAAAGGATGTATCGTGATGTGGGAACACTCTGTTTGGTCTATAGTAATGCTGACTGACATGACAAAAGACCGAAAAATGGGATACCCATTGGAAAAAAGCATCGCACAACAATTGCTAGACGAGAGAGCTTTGTGCTTGTGGCCAAATATTAATGTCAATGAAGATAGGAAGGGTTAAAGCGAGAACATGCTATCCAATATTTTTAATAAAAAAGAAGAAGAATATAACGAACATTTTGAGTTCAGAGAGGCCATAAAAGGAATCCCATCGAGGAGACAGCAAGAACAAAATGAATGATTATTTTTTGAGGGAATTTCAGGCATAGCTGTAACTTCACTCAACCTCTCAGTTGGCGTTTCCTTTTAGTTTAGACCTTAGAAGTTGGGGGGGAAAACAACAATGTACGAATTTATTTTGTTTTGAACTTGAGAATAACTTTTTGAGATAAGAGAGGGAGACTCAGGACTCAGAAGAGACCGTACGCAATGTTGCCCATCTGCTTTACATGGGCGCAGAGAATCAAAATACTAAAAGCTGAGGTAATGGATGAAGGAAGGACAAAAAAAATGAGTGCGTGTATTAACTTAGTAGAGAGATATGTTTGAGATCAAAATACACGCATCCGACAACCTAACATGTTTACTCTTGTCTCCGCTCTCTTCCATGATTTTTCAGTATACTGATTAATTAATTAATTTTTAATTTCATTGTTCTGAATTCTTCTCCCCAGATCCCGTTTTATTTGGCGAAGTTCTCTTTGAAAAACTGCACCACATTTACTAGTAGTGCAATGTCATCTGTATTTAGCGTATGTTTATTCTTTTAATCTCCATGAAGCTTATTCTGATATGAAAAATTAAAACCGAAAACTGTGATCAAATATCCCAGAAGAAAAAGAAGTAAACAGAAGATGCAACAAAACCTGCCTATTACAGTTGCAGACCAAAATTAGTTTCCGAGAAATCGTCGAGTTAAAACAATCTTTTGGTGTTTCCCCAGCCTTTTTTTTTTTACTTCGTCACTTCATTTCTTATAAAATTATACGTGTATATTTTAGTTCCTTTTTTATATATTTTAGGCACCAGTTTGCTCTAAATGATCCTTATTTAATAGAGAAAATTGGTAATTGAAGGCACATAAAATAAGAGAGAGAGAAATAAAACGAATAAATTTGAAAGTGGAAACATTAAAGAAACATTAAAACCAGAAAACCATTCATTTTTAGTGTCAGACACAATCTTGTTCAAGACAATGTTGACACCTTTTCTACTAGGAATTAGAATCTTGATTAATCGCATTGTTAGCGTTAGTCTTTGCATTGACAAGTAGCAAGGGCCTAAATCACGTGAAAGTAAAATAAAACTTTGAATCCAAAAATAAGAAAACTGGGCTTTTTGAAAAGACTAAAACCCCACGAACCCTTTCAAAACCGCGCGGGGAAAATTACGTTAGTGTGGAGCCAGACCAGAAGATTCGCAATCACGCTGAGAATAATGGAACATCATCGAGTGATCGGGGCTTAATATTCAGACTTCCCAGTCCACAGTGCCTTTGCCTTCTCCGGTGAGTATTTCCTGCTCTTGTTGCCACGCACTTATTTTATTTTCATATTTTTTAGAGTGTTTGTGTATGATTTGGTGGATACACAAGAATAATATAAATATATTGATAATATGTACTTGATTATAGAAATTCATCACATGGATTGTACATAATAATTACAAATAATGCAGCCGCACAGAATTATAAAGCTATTAGGGTATCTAAACTTATTGCAATGAAAA
Source organism: Inga laurina (assembly GCA_963855925.1). NCBI lineage: Eukaryota > Viridiplantae > Streptophyta > Magnoliopsida > Fabales > Fabaceae > Inga > Inga laurina. Next base: position 1,644,472 of record OY979704.1, read on the forward strand.
GCAGACATCTTTCTGTCTTCATTTCACATTGCATTCCTCTCATGCAGTACTCTTCTTTGTTTTCATCACACCCTCTGTTTTCACTTGTCTGAATGATTGGTTGGGGAGGGTGAGATTCAGGAGAATCTCAGTAGTAAACAATTACTAATAATGAATGCAAGATGGATGCTAGTGCAATATATGTTTATTTTACATAGGCTCATGTTCACATAATGACATTTTACATGCTCAATATTTCATGCAATATATCTATTACTACAATATAAACAGAATCAGAGCTTTATTCATTTATACTTGCTTCACATAATCAAGCAAAACAATCACATGCATCAATACATGAGCACAAATATCAAATACATGTATGAGAGGGAAGTTCACTACTCTATGTCTTTCAATCCTCCTCTTGTATCTTTTTTTTTTCAACCATCGAAGATGTTTCTTCTTGACTTCTTATAGCCCTAAATAAATACCCATACTATTAGAGTCATTAAATTGAATGTCCAATGGGCTACATGGGTTTTTATGATATGTTTCTTATTTTTGGCCCAATGCTTATGACAATTTTTAACACAATTGTCATAAATTCGTAGGTTAGTCCAATCTGCTAGTTTTGTTTATCAAACTTTAGAAATTCATAATTAATTCTACAAAAATCTAAATGGGTTGGTTCCAGATTATATAAAAGCTCTTTAAGTCATATTTCAATGAAAAATATCAACGAGAATCAATTATAGCCACACATATCCAAAAAATTTGTCAAATCCAATCTACCACAAATTCTGTTTTAGATTCAGGGTCAAATCTTGAAAAATCATAATTTTCAATCCACTAGTCCAAATGACTTATACTACCTAGCAAATTAAAGGCCATGGTGCCTACTTTAATCTTGTAAAATTTCATAGTATTTGAACCAAGTTTGTTTAATAAAAAATACATTGCAAGTTCTTTGCCTCTAGAAAATGAATTCAGGCAGATTTGAACACTAACTTCCAAAATCATCATAAAACCTATTTTAACCTCATAATCACAATCTAAATCATGATTAATAAAAATTCGGGCATCACCTCCCCTTAGGGTTTCATCTTTCCATTTTTACAAAACAACCAAATCTAAGCCAAAATCATCATCAACAACAGCATATAAAGCAAGAGAATTAATATTTTGGGAATTACCTCTTGATTTCTCCAACTTTCTCTCTCTACATGCCCCTACCCTCTCTGTCTTCTCTCTTGATTTTAGTTTACTAACCATGATTTTCAAGAAGAAGATGTTAGAAGAAGTTCTAAGTAGATTAGAAGACATAAGTACCTTGATTTCAAACTCTTACCTTAGATTTTGGCTTCTTGAATTCAAAAACCTCTTGGTGTTATTGAGCTCCCCCCCCCCCCTCTCTCTTTCTCTTGCTCAACCGAAATAATGAGGAAGGAAAGAGGAAAATAAGTCTTGAAATATCTCCTCTTGCTTTTTGTTTATCATTGTTCAATGCAAATTAACATGTGCATGTTTTACTTAGTCATAATTAATCCCTCTTGAATTAATATAGACCAAGTAAATTATTTCCCTTTTTTGCTCCCTACTTTAGCCAAAATGCATCCCAATTAAAGGGAAAAACATATGGCTTCTTGCTTTATTGGTCAAATAACTATTTTGCCCTTACATTTTTTCCATTTTCGCATTTTGTTGGAAGTCTAACAGCTTTTTTATCAAACTTTGAAAATTCATATCTAGTTGTACAGATGTCCAATTGATATGGTTTCAAAGGCTATGTGAACCTTATTAAATCTATTTTTAGAAAAAAAAAAAGATATAACCTTTAACCAACTGGAAGCTCATAATTTTCAGAATTTCCATTTTTGGACACTGCCACAGACACTTGCCAGTTTTACTGGGCTAATTTCAAAAATTCATAACTTTTTGTGTATAGCTCCAAATGACTTATATGACTTATCAAATTAAAGCTTGATAAGTCTACTCTTACTCTGAAAAATTTCATATTCATTGGACATCATTTGATTATCCAGAACCATCACACAACTAGATTGTCACGCAGGAAAAATACACTAGCAGCAATGTTTACATTCCTGGGACTCTTGTTAAATCGGGGCTTAGCAATCCACTTGATTCAATCTTATTCTCAAGCCTCAAATCCCAAAATTTGGGATATTACACTTCCACTCTCTTGTTCACTTCACTCTGATTCTGTGCTTCGTGCCCCTCTGACTACTTCATCCTATTTCTTCTCACAATTTGAGCTGTGATTTTGGATTCTAGACTTTATTATTCACCAATGAAAATTGTGACTTTCATTTCGTAACGCTCTGCTCCTGGTTGATTTTACTTCGTATGCTAGGTTTAGATTTTCACCCCAGGAATTCAAGTGTATAGCTGAGACCACTTGCTATAGTATTATTCCAGTCACCCTCATACCTCAGTTTTGAGAAATTGTTATCCATTGATTATTCAATGGAGGGGCATCTGATGGCTAATTCTCGAGGGCGTGATTTCCTGTTCTGTCACTTGTGTGGGACCATGCTGAAGGTACTTTCTTCTAAGTATGCACAATGGCCATTGTGCAAGACTAAGCGAGACACTGATATGGTAAAGCCTTCAAACCTCAACTTCTGATTGATTTGTATGCTTTATTTGTTAGTGAATTTTAGTGTTTTTGGTATTACTGAAGTGCTAGCAGCGCGATCTGAGCGTCTTAAATCTCCATGTTTCCTTTCAATTATCAAACCATATAACCATGCTCTATTTCCCGACGTTTTCAATCTATCACAAAGTGTTTTTCTCTAGTTAAATAGCTAAATTTCAGCTGTTATCAAATTGGCTATCCGTTTGTGTTTTAAACAACGATCTACAAAATTCAACTGACAATGCATATATGCTTTGCAATCGACATTTTCTCGATTTAAAAAAAAATATTATGTTGTCTAACAAATGCTTTTGTATAGTGAACTCTGTCACCTATCTTCAGGGCAGGAGGACTTCTTATCCTATTTATATTTTTCACATTATTACTAATAACTTATTGATCATTCACTTTTCCTAGTGATTTAGCCCTTATAGTTCCATATGCTTATATTGAGTTTTGGTAAAATCTCGTTCTTGGCCATTTGATGCTTTCACAAGATGCTTGCCATGCTCTTATATGGTGTCCGAGTCTGAGTCTAATGTACAATAAGTCAACAAAATGGATTGTACAACGTATACATGAACATGATAGTAAAAAGTACTAGTGTAATAGTAAAAGCTTTTGAAAGTAACAGCCAGGCTCCTTTTTTTAATTCTTTTTTTTTTTTTTTCAATAATACCAAATGAAGATGCAGTTGGTCGCTGTTTAAGTTAATCCTTGTTTTATCCTTCAAAAATCAGAGTAATGGAGACAAATATGCAGCACCAACTTGTGAAATCTGCCTGCCAGTGTAAAAAAAGTTTACATATTTGGAATTTTTAGCCATAGCATGTCATTTTGAGCTTTTAAGTGTAATTAAAACTTAATTCACTTGATCTTTACCATACACCAACTAATTGTCCTTGTTCTCAGATATCAGCGGAAAAGAAGTATGTCATACGTTTTCTGCTGATGTATGCTTTGCTGATTTAAATAAGCTGCACAACCTATTTTTTATTCATTTTATTCGAATATATGTTTTCTTGTGACCAGTAAATGATAAAACGAATGAAACCATAATTCCACAACGTCAGCGTAGGTTGGGGAATTGACATATCACTATGACAAACTTTGTGATATTTCATACTTTCATGTGTCCTTATTCGGTTCGGTTTTCGGTGAAAACTGAAATAACCGAATAGAGGTATTTTTATACATCGAACCGAAACCAAACTACATATAATAATTAAACTAATTTAACCGATATAATTTGGTTCGGTTGCCGATTTAACCGAATTAACCAGGAAAGCATTCAACTTGCCATCATGTTTCAAGTGTCATGATACTAAAAATGCTTCAAAAATGTCCCTTAGGTTGCCCAATCTAAAAAATCAAATATATCAATTTAAACTAACTATAATATTGATTCATCGATGAAAATAAGAATTATATTATCTATGGTAAAATCAAAGCATAAAATGGAATAAATAATGAAATTGGAAAGGGGAGCCAGAGTTGAGTTAATGCAAAAAAGAAAAAACTAAAAAGCATGATATATTATCACTGGGCATTTTTGCCCCTTTTCACAAAAAAAAAAAAAAAAACAGAGAAGAGATCTATTCAAGCGACACTGGAAAAGAAAGGTTAGAGAGCAACAATGACTTCAAGTTTGATCTTCAAGAGTTTGAGAGGTCAGAGAGCAACAAATCGAGTCACCTTTCATAGGCGATGATGTGGAGATGGAAGAGTGGATGTGTGGCATAACCTTGGCTTAAAGAAAGCGACTAAGAGGCGAGAGAGTGTCGAGAACCCATAGAGCTCAAGATGTAGTGTGATCTTCAAGTTTGATCTTCAAGCGTTTGAGAGGTGACTCAGGCAAGAATGATTGATGACTGCTATGCTGAGCTGCAGGAAAGAGAGCAGCTAACTTGGGGTTGCAGTGGAGACTTAGGGAGTTAGGTTTAGTTTTGAACTTGGGCAGCTGGACATTTTTTTAAAAAAACGATAATGGGTATTGGATTTGGGGTGTTGGACATATTTTTTCAATAAGGATAATAGGTATTGGACTTAGGCCACTAGACATATAGATAAAACATACATACAAACCTATCAATTACATGTCATTTCGGTTGTTTGTTTATAACCGAAATTTTTTTTTCTGAACACCAAATTTACCTGGAAAAATACCAGAAGCAAAAACCCAAACCAAATTAACTGAATCGAAAAAATTGAATTGAGTTTGGTTTGGTTCGGTTTTGGGTTTTGGTCTTGGTTTGCTCACCCCTATGTGCCCTTGTGATGGCAGGATATCAGAAAGGAGCTTGGAATTGTTATAATGGAAGAGCAGAAGGTGCAGTTATCAAAAGTAATGAACCAGCAAACCTGATTCAAGGCCATGCATGAGCTTTCTGCTTTCCTTTTGATCATAGGATTGATGTCATTTTTTCCCTCAAAACCGACAGGTGAACAAAAAAACGTGGTCACGGGGAAGCTAACTTTTATATTAGACAGGTATTGTTGGTTAGAGTTTATAAGGCAAATACGCTTATATGATTCATTTGAAGGTCAAGTTTAGCAGTTTGTGACCTTACTATTTACAGATGCGATAAGTAGATGAAGGGCAAACCACCTTTTACAACTGCACTCGTTGTGGCCACAAGTTTCAGGAGAATTAAACTACTCTTGCCATGTTTAAATGGATTGAATTACCCCAATCTTTATATTTGTAAAATCATATGTGTACATATATAATTCACAAACCACATGGCCGTGTTAACGACTCCATTCAGTTATGCGAAACTTGTAGCAACCAACATCAGAACTCGCAGAAACACCAAACAAAACTCAATCACCCTTATAGATGAACATGACACATTCTAAGTGATTCACTCTCACCTTAGCAGCTCGAGTTTTCCAGCATCAGTGAATGGAATGCTATGCACCCTTTCTTGAACGCTTATTTCTTGAGAGTTCTGGGTGTCATCGTCCTGGGTGGGCATCAACAAATGATGGATTCAGATACTTAAACTCAGAGAAATCTTCAAAGATGCATTTAATATAACCAGAATGCTTGAGCAAAACTAACGAAATTCGAAACATATGTCAATGTCGTTAAAAGCCACCAACAATAAGTTCTATTCTACGATTGAGGAGGCTTCGAGAGTAAGGTATAATTAATAATGATTTGGAGGTGCTTGGATCAAGAAGTCACTTTCCATCAAATTTGAAACAATACTCGTATTTCAAAGTAAAAATTGATTGTTAGATTTGACCCTTCATCAAAGATCCCGATCCTCTCATCCTGATCCCAATCAGCAATCAGGCACATCTATATAAAAGAAACCAAGATCCTAGCAATGCGCGAACCCTCCTACAATTTCTCCTTTCTCTTGTTCAAGATTTCAAAGAGGCAAAGATGAATATCAAAGAAAAAACAGGCCTTCACAGAATAAAAATATCAACACAAAAGAAAACACCCGGTTATAATATTTGTTACAGCATGTTCTCAGGAAAATCACCAAAAAGCGGGGGAGGTTCAAAATTCAAAAACTGAAATCGCCTCAACACCAATTACAGGATGGGACGGAGATATCGACAAATCTACCTATAACCTAATCTTGTTGCCGAAATACAATAGAAAGAAAACCCATCTCAGATACACGAGAAAAAACAAGCATATATATGACGGGGTTACCAAGGTTTAAGGGTATAGCGGGTTCAAACGGGGAGGTTGGCGACGTCGTTTTTATCAGCAGGAGAGGGAGCGGCAACGGGGGTGTTACTGAGATTGACGGAAGCGGAATTGGACAGTACGGAGACGTAGTCGTCTTCGTTATCGTCGTCAAGGTCGTCGGAGGTGGAGACGTTGACGCAAGACCAACGATCAAGGGAGGCGAAGAAGGCAGATGCGACACTTGATCCGAACCAGCTAGCCATGCCATTCAAGGTCTCAGAGGACCAGCACCATGTACCCTGGTTTTCCATCGCTCGATAATCCGGTGTGATCTTTGTGTCCTCTGATTCCCGCCGAGAAATTCCGTCTTCGTCGCCCAGAGAGAAGGCAGAGAGATTTCGAGACGATAGCAGTGGGCGGCCAATACGGCTTGGGAAAATCAATCTCTTCCCCCTGCCCCACAACAAACCCAACCCCTAAATTTACATGAATTTTGTAGAATATTAACATCCCGATATTTTGACCAAAAATAATTTTGAAAGTATTTTTATGATTTTTTTTGTCAGAAAAATATTGAGAAAATCTCTTATAAAGAACTTTAAAAATACTAAAAAAACAAAAATGTACTTCTAATATTCATAATATCAAAGAAGTATTTGTGCCTAATTTATCATTTTTAAAATCAAAAGAAAATTACATCAATGCTCTTGACAAAATCATCTTCTCCTCCAATAATGGCGACAATGGCCTCCTTTAGCAACAACAACTATTTCTTCAGTAATTGTGGGCTCTACATCTTTGATTTCTACCACCATATGCAACTTTTGCAATTTCTACAGCTCCCACATCAACACCAATATCTATATTTGTCGACCCATCTTCTACAGTCTCTCAAAACCGACCCAATTTGCTACATCTATTCATCCACCCATTTCAAGATCACGGACTGGGCATGTCAAAAAATCTCTCAATCGAAGAAGTCAACAGTGATGACAAGTTCTGAATATGTACAAAATTTTCCATTCATTTGAGTTCTGAATCTATTACTCGAGTGATTGTGTTAAATAGGAACATTACTTGTAAAGTACTTGATGGTAATCTTTAAAAATCACCCAATCACTCGAGTCCTGAACATGTCACTTGAGTGATTAAGTAAAAACATTGTGTTACTTGCAAGATATCTGATGGTGATATTTGAAAATCCCCTAATCATTCGAGTTCTAAACGTGTCACTCGAGTGATTAAATGAAAACACTGTGTCACTTGCAAGGTATCTAATGATGATCTTTAATAGTTTTCATTCACTCAAGTCCCAAATCGAGATTAGCCGTTATCAATACACTGTTACATTTTCTCAATATCTTATAAGACTTTCGCAGATTCAATTACTCGAGCCCCACATCTATCACTCGAGTGATATACAAAAACACTGTATCACTTTCCAGGTACCTGATAGTGACACATTGTTTTTGTATATCGCTTGAGTGATAGATGTAGGACTCGAGTCATGCCATGGACTGCTATTGTTGATAAACCTGTGAAAGTCTTATATGACATTGAAAAAATGTAACATTTTATTGATAAAGACTAATTTCAATTTGGGACTCGAGTAAAGGATATTTTTAAATATCACCATCAGGTACCTTGCAAGTGACATAGTATTTTCATTTAATCACTCGAGTGACATGTTTGGGACTCGAGTGATTGAGGGATTTTCAAGGATCGCTATTAGGTACCTTTCAAGTGACACAGTGTTTTTATTTAATCATTCGAGTGACATGTTCAAGGATCGAGTGATTAGGTGATTTTCAAGTATCACCACCAGGTACTTTGCAAGTGATGTATCTATTTAACATAATCACTCGAGTGATAGATTCAGAACTCGAGTGAATGGAAAATTTTGTATATATTCAGAACTCGAGTGAATGGAAAATTTTGTATATATTTAGAACTTGTCATCATTATTGACTTATTTGTCAGAGAGATTTTTCGATATGCTCAGTCCGTAATCTCGAAATGGGTAGGCGAATAGATATGACAAATTGGGTCGGTTTTGAGAGATTGTAGAAGATGGGTTGAGGAATACATAGATCGGTGTTGATATGAGAGCTGGAGAAATTGTAGAAGTTGCATATGGTGGTAGAGATCAAAGACGTAAAGCCCGTCGTCATTAGAGAAATAGTCGACGTTGCTAGAGGAGGCCACTGTCGCCATTGTTGGAGGAGAAGATGATTTTTTCGAAGAATGGAGCAAATGATTTTGTCAAGGGCATTGATGTAATTTTCTTTTGATTTCAAAAACGACAAATCAGGCACTAACACTTTTATAGTATTATGAATATTAGGAGTATCTTTTTGTCTTTTGACATTTTTAAAGTTCTTTATAAGGGGCCTTCCCAAAAATATTTTATATTTTTATTTAAATAAGAAACAAAAATTCTCGATCTATGCATTAATTAAAATTTTTTATACCCACGTTCAATGAAATTATCATTAAATACATAGCACAACATTCAATTATTAAAATGGGGTACTTTAAATAAATAAATTTATTTTCATCCCGTTATAAATTTATTTTGTAGTGGGACATTGAATAAGAAATATCTAGGGTTGGACTCAATATCTTGGATAAGAAATTAATAACAATTAATCATTTCGTCCTTAAACAAACTGAACGAGTAAGGACATGCTTGAAATCATTTTAAAAAGTTTATAAGTATTTTTTACGTAAATCAAAATAAAATTATTCTCATATATTTATCTTATATATTATAAATCAATATTAAAATATTATTTTTAAAAATTCCAAACACTATTCTAAACAAACATATTAATCGCTAATTGTCATTTATTCTTTTTTTTTTTTTGGAAAAAAGTCGATAGTAGCCGTGACTTGATAAACTCGTAGCTTCTCTGTGGTGAGCTTGCTGTAATTGGTACGTACTCCTGCCGAACACCGCAGAACGTCTCAGGCGCCAATTCTCACGTCTTGGTGTTCTTTTCCGGCGCGTCTCTTCTTTCGACACCCCTCATCTCTCTCCCGCTGGAAAATCACTCTTGCAATCTACGCCAATTTCGTCAATTCCTAGTGTTTATCCGCTCTATCTCTCTCTTCATAGATAGGGTTTTTTGATTGTGCATTCGACCTATCGAATCCCAATTGTATAAGCTCTTCTAGGGTTTCGCTCACACTTTTTCCGTACGTCCATCGACATGGGTGACTGGCAATCACTTGTCCAATCCATTTTTCTTGGTCTCATTTTCTCCTACCTCCTTGCCAAGCTCATATCCGTCCTCGTATCATTCAAGGACGATAATCTGACTATAACTCGCCGCAGTATTAGTAGCACCGACCATGTAAGTAATCGGAGCACGGTAGAACCCGATGTCAACCGGTTTATGCGCGGGCCTGATGCCGATGAAGGCGAGCATCGCGAGAATGAATCGATCTTGGCGGAGCAGGGCAGCGTGAGAAATGACAGTGTGGACGGTGACGACGACGATGACGACGATTGGGAGGGAGTGGAAAGTACAGAATTGGACGAGGCCTTTAGTGCCGCAACGGCTTTTGTGGCCGCCGCCGCCGCCGATCGGCTCTCACAGAAGGTCTCCAGTGACGTGCAGCTCCAGCTATATGGGCTGTACAAAATTGCAACCGAAGGGCCTTGTAGCACGCCACAGCCTTCAGCACTGAAAATGACGGCCCGAGCCAAATGGTAGTACAACTATCCTTGCCTTCTTTGGTTTACACTGATTATTTGCTCCGAGTGTTTCGTTGACGAATGTCCGGAAAAAAAGTGCTGTAGGGGTTTACTTTGCGTGTTGGGGGGTACGAGCATACTGTATAACGGAATCTTTTGAGCTGTTCGATGTGCTTAAAATTCTTTTATTTTATATCGTGGCATTGGCAGTTATGGGCATATAGGGCTGCCTTAAGTGTCTAATTCATATCCGACCCTGAATTTTGTAATCTTGATGGTTTGATCGTTCCCATAAATGACTATAAACATGTAGCTCTTGAATTTTATCTTCTGCCTCCCTTTCTTTGTTTCGTTTTTTTCATTCTTCCAGAGCTTTGCTGCAGTAATCTACGGGTTGATTTAGGAGGCTTATGATCATTTGATGTCAGGAATACATTCTAATAAGCCATTGACCATTATCTACTGTCATCCTTCGTTGCTGATTTTTTTCTTTTCTTTTTTGCCTGGGCTTATTTCTCCCCTCATTGATTGATTTTTCCTATGTTTAGGCAAGCATGGCAGAAACTGGGTGCCATGCCTCCTGAAGATGCAATGCAGAAGTATATCGATATTGTGACAGAGCTTTACCCAACCTGGTTAGATGGCTCGGCTTTGGTGAGATATTAAGCTGTTTTCTGCACTCTACATCTTCTGTTCTTTCTTCAACTTGGAGAAATTCATATGCCAAATGAAAGCAGTACATTTACTTGCATACTTCTTCTTTTCCTTTTTCTCTGTACCTATCTTTTAACCTGTCTGTGGCAGAGGAGCAAAAGTGGAGATGAAGCTGGCCCAAATTCAGGGTCTTCAGAATCTAAGGGACCAATGGGGCCTGTATTCAGCACTTTTGTGTATGAAGAGGAAGCTGGCAGTGATTTGTAAGGTTCCTAGGACTTCAAGTTGTATGTTTTTAATGCATGTATCTAGATGGCATGCATCAATACTTTGTTACATTTATGTGTATGGTGTTTACTGTCATTTACCTCAAAGTTTCGCAACCTTGCCACAGATTCTATATCTATACATGTCTTGGTGCAACTCAGCTCACGGTTCTTCAATTTTTTGCATCATCTTGTACCAGTTATTTCTGTTGATTGAGGGAGTTGACCTTGAAATTTTTTTTTTATTCACACTCAGCTTTGGAAGGATAATTAATATTGACGGGTATTGTCTATAACTTTATGTAGCCATGAACTTGTGATTATGTTGACAGGACCATTTTCTTAGGGCTTTGAAATGATCATGTATGCCTCTTAATATCCCCCCCCCCCAAGCGTGCGCACACATCCTCCCTCCCTCCCTCCCTCCCTCCCTCTCTCTCTCTCTCTCTCTCTCGTTCACACACATTTGAATTTGTGACAATGGACATATGACAGTCTTGAGCCTTTGAACTAATTTCTACAGAAAAAATTAGTTTCGGTTATCTTTAGTCATCTGATGAAGATATATACTTGAAAGTGGTTTATTGCATAATTAAAGTCCTCTCTTCTCTTGAATTTTCTGCCTTATGTGCCGGGATACACTTACATCCTTGAGTTGAATATCTTGATAGAATGATGAAAAGTGTTACTTTGTGGATTTATAGGGTTGGAATTGGTCATGTTAGATTGACTTTAACAATGAATTAAATCAGCCTCTGATTTATGTTCTTCCTGCATTTTTATTAGTTTGTCTCCTGAATGAGTACTTCATTGCAAGCTCACCTTCTTTTCATAGAAGTTTCGATGAAACTGATGGGTTTGGAAAGAATAAAACATTGACTGATCTATCTTGTTTCGTATCTTTTCAGAAAAATTGATGCAATTCACGGGTATGCCAGAGAAGGAGACTCCACTAATCTGCTCAAGTGTATTGAAAATGGTGTTTCAGTGAATCTGAAGGGTGGGCTATTTGTGGTTATTGCTTTGCTATATTTATATAATATATAATTATCTCAAGTGTGCAATAAGTTGTTGGTCATGCTCTTGTTGGTTTTTAAATGGATCATGTCTCTCATAAACAGCTTGTGCTTAGCATTTAGAAGTTCAATCACTAGTTAAGTGAGAAAGCGTCAACCTGAATATTAGCAGTATTGCTCATCAAGTTTAGCCTGAGCATTATCTATGGTTGATTCCTTCAGGATTGACTAACGGCTAATGGGGCATGAATGGAATGAATTTTGAGGGACTTGCTGGTGCGTTTAGCATTATCTCATCTCAGTTGCATTTAGTAGCCGAAGTCATGAATCTTCTTTGCTGCAGTTGAATATTTAATCTTCATTCCCCCTTGGTCTATTTTCCTCCTATGTTCTTGGGACAGCGTGAGACCAAGACTTCAATGCTGTGTTTTGAGTCAGAGTGATAAGAATGCATAGTAAGGGAAATAGATAGCTAACAATTCATACTCCATTTATTAGTTATTGGTTTCTTAATTTTCTTAATTCAATATATTTATATGAAAGCGAGTCGTCCCTACCAACTTGAGAGCTCCTAGTTATTTTACTAGAAGATGCTGCAAGATTGCTTATTACGTTATAATGGGATCATACTAATTGAAGGTGCTTCTTCTAAAACATGAAAATGAAGTTATTGTTCCTGTTTATGATACCTCCTATCAACTTCTATAAGTTTACTTGTTTTTCTTTCTCAATATGTGCATCTGAAATGTATGCAGACAGTGAGGGTCGGACACCATTACATTGGACTGTGGATCGCGGTCACCTTGAGGTCACAGAACTGCTAGTTAGTAGGAATGCTGATATAAATGCCAAGGTATTTTAATATTGCAGCATGTGTTCCAGCTTAATAGATATAAGTATAAAAAGTTATAGCAACTTATACTATTCATAAATAAACAATGCGCACTGGAAAATGTGTCTAGTTTATCCAAATGGTGCTATCTGTATGCTTTATGGCATCATCATTAGGTTTATGTAGAGAAATTGAGGTAGAGCACAGATTTCATGAGTCATTACTCATGACCCCAAAAACTGCAGAAGTTGCATGGTCCAAGCTATCATAGGCTCTTGAAGTTTCTTTTGTGCGTATTGAAATTATTGGCAATCATATGTTTATTCTGTAGTATTTGTTGATGCCGTGTTTTTGTTTTGGAAGGATGATGATGGGCAAACTCCATTGCATTATGCTGTTGTGTGCGAGAGAGAGGCCATAGCTGAGTATTTAGTGAAGCATAGTGCGGACCCAGATTTGAAGGATAATGATGGCAGTTCGTCACGTGACCTCTGCAAGCCAAACTGGCGTTGCATGCAACATGTGGGGAATTAAATTATTAGGTCTTTTTCTGATCCTGGCACTTGGCAAAATCCTTCGGATGTATATGTCTATGTAACCCTTATTTTTGTCCGTCCAAGTCCTGGCATCTTCACCTTTTTCACTATAGGCTATGCCCATGCTTCCCTAGGATATGGTTTTATAGTCAATTCGATTTTAATTTATTCTTGCCCCTGCCAAGTCCCCAATTCCCTCTTTTTCCGGTTAGATTTGATGGAAAAATCTGCACGAAATTGGACACGTATTTTCGTGCATCGCATGAAATCTGGAAGAATGAATTGCATTATTTATGACTTGTGAATAATATATTTATTATGGATTTTGTTACTTAGATTTATATATTGGTGAGATATTGATTGTTGTGGAAGAACTCAAAAATGGAAAAAAAGAAGTCAGTCATGGGACCTTTTTCTCCCCTGCCTCTGCTTTCGCCTGCTTAATCCCTTTTGAAGATGGTTTATTTCAGTCGAACGAGTGTAGAAAGTAGCAGAAATTGGCTAATATGGATATCAATGAGCTTACATCATTCGAAAAGATGAGGACGTGACAATGTTATTTCACTTGTTTCACAATGCCAACAGATACAGATGGTTTAATATTCGTATTCACTTCGATATGCGACTCTGATATCTTTCCCCGAGGGGGTGAGCCGTGCGCAAACTTGTGAAAATGTATTTCAAATTCAATTTCTTTCTTTATTTTATTATGGTTTGGTGGATTTTCCCATAGATTATGCAATAAATGATACAAAAGCTTAATATTAAAATTTATATTGTTAATGTATCTTTTAAATCAAATTAAAACACATGAATTTCAAATTTAGAAATCTTTGTAACAGGAATTTATTGTATGGTAAATCAGGAAAAAAAATTCACGTATCCCTGTTTAATTGGAAAAAATGATCTTAAGCATATAAGCTTAATTTTCTAAATTTTTCAAGACGTGAGCCATGTGTAAAAGTAAAGTTGTCAGAATATATTGCGAATTGATCTTCTTCATTTAGTCTTATACACAGTTTGGCATGAAAATGCAGTGAAAATGCCCCTCTTTTTTTTCAAAATAAAAAATAAAAATGCCAACAGTCGTGTATTGATGCTTGCCTTCCGGTAATATGTACGGTTAATGCAATGTGGACTAACAGAGTCAGAGGATCGCCCATATTAAGTAGCCCTGTTCTTTTTCTTGCCTTGAAGCTAAGCACAAATTAAGTAGCCACATGAAGTTAGTTAGAAAGAAAGGGACAAGGTAGGCTTGCCAAACTCTAGTCACTGTGATTCTTCAACAAGAATGCGCCTAAATTAAAGAGAAGAAAAGGCATCAAATGAATAATGTTCAGAGAATGTGCTGCGAATTAAGACTTGAGTGATATGACTGCCACCAATCTATATCTCATAAAAGCAGTGGTTTGGATGTACAGCAGCTTCTTTTTTCTTCTTTTGAGCCTATGACTGCAATATCATGGTGTTAGGATGAGCAAATGTACAACATGAAATCACAGTACAAAACATCCAAAATGAACAGCATCTCCACTTTGACCACCTACATATAGTGTTCTGATGCATTCATCCATGAATATGAATTCAACTACTAAGTTCTGGTCATATTTACTTTCCTCCCAGTTCAATCTTCAAACTGTATCACTCTCTTTTTTTGTTGGGTGGATGGAATAGCACAACGTATATATGCAGAACTATACTGAATAGTCGCACAATTTCCTGTTTACTCCATCTAACAACTGTACATATGCCATAAACAGCAAATCATATTCATTCCCATAGAAAGGAGATGTAACATATCTGGTTTGAATTTTCAGCTAAGTGCTCTGATTAGCTTCATCCAATATTTCCCTGGAGAACTTGAAGAAAAAGAAACAATCAGGGAAGTGAACCCCCTCAAACACAAAACTTGTAAACCAAATGCAGCGAGAAACAATCAAAATACACAACTTCATAAGATAAAATAAATGAGCATGTTCTTTTTTTTTCCTTCAAGACCAAGTGTAGTATTCCTGGGGCATCTTAGTTTTTAGCTAGCTATGAGTGTGAAGGCACCAGACTACAATTTCAAGTATAGCTCCGTAGAACTTAAAACCAGTGTCAGAAAGAGTGTTATGTGAGTTTAGTTAATTCACTAAAACCATCATTACTACAAACATATGGTTTTACAGAGGATGATTAAACTGATATTATTTGTGACAATGCATGCTTTAATTCACTAATGATGTTCCTACCCTCTATTTTGTTAGTGCTCCCACTAAAGAGATTCCACATTCAATTCTCTTTTGGCCCTCCCTTTGGTTTCTTCTGTAGTCCACTCACTATCACCATGTCTGTCTCCACCCTTTGACTAAGAAAGTGACCAAAGATGGAATGTGAGGATCTAAGCACCATTACATTAAAGACATGTTTGGTACCACGGAAAACTTAGAAAGGTCAATAAGATTTTGCAGTCGGCCAACTCCACTGGACGAATATCCCACAACTCTTAAATTATAATTCTCCAGTGCTAAGGCCCTCCTTTAGACTGAAACGTGAGCGTGTAGAAATAAATGAAGAAACTAAGAAGGTAAATAAGCACATGGGATGAATTATATGCCTAGCTGATTCGTTTACTGATCAGGGAAATATAATAAATGTCGATCGTGTTGAAGGAAAAAGTTGTCAAGTTAAAAGTGGCTGGTTTTTGAGCCATGCAAGGAAAATATTAGTAATGTCCACCGCATGCAACCAATCGCCCTGTTTATACTTCATTGATGCAACATACAAAATAGTGCAGTTGACTTTAGGATTTGTGGATTAAAGCCTATAAGTTAATGGTTCATATCATCACTCTGTTGATATTGGGTGGGGCCATCATGACAATAGCTCTCAATCTCATCGCCACATTTCATGCCCTTGAATTAGCATAAAAGGGCTTGCGCCTCCCCAGCTAAGTCCACGTGTTTGTGCGTGTGTGAGATTAATTTCCAGGTTATTAACAAGAGGAGCCAAACCATACCGGCCATGGCTCCCAAGACCAAGACTTTTCTTATAGTTCTCGTCCTAGTCTTCATTTTCATTTCTCCATCTTCAGGTGAGCATGTTCTTTATATCAGTAATTAAATAAATCTTTTTGCAGACATTGCTGTAGCAGAAGTATGACAGATAACCTTTTAATTTCTTATAGGCCTGGTTGAAGGTTTCAGGGAAAGCCAGTATCGTCCTCGCAACTTACTTTATGAGGTAATATCTCTAATCTTTAATATAGGACCTATTTGAGGAATTAATATTGATCCTAAATATAAGACATATTTTCATATTTGTCGATCTTTTTCTAATTTACTTCTATTGATGTTCACTCAACAATAATGAAAGAAGAGAGGAAATGAAGGAATTAAGAAAAATGACTAGGGTGTTTTAGAAAATGCATGCTATATTAACTAACTTAACTGACTTTTTTAATATAATCAAATTAGGTAAATATATCTTTTGCATGTTAAGTACCAAAGGAAGCATAATATATTCCTAATAATCTATTTTTAAACTGGGGTCAAATTTGCTAGAGGTAAATATTAAAGGAGCAACATTATATAGGAGCAATAGATATTGCTCTATTAACCTACAAGTACCGTTTGTTTTGAATGAAGGATGGTGTGAGGATGAGCTCGAGGAAGCTGTTAAGCCATGGATTTGAGCTGGATTATGATGATGCAGGACCCAACCCAAGGCACACAAGGAAGCCTGGCAAGGGAACTTGATGGCCTTAAGCCCTCAATGATTTAATAAATCCACTGTGTTTTACTTTTTCTCCCTCTTTTTTTTTTTTTTTGGACTGAATTACTTTTTCTCCCTCTGTTTGTTCGGGAATGAGGAGACAATAAAGATTTAATATGATTGTTGATGAGTTCATTTACCCATGCGGCCACACGTGTGTGTGTGTGGAACGAGGCAATAAAGCAAGATATTTTTATTCTGTACACCATATGCTGCTTATGTTTGGACCTCTAAGCATTGTAAGAAGAATGCTTTGCATCTTGTTTATGTACTGGGAATAAAAAAATAAGCTAGATGTGGGCTTTTTTATACATTACATCCATTATTAACGGTTTATAGATGAAGCAATTTTTATGAATTTTATATCAATAAGTGAGATTAAAAATGCCGATATCATAAGCGTGTTTGGTTCGATGTTTGGAGCGGGCAATGGTGCGATTGAAGGAAAATATGGTCACTATTCATTGAGGTGACTTTTCACTGATGTCTGGTTGGACATTTGTGTAGCTTAGCTTATCACGGGCTTCAGCTTATTTTTCAAAGCCAAATTTTATAGCTTTTCAATCTCTCACGATGGCTTATTACCGTTAAATATAGCATTTATTACTATTTAAATTTTCTACCTACTATTTCTCCTTCTTCTCCTTCGTCTTCTACCTCAATATCTTTTCGCACAGCCTATTCTCTCTCTTCACCTGCATCAATTTCGCACAGCCATCTTGTCTTTTTTTTCTCCTCAATACCGTGATCTGTTCTCTTCTCTTTCTCAATACCACCGTGTTTTCCCATCCTTCTCTTCTCATCATCTCAGATTCGGGAGACCGCACCGGTGACAGAGCAGAGGAGAAGGCGTCACTGAGATCTGTGGCGGCCGAACTTCTGTGGTGGTGGGCTTCTGGGAGTCACCGTTTCGCAAGATAGGAGGAGAAGTTGTTGTACATTCCGGCGAAGGCGAGGCCGAAAGTTCATTCCTGTGTTGGTGGCCTCTGATCAGAGCGTTTTCACCCATTTTTCACCGGTGACTCTCCTCGTAGATCTCCTCTGCCGGTGACGCATTTTCCCCGGTGAGCTTCAAATCTTCAAGACCCAAAATTTCTTCCTATATCTAGATTACCATACCTATTCCTTTAAGGTGTGGATCTGTTTTCATTTCGGATCCAAGCTTTGCTGCCAGTAGTTGTGTTGTGCATTTCGTTCATTGTGCTCTGGTATGCTGTGTTAAATTTTTGTTCATTGTGCTCTGGTGTTAAATTTTTGTTTAATATGTTCATTGTGCTCTGGTGCTCTGGTGTTAAATTTTTGTTTAATATGCTCTGGTATAGAAATATCTCGTCGTACTTTACAGTTACTGAGTAATGGAATACCACTTTTTACTCTAAAAAAATCCGCCTCCAACATGCTCTGGTGTTAATTAAAAACTTTAGTTACAATGAAATAAACTTGCAAAATAAGCCACTTCTCTGTTTTTTTGTTAATTATAAACTTTAGTTACAATGAAATAAATGTGTTAATTAAAAACTTTAGTTACAATGAGATAAAATCCGCCTTCACTTCTCTGTTTTTTTTTTATGTATACTGGTTTCATGGCTGAAAAATGCACTATTTCTTTGCCTAAGCTTGCTGATTTTGGGAATTTACTTGTCAATTCTAAGAACATTGTAAAGCTTGCTGACTTTGGGAACATTTTTTTTAACGACCTTGACTTTTACGGTCAGTTGCAATATCTTTTCTCATTCTTCAAACCAAAAAAAAAAAAACAATCTCATTTGACCTCCTCACCTACACACACATGAAGAGATATAAAGAAACCAATTTACATGATGCGTGCATTCACGTGAAAAAACCAAGGCCGTTGATCTGTATATGATTTGTATTTGGATAAATTTATCACCAAGAATATCACTTTAAATTCTATATATATATTTATCTATCCCTTTTAGCTTCTCTCAAATTAAAGGCTCCTTTCACTCTGACATCCGAGCTCCCCAACACCATGTACTTTTTAACTTTTCAGTTTTGCATGACTGATTAACTTAGCAAAACCGCTTGTGTGTGTCTATCTCTCTCTCTATATATATATATATGTAGGTATGTATATGTTGTCATAATCTTGTATTTCTTGGGTTTGATTTCCTCTGTACACATGTGTGTTTCGGATTTTCGTTATATCTGGTGTGTGTTATGTGTGACATTTTTGGTATAGAAATATGGACACAAAAGTAGTATGGGATGTAGAGTCAATAGAGATTTTTATCAACGCATGCGTAGAACAAATTCACAAAAAAGAACGCAAAGGACAGTCATTTACACTAAAGAGATGGCGGAGTATTATTTCCACATTTAATGAAAAAATTGGGAAACAATACGGGAAAAAACAATTAAAGAATAGATTAGATATCTTAAGGAAAGATATGAAGATTTGGGATTCCTTGATCAAGGAGACTGGCATGGGCAGAGACCCTGTTACAAACATTGTCATTGCATCAACCAATTGGTGGAAGGAGAAATTACGGGTAAAACTTTTTTACCGCTACTTACAAGTTTCATTAGCTCACTTTTTTTTATGTAATTCTTTTAAATATTCATTGTGATTCATTTTACTTGTATGCATGCAGGAGAATCCCGGATATAAGAAGTTTAGGTACTTATGCCTAAGCATGAAAGGGAGTTAAGAATAATCTTCAAGGATGTCATCACGACGGGAGACCACATTTTTGCACCCTCAAACCCAGAACATCAGACAAATGAGAAAGATGAGAATGATGTGTACAGACCTACGATGGATGAAGATGAAGGCTCTGGTGATAGCGAGGATGAGCATTTCAGCATTGCCCCTGTAGTTAGTACAGGAGTGGCAGATGAAATGACAAGCGTTGGATTAGCATCCTGTTACTATTTATATTATATGTTACGTTTGTTAATCATCCTGCTCACACCACGATTTCACCACAATCACAAGTACATTAACGACAAATCATAACAACCAAAATAGGTTGTAGAGGATGGAGGAAGATGAAAATAGTGACGATGCCTCACTTATTGAGGCTGAGTTGGATGAATATGAAGCATTATGCGTGTTGCTTTATCAATATTTAGTGTCATATGTGTGCAACCACATAGAACGAGTTAGCGAACAGGTCACTATTGGGTACAAGAAATGTTGGCAAGTGAAAGTTCAAAATGTCATCAGATGTTTAGAATGGAAAAACATGTTTTCAATAGTTTATGCATTAAGTTGTGTGAGCATGGGTTAAGAGATTCTAGGAATACCAGTGTCGATGAAATGATTGCGATGTTCTTGCTTACTATGGGACATGGAATAGGAAATAGGCTAGTATAAGAAATATTTAAACATTTAGGTGAAATTGTAAGTAGGCTTCTACACACAATTTTGAAGGCCTGCCTTAAGCTTGCAACCAAAATTATTAGGCCATGTGATCCAGAATTCCATCAATGTTATCCAAAAATAGCAAAAGATAACCGATATTTCCCATATTTCAAGGATGCCATTGGAGCTATTGATAGTACTCACATCAGATGTGTCATTACTGGACCGGGCTAAGATAAATTTATCGGCAGAAAGGGATATCCCACACAGAATGTTATGGCTATTTGTGATTGGGATATATGCTTAACGTTCGTGTTAGCTGGATGGGAAGATTCAGCACATGATGCTCGTGTTTTTCACTCCGCTGTCTCAAATCCAACCATGAATTTCCTACATCCACCACAAGGTATATTTTTGTATACTTCAATTACATTCCTTTGTCTTCATTGCACATTTAATCTCACATTCACAATGCTTTTAACACATGTTAAGCAAATATTATTTGGTCGATTCTAACTACCCAACATCAGTTGGGTTTCTCGGACAGTACAAATGTGAACGTTACCACCTCCTAGAATTCAAGAATCACTGGGGGTTTCAGAATCCTAATGAGGCCTTTAATTTTTATCATTTAAACTTGAGGTTCACAATAGAAAGGACTTTTGGAGTGCGGAAAAATAGATTTGAAATATTACAACATATGTGCAAGTACAGCTTTGACACGCAAGTCCGTATTATCTATGCCACAATGGCTATACATAATTTCATTAGAAGAAATTCCCAAACTGATGTGGACTTTAGGGAAGTAGAAAATGAGAATAATATGGTTGATGTAGATACTAGTCAAGATTAAGAGCCATTGTCGACAAATGATGCTTAGACATATTTAACTCAAATGAATCATGTCCGTGACATCATCAAGGACCAAATTGTACGGGACCTTTAATTTGATTAGTTCTATTATATTTCACTTTCTAAAGAACTTTAAATTTGTATAATTTCTAATTTATTCACATTTTAATTGTAATTTTATTATGTATTTTATCATTGCCAATTTTCCAAAGTTAATATTTTCATTTTTCATAATTTTTAAAAAAATTTCTCTTAAATATCACAAAAGCCACTTATCCAATTGCCAAACCAAACACCTTTCATTTTTACAAAAGCCACTTATTAAATCATTAATCTAAATATTAATCATTTTACCCAATTTTATTTTTTTCCAATCTTAAGATTTCATAAATCAAAGTAAAAATAAATCAATTATCCAATCACTAATTCAAATACTCTCTATGTGTAAAGACTCAGCCAAGACTAGTTTCCAAACGTGTTGAAGGGTGTTGTTGGATTTAATAATTTTAAAAACGAACGTACAATTCTACCTATAAATATTTTTTGAAAGGGTTATTGGCAAAGTAAACATTTGTTGGGTTTAAAAGTACCCACAAATATTTAAAAGTATATCAATAATACCAATTCCGTTAAGTTGGGCACATTGACAGTTAGAAGGAAACGTTTGACTAATTTTCTGACACATATGGTGAGCTGGCAATGACGTGTATTTTTTCCTACGATGAGATGTACAATGAAAGCCCCTTTCTGACGGTCTTCAAATCAAAACACAAACAGATTTCAATTTCAAAGAGAAATCAATATCATGAGCTGGAAAATTGCAGGGAATATGATGGACGATTGGCGAGAAACTCACAGGTTAAAGGCAAACGACTTGGCGCTGCAATTTGAATGACGAGAGTCATCGTTTAGCATTATTGTGATGATATCCATTGGCATGGGATGCCGCTGAAGCACATGACAAAGCATTATTGTGGAGGCAGAGGATCGCCTGACATTTCGCTGTTTAACCACTCCAACTCTCTCGAGAAACTCATACTCCCCGTGTGGATGTTGAACAGCGATTCGTTCGACGGTAAGCTCCATTATGGTGCGCCTGTGTTTGTTCTAGCGAATACATGGGAAGGAATCCTGTATGTTGGCGGTGTACCGGGTTCTTGATGTGCTCGTTCCATTACCTGCACCGGAGGTTTTTGTATTCCTGGTCCGGGATCTGGCATATAGCTGACTGGGAAATCATCGTCGCTGCAATTTGAAGGCGATCCAGGTACTGACGTGAATTTAGGATTTGAAACATCATCTTCCCTGGGAATTTTAGGTGGTGGTGGAAGTGAAGTCGAAGGAGGATCTGGATTTTGATGATTTGAGGGGGAGGAAGATTGGGTTTCAGGCTTAATGATGGGATTAACTGTATGATTGACGGTGGTCTTTTATATTAATTTATTATTATTAAAAAACCTTTCCTCAATTTGCAAATTCGACTTTTGACTTCCGGCAAAAAAAAATGCGACTTTAGACTAGAAATCTGCATATGTGATAATTGAGGCCAAGAAATTTTGCAAATGCGATGTCGTGACTCCATTCTCCCCACCCTTACGCCGCAAAGTCTGCAACCTCTCCCCAACCTCCTCTCCGACCGTCTCGCCACCACAGTCCCCGCCTTCTCCTTCCTCTCTTCCATAAGGGTCGCGTATTGAACGGATTTCGACACCCCTCTTCCCTCTTCTGCAAGCATCAATCGTCTCCTTGATCTCTTCCTCAAAGCTCGCATTTCAAGATTTCAACACTCCATGGCACCTCGTCTCTTCCGCAAAGCTCTGCGTTTTTAAAGGATTTTCCCACACCCAGAAGCGCTAGATCCAATCCGGGAAGAGAAGGAATGCAACGTCGTCTTCGTTGAGAACAAAGTCAACAAGGAAAGTGCAGAATAAGTACCCAGTCCGATTTCTTCCCTTTTGAACCCCTTATCTTTATTGCTCCTAGTCCTCCCATCTGTTATGATGTGGACCACTTTTCTAAATAAAAGAAAAGGTTTTATTAGAAAAAAATCGGACGACTCCTGTATTGTCCGAGAGGGGCATTCTCAAGCGTGAGAGTGGTTTCTCCATTTTTTCAATACAATCACATGTTTTACAAGGGGAAGTTCCAGATTTATCAATGAAATTTTAAGTAACGGGTGTTAGACATAATTATATTTTAAAGGAGGTAAAAATGCATATAAGAAATTAAAAATAGAACATCCACCACAAAACTGTTAAATTTAATCTAACAATATTAAATTATATGAGAAAGAAACCCCTAACGGTGTTAGATCAAATTTAACGGTTTTGTGGTGGATGCTCCATTTTTAATTCCTCATATATATTTTTACCTCATTTAAAACATAATTATACCTGACAACCCTTGCTTAAAACTTCAATGATAAATCTACACCTTAACCCTTTATAAAAACCAGCATGGTAAAACGATTTTTCTTGCCGGTTTCAAAATTTTACAGAAAGCTCAATCTTAACTCATGCATGCTCAGAAGTAAAGATCACACTTATATATTCAGATTTTGACTCTCTAATCGAATTATCTACGTGCAACTTTATCATCGAAATATACGATATTGTTCTAAAAGTTCTTGTGTCATTAAATCTCTTTGGAGAAATCTGGCTTCAACCAAAAACTGTGACAATTATGGACCATTCTTGACGGCATAGACAATAACTGACTTTGAGCATCAGAGTATAAAAATGACTTAAACCAGGTATATTTCAAGAAGTGAGAACGTACAAGTAGATTATACAGGCGAGTAGTCTAAAAATCTGTGTGTCTGTTTATATACATGACTAGTAATCTTGTTCAGTTCATAAGACCTGGGATGAAAACCAAATTCCAAGTGACACTATCCCAACGGTGGCTAAAGCTTGGACCACCTCGTAAACAACGTTTTGCCGCTGAAGGGGCAAGTTCTGCCAGTCTGTCCGCCTGTTCCAAATACAGTAATAGTCAATCAAATAAATTAAACCTGTGATGTACGAGGAAAAAATTTTCATTACTATGTAAATATATCCTCAAATAAAAATAATCAAGGTCACGTGTAGGTGAGAAAATCCATACCCTAAATCAGCAATTATGATGCTAATGTTATCCTGTGTGCGTCGATCCTGCAAAAATATACAGTTGTTGTCAAAATGAAAACTGGCAAATATTCAACGAAAAGTTTCAGAATAAGAACAGCCATGAAATTTTGTAACACTTACCAGAGCTGCTTGTGCAAGAGCTTCACAAGCTAGCTGAAAAAAGGGAAAATGAGTGTTATTTATGCACCTTCAGTGACTACATAAACATGCATAAATGCAATGGTTCGTATGCTCAAGTTAGGTGAATGATATATTACCTGAATATTACCATGCTCTCGAAGTTGATTCCTCACAAAAGAAACTGCTTCTGAGCTGAAATGTTAGGAAGAAGGTGAAGCTGATTTCTCTTCTCTTGAGAAACAATATAAGAAAATGACCATTTCTGTAATTTAGACCTGCTCATGTAGTCCCATAAACCATCAGATGCCAATACTATAAATTCTGCATCAGAGCCAAGTTGTACTTGATAAATATCAGGGCATGCAATTACCAAGTCTCTGTTGAGCTGTACACTGGAAGCAATCTATGTTAATTAATTTAACTGAACCAACTAAGGAAAGATAGATAAGACATGCATGAGATTACCAACCGAGAAGCAAATTTTTCAGACCATCTTCCTTCCTCAACCCCTTTTCTCAGCATTCTTCCACATGCAAGGGGCAGATAACCATTAGGAAACACATTAAGCAATAGACCATAAATAAGAAAAGTTAGCGCCTTTGTAACAGAACAAATAATACAGTGTTGAAGGACCATACTCATTCTTCTTTGTTTTGAATCTTATATCCCCAAATGCACGAGATACAGCAATGTCTCCACAAATTCTACCATTGACAATCTATAGACAAACACCATTAATAAAATTATAGTTATATTTATAGTTTATGGTTATACGATAAGCTTGGAGATAACACCTTAATATCAACAGAAATCCACAACTGTCCTAGTTCCTGTCACACGACAGGCTGCAGTATTTCCTTTGTGGCAAATAAATTATATTACATAGTGCGGTTTCCTTGGCCACCAATTTAAACAATGAAACAAGACAAGGTTACATGCCCTTCCAAACTTCAATTCTGTTAACATTCTAAGTTGCCAAAATTTCTAAATCAAATTCTTAGCTTCAATATATATAATAGTGAAATATTTGCCAAAACATGTGGGGCTCATTAAAAAGGAACAAGGAAAACACACCCATCCACCTGCTTCTCTTATTCTTTTAATTTCTTGAAGACTGGCTTTACTGTTCCCATAGGGTCGGTGGGGATTAGTCAGCTCTTCTGCTCTACCAGACCTGCTTAGAACCTGCATCAACAAGTGAAATTGGATGAACATCCAAAATATTTTCAGTTCCCAAGAGACTCTAAAGTCCAGACTTCTTGGAAACTAACTGAAAGGTAATTTTGGTTTTTCCATTAAGAGCTCAATTCAGATTAGGAAAGCAAGCACCACATCCGCAAGGATGTATAACACGTACCACAGATGAGTCACCTAGATGTGAAATGAGAAGCATATCATCTCCGACGAATATTGCAGTTGCTGTAGCGCCAGATTCATCTTCATCTCCATTCATTTCAAGCCTTTAAAAGTGAAACACTTTCTAAACCTTCAATGCAATAATACCAAATCTACAATCATATAGAGATTGCTCAAATCTTAAACATTTTGGTAGATTTTTGTTATGGCTTACCGTTTTAACAAACTTTTGTCGGCATTAACAAACGCCTCCTGTAATGCTGCATTAATGGCTTGGAAATCTTTTCTATCAGATAATAATCCACCTTGTAAAGCTGCAAGACACTCCTTGTACAGTTCATCCCTGTAGTGACGAACACAAACCGACAATTCAGAGCATACCTATGAATTGCGTAACCCAGAAGTAGTTGGTTTTTAGTATATAATTCATCTATTGGAGTAAGAAACAAAACGTGATCACATGTTCCTACAGCACAGTAAACGCGGACTGTATAGGTAACAAGATTTATAAACAAGGTTTTGATGGGAAGAATTCCACGGCAGTAAAATATTACAGAAAGCAAGACTGACCGTTGCCCCCACTGAAGATTCAATCACGTGATGCTTGGAAACATAATAAGACTAGGATATTATTTACACTCTAATGCTCATAAACTAGGTGACGTCACATGCTAGTCACATGAATGAATTCCCTTCATCATCTATATCTTATCCATTTTATTGGCATGAATTATGCGTATTTAATGAGCAAACAGAAAACTGATGGAAGTTTAATGACAGATTTCAAATGAAAATTATTTAAAACCGAGTGAAACTTTGTGGACCGATGGAGTAAAACATATTGTAAACTTCTACATTATTTCCAACAATTGTCCAAAATAATCAAGCTTGGCATCCAGCATCAATTTAAAGTTGTCCACTTTAACACAGCGTCAAGTAAATGATATATACAACAGGCATAGAAACAAGCAGGAAGAATTGGAAATTGGTATAAAAATACAAAATTGAAACTGGAATTAATGATATATGATTTCCCCTATTTTGTTAGTTGGGGTGGGGGGTTACAAAACCTGAGGAACTCGACGGAAGAGAATCCTCCATGGCCATCAAACACGGCTGCGAAAGAAAAGCCATGGAGGCCATCAGGACGAACAATAATGCCATCTTCCATTTCTTCGCGAAGACCCTGCAAAGCAATGGATCCCCATCGGGTGCCTGCCACGTCAGACAAAGACGACGCAGTATCGATGGCTATGGCGGAGCAGCAGCGGCCTCTGCAAGTATTGGCGACGGTGTTTCTACGGATGCTATTGTTGGAGTTGGAACGGCCATGGAGTTTGGTTACGAGTAATCTTTGGATGTGTGGGCTTGACAATGCCATTAGAGCAGAGAAGCGAAGGGAAGAGGGAGGGAGCTCTGGAGGATAAGCGAGAGCTATTGAAGGCCTCAGACTATTTTAGTGGCTCCGATTCTCTCAGAATCTGAGGAGATGGGATTCCACTTCGGATCTGGCTTCTCTTCTCAATCCGTTCTCATCCTTTTTTTTTTTTTATCTATCGGTAGATTAAAATCTTAACGGCGTAGATTTATCATATTATAAATAATAATTTTATCTTAAAAATTAAAAAGAAAAATTATACCTGATGCAAAATAAACCTAAACGATAAAAAGGGGGAAAGGATTGGAAGGTGTAGCGAAGAGAAGCAAAATCCTTTTATTCTAATGAAGCTTCTAGCGATAAGCCTGCTGCTAAATCCCCGTAATACTACTTTTTGGTCCGAGCTCTGTGGAACGTACTGCGTCAGCTTAGCTGATGACATTTTATAATAGGTTTGTTTTAATTAAAACCATTTACATGTAAGAAGGGATGAAGGGTAAATTATATGGTATATAAATAATAGGGGAAATTTCAGAAAAACACTTTCAAAATTTAAAATTCTCAAATCAATTATTTTATACTAAAATGAGTTGTACATTGTTGATTAATTGGAGTTGATACCTAAACTATTGTAGGAAACAAGACTTACATGATATTTGAATATTTTGAAAGTTTTTTTTTTCTAAAAAATACCTACTCCTTTTAAATCTTTTATTGGGCCGAGTTTTATATTGTTTTATTACAAAACTATTATTATTTCATATTTATAATGCTTAGCTTAATGTCAAGGTACAAAAATTGCTTGGGCTTATTGTTTTATAGAAATGAGAAATACTTAAATATTCCATGAATGTCATCTCATTTATATTTTGATTAATTAAAATATAACAACTCATCTTATTTTAATCTTATATAGTAGATGAGTCACCTGGAGTAATTCAAATTTTATGATTTTTAAAAAACAACAACTCATGGGAGGAAATTGTGTCTTTTGTTTTTTTAAATTATGAAGTTTATGTTTTTCAAAATTATAAAGTTTGAATTTATTCATATGACTTATCTGCCATGTAGAATTAAAATAAGATGAGTTATTATATTTTAATTAGTCTAATTATAAATGAGGTGGCGCTCCGAGAGTATGTAAGTATTTCTCTTATAGAAATACTTACATACTATATCATCTAAACTCTGTCCAATAAAAACATAACAGATCAGTTTATCTTAATCCTTAGTTAGCTGATGACTCGTCTAAAATATTACATCGTTTTGTTTTTAACATGTTTTTTCTTAAAAACATTATTAAGAAAAATAAGATAAAATTTAAATTTTTTCAGCTGAGTTATCATCTAATTAGAATTAAAATGATCTAAATTATTATGCTTTCATTGAATAGAGTTTTGATAACGTGGTATTCTTAGAATATATAAGTTTTTTTCATTGATCTATTTCAATTAGAACCTTATTTGGTTGCACAAACAATGATGTCTCTTTCTCTTAAGCTCCTGTAATAAAAAAATAATCTAGCCTATGTGGAGTAATATTTTATACAGATTAATATTTTTAAGCTGTGTCTCTTTGTGAGACCATAAATAAAAATAATGTTTGAAACTGGAGGTAGAAATATAAAATCATAATTTTAATTTTACATGATATATTGATTAAATAATATCTATAATAAATTAGAGTTCAAGTTTAACTAATAAGCTCTTAATCATTTAGACAAAATCAGAGATGGGCTAGACTGGGTAAGACTTAGTATGTATTTGAATTAGCTTTTAAGAATAACTTTTATGATTTATAAGATAAATATATAAAAAAAAAATTTATATTAAATTACACAAATCTAAATTTAAAACCTAGATTTAAGAAATTCCTAAACACTCACTTAAAGAAATGCATGGTGTATAGAAAAGCACGGACAAGGGAGTGGTGAGTAACGAATGGATTGGGTCAGAGGGAGGACCCACCCAAGCTGATGTGGCGAAATGTGAGATTTGGCACTCCCAAGCAGATTCCATGATTTGGGAGTTTTGTCCTTTCCACTAGCCCAAAAGACCAGCATGTCCATGCTTTGACAGTGAGAGAGGGAGAGGTTACAGACCCAATAGCATGAAATTGTAAAACTAAAAAATGTTCGTGGGCTGGGTTTCAGTTTCACTCCAACTCCCTGAACGGACAAAAGACAGACCTAACTTGTTGGGGCGGGTCGAGCGGGGCTTGGTAAGAGAACAGTAAGAATATTCAAAATTATAAAACGTAATTTTGTAAAAAATATTATCATTACCTCTAATAACATTTGATTAGAGAACAGTACTCCCTTAGTCCTCAATATACGATGTACTTGGGGAGTTGGTATTCGTCTTAAATATGATACATTGTTTTTATATTTGTCAGTCTCTTCTTAAATTATCCACATGGATGCTCCATTGACAAAATCAAGGAGGAGAGAGAATTATGGAATTAAGGAAGATAATTAAGATATTTTAAAAGACAAAAGACAAACCTAACTTGTTGGGGTGGGTTGAGCGGGGCTTGGTAAGAAAACAGTAAGAATATTCAAAATTATAAAACGTAATTATGTGCGACAGCCAAAAAAATATTATCATTACCTCTAATAACATTTGATTAGAGAACAATACTCCCTTAGTCCTCAATATACGATGTATTTAGAGAGTTGACGTTCGTCTTAAATATGAGACATTGTTTTTATATTTGTCAGTCTCTTCTTAAATTATCCACATGGATGCTCCATTGACAAAATCAAAGAGGAGAGGGAATTATGGAATTAAGGAAGATAATTAATATATTTAAAAAAAAATATCATATCAGCTAATTCAACTAATTTTTTTAATCTAATCAAATTAAGTAAATATATAGTATATTAAGAACAAAATGAGTATGAAGTTTCGGCCTACACAATATGTCAAGCCTCACCGGCCCATGTATGACTTATGGCAATATTGGTAGGGAGCATACTCTATTTATTTATTTGGAAAACACTTTGTTTGAGGTATGTTTGAGTTCATGTTCGTAGAGTATGTTTATGTAAGTCGGAACAATTTTTTTTATATATTTATCTCATATACCACAAATTACATCAGGAAATAAGTTTCTATTGCTAATTTAAACAGGCACTTGTTCATTTGGAATACAAATGGCACGATTAAAATCATGCAAAATAAAACAACTTAAGCCAAAGCACTTAGAGCTCGTTTGGTTCAACCTCATTGCATGCTTGCAATGGTAATCATGATTGCATTATCAAGATAAGAGTGTTTGGTTGCTCTATAGCATGGTAGTAAGGTTTACCACGGTAATGATGATTACAAAAAAATTGGTAATCCTCATTCATACCTCCCCCCTATGAATCCTTATTACCATCCCATTACATGGTTTAAAAAGTCAAATTTATCCTTGAGTTTCCAGTGTCTTTATTTTACTTATCTCATTTCACTTATTGTATCATGCCACAACTGCCACCGCCACTGCCTCCTCCTCCTCCGCCGCCGCCGCTGCCATCACACGCCTACCGCCACCACCATTACCTCCTCCGCCCTCGCTACTTGCCTACCGCCACCACCACCACCTCCTACTCAGCCGCTGCCGCCACCTCCTCCTCCTCCACGACTGCCACTGCTACCACCCGTTCGCCGCCACCGTCACATCCTCTTCCTCCTCCACCACCATGGTCATCGCCGCCACCCTGCCCTCTGCCACCTCCACTACCACCATCACCTCCTCTGTCGTCGTTGCCGCCGCCACCTCCTCCTCCGCCACGACTGCCACCCACTCACCGCCGCCTCCTCCGCCGCCGCAACCACGACCTCCTCATCTATCGCCGCCGACTCTTAACTTCTTTTTTTACAAAGATTATATTGAGGGTAAAATAGACTTTGTGTAATATATTAATTTTAAATAATTGTTAAAATATTAACTCATTGCACCTTACTTAAAAATCAAACTAAACATTAACCCTGTAATTGATATTGCAATGCATTACCATTACGTCGTATTATACTACACTGCAAGGTGTAGTGGGATCGAACCAAATGGGCCTTTATTAATTTTTTTTTTAAGACCAAAACCATAGCAGTTAGTAATAAACCCTTACATTCTAGAGGTTTGAGCATTATACTGCCTATTTAGATTAGCGATATAGACTATATTTTCAGCATGATTTAAGTTATACGAGATAAGTTTGTAAAAAGAGTTTTGTCTTAACTTGTGTGAACGTATTTTTCTAACACTTTCTCAGATAGGGCCATAGACGGTGGGGTCGAACTAATTACCTATCATAATTAATTTGACGAGGTAACCAATCAATACATTTGTTCACTAAATTGTGCATAATGAAATCTCTAATATTTTCTACATGGATAATAAGAGGATGGTTTAAGTGTTATTGCAAATGGCGGGGGAAAAGGCAGTGTTGTTGTAAATGGAGAGAATCACACCGACCTTAATAAAAATTATAGGAAATAATCTTGTCATACATAATATTCCTCCACTGTTTATTATAGAATATATTTGAAGAGTTGACATTGATATTAGATATAAGACATAATTTTTATATTTATCAATATTTTCTTAATTTACTCTCTATTGATGTTTCCTTAATAATAATAAAAAAAAAAATAGAGAATTAAATAAAATGATTAAAATATTATAAAAAATATATATTATATTAACTAACGTCAATAATCTCCTTAATATAATCAAATTAGTCACATAGTAACATATCTTATATTAAAGACATGGGGAAGTATTGACCATCTCGGGATCTAAGCATATGTGTGAGGGATGAGGCCTGCCACGGTTTCTCTCTCTTTTTTTCTTAGTTTTTATTTATTTCGTCAACTCTATATAATTAAACTATATGTAAAATCAAGTCAAGTAATATTAACCACTCATAATTTAAATGATTACGAATAAACACTGGCAAAAGAAAAGAATATTCGTAATAGAAACTCAATGCGCGCAAACAATTGATACGCTAGGTGCATGTTTGACAATTTATGAACCATGATTTTAAAAATTATTTTTTATAGATGGAGATAAAACTCTTCTCATATATTTATATCAAAAAATGTAAAAATTATTCTCAAAAACTAATTCAAGCACTCATTTAGGCTCATAAAACCAACTTAAATAGTGTGTTAAATTCTGGTTTTAAGCTCAATTACTCTTTTTTCAAAAAATCATCGTCAATTTACTAACATGTCAATCTGATTTTTTTTTTTTTTTTGCAAAACTACATTATTTATAATCCATATTTAATCTCATGTGTTTGGTATCATTTATTTTTGGATAATAAATTCTTATTACGCAAGTCGAGATAAAATTTCTCTCACATATTTATCTTATATATTATGAATCACGATTTATAAAAATTTATTACCTAAAAATAAACTATCCCAAATTAGTATATAAAAATACGGTGTAAATGTACAGTGGTTAACCCGAGTGGAAACGCTGTCGCATCTTGAATGCTTTTTAGCTTAGATATACTATATATATTAGTAGTACGAAGCACTGAAGTAACCAAAGAGTCTCGACTCTCGAGCTGATCTTTCTTCATACGGCTTCAAGTTTCAGGGGCTCAAGCTATTGGGGTTTCTGTCTATCTTTCTAGGGTTCCAGCTCTTCAAGATTTCGGTACGACCTGGTGGACCATCGGAAATACCGTAATTATAAACTGAGACCGCTCTTAGTAATCAATCTCCCTGGAAGCCCTAGTTTTAGACGAACAAGGATAAGGATAATCAAAACCTCTGGACCTAAAATTTCCCCGGCAATAATGCCTGGATATTCCCGACTGCATACAGGAAGGGCTTGAATTTCCTTGTCCCTTGGACAATTGTTGTGAAGTTTGAACTTTGAACTTCGAAGTTTGAGATGGAGAGGTCTAGATCTAAGAGGAACTACTACTATGACCAAGAGTATGACTCAGAGACCTTGGCTAGGACCAGACCTCGGTATAATCACCACTATGCAAGTAGTACCCACCGTCATCGTGGTGGCGGCAGTGGTGCTCGACCTAAGGCGCAAGACTCATCTTTAACGGTGACCACAAGTTACCGCATTTTGTGCCACGATATCAAGGCTGGTGGAGTAATTGGCAAGTCAGGTAGCATTATAAAGTCTATTAGACAACACACCGGCGCGTGGATCAACGTGCACGAGCTGATCCCTGGTGATGAAGAGCGAATCATAGAGATTTCTGACACGCGCCGGCGAGACCCAGAAGGCCGAATGCCATCGTTCTCGCCGGCGCAGGAGGCCTTGTTGTTGATTCATGAGAGAATTCTTGAGAGCGATGCTGCGTTTGGGATTGGCGAAGAGGAGGAGGATTATGGGGGCAGGGGAGGCGGGAGCAGCAGCCGAGTCGCCACTAGACTGGTGGTGTCCAGAATGCATGTGGGGTGCTTGTTGGGCAAAGGAGGGAAGATTATTGAACAAATGAGAATTGAAACCAAGACACAGATTAGGATACTTCCTAGAGATCACAACCTACCTCGTTGTGTTTCCATGTCTGAAGAAATTGTTCAGGTGCAAGAGAGTTGGAGCTTTACAACTGATACTTTTTAAATCGCATGCATGCTGAATGCCGAACTTTGAGTTTCAGTATTTTGTTTTTGAAAAATGCATCCTTCTGTGCTGAAATTGCAGTATCGACTCCACTTTGATTTGGCCACTCATGGCTGTTCTTCTGCTTTTGGGGGTTAACCAGGACTTTAGAACCGAAGAGATAACGGGTTACTCCCCGGATAGGATGGCCTTTCACATTCACATTCCCAGTCTGTTTTCTTCGTTTTTGGTCCCTAAAAAATAACGGCTTTTCATAAATTAACGAGAAAAGGAAGGAGCTATTAATCGTTGGCTGATTTTAGCGACGTTATGAATGGCATTTGAAGCTACTTTTTCTTTCGGCTGAAGAGCTGGAAAGGTGGAACAATATTCAACTTCAAAACTATGTGGCATTCTTTCTCCAGTTCCTAAGTCGACTGACTGATAAAAATATACCATTCTTTCTTCAAAACTATGTCCTGTCCGTCCTGGATAATAGGCTGCATTTCAAAGGTTTATTGCATTAGCAACTACTTTTGATTTTGTGTTGGATCTTGTGCTTCTATCATAATTTGGTTAACTTGGATAGATAAAAAAATGTGCTCATTGCTGATGACGTAATCAGTATCATATGGAGGTATCCTGCATCTAGAGACTTGCCTTGGTTACTTGCTGTATTTCAAGTTGAAATGATATTATTCCAGTAGTCCCATCCGTATAGGCTTGTTGATAAAATCAACTTTGTCATTCATATCATTCCTTCCTGATGAAATGCTTATATCATGAAAACAGTTAAGCAATCCTAGGTTGTTTTTTCTCTTTTCCAAGGGGATCAACCTATAAATGCATTAATGAATTGTGCTCCCGGTTTTTCATAGTTGACTATTTCAGCTGTCTCTGAACTTGTGGAACTGGAAGCGTTTGGGGGCACTCTGCTTCTTTTTTGTTCTGATTTTAAGCATTGTACATGTTGTTTGCATGCATAATTTTTTCTAGGCCATTAAAAAAGGAGGCTCTGTATGCTGATTGCCTATATTATTTGTTGAATTTATGCATGCTAAATTGCTAATGTTGACATCAATTTTTCTGTTTAAAGGTGATGTGCTTGGTTTTGTTTTACTTGTCTCTATTGAGTCTGTATCAGCAATCAGGTGAACTTAAGGGGATGAATCATGACGCCAGGCCATTTTAAAATATGATGTGATTTCCCTTCAACTTACTCATGAAAACACTTTTAAACAGAACAATATTGTTAATGATACCATATTGCCATTCCCTGTGCAGGTTGTAGGTGATGCAAATGCTGTAAAGAATGCTATAGTCCTTATATCATCACGCTTGAGGGAAAGCCAACATCGTGACCGCAGTCATTTTCATGGACGAGCACATTCGCCAGAGCGTTTTTTCCCTCCAGATGATGATTATATACCTCACGGGGCAGCTCGCAGATCCTCTATGGATGGGGCAGCTTTTGGATCACGAATATCTACTGCCAATATAAGAAGCAATAGCTATCAGTCATTAGGTTATACAGTGGAACCTGGGGCCCCTCCTGTAGCCGACGATGCACAACCCCTTTATGGTGAAGACCTCATTTTCCGGATTCTTTGTCCGCTGGACAAAGTGGACCGTATTATAGGGGAATCAGAAGGATTTGTAGAGTTCCTTCAAACTGAAGTTGGTGTTGATGTTAAGGCAGATGATCATGTGGTTGGTTCAGAAGAGCAGATAATCATAATTTCTTCGGATGAGGTGCTTCCCTTTTCTGTCTCTATATCCTGTATTAAAAATGAATATTCTTAAGTTCGCTGGTAAAAGGGAGTGGGACAACACTCTGCTATATCTGCCCTTATTGGTTTAGTAGTTGTAAATGAAACCTTTGTAAATGCATTTTCAACATATTCTCCACACAGTGACATCTATCCTGCTGCTATTAGTTTGCTCCAGTAATACATCTCAATTGTTAAAGGTTCTAACTGTCCTTTTTATTTTGTACAAGGGTCCTGATGATGAGCTGTTCCCGGCTCAGGAAGCTTTGTTGCATATTCAAACACGCATTGTTGATCTTGAGCTAGATGATGACAACATTATAACCACCAGGCTTGTTGTTCCATCGAGCGACATTGATTGTTTAGATGGAAGAGATGTATCACTATTAGAGATAAGTAGACTCACTGGCACAAATATTCAAATTCTCCCCAGGGAGCAGTTACCTCCCTGTGTTGCAAAAAATGATGAGCTGGTCCAGGTTTGTCATTTTAGCTACTGCCTGCACTAATATCCAATTAGATTCCTTTAGCCATTGTGGTCAAATAATGAAAATTGAACTTTATAACAATGGCCAATCTTATCTCTCTAAGCAATAGATATGGTGCATATGCATGACATAGCTCTCCTCAAGAAATGATTTATAGTCTCTATTAGAAAATTGTCAATATACGATACCAAACCATTGCATAGGCATGGCACATGAGCATTAGGATTCCAAACATTTGCTTCCTTAAGCTAAAACAAACGCCTGGTATTCAAATTATGCTTTCTCGATTCTTAATTACGCTTATATTGTCTTCAACAGATTGTAGGTGAGATCAAAGCAGCTCGAGAAGCTATTCTTGAGGTGACATCAAGACTAAAAAATTATTTGTACAGAGATTTCTTTCAAAGGGACGCTGCACTGTCATCTGCCTCAGTACCTAATACGGAGATATCTTCTTCCAGTAACATGGCTCCAGTTCATGAGACTTACGCTGGCTCTGAAACTCCCATAACCTATCAGAATGTGCAAACTGTGACAGCTGCACTTCCCTTAAAAGTAATTATCTTGATGCATTGGCAAATTTTCGTTCCCTCTTCATTGTCACCTTTCCTGGCTCATCTGATATTTGAATGATTGGGAGATCCACCAGTCGTTCTTTTTCCTTCCCTGAAAATAATTTGTTGGTATATCGTACATGGAAACTTCTTTCTCAGTGGTTTAGTTCCTTGGCAGGAAACATAATGCATGAGGTGTTTTTTTTTATTATTGAAAAATATATAATTTTTACAGGAAATGAAATGCTTTGGTTTTCTGGGTGATGTTTGAGTATTCTTTGAGTGAGTTGGAAGGCTGGGGTTTTATCTTTTCCTATTTATTACTATTTCAGTTGTGCAGTGAGTTAGGTTGTCAATAACAAAATGAATTAGGCATTACCCAAAAAAAAAAAAGAATTAGCCACCGTATCAACATTAGTGGAAATGAAGTATTTGAATTTTTATTAATCCACAGCTGATTATGGAGTGAATTTTAGAAAATCCAATTTTAGTTTGTCTGGCAATTTATTTAAGTGCATTTCACTCTCATCTGTTCCCTGTAATTTAGAGGCTCCACGTCCTATTGAAGAAATGACTGATAGCTTCCCCCAAATTGTGAACAATAATTTTTCTCTTAATGTATTTAACTCTCCTTTTTTAAAAAGGAAACGGGAGGATCTAGCACAGAGACAGGAAAGCAGAAAGAAGGTGATCGCCGTGATGATGTGATTAGTAGTTTGAATAGGTAACTGAACCCTTCATTTATTTAGGATGCGATGTTGCATGATATAGCATCGAATCACATCTAGGATCTTGTTCTATATTTAGTGGGATGGTGCAGCAACTTGCGGATCTCACATTAGTTCTGTCCTTTTCCATCACCCTCTATTTTATTTATTTACACGTTTACTTGCTTATTTTATTATTGAAATTTGGTTTTCTGTTTTGTATCTGTGGTTAGGATCTCTGTACCACTTCCACTTGTCACTAGAAGTACACTTGAAGTGGTCATACCGGAGTACGCAGTTCCAAAGCTTACAGCAAAGTCCAAAAGCAAGCTTGCTCAGATAAGTGAGGTGTGTGTGACTGAATCTCAGTTCCTTATTTCAATAATTGGTAACTATTACGGGCTGATCCCATTCCGCACAGTTGATGCAGTGGGTGTCATGCTTACTTTTATACTATTGCCTCACCTCTGACATCAGCAAGGAATTCTTTTAAAGAAACTCTTATAAACATTTTAGTTCCTTTGACATTCGAAATGAGACCCTGCCACTGAATAACTTGATTGGAGTTGCTCTTTTTTATTCTTATCCAGTTTCAAAGTGTACCTATGATCATACCCAAAGGAATTTTGTTTCTTTTTTGGGTTTAAGAGTTAACAAACAAAATCATCAATGACTTTTACAGCAACTTTTGCTGGCTTGAATATTTATTCTGGAAACCGTATCTTGTTTTTTTATGGGAGCAGTTGTCAGGAGCCACTGTAACACTTGTAGAGGATAGGCCAGAGGAGACACAAAAGATTATTCGGATATCCGGTACTCCAGATCAGGCAGAGAGAGCTCAGAGCTTGCTCCAAGGATTCATTTTGAGCAGTAAGTATGCTTCTTGGTTTTTAAACAGCCGTATATGGAATTTAAATTCACTGAACAACTGCTGCTTCGATGTCTTACAGCACAAGAAGATGGGCCCTAATTGATGGCTATAACCGAAGCTGATTGGATGAACAGGACAGAATAGTGACATTGATTTAGTGTGTAGGGCATTTTGTTCCCTGCTCTCGATTGGGTTTCAATAGCCGTAAAAGATTGCTGTTACGAAGAGTTGAGAATGACATTCTCTCGGAGAAGGACTTCACTGTAAATGTAGTTCAGCAAGAGCGTCTTTAGATTGCTGTAGTGTTGATATTTTCGGCAAGAATATGCAAGTGCAGAAGAGCGTCTGTTGGCGGTTGTACTGCCTCGGTGGTGTTTTGCTTGTTGATAAGGTCAAATCGAGTTTGAGCTACAAATTTCTTGAGAAGATCTGCAAAATTAAGATATCACAATGCCCCAACCAAGATGGGGTTGACGCGGTTAGCGTAAAAGTGTATTCATTTGAAGTTACATTTGGCCAAAAGATTTTTCCTGAGTCATTGAACGAGGCAAGGAAAAATAGGAGCACGCCTCCTCTTACTGCCCTGTTCTTGTTCCTGTTGACTGACGATGATTTTATAAAATTTCGGTTGTTAACTACCATACCATATTTGACATGCTTTTATTTTAGCTTATCTTATCGCTTCATTTCCTTGTGTTGTCAAAGGGCCCTGCTATATGCTTTAAACGCCCAGGTAGAGCTACGAAGGTGCGGGACCCCACCTGTATTGTGATATTGTCACATCGTTTTCCTGAACTACGTGTAACCACCTGGTCTTTTTGCGCCAACATAGCTTGAGCACGAGTTAATAATTTATTCCGTTGATTCATATGATTTAAAAAGGGGAAAAAAAAATTAGAAGCGTGAGTCAAGGAGAAGAAAAGTCAAAATAATGGTAGTGTAAAATAAAAAGAAATGATATGAATATAATATACTACGTATAACGGATGCAGCAGATGATGGAATCTGATCCACAAGTACAAAGAATAGAAACAACGACCACACGTATTGGACAAGGCTGGAGGCTGAATTGTTTGTATATTTTGTTGTTTTGGGTATCCTCCAAACAATTACTCGCTGCCTAGCTGGAGCTTTTACATCCTTATCTGGTGGCCGCTCCTCATCTTCAGATCTTGCCTTCTCACTCACACGTTATGCCAAACCTGTTATTTGAGAGTTTGCTTCCAATGGCTGTCACTTTCATCGCTTACATATTTATGCCCCCATCTCGTTTTCACGCTCTTCATTATGAGTATTCTAATTTTAATAACATTTTTAGGGATTTTCGTCTTCTTAGTTCTTCCCCAAGGGAGTCCACCCCTGTGGACAAAGCATGACGTAAGTGCCGGAGTGTGTTGTTTTATTTATATTTTTAAATTTTTAATAAAAATCCAAATCATAATTTACTTCTTCTCATCCTACGTGGCCCCAACTTCTTTCAATCCGCCACGTGTTGGCGCTAAAGTTCATCCTCTTCCTATATAAACGCACGTCATACACGTTCCGAAATCTCTCTACTCTTCTTCATCTTTCCTTGTCATCCAAATTCGACGGCCAACCAGTTCCTCTCTCGTTGCCCACCTTTACACTCACCCACCGACTGAACCATGCCGTATTGTTGCGCCGGAGCGCGGCTAGCCGCTGCCGACGACAATGTGGTCAAGTTATTTTACAGAACATACGGTCACGGACCCACCAAAGTCCTCCTCATCATAGGTCCGTCTTCTCATTAACTTCTTGTTCTTTTTCTTCCCTCATTTGGATTTCGTCTATTTTCTTAGCCCCATTTTTTACTGCCTCTCTCAACTTATGGAGATGCAACTGTTTGATCGTCAGGATTGGCCGGGACGCATGAATCCTGGGGACCGCAAATCGAGGGACTGACGAGAACCTTCACTCCAAACAACGATGAAACCGAGGAAGAACGATGCCGATGCAGCTATCAGAGTAGTTATCGTGGCATTCAGGTCTGTGCATTTGATAACCGCGGCGTGGGTCGGAGCTCCGTGCCAACTAAAAAGTCCGACTATACGTGAGTTTCAACCTTCATGTTCGAGCAAATTTCCGTTTTCATCTCATGTAACTGAAGTTCATATGATTATAATGATTATGTTTGAAAGGTTTGCTTAGTTAAATGATTCCCATTTTGTGTTTCTCTACTCAGGAATCCAAGCATTGGTTCAGTCGATCTCTGTTATTAAATTTAAACGCTCTAGTTATGATTAAATTATTTGGATTTGGCTTTTCACTCTCCAATACAGATAAAAGGAAAACAAACTTGTATAAAAATCAATCACATGTCTTTATACTTGCAGCTCCTCTTAGTATACTAAAAGAAGTGATTGTTTCAACAAAATAACAAATTAACATATTTCTAGCTGATAATTTGTACGTATTACAGATAGTTATTTATAGGGAGAAACCGCCGCGATCGGAGTGGTTTTATCAGACATATTTGGCCTTGGCTGTTGTGGAATACTACATGTGTTCTTGATTTTGTTTTCTATTTTTTTTTTAGTGATGTTTTTTTCCCTTGAAATTTCTGTTGCCGAAGGATGTGAATTTTAACTTAAATTCGGTGATTGTTACTGCAGAACCAAGATAATGGCGAAGGATGCAATAGCTTTATTAGATCACTTAGGGTGGAGAAAAGCCCATGTTTTTGGGCATTCGATGGGTGAGATATCTTTTATCTGTAATTTACTAATTTTCTTATGAAATATCTAGAGTAGGTCTCTGCATTATAAATTTTACATGGTTAAAAACTTAAGATGACCATGACTCAACTCAGATCTCTATTCTTGGCGGACTTCAAGCATAGTTGTAGTAATTCTTAACCCTCTTCAGCTGCTTTCCTGAAATTGGGTTGAGGTAGATAAATATATTGTTTAGCTCAATCTTACTATTTAACAGAATTGGTTGTCATTCGAACTTTCACGAAGAGGGGGGAAATAATAACTTTTTGTAACTTGAAAAGTTGGATTAGTTTTGGTTGATATGAGTCTCTCAATATTAAAACAGGAGCTATGATAGCTTGTAAACTAGCAGCAATGGTGCCTGATAGAGTTCTCTCATTGTCGCTGCTCAATGTGACGGGCGGGGGATTGGAATGCTTTCCAAAGGTATACATCTTTAAACGATTCTTTGAAAGTGCCCATTACCTTGATCTTTTATTTTTGAAGAATATTGACAATGTTTCTGTAATACGATCACAATTATCCAGTTGTTCTACAGTTCTACCATATGGGAAACATTATTGTTGTAATTCTGTTACATTACAAAGTCACATCGTACTTGTACTTCTAATCATCAACTCAGTTCAGCATACCCTTTCCTTATCCTGACCCTATTGTTATTAGTCAAACTCTATTTAGAGTTTTAGACTGTCTTTGTAAAAAAAGGAATTATGCAGCTTTTGTATATTGTTGCTGTAGATCATTTGTCAGTAAATGGCTTGATAATGGATGTGGGATGAAGCATTTTGTTGATTAACATTCATTCGTATGTGATATTAAGCACCAGACATTCCTATTGAGATTAAGTGCTCAAGAAGTCATAAGACAAAAACGAAAGTTCGTTTCCATTTATTCACATCCATACCAGTGCATTCAATTAGTTATAATTTGCCGACTCTATGTCAATTGTTCTGTCTTTTTGCAGTTTGACCGACAAACACTCTCCATAGCTTACCGTTTCTTGAAAGCCAAGACTCCTGAGGAAAGAGCTGCCGTTGACTTGGAAACCCACTACACAAAGGTGAAACATTATACGTTTTGTTGATTATTTCCTAATAACAAGTTTTCTCCCTGGCTATAGTCACCCAAGCTGTAGTCATATCTTGTAAACTGTGAAGTGAATCTGCATCTGCTGATGTCATTCTGCATAGTGTCTTGTTCTCTCCACCTTTGTAGACTTGATATAAATTGATTCATCTCCCTAGGATGAATCATAAATAAAATTTTTATGTATATACGCAGGAATATCTTGAGGAGTATGTTGGAACCAGTAAGAGGAGAACAATCTTATTTCAGGTAAGGTATATTAAATTAATCCATTTTAAATAATAAGCATTACAAGCAGGTGCTTATTCTGCTTTAGGATTCCTACTTTCCTGCTGCGAGCAAGTGTTTGCTACTTCAGTTAAACAGTAACGAACTGCAAACTTAAAATTTTTAATAGAAGACAGAACTTATGTAGCTAGTTGTAGTTAATGCGTTATAATTAAATGGTGCAGATTGACATACCATCATGACTTGTATGAAATAAACGCTTGTGCATATACTATAGGAATTGAAATTTCATCTTTAAGCACACTATTTGTTTGATGGATTGATGTACCATCGTGTTTGTTGTTCGTGAAACAAAAAAGATATGCATTTACTACAGAAATCTATCTTTTAAACAATTTGTTGTTCTATACGATTCTCTTTGAAGTTTAATTTAATGTAACAATTAATAGTGGAACTTTTTTTGGAGGTCACGAAGAGCGAAACTTTGATGTCTTGTGATTAGGTTATCATCATTTAAGTGATTAATCAGTACTGTTCTTGATTATTATTCAGAGTCTTTACCTAGAATTATTTCTTACTCAAATTGACGATTCTCTCAGCAATATGTCAAAGGTATATCAGCAACTGGGATGCAATCTAATTTTGGTTTTGAGGGCCAAGTCAACGCATGTTGGACACATAAAATTACTCAAACAGAGGTTGAATTGATCAAATCTGCCGGTTTTCCTATTGCAGTCATTCATGGCAGGTGCATAGGCTTAATATGATTTATGTTATTTATTACACACACAAATTAATCCTGCGGCTCATGGACTGGCTCATTGCATCTCTAATGATGCGGTATTCCTTAATATGATTCAGAGTACACACACACACAATGCACTTTGTAGTTTTAACTTCAAATTGACTTGATGTTTTCTGTATCTCCAGGCATGATATTATTGCTCAGATATATTATGCTAGAAGACTTGCAGAGAGGCTGCAACCAATGGCTAGAATGGTGGAACTTCATGGAGGTCATTTGGTGAGCCATGAGAGGACTGAGGAGGTATCATTTTCTTGTAAATTATGTGCAAGGAATCGAATTATTGCATAGACAGTGAAACTGGCATTTTGGATCGTAACTTCTGCGTAGAATCAATATTGGCATTATTTGATTATACATGATATTGGAGATGAAACAGGAAATTGCAAATTACAGGTCAATCAGGCTCTTCTAGACTTGATTAAGGCATCCGAATTGAAGATCAACGCACACGATTGGAGTAATTTGCCAAAGAAAAACTCCGGTGAGTAATCTTTTTTTTTTTTTTTTTTTTGCCTCAAGAAAAAATCATACTGGCCTCTGCATTTGAGCATGGGTCAATTGCTAATTTACTTATTTCTCAACAGCTCCATGCCTGCTCTACTTCTTCGTCTTTTTAATGCG
Source organism: Inga laurina (assembly GCA_963855925.1). Taxonomy (NCBI): domain Eukaryota; kingdom Viridiplantae; phylum Streptophyta; class Magnoliopsida; order Fabales; family Fabaceae; genus Inga; species Inga laurina. The sequence goes on from OY979704.1 coordinate 1,688,115, forward strand.
ATCTAAAATATACACTGATATTTTGCAGGGGCAGAGAAAAAGGTGTTAGTTTCTAAAACTGACGCTCACGTTGGAAGCAATGTATCACTGATGAGTCGCTTAGCGGAAAAGCTGCAGCTCTGCCTATTTTACCTCTTTGATCTCCTTGTCTTGCCAATTGAAAGTGGAAGAAAGCTCCTAGAAGGCTTAAAACCAGTTCGAGTTGGAAGTTCCCCCTCTTACGTTTACCAATGATCTTATTCTTCAATGGGTAGGTGCGGGTTGTTTTTCTAGCACAGTACTCATTAATTACAAAAAGGCACGTGATTTATGACAGATAGAATTGGCATATGGTGAAGATGAGGCTGGATATACGGCGTCGTTTATTCAATGGGGGAAATGGAAATCCAAGTGTAGCTTAATTTTGGTTTCCTCAGAGTTCTAATCTAGCCCCATCCTTGCACAAGAGGATGATTTCCCGGCCCTTGATTGCGTACAGACCTGCATGGTCCTTCTCCTCCAATATATACTAATGGAAAAGGAAGAAGAAGATTCACTGTCTTCTTCCCCCCTTCTTCAATCATATCTATGAACAGATTGCAGCTCAGCTCTTCAAATATTATTACTGAGCCAAATCAGAAATTCAGAATGTATTTATTATTGTAATATTAAATTAGGCCACATATATTTATTATTGTACGAGCATAAATGAATGAATATAAATCCTGTGACGCACAGCAAAAGACGAAGCCATCAATGCAAAACCATCTTTTTAAACACGAGAAGCATGATGAACTCCGAAGGAAGTTATCAACGCTAAGCGCTTGTTTATATTGATTACTCATTCTATATTTGGTGTTGAGATTAATTATAAACTGTTGAGACAAAACTCCTCTCACATACTCACCTTATATACCGTAAATCACGATTGAAAAGTTATTTTTAAGCATTCTAATTACTGTTCCAAACGAGCACAGATAATAAATAAATGCAGCTGGAGAGAAGAAAAGGATAAGTATGGAGTGTAAACATGTCATCCACAAGTTTCACAAGAAGAAGAGAACCTGCTGGGGACTTGTTACGATTTCTAGGATCAGATCATGGTGATCTTCGCTTGAAGAGCCTTCAAAGGCTAGGTTTGCCTGCAGCTAGGAGAGAGGCAGTAAGAAGCATAGAACATACTTGATATGCCAACGAATGATATATACCTCTTATGAATGAGACCATGTCACTCTTCAAACACCAAAAATTCCGCTGGAATATACTGTTATGCTTCTTCATCATATCTTTGTTGATCCATTATCTCCTTCCTCGCATCCGGATCCCCTGGAAGGCTGTTCAGCTCTCAATTTGCACCGTTCAATTGATCTGGCGCTCCACGTCCTGCTACGTCATTTATTTCTTTTGCTCCCTGCCAATATCTATCGTAATTACCGTCTTCTGGAGACATAAAATGAGACACCAAATGGGCCAAGCGCGCGGCTTTAGCATATTGGGCTTTCTCCTTCGACTATTGGGCCAAACATGTACATTAGAAAATTTCCCGATGGGTCTTATATACAGATTTGTATTTGATTTCATGATTTGCTTGATCGTGTTGCTATCAAATTTCTGCAAACTGGTATTTGATTTTACAATTATATTAATTCATAGGCTGTTTCGATTTGGGATTAAGTTGATCTGGTTTGCCGTAGATATTGATACAGACACCCAAACATACTCGACGTCGATTTTCTGAGACACCCCCCAAAAAAACTTCGGCTCTTTCTTCTTCCACTTGCAGCGCAAAAGGAAAGAGAAATGAACCGAAACTCCAGAGCAAGTTTGGATTACAACGAAAAGTACATTTTTAATCACTTTTGCAACTTACAAGATAAAACTCTCACATTAACTAGCACATATAAGAGTATACTATCTATTTTTATTAATAAAAATGATGAAAATCAAAATAACATTAAGAACTGAGCTGGGAACATTGGTTAAAAATAAGGGGAGAGGAGGACAGAGAAAAAATAACGTATAAAATGATCGATAAATATTCAGTTATCTCCAAATTTATACAGAAGGCACCATTCCTTTTGCATTAGATTATGCAATTATCAGTACTCATCCAAGTATGTGTATAGCATCTCATCCTTCTTCGATTTGCGTTTGCTAAGCAGGGCCTTCAGGAAACGTTTACCTTTACTGGGGTTCTGTTCTCCGTCTCTGCCACTGTCTCTGTCTCTGTCTCTTTCAGCAGATAATCGCATTGAAGCTGATTTGCGAGGCTCGGAAGGGTACTGATACAAACATTTAAAAAAAAAAAAAGCAATCAAACCAAGCATATCTACGATTATATGTCATCAACTAAATGAAGTACATCAAGGTGGGGAAAGGCCTACTACTCACCCATCTTTTTTCAATAGAAGGAGTAGGTGTGGTCGGTCTGCTTTTGTTTGGAGTAGCTGGTCTGCTAGACTTTGGTGTTGTAGGCCTACTTGAAAGAGATCCACTGCGGAATAGTGGAAATCTGTGAGGTGAAACCGACCTCTTCTCTGCGGTGCACGTAAAGATTGATTCAATTATATGCAAAAATTCACCAAGAAATAAACGAGAAAGGAAGGAGGTAAAATAACAACCACATGCACCATAAAATGTCATATCACTATACGTGTGTAGTACCTGCGTCTCTTTTTGGAAAAGTGGAAGTACTTGAAAAAGATCCAGGCCTCTGAGACCGTATAGAAGGTGAAGGGGAACGCCCATTCCTGCTTCTTTTTAAAGGAAAAAAACAAATTATATCACGATTGTCATTATGCAGTTCAGTAAAACTGGATTTCCATTAACCCACAAAGCCCTAGAATTAATGCATAGAATGTGTGAATAGTGATTACCTCGGTGCAGATGTTGGGACTTCTCTGATGGTAGCTCGAACAGCTTCATGATACAAATCAAAATAAGTGTTCATACTAAAAGGTCATTCCCTAGAGAACTGAAAGAAAGTCATGGAGGAGTATAGATACCACTCTTAAAGTGATGCCAATCTTCGTCGTTTAAGGCTTGGTTGCATCCAACATATTTTGATTTTGGGCAGCTAGGACCATGCATGGTCTCCCCAACTGCAGATTGGAATTTAAAGAATGTGATTATCTAACATTACAGGAAACGACTTCTAAAATATGACAAAGTAAAAAGAAGAGGGAAAACAGAGAAACTGTCCCCAAAAGAATTTTGAGAAATAATAGAATATGAGGTGTTCTTGCCTGGCAAGATATAACGCTTGTGATATTTTGGAGTACTGATCACTAGTGATTGTTGGACACGACCCTGATGATCCATATACTCTTGGCATGTCCTCATTCTCTAACATACCACATTAAGAGAAAACAATGTTAGAAGCCCACACAAATTCCTCTATGTAATACTAATAAAAAACAACAAAAACATCATTGCCAATGAGGGGCAGCCTTTGAAGCCACAACTGTGGATGCTAAACCATGCTTTGCACCGGGCAGTCTTTATTTAGCTTTAAACAGAAAAACATGTGCCAGGAATAATTGAAGCAAGCTTTTTGACTCAATATTTTATAAAATAAATTGCTAAAGACCAAGATTGTATGGAATGCCTCGCCAATATAGGATGCTCTATGAGGTAAATAAGCACGGTGATTCTTCAGCTTCAGTTTTTGGGAGGCAGCTTACCACCCCACTAATCGCCCGTCTATTAGGGCTTGTTTGGTCTAAGAGGAGGGGAGGGAAAGTGGACGGAAGGAAAATTTTTTTGAATTGAATTTAAAAAAATTAGAAAAGTGGGGTTAAAAATTTTTAATTAATTTTTCTTACTCTTTTATCTTATAAATTCTCTTTATTAAAATTTTATTACCCCACTTCTTCAATTTTTTAAAATTCAACTCAAAAAAATTTTCCTTCCCCTCCAAATCCCTCACACCAAACAAACCCTTAGTGTCAAAGTTGGTGATCAGTAATGACATAATAGAGTGAAGTATTGCAAAGTATAGCTGTCAAAATGTTGGTTCTCCAAGGGCAGCCAATTGATGGAAACCAACATAGTATGAGATGCCTAATCCTACACTTAGTTGTATGATATGCCCGACAGGGTGCATAAGTGGATTAGTCAACAAAAGGAGCGAGGAATGAAATGTTTTCCTACTTCAGGTAGAAGATCTAACTGATAAATGATTATAGTAAATGAAACATTCATCTACCAACTACTTTCAAATATTCATTCAATGGATTTTCTTTTTATTGAGCTGAATGGAAAAAAAATTAAGTAAACCTGTTCAATGCAAGATACCCGTAGCTCTGTTCCAGAAACTTCAACAACCTTCTCATCCAACAAATCATTCACCTTATAGGTTACAGAACCTAAATGGTCCACTGTATTTACAAGAGCTTTGACAGTGTAGTCTTTCAACGTTTCTGCCACTCTGATATCATGAGATACAACCAAAAACTATATGTAAGGGCAGTTACAAATGGTGCATTAATACCAGCATAGATGCATACAAGCTCCATCTAGTAACTCACATTTGGTTTTGATCATCATTGGTGTATGAAAGTTCAAAATACTCAGCTGCCGAGTATAATTGAGTTCTGAGATTTTTCAAATCCTAGAAACATATACCAAACAACTAAGAGAATCAGCAAAAAGCTCCTTTTTACTAGAAAACTTAGTTAAGTATTATTCATAAGTCGTAAATAGTGCGTTTTGTTTCAATCTTACATAGGACCCACCATAGTTTTCCATAAAAAAATAGAGTGATAAAATAACTGCATTGGACCGTGAAGCTAGTAAAGGGTAGCAGATACCTTCAGACTATCATCAAAGAGCAAGCTCTGCTGCATGAAAACCTCATCATAATTGGAAGCCTCGCCAGATAAAGGCTCGGATGACGAAGTAGTGACCTTACCCATGAATGAGAATATCGGAAGCAGATCCACCTTATTCATCAAAATTATGAAGAAAGTATAAATTTTGAGTGCGGAGGGTAAGAAGGTGGAAAAGAAAAGTTGGCATCTACAAATGAAGAACGCCAAGAAAAGAGAGACATAAAGAAAGCGACAGCCTCCTCTCTAACAACTAATAAGATACCAAAAGCTCAGATTATTAAAATCAGCAGCAGATAGCATCATAGTGCCCTGCGACGCTTCATTAACTATCCCAGAAACGAAAGTATCTAAGCACTGGAGTTTCTTGACGCTGCAACTACAGAAGAAAAAAGTTCATTTTTGTCCGAATCTTCGCCAACACGCACATCATAATAAACATCGAATAAACTTGCGACAAATAAACCCGACTGCGACTCAAGCCTCGAAAGCATAAAAAACATGGAAAATTTCAACAATATTATAATTAAAGCGATAAGGAGATCAGGTAAATAGTTGCAGCTGTTTCTAGTTACTAAAGAATCAAGAACTCGCCCTCAATTAAGCCAACTTATAATAGTAGACCTAATTAGCTCGGGTGCTCAAATAATTTACCTTTTTTGTAAACCTCTCAAAAACAATGCAAAGCAGCGAAGCTGTTTGACGGGATCAGATAGAAAATGGGGCTTCAAGGGAAAATGCAGAAACTAACCTGGTATTCGTTTTGCTGGCCTTTCGCGTCTTCGTCTTCTATCACTTATGGACAACTGAGACTAGGCCAGCCGAAATCCCCATCCCATTTGAAAGCGGAGCACGATAAGGGTGTACGTTTTGGGCTGCCCTCCAGGAGAGGAATGGTCAGAATGATTTGGTGTTCGATTATGGCTATACCAAGGGAAGCGACAAGGTAAGTCTTGATAGTCAATTGTAATTGCAGTGAAGTGAAGGAAGCGAGGCGACAAGGGAAGAGGAAGCGATAGGCACGAGGAAGAAGAGAATGAAGAGATCAGAGAATCTGCTGCTTTGGGAAGCAGAAACTGGTCCCCGCGCAGTAGTCTGAGCCCCGGTTCTTATCATTGCAATCTGGGGCACTTTTTTTTTGTCCCTCCTTAAACTTCTTTGTGAGTGCTCTAGAGTTTAGTGTTTAGGCTTTAGACCATTGCTTTTTTAGATTTGACAACTTTTAACTTCAACAGATGAAAAATGGAGTCTGGAAGCATCCGACAATAAGGCAGGGTAAGAAAACTTTTTAAAAAAAATGAAATAATGGAAAAAAAAAATCAGAAAAAAAATTTGGGAGGGGGGGGGGGGGATCCAGGGTGCAGAGTGGAGCAACAGTGTAGGTCAGTAGCATTGGCCAAACTTCTAACTAAATAGTGATGAAATCGATATTGATACAATGACTGCTTGTATGGCAGAAAAAAGGTATAGTTGGCTGTTCTAGTACTTAAAAGGGAAGGAACACATCTCTTTAATAGGAGCAATTTATTTTTTTTAACATAATATATATTTTTTAATTATATTGAAATTTAAAATTGTCCCACTTATATCGTGAGAGATGAAGTGATGGGTCAAACAAAAAGACAAGGGACGAAGTTGCCTTCCCAGACATAGGAGGTCCTACTCCCAGCTTTGCTTGTTTGGCTTCCACATATTCTCCTTACTCCTCTTTCACTTTTGATGCTAACAATATGAGTTGGAGATGCATCGTATTACTTAATGCAGTTATATTCCTGGGCTCACGTGTAGTTTCTCTTCAGCTTCATGCGCTTTGGAGCGTTGAAAATGATGCTGTTAGCCCAATTTTGATTGACAGTAAAAGGATCAAACTGGATTTTCATTAATATTACCGTGTTACAAAACACCACATCCATCAATGGCGGCCATTTTTTTTCCATTTTTGATTGTGCTATCAAAAACGGCCTGGTACTCCATTTTCTACAATGATGATCTCGTGTCAAAGCTAGACTTCCAAGTTCCAACTATCATTAGTTAGTTTAGCTATATCTTTTATTAAACCAATAATATATATATTACAAATTTACAACCGTAATATGAGTACTCCAAAAAAATAAGATGAAAAATAGCGGTTTTTTGTCCTTTTATAGTCTGAACCCGATCTCTGAGTTCCGAACACCGCAAAGGCTCACACAGTCACACTTCATCTGCTTTCACCACCATGCTGTGTTTGAACTGTGTCACTCTGAGAAGGGTCATGCCATAATTAGAAGGAAGCAATCAAACAAGCGGTTGTTCATAATAATTCAATTGTTGAGCCATTCGGCTGTTAAAACTTTGAGGAAGACATTCCACATCAACACGTGAGTAGCAGATCCCTCTTAGTGAACGGAACCACTGGTTAACATGGGCAAATCAAAGGCAATATTGTACGATCCAAGTAATCACAATTATATTCTCTGGCACCTTTGGAATTACAATATACAACAACGTTAATTTAAAATAAATAGTGGCTTGTCCTGTACAGGTGATCGGGGCCGGAGAGAAGGATGAAAAGTTGCACAACTTAATTAATTATTGCGTCTCCACGGGACCACCTGCCTCAACCCATCACAAATGCTCGCCTGCGATTTCATCAATCAAATTACAACATTACATTGTTATTCTTCTCCATACCTACTCCCCCTCACTACTCATTCATTCATCATATATACTAATTTATATTTATCAACGAACTTTATTTGTTACATTATATTCCACTGTCAACGCTCCCTCCTCCTAATCCTCCATCATTTGCATCCCTCTAACAATACATATACATATACATGCCTTCTACTATTTTCACTAATATATGCATATTATTCAATAAAAATTATTCCAAGGATTCCGTGTCTATTTCTAGTTCGACTTTATAGTCAAGTTTTGGACGGCCACAGAGATGATGAAGGCAAGCACTGCACCTATCTCTTTCCGCCCAACGGAAATGACGCGGACGTCATTTTTTATAATCCATCCGTTGAAAGCACTACTTAACATCAATTGGACTGGACCAAGGAACTCGCGTGGCATGGAAATGATTTATATTAAGGCATATATAACCAGAGGGGCAAAAATTAAACTTACCCAGAGATGTGACCTTGAGCTAGATATGTTGCCGAAGAAGCTCCTCCTTCCCCTAATCCTAACCCTTGATATCCTTACTTTGGTGGTACGGCCATCTGCGGCACAGTTTGAAAAGTCAAAACTACTTTCCACGGCCTCCTTCTCCTCCATCTCTCTGTTTCTCTTGAAACTTGTCCACCTGCTTGACCCAAAACTGCCGGTCCAATATTCCTTACTCGCGTTCCTGTTAGACGATATCAGGGACATGGTTCTACCCATGTAAGGACCGTCCAAGACGATGGTTGGAGACGGCACGTTGGACACCTTGGCCTCTGAGAACAGCAGCCTGGGAGGCAGGCGCAGGTCCAAGGCTCTGGCAGTCTTGGGCTTGGATTCGGTGGGCCGGTTCCTGGGCTTCCCCGGGGCTTCTTCCCATTGAAACGGAACGGAGACAGCCGGGTGCAGCGGAGGAGTCGGCATCTCCGGCGGCCTGGTTGGCCGGGAAATCAACAGGGGCAGCTTCGGCGGTGTGCCGTCGTCTGATTCCATTAACCTCTCTATGTGGCAAGCTATAGCTAGGAAGCACTGGAAGATCTTCTATTAAACTATGATCCGATGGTGAAGTGGGTGAGCGCGTTATAAAGTGAGAGATTTTAGAGAGAGAAGAGGAGTGAGTGGGAGGCGATGAATGTGAATGTGAGAGTGGGACGGCAGCTGAATAACGCTCCTGGCGCTTCTTTTACCCACGAGAAGATGGATGCTCTTCTTATTTTGTTGCATGCGGCCGATTGAGGAAACTACCAAACTGCCCTTTTGGGCGGGTCCACCAATGGGTCCCGCCTTGAATATTTCTGATTGGAGGACAGCGACCGTCAACGGTCACTCGCTCCTCTTCGTGAAAAGTCGTGACCTATCAACTTCCTTGTTTGGTGCGTGGAAAAATCCTTTATTAAATTGCCGCCGGTACTCGAAAGTTTAATTCAACTTTACCCAGACGAAACGCAAGTAAATTAATCCTTTATCGCTAGAAACTGCCGATCTTGCATTGGTCAATCATGTGTGTGTGGCTTTTACGTTTTGAAATTCCAGGTAAAGTCCAGTCCTTTTCCTTATTGATTATGATTAGTTACGCTCAGACTCACAAACTGATCACCACAAGTTTGGTGCCAAGAGACGGCAAGAACATATGACCCCGGATAGCCTATAGATTTTAAATTTATTGAATAGATGTATCACTTTATTTGGGGGTTGACGTGCATGTGCCTAGAAAATGAAAGCTCGAGGGTTTCAAAATGGGCGTGAGCCACATATATATCCATCAAAATTAGTATGAGATCAGAGAAGTGCAGTGAGTTAGGTTGGTCACGTGCACTGTACTGCCTTATGGCTAAGCGTTAAGTACACAATATAGTGATGGATGGGCAGGATGGCGCTCGTGTTTGGGTCTATAGTTGGTTTGAGCCATATTTTCATCTCACTTTCTCAGCCATTGTGGGAGTTTCTAAAAAAAAGGATGGGAAGTGATTCGTGAAATGCGGACCTAGTTCAGTTCATCTTTGAGCTCATATTTAAACATCACGCACACAGATACCCCAAGAGACTTGTGTCTCCAAAATTATAACTGAAGAATGTTAACATAACATAGCGTGGCAGCTCAGAAACTGATATCAAAATCAGCTCACTGAAATGAATTACCGGATACAAAGAGCCTTGTTTAGTTTGTGTTGTTAAGCTAGTGACATCTTTTCCAACATCAAATTTACAAGAGAATTGCAATATTCCTCGTTTAATTTTTATCACTTGGAATATAATTGGTTAGCGTTGTGATTTGTGAATAATCTATCAGCATGCATCAAGGCAACGATCGATGCACCATCATCATTATAATCCCACCAAGATCAAATCAGAGAGTTGAGGTGGCGACTCACTTAATAGCGCTAAAATCCAACAGAGCCATTTATCAATCTTTTATTTTTTTGAAAAAAGCCACTCATAAATCTGATGGAGACATGCATAGTAGTTATAAGGAACATATACACATGCCACTGCCTTTTATTGACTTTGACGGGCCTCAATACTCTTCCCATAAATCTTCAATACTAATTAATTATTCCTGAAATGTTTAGGATCAGAGAGATTTTCAGACTAGATTACTACCAATGGTCTCATTTCAACAGTGAGTAAACAGTTAGGCGCACTTTAATTTTCCGGCCATTCACCTCACATAAATAAAGAGAGGGATTTTTTTTTTTTTACCGGATAAAAGAATGGGAATTAAAAGACTTGGGGGAATACATGTTAACATTATTATCTTTTTACTTGATACTCAGAAAATACTTAAAGCTAATCCAGTTGATATGGCGGAATAAAATTCTTTTTTTTTTTTTTTGGAAAAAAAACAAAGACGAGGAAAAAGAAGCTACTGAGCTACGATGCTGCGCCTGAATTGACATATAAAATTGACATACAGATGACCCGAAGAATGGATGGAAAACCACTTTGCCAGCCCACTGGGTCAGGGACTTGCGAATAAGAGCAGCTGATACTTTAGGCAAAATTTACCCTATCTGTTTTTTTAATTGAAAAATATGTAGAATAGAGTATTCATTACGTTAGTATTATTAATAATTAATAGACAAGATAGTTCATAATTGTTGACTTTCCATTTTCTCTTACAACGATCCCCCACAGTTTTTGAGCTCGACGAGACAGACACGCGTGACTGGACTTGAGAGCTCAATAGTTGACATACTAAGCCACTGCTCTTAGCTTAATATTCTCTTAGCTTAAAAAAAAACAATTTTTTTTGTATGCAAAATCTCAAATTTGCCTCATCCAATGGCAAGTTGGTGACTATAAAATGAACACTCCGCCAAAACAATTCTATACTGTACTAAAGAGAAAATCGTCATATCACACACAAATAACATAAACACAGTCACATATTTTTTTAGTATTGCAGTTGATTGATTGTGGAACAGATATACGGTAAGCAGTGACTGTCATATGATTACAGTACAGATTTAAAAACTTAACAATGCAGCGATTTAATGGAATTTTTCTTTTGATTTGTTTAACTTCATAACAGAACGAACACTCACCTTGATATTTATATTTAACATGGTGATCCGTTAGTTGCTGCATGGAGCAGTGTGTGCATAACAGAAAGAAACAGGCAATACATTTTAATTCCAGGGGGATCTGTCTGTGACTTGTCTGTACAAAACGACAGCGTTATTGGCTAAAGAAATCAGTATCGACATATAAATACAGGAAGGCCATCATGTGAAGCACCATAGGAACTAAAAGGCTCCCACTTTCACAGTGCTATCTTCTCAATTGCACCATCCCTTAACAACAAGTAACTGTCCCCTCAAGATCTCCAATTATTCTGGCTGTCCGAATTTCAAGGCCTCTTTGAACTTCCTGCAACAGATTTCTAATACTATCAGCAAATCTATTCGTGTCAATTCCAGAACTTTCCTCCATCTCTTTGGTCACTCCTGCGAACCCAGAAACCATCCTGGATTGAATTTCCACCAACTTCTGTCCTGCTGCAACTATACATCTCTGCAATTGGAACGTTTCCTCAAGGAATAGCTCTAGTGTTTGTGTTTTACCCTTTGTTGCATGTAGGTCATTCTCATGCTGAAACAATGTACAACATCTGATTGAGTATTAGCTGAACAAAAGATCTGGGTGCCCAAAAGATGCAAAGACAACTTCCTTAACCCAATCAAGGAAGAAAATAAATCACTACAAATGCTGTGACTTTCGACTGATTGGGAGTTTATGGAAATTTTATATGGAGTAATGAATGGATTATAACTAGAAACTGACAAAATTGCTTAGAATGATTTTTACCATCAGTTTGCAAAGATTGTCCATCTTCTCTTGGAGGGATTGGTATCTTTCAACTTGTTTATTCAGCAGAGAAGTCAGAGATAGGTAGGTCATCATATTAGTGTTGCTACCATCATTAATTTCTTTTGCTTCGCCGTTGGTTTGCCGTCCGATCAATCTGTCAACAAGAACAAGTTGCTGCTTCAGCCTCTTGATCTTGTAAAACACTCCAACAGCATGAAGATCCATCTTCCATGGGAAATGGCTTGCCTCATTGGGGCTATTGCTGGTGGATGCTATGTTTTCGGCTGCATCAGAGTCTACTTCACTCATACTCTTCTTCAGCACAAGACTGTCCTTCATTTCTGCAGATAATGCTTCCTTTTTGCAGTATTCCACCATCAAAGTTTCCTTCATTTCTTGCTCTTTCTCCACAGATTTTCTCTTGAGTTCGGACAAAATGACATCTTCAGCTCGCTCTGATGACTGTGAAGGCAAAAGCAAGTTATGTTTGAAGCAGTTAGAAGACTTCAATTGTAATTCAATCTTCTCTTTCGGGGAAGTCATTTCTTTGTCTCTCTCCAACAACGTTGTCTCCAACTTCATCTTATCATGTCTGAGCTGTGCAACATCCTTGATCAATCCCTTCACGTGGGACTGCAGCTTCTTTGTTTCTAATTCCATCCTCAATAATTGCCATTGAAACGACTCTACTTTCTCAGCTTTATTAATCAGCTCTTCTGCAAAAGCTTCAACCTCTAATTGATGCCTCTGCTCAATCATAGCTGCATAATTTTGTGCCTCCGCTTTTACCCAGTCTTCCAAATGCTTCTCTTTACCAGTAATACCTACAGACAGAATAGAATCTCAAACTACAGTTGTAGATTTTTGTTATATACATACACGAATAATATAGATTTCTTAGTTCTTACCGGATTCCTTGTAGGATATGAGCGAGTAGTGATCAGATAGGGGAGAAAAATGTTTTGGTTCTTTTGAAACACGCGGCGGTCTTTTATATCTTCCACCTGAGACTGCCCTCCACTTTTCTGTTTCTTGTTCAGCTTGTTTCCTCCGAGCCTTCGACCATTTAGCTTCTTTTATTAGCATTTGCTTTTCTGCAGAATCCAGCTTAGCTTTCTTTAACATTGCCGACAAAATCCTACCTTTCTGTTCCAAATCCTTGTGCAATTTTGATACCTCGATAGATAATTTCTGGATCATCAGTTCTGACTCCTCCTTCTGCTCCAGTAACTTACCGATGAAGACAGTTTTTTGCTTCCTGAGCTCAGAAGAATGCTCTTTAATTTCACGCTTAGCATTTTCTCTCAACTCTTCTGCATTTCTTTCAGCCTCTGTCAATTTTTCCTCTAGCTCCTTCCTCTTCTGCTCTTCTTCTTTCAACACCTTGTCCTTAAACTCTACCAAAGCCTCTACTTCCTTCAGTTTCTTATTTAATTCAGATGCTTCTTCCTTCTTCTTCTCAATAATCCTGAGCTCATTCATCAGAGCTCCAATGTGTTGATGTAGCCTTTTCCTTTCACTGAGCCAGCTCTGTTCTTGTGTGGCAAAAATGCTCACAACTTTCTCGTTGGCTTTGGCATCTTCACGTCTCAAACTCTTCAAGTTTTCAATTTCTCTCTTGGCACTTTCGAGTTCACAGTCTCCTCCATCTGGACTTTGCTTCTGAACTTTCCACACAAGCAACCCTAAAAGCCGTGCACTCCCTTGGAGCATAATACTACGAGTCTCAAGCCACTTTTCTCTTTCAAAGCGAGGTTTTGAGAGAACTTGGAGCGCAAAAAATGCACATGAAACACCAAAACACAAGGGGAACATGGTATTATCACTCTTGTTACCAAAACCAGAGATTTCCTTCTCACCCATAACCACGAGATTTGCTTTTTCGTCTCTGAAACAGAAAAATCGTAATTGAGAAGGACTTTGATTTAATGGATCATAAATGAGAGAAACAAGTATCCCTCGGACAATAATTGATACCTATTTATATTTTACCCGTACTATCAATGTAAAACAACAGTAAAAAAACGAGAAATGCACAGAAGGATAGCAAGTATAACACTGGTGGACTTGCACAGTAACCTGCAGAAACTCATGGACTGCCAGTAGAGAAAATGTGGCTTCAGAAGTATATATTTTATTGGAGATGTTAACGCAACATGAGAGACCGAACAGGAAAACCAATGTTTGTGATGTGAAAGGTGTCGTTTTTGAATTGGCATGGGTAAGTTTCACACGTGTAAGACTGAGCATTCAGTTGAAGGAGCGATATATGCACATAAACGGAATATGAGAAAAGCTATGAAGTTAGTGCCCACTTCCCAGATTTTCAGCGAGTGAGTGACCTATTAGCCCCACATGTTTCCCTCCACTCTTTTATTTTTCTTCTTTTCCTGCTTTTTCCCAGGGACGAGCAAACCCTTTCTGCTAAAGAGAGAAAACATCGTCACAGGCGGCAACTATCATTAGCTTCTTCAGACTTTGAAGCAAACATGCATGAAAATATACCAAGTTTGTCAGTGAAATTAAATATTTTCTCTGGGGCAGGTGGAGGGTAGATATTAATCCACTCACAACCAGTATGACAAATGACAAATAATCCTAACATGGGAGATTAGTGGTGGAGAAACACAAAGTCGTAGGCAGTGTTCCCACCACGGATCTCGAATTTTGAACAGGGTGTGCTGGGTCCATGTAAATTGACTTTGTATTCAACTATTCATAGCAAGCTTGCTTTTTTCTGGGTAGCTCGGATGCTATGATTTGACACGAGATTTCAGTGTTCTTTCATGTTGCACGAGTGATGAGTCCATTTCTTTTCCAAGATAGATAGTACTACATCTTAATAATTATTGAAGATAAGGAAGAGAGGGTCAATGACAGGAGTGAGGAGGTTAATTTTCCTAGTGCGCGACAAGCAGGACAGAATGTAAAAATGACCTCATATATAGACTTGGGGGGCTCAGAGGATGACTTTTCCGCAGAGGACAGACACATCCAATGTAGAATAATTGTGTCTTGACAAGGTAAAAGGCGGACTTGAAGAGGTATGCGACATCCCTGATAATAATTTAAAAAGATGAACATCACCATTTGTATCAGCCGGAGCTTGCAGCTAACATGGGTGAATAACAAGTTGCTTCTTTTTGTTTCCGCACAAAAGAAGCCTGGGTTATATGGAAACTTACTATCCTTTCAGACCGTAGGTCCAAAATGAGTAGAATGGAATGTCTAATGAAATATTCAAGTGAGTGGGTTTTCTCATCTCAAAAATTGATGTCTCTCATCCCATATTATCAAGTCTTACTTATTACTCCTTGTCATATTAGGAGTCTGTTTGGATTAGCAGTGGTAAAAGTGGTATTTGAGCAATCTGACTTTTGGAAAAGTAAGATAGGATAAAATTAAAATCAGATTGTAAATGTGATTTGTGTTTGGATTAGTGGTGGTAGAAGTGATTTTTTTTCTAACCTTAAACCTGTTTAGATTATTATTTGAAAAGCCCGTTTAGATGAAAAATAACTAAAAAGGGTATAAATCTTATTGAATACTACACACACACATATATATATTATTTGTAACTATTGCGATAATTGAAGTGAAAAATTAAAATGAAAATTTGATAACATACAAAAAGTTCAAATATCATTAGAAAAAAAAAGGAAAATACACTAAAGTACTTAATTAAAAAATGGATAAAATTGTATTTAAATTAGAATACATACATGAAGTAGATCGTTATTAGATCACTTATCCCTAACAAGTTGGTCTCTGATTCTGTCATGAACATGATTCATTTGTGTTGAAGATAATCTACGAATAGTTGATGTGGATACTATATCAACTGGATCATTATTAACTTCACCACGTATATTTCCTTGTCCAACTTCTAAAAAATTCGCATCTGTTTGGAAATTTCTCTAGATAAGATTATGTATAGCCATTGTTGCACAAACTATGTGGACTTGTACTTGAAAGCTATATGACTTCATATCTCCCAAGAGTTGAAACCTATTCTTTCAGACTTCAAACGCCCTCTCTATAGTGGTCTTTAAACTTGAGTGATAATAACTGAAGATCTCGTTGTGATTTCCAAATTCTTGTTGTCAGTGGAAGTCTAAAAGGTGACAATGCTCATATCTATACGGACCAAGATATCCAACTAGTGTTGGATAGCCAGCATCAACCAAATAATATTTTCCTGATAAATACACGCAATTTTGTTTACACTGTAAAATTATAGTAAATGTGAGGAAAAAAACAAACACACAATGTAGGCTACGTTGAGGTGGATGGGGAAAATTCATAGATGGAGTAGAGATAGTAGTTTGGAACACACGAGCATCACGTGTAGTTCCCTCCCACTTTGCCAACACAAAAGTGAAGCACATATCTCAATCACATACTATTATGATATTCTGTGTTAGATATCCCTTTCCTCCAATATATTTCTCTTGCTCAGACTGACTGATTGTAACCCCCTCCGTAATTATATCCGAAATACGCGATTAAAATGAAATAGAGACCAATAATAATCAAATAACATTTACTAACCAATCACATGATGGGGTTTTCAAAAATACCTTTCGAAATCATTTATAAACTTGGTCTCATATTCACATTTCGAATACAATTACTACACGAAGATAAATCACATTCATATAAATATCAGAGTGCACAACATAATCATCCCGGCAATCCCGGGTACATACCTTCGCTAAAGATACACAGGGTACAATTGCCCATTACAATTCTTCAAATGGGGATTACACAATCTCATCTCGAATGAGTCCTAGCTGCTTCCTCCACGAGCCACTTGCCCTATCTAAATTGTTGGTAGGGGAGAGTGAGATTCGAGAGAATCTCAGTAGGAAACAGATACCATAATGCATGCATGATAGATGCTAGGTGTATTGCATACCCCATAATGATATTTCTGCATGCTCAATGTTTCATGTAACAAAACTATGGCCACAGCAAAACAGAAACAGAGCTTCATTTATTCAAATATGCTCTACACAATCAAGTAAAGCAATCACATATATTACTACACAAGCAAAGATATCAAATACATGCAAGTAAGGTAAGTCCCCTACCTCCAGTCTTTTCTCCTCAATTTGCGTGCCAGCAACTCGGGTCTTTACATTCGATCCTACAATGTCAAATATACCATTTAGACACTTCCATAGTGTTTCTGGGGGTTATATGAGGCTATATTGAAAATTTACTAAAATACCCCCGGGACCCGACCCGGCCCCGCCGTACCCGGTCCGGCTGTACTTTTCTTGAAATTTTGACATGGGCTATTCTGACATATTTTCGCCTAAGGAATCCATTTCCGGACTCAGAATTATCAAATTCAATGTCAATTTACAAATTTACCCTTGGCAACCTCACTTTAAGGGTTTCAAGGGCGTTTTCGTAATTATGTTTTTTCGGCCTTTTCCGAAAAAGTGCCCAACTGTAACCCTACCTAATTTTCGCTCCTGAACTCAATAGAATCATCAAATCATTGAAAATCCAACTCTAAGACCCATTTATAGCCCAGACCGAAATATATGGGTTTTCCAGGGAAAAACGAGGTTTTTCGGTTTCGGCTGCGTAAACGCGTTCCTTTCTACTCCTAACCACTTTATTGACTATTCCATTAGGTTAGAACTACCATTTAGTATCAATTTGGGCAGCATAACAGCCCCACAAACCCATTTTCCGTTTTTAGAACCAAAGACAATCCGGCGAAATTTCACCGATTAAATTGTCTATAACAGCCAGAATAGTCAATATGCAAGAGTTTGGAAGTTACCTCAAGCTCCCACTAGCTTTTCCTTCTTGTGGCTGAAAACCCTAACTTCAAAAAACCAAAAGAGGAGCTTCTAAACCTTAAAGAACATAAAGGAGTAGCTTAGGATCGGAGTTATACGCGTTAGGAGCTAGATCGCCGGAGAAATCGGCTTATCTTGCGAGATTTCTTCCTCTTTCTCTCTCTAAAGATCTCATATGCTCTCTCTCTATTTCAGTTGTTCTCAGCGTCAGAAATGAGGAGGAAGAAGGAAAAAACCGTTTAATAACATATCCCATGCTTATGTCATCAATGTAACATGATGATGTCATAATTCCCAATTTTCGGATTTTTGGCAGATTTCTGACCAAATTTTGCAAAATCATAACTAATTCTAGAAAATTCAAAATGAGGTGATCCCAAAGCCAAATGAAATATATTTGAGTCCTCTTTACTAGAAAAATATTTTCCATTACTAGAAATCACCACACAATTCCAGAATTACACAAATTTCATCACTGCCCCAAAACAGAGTTCATTTTCGACCTCAAACTTTGGACAATTATATCTCCCTATCCCAAAACGAAATGACACAAATTATATATCCATTTTGAAGCTTGGGATGTGAAATTTAAGACTGGAAATTTTTATAATTTTCTGACATCATTTTCCTAGTCAAAACATCCACACGAGAAGATTGCCCAGAATAGAGTTTCACTTAACAGAATTTCAGATTTTGCATCTTTGCTTCTATTGGTTCCATTTTCATACCAAACATCATTCCCACATAAATTTTCACAAGGAATCCATTAGAAACATCAAATCAATCAAATTCACATCTCATTGACATGTTCTCACAACAATCTCAACATGTCAACACAATTCACATTCAAGTACCAAATCACATCATATTCTCCAAAAGGGTTATTTATCACTAACCACATCCACTTTTGGAGTCATTAACCCTTAATCACAATTTTGGATCTTGCTAAACCAGGGCTTAGCAATCCACTAGTCTCAGGCTTATTCTCTAGCCTCGAGTCTCAAAATTCGGGGTATTACATTGATCACATACTTGATATGAGTTCCATCAATTGCTCTTATTGCATCCTTGAAATAAAGGTAATATCACCGATCATTGAAGATTTTTGGGCTACAATAACGTAACTCTAGATCAAGCAGTTTGATATTTTATGTGGATAGATTCACACAAGTATCTAAAACCATGTGGAATATCCTATTGACAGCTTCTCCTGAATGTTGAAATCGTTCCTGAAGGATTCTATTTCCTTGTGTATGTCCAACTGTATATAAGAACATAGAAACCATTTCTTCAACTCCCATGTACTTAGTCTTTCGTAACCCATGTTCCACCAAATTAGAGCATAATTGAAAGAAGACATGTTTTTTTACTCTAAAATTTTCAGGACAAACTCTATATGGTTTTCCAATACTTGTTGCACCCACTTTGCACCTATTTGCTTACTAGTTCTACGTGGCTATTTACAAACATAAGGCATGAGATATTGAGCCATCAAAACACCCACTTGTTCATACTCTATCATCTCGTCGTCTAAAAGGGATATCAGTAAGGACTTTCTATATGTACGAGATGATCCTACTTCCTCCATTCCCTTCAAAATATCGTCACTACTCGAACTTGCCATGGACGACATAACCTGTGTGATTGCCAATATTGTATGAAATCAAATACTCTCTATAAAATTTGCAAGTAAATTCATATCATATAGTAGAAGTTGGTAATATTAACAACTGGCATAAAATATAGTTGCTTTATCTAACATAAGTAAATAGTATCATAACATAGATAAGGTTAGGCATATCGTTATAATTACACATAACCAAGTTTTCAAAAGTGACATAAAATGGAGTTTAGTGATTCAGGGCAATACGAAGATGTGGGCTATTGTAAGCATTGTGCTGCAACCACAGTAGCAAGGCACATTTATTTCCTTTCAATCCAATAAACTTGTCGCAAGCAATCTAGTGCATCATCATATTACAACATTGGGTGTAAAAGTCATTGTCGTCAACAACTTCAGGAATGGTAAGTAATTCAAGTACGACGTCACTCACTTATGCATCATTCATGGAGATCTTTTTTAGGGCATCTACTATATCCTTAGATGCCATAGCTATCATGCTGGACGCATCTACTATTACTTTTGAGGTAGGCATGTTTTCCTTTTTCAATTTCTCTGACCCTTCAACCCTCTTTTTCTTCCCACTACTTCCCGACCCACTAGGTGCACTAAGTGAAGTGTTTGTTGTCAATGTTATTCCTTCCAAATCAGTTAACACTCCCACACTACCTCCAGTGGCAGGACCTACAAAATCTTCCTCACTATCTCTTGATCCTTCTTTTAGGTCCATTGTGGGTTGGTAGACATCGTCTTCGTCATCACCCAGTAACATCTGCCGTGTAGAAGATGGTGTGAACATTTTGGCACCCGATGCCATAACATCCTTGAATAGTATCTCTAATTCTTTTGCGAACATGAGGCCTTTATGCCTGTACTTGGCATACTCCAAATTCTCCTGTATACATACAAGCTACCAAAATCAATGCCTTATCTAAAATAATAAAAATAGTACTCATAATAATGTTCTTCATAACAACAACAACAACAACACAATTAGTAATAATAATAATAATAACAACAACAACATTTTTGCACCTTTATTTTCCTCTCCCACCACTCATCTTCAGCAATCGCCATATTCTTCACAAAGTCAAAAGATATGGCTGTCTCTTTCGAGAATAACTTATTACATGCCCTCCATTCTTTCCTTAAGCTATCTAACCTATTTTTCAGTTACTTCTTGTCACATGATTGTCTTGATTTTTCATTAAATTGACACATAATGTTCTTTTATCCTTCCTTTCGTGAATGAAGATCCTTGACGTTCCTTCTTATATATTTGATCAAGGCATTTATATATGAAAATTCCTATGATACTTACATCCCACGTTGCATTGGTTTTGTCCTTGTTCATATTTGTATGTCAACTATGAACAAATTTACACTAACATATATTAAATTATTTTATTGCGGTTCAATTACAATTAGTGGCACAATAACTTTAACACCAGAAACATATATATAATCATAAAGAAGGACCTACATTACAAACAAGAATGCACAAATTCACACAAACATATATATAATAATCACATTAATTTTAACCCCAAAAATAGAGGGGGGGAACATAGATGATACAGAAATCCAAATACAACAATGAATAAGTTTTCATGAACTATTAAGTTTTTATAAAATATAATGGTAATTTTTTTTGCCAACTAAAATATAATGGTAATTGTCCTTTATGAAGAGAAGTTATAGTACCCTATCTTGAGGATAATAATATAGTACTTTTTTTCTTTTAAATTTGAAATCACATGCAATACTATTAAAATAAAAACAAATTGTCCATATTCTTTAAAATTTATTACAATTGTATAGACATCTTTTTATTTTCCACAATACGCACTGGATATCGTAAAAATAAATAATAAATTAAGCACGCTTATAAATTTTACTGAAGTTATGTGGCAACAAATTTTACTCAATAAAATGGAAACGCCGTAACAGGTCATAGGTTTTTGTTGTGGAATCATGGGAGTAAGAGAAGTACTAATGAAGCATACGGAAAAGCCTATAATTTTGTTTCAAACTTCATATGCAAGATACCAATCTAGTCTTCATCTTTGACTTTTTTCTTTATGCAAGATATTTTCATCGCATTTAGTCTATAATTATGAAAAGTCTAATTTATTTTTAATTATGGTTTTGCAAAAGCTATATGCAAAGTCTTTAACACAATTTTAGGATAGATCCCCTTATATATATCCACTATATGGTCTGGGAGAGCTTCCTAAGGTTTGTAATACACACTACAGCTGATATATAGCATGTCTTTGGAAATTCTTTGTCACTTTGACTATTGTAGCTGTTGGCAGGGATTTGCCCGTTTGAGTGCTGTTTATGGTGGAACCTACATGCTTAAGAAACCAGAATGCAAGGTATGCATGTGTTTATAGATAAAAACATGAATTGCCTTATAAGGTCCTCCTGGATAATCAGAGGTAGATGGAGTATGTCTGATGTTTGCAAATGACAGGTTGAGTTTGATGAGAGTGGAAAGGTTGCTGATGAACCATAGAGCAAAAGAAACAAACAAACTTAGTCTTGTCAGAGAGAACTACAGAACAGAGGAAGAAACCGTAAAACATATATAGGATTGCGACATCAGAAACATACCAACCTGTGCAGAAACGAAAAAGAGGGAATAGAGAATATGCAAGCGGAGAAAGGAAGCAGACCAAAATATGCCTTTACACTACGGTGGCTTAGTCCTACTGGAGCGACAGATAACTCAAGAGTGTCACCAACTGAAGAACAAATATTTGACGACCGAACACTATTTTAACTTCAACATTACCTCCGATGACAACAGATCGTGATTCCCACTTACAGATCAGCCCAAGAAATGGCAAAGTCAAACATATCGCAATAGTAAAAACTAAGAACAAGCCACTGATTGGCTAGCACAATCTAGAGCTTGGAGAACGATCGTTTCTTACTAGTGAACCACCTACGGTGGCGACTCTTTCTCACAATGAGATCAACCAGCACAGTGGCAACAACGAACAAGCAGACCTGAGACGCATGAAGAATTCTGATGAAAAGCTCCAACAAGTACAGAAGCCAATAACTGAAGAACAAATATTTGACGACCGAACACTATTTCAACTTCAACATTACCTCCGATGACAACATATCGTGATTCCCACTTACAGATCAGCCCAAGAAATGGCAAAGTCAAACATATCGCAATAGTAAAAACTAAGAACAAGCCATTGATTGGCTAGCACAATCTAGAGCTTGGAGAACGATCGTTTCTTACCAGTGAACCACCCACGATGGCGACTCTTTCTCAAAATGAGATCAACCAGCACAGTGGCAACAAAGAAACAAGCAGACCTGAGACGCGTGAAGAATTCAGATGAAAAGCTCCAACAAGTACAGAAGCCAATAAATACTCCTAACGGTATTCACTCGTCGTCGCGATTGTCATCGCTAGAAGCTTTGAATTTGGGCTTCTTTTTATAAGCCGCTTTTTGGCTATAAGCCTGATCATCCTAGACGCCACCCTAAGCAGAAGTAGGGGTGTGCAACGGGCAGGCAGGGATGACCCGTGGCCCAACCCATGGCCCTCCAGTTTAACTCACATGGGTACAGGGCTCCCCGTACCCGTGGCTTTACCCGTTTAACCAGTGAAAAACGGGTACGGGTTAAACAACTATTGCTAAACGGGTACGAGTAGGCCCGTGTAAAATCTAGACTTTTTAAAGGAAAAAAATAAGGGCAAGCTATGCTTAAAAAAACAGCAAGCATGAACAGCAATGACAGCAGCACAAGCGTAAATGTATCCTTTAATTTACTACAAAACCTTCCTAAAAAGAGAGTATTAATTACTAAAATCCTAAAAACATTAGCTATCATCCATGATTATCTTCATCAATAAAGTTCAAAGCATCCATCTAGATTCAGATCCAAAAACCTTGAGTTCAAAGTTAAAGCCTCAAGCATTAGAAGTTCAGAATCAGAACTTTGCAATTCATAATTCATAAAAAAAAAACAAAACAAACCAATATTGGTCAACCCGTATACACTTGAACATTTTTTTAATACAAGGGCAAGCTAAGATTGAAAAAAGAAAAAACAGCAAGCATACACAGTAGGTCAGCAGCACAGGTGGTCAGGAGGAGCAATGTATCACTCTATTTACTACAAAACCTTCCTTAAAAGAGAGAGTACTAATTAATAAAAGCCCAAAACATAAGCTATCATCCATGATCAATATATCAGCAAATTTCAAAGCATCCATCTAGATTCATATCCAAAAGCCTTGAGTTCAAAGTTAAAGCCTCAAGCATCAAAAGTTCAGAATCAAAACCAAAACAAAACAATACTAATAATTGAAGTTCAAAGTTGAATGACTTCAAATCAATCATTAAAAATTCATCATCTATTTATCTTCAATTGCAAATCTTCACTGTTTAGATCTACCTTCTGTTGCTCCATCTTCCTCTACAAAATGAACAAAGATAAATCATATTGATTATTGATTAATATATATTAACTATTAAGAAGATGAAATGAAATAGTAAAAGCTGAAAATAAAAAATGTAAAGTAAGATACCGATAACAATAACTGCAGTCTCGTCAAAATTATCAACATCAAAGTCATTCAAGTTGGGTGGTTTCATTGGTAGCCAATTTTATGCACATATGAGTGCCTCAGGCATCTTTGAGGATAAAGAGCTCCTAAAAGCATCTAATACTCAACCCCTAGTACTAAAAGCTGCTTCTGAAGATACTGTAGAGACTGGTACAGCCAACAAATCACGTGCCATCAAGATTAATACTTCATACTTATAAGCATTCCCCTTCCACCATGTCAAGAAGTCAAATTTTGCATCACGATATCCAACCAATTCAGCTTGAAGGTATTCATCCACTTTTGAAATTTTCTCTATATTACTTTATGCATCTGCCTGGGTTAAAAACTTTTGGTATGTGGCATTAGCAGATGACAAGGCGATTTCAAGTTCTAACTCTAGAAATAGCACATTATGGACACCACTATTATCCCCTTGATCTATTGTTGGTTGGGATTAGGAAGCAGAAGTTTCACTAAGTTGAACATTACCTGAATAATGGTAATATAAACGATACAAAACACCCATAGTCTTCCTTAACATAGCTTCACACTTAGTTGGTTCATGAAAAAGGTCAGAAAAAGCAACTTTGACATAAGTCAATTTATATCTAGGGTCGAATATCAAGGCTGCAACCAATAAAGGGTTCATTTTCTTAGCTATTCCCCAGTATTTATTAAACTTATACAACATTCTTCTTGACATGTCATTCAAGAGGGAGTAAGAGCTACCTGCACTTGATTCAAGGCTTGTTTGAATTGCAACTATGTGCTGGAAACAAGCATTACTAGTAACATAGTTTGATCCAGAAAACTCATGTTGTAGAATAACTTTAAGAAGCCAAGAAACTCTTTCGCCGTGCTAGAATCATATGCACTAAGAGGCAAAACTGTATGTTCTACAATTCTTTTTGTAGTTGTATCATCAGATACATCATCAACACCTTTCAAAACATCAATTAAGGTATAAGTATATGGACTGGAATCTAGTTTAACTTTCTTCTTGAAGTATTGCTTGTATTTTTCATCCTCCTCTTCTATCCGAGTAAAGACTTTGACGAACTTAACAGCACTCTCAAGCATAAGATATGTCGAATTCCACCTAATCACATCACAGAAATGAAAAAAATTCAACATAAGCACATAATCATATCAAAGCTCATTCAAACAAATTATAAAGAAATTACTTCGTGGGACAATCCAAAGTAAGAAGACTTTTTTATTCTACTTGCTCTCTTTTAGCCAGCAATATGAACTTACGCTTCCTTGATGGAGAAGATTTAATAAACTTTACTGCATGTCCGATGAGCTCAATGGACTTGTTCATTTCTTTGAGACCTTCAGAGACAGCCAAGTTTAATATGTGAGTAGCACACCGCATTTGTAAAAACTCTCTATCACATGCCAAACCATCCCAGGTCCTGAAACTCTTTTTTAGGATTGCAATCGCATAATCATTGGCAGAAGCGTTGTCAATTGTGATTGTAAACACTTTGTCAATGCTTCACTGAAATAAGCAATCCTCAATTTGTTTGGCAATTGACTACCCTCTATGATCTTTAATCTCACAGAAATTCAAAATGTGTTTCTGCAAACCAATCCTCATCAATTCAATGTGCAGTCAAACACATGTAATAGTTATTTTGCACAGAGGTCCAACAATCAACGGTGAAGGACATACGAACTTTAGAAGTCTTGAAATATTTTCTCAAGACATCTGCTTGTTCTTTATATATGTTGTAGCAATATCTAGCTACTGTCCATCTTGATGGCATTTTAAATTTGGGCTGAAACTCTTGCAAAAGTTCAGTCAAACCCTCCTTCTCCACTGCTTGGAAAGGTACCTCATCTTTTATGATATACTTAGCAATGACCTTTCTGCCTCGCTCTTGACTAAACAACTGATGACTCAATGCATGATTTGTCGTAGCTGCGAACAAACTTTGGCCCTTGCTTGCTTTATTAGGATTGTTTGGACACTTGTCCAAATGCCTCCATAATTGCTTAGTGCCATCATTTGAGGGATGACTTGCATAAGTTGTTCCACAGTGGTTACACTTTGACTTATGTTTTCCTTTAGTTTCCGCTAGTGGCAACCTTGTAAAATGGTTCCATATATCATAAGAGTCCTTCCTTTTCTTTCTAGGTCGTGCTTCAACATCTTGCCCTTCATTATTGATCTCATTGTCAACATAAGCAGTAATATGTTCTGCTATTGTCACTGTAGTTTCGTTACCAGTTTCCTCTCCAACTGTGCTATGCTACTTTGTTCCCTGCATGATGAAAGTTTTAGGAGGCTACAAGGCACAAGTTGCAATATTGTAAGCATTTTTAATTTTACTTTCATATATTGTATTGCAGAACAACCAGACAAAAAGTACAAAAATAAGGAAACATTGAAAGTTGGGGCATGGCAAGAACATATTAGTTTATAACAGCTTTTGAAGTACTGCCTCAGTTGCTCACTCAACAGTTTTTTGAAGATGCATATAGAAATATTAGAACACAAAATGTAACATATAATTCAGATTCTTCATTATTTTTCAATTAACAATATGCTTAAGATCATGAAATATGAGACAGTAAGACACAACTTAAAAACTACAAGCATTATAAATGTCGCACCTACATAAGCATTCACGTTGGGTGGTTTTAACACTGAACAAAGCATTATATGTTCACAGAATAAGGCCAACAAAATTGCAAATCTAACAAGTGTTACTAGTAAAACGCCTCAAACAGATCACCATATCACTTCTAAACGTTCTGGAATTAGTAAATTGCCAACAAACATAAATAAAGTGAATGATTTTTCAAGAAAGACCTAGATTGCAAGTAGAAAACCCTTACAGATTTTAGCCCTTGTAAATCGGCAAGTCTGCTTACTGCGATGGGCCGGTGGGAACTGAGAATGAGAGCTGAGGTTGGGGCCGTGAGCGTGAGTGCGTGCCGAACTGAATTTCTAATGGTTCAGGGCTCTCGGCGTTTTGAAATCAAGGTTAGGGGCTTAGGGCGATAGCTATCGAGAAGGAGCACTAGAGCAGGGAGGGCCAATAGCGATCGAGATGGAGCATTGGAGTAAGGAGGGCTGGACCGCCTGAGGGACTGCTGGACTGGGTGTGGTCGTGTGGGAGGTAGTGGCCTAGTGGGAGTCGTGGGCTCACGGGGCACAGGGAATTGTCGGCCGTATCTCAGACGTCGGGGAGTGGGGGTGTGGAGGTTGCGGAGTGGGCAATAAGGGGGTTTGTGTTTGTCAACATTTCGGCCCTCCCCTAACCCTAGACAAAGGCTGGCTCTAAAAAAAAACATAAACGGGTAACGGGCGGGAACGGGTGCCCCGTGGCCCAACCCGTTGCCCGCCCGTTTAGTTTAAATGGGTACGGGGAAACTCGTTTCCCGTTACGGGGCATTCACGGGCGAGCCTAAACGGGGAAAATTCTGCGGGTTGCGGGCGTTTTGCTCAGCCTTAAACAGGAGGAGCCTTTGCCTACTATACTTTTAAGTTTTAAGCCTCCAACGTGTGGTTTAGGCCTCCAAACGTTTTGTCAAACACCCCAAGTCTCTCACTTCAATAATTAACTTTTGGATAAAAAATTAATTGTAGATCAAATTCACATTATTTTGGGTTATTATAATATTTGATCTCTTAATTTTATTTTTATTTTTATTTTAACTTCTTAAGTTTCAAATCATGAGTTTTGATCTTTCAACAAATAAAATAATTCAAATTTTTATTAAATTTAGGGATAAGCGTTTTAAACAAAATAAAATTTAAGAAACCAAAATTAAATTAAAGGCAAGTTTAAAATATCAAATTACTCTAACATTTTTATCATTCTATCTGTGGGCATATATGTCTTGTAGTTAACCCCCTGGAACATCGGTTTCTTCCTTCTTTTGTTCCTATTGGGCGATATTTTCCCTTGACCGAAGATCAAGAGCTGAATCGCAGGACCTCGTACTGGTCCTGTGCCCCCTTCCGCATTCAATAGCCGCTTGCGGCTTCGTGTTCTCTTGGCTTGTCGACCTTTTTCGCCCACCTTCTTGAACTTTCGCTTCCTCGGATTTGGTCTAACAAATTTGATTTTTACGGACCGCGCTTTTCAGAATAGCGCCAACCTCCTCCCAATTTCTTTTCAATGTCACCCGCAGAATTTTGAGGGAATCTGACTAATTAGGCTTTCCTATCCGGCCGTTCTTGTCACTTTCATTGATTCACAATGGGTGAATGCAAAATGGAGGATATGCCACTGCCATCTCTCTTTGAGGAGGCCCGGAAGATTCATTCAACAGCAACGGAATCTGGGGCTGATCAGGTAGGCCTGCGTCAACCCTTGAGTCCTTGTTTCATTGCTATAGTTCGACTTGGACACGTTATTCTTCTAATGTTGCTGGTTTGATGGGGGTTTGTTCAGGAACTTGTGAGGAAGGGCTGCGAGGCCCTGGGGAAGTGCGAGGACATGATAAATAAGCTGGGTCTGTTCTCGGCTAATGAGACCAAAGATGACATTAGTACCACGAGTCTTAAGTATATTCTGGTTAGTGGAAATTAATGCTCTCTAATTATTACGATTTTCTTGAATTATGCTGCTGTCGAATGTTCAGTAGATGACATGTCTCTTTTACTGAATTGTCAATTTTGATTTTTTATTGATTGGCTCTCTGTTCTCAAGTCTACTATTTTTCACGAATGAATCTTCGAATTTCTGCATTTATAGTTTCTCCCTTGTCTTAGGATGAAGTATTTCTGCCTTTGAAGGGGTAACCAAGACCTTTTTAAAGTATTTTCACAGTGTGCTTAGATTATATTCACTGTTTCCTACATGGTGTATGGGTGGAATTTCTAATGGATTAAGTTTCATCAGAGAAGTGGTAATATGATTCTTTTCTCTTCTGCAACGTTCAAAAGGATATATATATATATATATATATATATGGGGTAAAGTTGGGCATGTGCATCATTTAGGAAAAATTGTTTCAGCTGTTAAGGCATAGCTGTTGAAGTTGACTGATGAACTAAGCTTTATTAATCTAAGCAAGGTTGCTGGTTTTGTTAAATAACTTTTTCACAATAACCACTCAGGTGCCATTTTATCTAGCCGAGTTGACTGAAAAAATAGCACAGGATGACAGGATACAGATTCTCAAGGCTTCCCAGGCAAAGCTAAAGGTTAGTACTTAACACATGAAGGGGACAAAGAGAAAAGAGTGAATCAGAAATAAATGTAATTAACTCAATTCTTTAGTTAGTGTCTTTCAATAGAAACTTATGAAGAATAACATTTTGCAGGACTTTCTCTCCTTTTGTGAAGCAATGGAGCTCGTTCCACAAGATGAGTTAGAATCTTATAAGCAAGGGGCCCCGAAATCTTTTGCTGATCAAAGGGCCCGAAAGGTGAGGTTTTATTGAAGTATGGCGTGACATGATTGCAACATGGTTCAGCACTAACAAACAGCAAGTTTATATTGTTAAACTTTTTCCTACTTTGAATATGAATTGGACAAGCACATCTAAATAAAAGGTATTGTGTGTTATAATTGAGAATAGAAGCTTACCATTAATTTAATGATTTTGGAGACTCTTTTGTAGATTGCTAGATTTAAATGTCAAAGAGCTGCCGAGTCAAAGTTGCTGGAAATAAAGGAGCGAAAGGAGAGGCGTGGCCGTTCTACCAAAGCTGCTGCATTGTCCACCCCTGTTGAGACAGGAGAAGAAGAAGTACTGGATGACGATGGAGAAGAAGAAAGAGAGGTTTTTGTCTCTATCCTTTGTGCTTTATATGTAAATGATACTATTCGTCTGGAGCTCCTACTCTAGTTTATTAAGTTCATACGTACAAGTTTTCCATCAGGCTAGTCATTTTGATTTTCTCTAATTGTAATTGATGGCTGTAGATCACTTATGATTATATTGTATCTTCTAGCCATTGAGATTTTCAAATAATGACTTTTTGGAATCAACATATTGCTATCTGCTTCTCTAGCCCCAATAATTTAGCCTGGAACAAACTAAAAACTTGCCTCAGATTGTTTCGCTGAAGAATCTCTCTTTTCAACCCTAGAGTGTAAAGAAAAAGGTTTTAATTTGACAAAAAAAGGAGAATTCAATTTGTTAGACAGATAATTAACTGGGCTCTTATAGATAGTTGTCTACATTGAATTGTATAGACAACTCATTTTGGAAGATGATGAAGGTCTCTGGCCCGGAGACAATTTTTTAGAAGGTTTTATCCATTTGAAAACCTGGCAAGTATATATAATCAACAGACTTTGAAGGCACAGTATGCTCCTCAGATATATTTAACTGCTATTGAATATTGATCATAATCTTTCCTTTCATTCATTTAGTGAGTGTTTGGGAAACATCCAAACCATTGTTTCAGAAGCTATTTTCTGCAAGTCGAGACAAAACTTCTCTCACATACTTACCTCATAAATCGTAAAAGCTATTCTCAAAAGCTAATCCAAACACACACCATTAGATGGGCTTAAATTTAGGTTACTTTTGCCCCAGGCGTGGAAGTGAGCACAGATGGGGGATGTTTCCTCATTAGTTTATAGAAATCAGTTTTCTGCTTTATCATACTTACAAACTAACTTATACAAAATGCAATTTTCCAGCAATCTGTTTATATTGGGCTCATCTGTGTCATCCTCCTGTATTGTTCTGGTTTTTTAAACAAACCCATTGTTTCTCAAAAGTAATATTGATGTTTTTCTTCTTTTTTCTTGCAGGCATGGTTAACTACCATATCTTTGGCAATCTATAAGGTTGTATTCATACTTATGTTGCTTTATTCCTGATATCAAAATTATACGTTTTCTGTTCTCAATTTTTCCCGCCATGTTCAGGCATTAGATTTGCTGGAAATGTTAAAGAAAGAGGAAGAGATGCTTTCGGCAATAAAGGAGAGACAATCCAAGGTAGTAATATACTTAATGTCGGGCAACTTTCCCAAAGCACAATCAGATACCCTGAAGGCTGTAGTCACAATCTGATGATGCTATACACTATGAAGGCATTTTAGAATATTGTATAGAATTCTTTAGAACAGAAGTCATTCGACAATGTAGCAAAGTAGAACACTCCGCGATAGCACGTCGACTATCTGATCCTTGGAACCTTTTGCTTTCTTTGAATGACACAGCTCTGAGTGAGCTTTTGAGCTTTTTAAAATTAAATAATTGATTCTGTTGGATTGGTTTTGTCATCCATGTCGCAACAAAATTAGAAACATTGGTTTTTTTATGTCCACATTGCTCATTTTATCAATTTTTGCTTGTGATTTTTTTGTGGCTTAGGATGGGGACAAGGAGTTCTCTAAGGATGTTCTTGATGAACGTGCAAAAAAAGCAGAAGCTTGGCATCGGGATGCTGCAGCTCGTGCACAGCACATTAAACCGGCACAGCCAATCACGTGCGCCACTTTTGCTCAAGATGTTCTAGAAGGAAGAGCAAAGGTTTCCCAGGCACATGATCACAAACACCAACCGGTTATATTTGGACCAGCCAGTCTTGTTAATGGAAGCCTAACAAATGAAAGGGAAAGAATGGCGGCTCATGTTTTCCAACCTGGTTTTAGGTACGTAGCTATGTTTCCTCTACGACAAATAAATTGAAAATGTTAGGGATAGGAAAATAGCTCTAAACAATGCCGGAAAGAAGTTCAATTTCAATAATCTTCATCATTGTTTTCAAGGATGACGGTTATGGTATCTTACATATCCCCTTTTATTTGTGACTATCTGTTTGGTATGTCATTATTTTTGTGTTTTGCAAAATGTTATGGACCTTTGTACCCTGCTTACACATTTTCTAAGATGCTGATTGGAATGTTATTATTATACGAAAGGTTGCCAACCATGAGTATTGAGGAAGCTGGGCTCAGGGAAATGGAGATGATGAATAAATGGCAAGAGAGAAATGCGAGGCTCATGGAAGAAGCCAATTCATCTTGGTACAAGGATAGGAAGTCAAGGACAGGGGAAGAAGAGGACGACGACGATGATGCTGCGCAGGAGAAGGCAAGAGCTTGGGATGACTGGAAAGATGATAATCCTCGAGGGGCGGGCAATAAAAAACTTACCCCATGTGGTTAAGTTTTAGGTGATTACTGTGGTTGGTATTTATGCTGTTATATTTAGTTATAATGAAGTCGCATATTTTCTGTACTCGGTTTGCTCTCCAAATTTGTGTATAAGATCCAATAAATATTTTTAATCTCCTTCTGAGTGCGAGCATCCCCCTTCGAACTCCGTTTCCTCGACCCTTTCTGCAGATTACGGCGTGGTATTTTGATTGGCTCATCGCGTTTCCTCAACCCGTTTCCTCGACCCTTTCCGCAGATTACGGTTTGATCACTCTTCTATTGTATAGTGTCAAGTTATTGTTTTATAACCCAATGTGTTATTAATATACTCCTTGAGTATTTTCTTAATTTGGTTAGATTAAGAAAATTAGTTAAATTAATTAGTATGACATGTATTTCCTAAAACATCTTATCCATTTTTCTTAATTCTCTCATTTCTTCTCCCCCTTAATTATTGTTAGGGAGCATTAATAGAGATAAATTAGGAAAAAACTAATAAATATAAAAAATATGTTTTATATGTACGACCAAAATCAACTCCCAGAATATATTTTATATTAGTGACCAAAGGCATTATATTGAGAAAGATACAAGAGAAAAATTGAAAACGAAAGCTGCTAAATTGGTGAATTATTTGCATTATAACTCAATTTAGAATTTCCTCATAGATCGCAACCCCATATCCCGAACAGAGAATTGAGAAAGCGGGAAAATCATTTGTGTCAGTTAGGTTTCGAGGCATATCATATGAGACTATTCTATTGAAGGCAAACAATTTGACATCACAACTCACAAATCATACTGCTTACCTGGTAACAATTGGCAGCGATTATTTATTATATGGATCGCTTTCACCAGTTAGAGTTGTTACTTTTCAGGTCACAAAAAAATTAAGACCTGTTAATCACATGACCTTGCTATCAACAAATTTTTACCCCTTGCGTTACGAGAATGTGTGCTTATTAATTTCGTTTCATGTGTAGTAAAAGTACCAACAAGATGTCGGAATGAAAATTAGTGAATATATGAAAGTCATGTTCATTTATTGGCCCTTGAAACACAATTATTGATTCTATCCAAAGGATATCATAAACCCTCAAAAACTCCATCAAGTTTGTATGATCTCTGTGTTGGTAAATTCAGAGGTTTCCATCCTCGTGTAGGTCAATTGAGAGGCCCTTGAAACACATGAGAATGAAGATCACTATAGAAGGGGCTAGGTAAATGAAATCGTCTAAAGCCGTATTCAGGCAATTCGAAGATATGAAACGAGACATGCATAATAATTGATCGAAGGCCTTGGGATGCTTGAACACGATATGTTGCATGTCATATTCGAATTCAGCGATTTTGAATGATTACTCAAATCAAATGATAGTGTCATATCAGAAAACTCGACGATCATGAATGTACAACAATATATATGTATATTCAGTAAGTAACTTCCATTCAGCAAAGGATATTTCCAATGGAAAGAAGAAGAAGAACCAGCCAAATCACACCGAAACCTCGATTGCATATTAGATATACATAGCCATTTTTTCACATTGATCGATCTGGATGCATGGTAGCCCAGCACTTCATGGTTTTCAAGCAAATTTCCAGGAGAAACAAGAAGCGAAGAATCCCCAAAGAAGAGACCAAAAAACCAGAGACCATTTTCGTTTTGAATTCAGCTCCGCATGCACTTCAACCCTCTGCAAACCCATAGCCAAATTACAAATAGCATCGCGCAAACAAATATGTCGAACAATAGCACCGCCCACACATATTTCTTCCATATCCGCTTTGCTTTATGTCGATCGTTGGGTACCGACAAGGCAAAATCTCTCGTGTAACCATTTATATCATCAACCACATCTAATTTATTCTCCATCGTAGCATCCTTACCATCAATTCCATCGCCTTCTGTACTCACCCTTTTCTTCTTCGTCAGACCTTTACTAGGCTGCTCAAGCAAAGCTACCATCACCAATTTCCTCTCATTCACGGATCCCACGCTAGGATTTCGATCATCCTTGTTTTCGCCCAGCAATGGCTTTTCCGATAGCAAATCGGAAACCATCGATTCTCCAAAGATAGGATCGAATTCATCTTGGAAACAAAGCGGAAAGAAATCATAAGAATCCTTGATAGACCTGCCTTTCAATATAGTGTCCAGCGCACCCTTGATGCGATCTAAAAACCAAAGGGCCTCCGTCTTGACGAGATTTTCATCGAAAATCGCGAAATAAACAAATGCTTCATCAATTAAGAACGCATAGGTCCTTTTCTTAGCAGTGTGAGAAAACATGGAATGATTGGGAGGAGCTTGCTCAAGACATTTTGCCGCTAATTCTTCGATATTTGGTTCCTTGGACCCACGTTGGGCGAGAATTGTGGTTCCTTTTGCAATGCAGGCGTAATGGATGAAGTTCGGATTTGAAATCATCGAGGGATTTATAACAAAAACAGAGAAATGCAATTAACAAGCCAGAACGGCACGAGAAACATGGATTCGGAGAAGAATCCCCAATTGAGGGGAGCTGTCGTTCCGATTGAAGGCTTCCCGAGGAATCGCCTGCATCCAGGCACGAGGTTCGATGGAGAAAGAAACTTCAATCTCTGCCTGCACATACTTTGGCTCTGCCTCTAAAATCCTCAATCATCATTTCCTCCTGTTAGTTATTGAACCTAGGGTTTGGGTATGGCGAGAAATTGAAAACAAAAAACAAAAAAAGAAAGACGACAGCTGGACTGGCTTCCTTTGGAAGGGGAAGATGAGGAAGATAATGCAGCGGCGATTGCCTGGCCTGGTAATACATCAACTAGAATCTGACTAGGTTTTATTTATCTGGTATTTATTCCCTTAGAAAAATCCTATTCAAATCCGGTCAAAATACTAATTTTATCCCACACTGCGCTTTGCTCAGCATTGGTCGCCTTCATCTTATTTTTGGAGGCTACAATAGCCGTTGCATCTCCAAATTTAGGGGTTGTTTACCTCACCAAACTTCTCAAACTTATTGAGGAATTTACTTCTGCGAAAGGTCATGTGATCTAATTTCTCATTTCATTTTCGATTCTCCCTAACCTGATATATTTTTCAAATTAAAAAGTAATTTTGCTATAATTATGTTCGTGAAACAGGTAATGCATAAATCTATACACGCTCCATTGTAATTTACAAGCGCCCCCTTCATCCTTCTTGTTCGCCCAAGCAACATATACGTTTGGGCAAATGTATAATACTTACATGCGGACCATAACAATCATACAGGTTCCGATATATTAGCAAAGCATTTGAGAGAATAATAATTGAAGAGAAACACCTCACACCCTAGTCTGTGAACAGCATTACCCGGTGCCTCCCCATTCCCTCCTCCTAGCTTCAACCTTCAGTTAAATATACAATAAATTATTAATTTCGATGGCCTGCCTGAGTCAGCTCACCACATATATACACTCTCCTTTAACATCATATATTTTCGTGGAAACTTGCATCCAGGATTGACTCAATAAAGATGAAGTTAGAAAAGCAAAAGAAGAGTCTTCATGGCTGGGATCTTGCTATTTATTTGGCGATAAACTCTAATAAATTATCTCTGGTTGGAGTTCAAGGAGAAGCAAACACATAATCAAAGGTGTTGGTACACGTACATTTTTACCGGAGAAAAGCAAACACACCAAACATATTCTCTTACGAGTAAACAGAATATAAAACGGGTTCCTTCCATTACAATCTCAAAATTGTATGTTCACGAATGCCACTTTGACATGATGAGGCTCCATGATATAATAATTAACATGTTTTTAAAAACAGAAAGCAGGATTATCACATATCATGCCCAACCATGGCCTCCGAGAGGAAGTGCCCAATCCTCGAACCCAGAATAATCCGGGCTGCTACCTGCGATCCTCCTAGACTGCGGGCGGCTCCCATTCATTTCTGGGCTTGGGCTCTTCGGAAACTTGTAACTGGACGTTCCTCCTCCGGAGCTTGAAGAATCACACACCGACCCAATACCCGGCCCTTTCTTTGTGGAAGAGTTCCACTGGGGCCCAGGTGAGCCACGTGGCTTAATCGGCATTTGACCTCTTACCTTGGCTTTCGCTGACTGAGTGGGAGCCATGTAGCTGGGCGCATTGAAACTGAATTGTCGATGGTGTTTTCTGTTGGACATGGGGCTTGAATCAAGAAACTCCTGGTTCATTAGCCCTAGAGCGCTGACTTTGCTTGAGCCTAAAGGTGCCACCATGTCCATCTCCACCGTCTTTTCAGACATGTCGTCGTCGGCGGTGGTGGTGGTTGTGGTGGCAAGGGTCATGTAAGAGGTCTCACGCGGCCCCCCGCTCCTTACATTGTACGGTTGTGATGACATCCAACGGTCCAGCCAGTTCCAACCCCACGGCGCCTTTTCACGTTCGTCGTGGTACTTGATGGCTCCAACATCATCGTCATTGGAGTCCGAGTGCAGAAACGGCTTCTGCTGTTGCTGCTGCAAAGAGCAAATAGAAAGAATGGTGTTAGAGGGAAAATGGAGATAAGATTCGTTGTGCTCTTGCAGGTATTATGAAAAGGAAATTGCGTAACCTGACAGTTGAGAGCGTAAGCAAGAGCTCTCTCCCTCTTCATTAGGGCCTCGTGTTTTCTGGCATCATTTTCCTGGATTTTCTGGCTGCTGTGACTCCCATTGTCCCACCTGCTCAGATCAGTCCTTTTCATAGGGCTCATAGCCTTTGGCACTACTTGTTCCTCAAATTCTCTCTCCTCGTACTCCTCCTCTGTCTTGTGAAGTTGCTCTTGGGTCAACTGGAATCTGCGAGCTCTTACTCTTGCCTGTACTCGAACCAACGCTTGCATACATCGCATTGTCATTTGTGCCTGCTTCCGTACATTATGCCCCCTCACAAGTGCTTGCAGCCTCACCAATCCCTTCAACGCACGCAGGGCACGTCGAGCCTGCACAAATTTCATTTCATTGCCCCAAGTCGGGCACCATTTTAATAACAAGCTACCAATTCAAAACTAAAAACCATATCCAGTAAAACTAAGACAATGTGAAGGTCTTACTAGGTAGCCTCTGTAGTATGATTGGATGAGAGTTGCTGCTCTTTCTTCCCTAGTGTGGCGTCCATATCCTGCCAGTCGAACAACTCTGGCCGCTGCTTGTGCCGCCGCAACTGCAGCTTCTGCAGCGGCTGCTGTAGCCGCTGCCACCGCGATGGCATGATTTCTATCTTCGATCACGGGCGTGGATGCTATACTGTTCTCATTGGTGACGTCATCTTGTGAACTCTCGGGAGGAAAATGCTCAAAAGACACGACCTCTGCCACTTCAGGCTGTCTCCTTTCATTATCCTTCTGAAACCCGAGCAATTTGCCGGCATTCAGCTCCCAATTATTCAGCAATCATTTGGATTATAGAGGAAAAAAGCGACAAACAGAATATGTTACAGGATGATCTGGGATCTAACAGCCGAACCACATCACATGATGATCGGAGATTCTAGATGAATATGATGTGATGGGTTTGGGTGGCATGATAGCTGTGTGACATGGAACCTAGAAAAATTATTTGTTACATATAGACATAAGAGTGGACCATACACACACATGATGATTACTTCCTGAACAGGGTTCATCATGGTCCTAATTACAGAGAAAGGACCAGGCAGCTCAGCATTTATGTGGGATCCCACATAAGACAACAGAAACAGCCAAGGTGTTCGCCTACTCAAGTTCCGATCAAGAAATTAGTAGCCTTCAATGCGTAAGATAGAGTTCGATGATGCCATTACTTTTTGCTGCTTTATATCAACTTTTGATTTTTTTTTTGGGGGGGGGGGGGGGGTTGTCAATTTTGGGGGAGATGGGTTAGTTCCCAATTGTAATCAATTAAATAAAGATATCCGAACAATCGGTGAGGAAATGCTTCATATATATAGGTATGATCAAAATAGTATTGAATTATAGAGATATATTATCCATCACCCAATCTTCCTATTAATATTGATGCCACGTCTGACATAAGCGATTAGTGGCTTTACCCATTATTCAAGTAGTTAAAAATATTATTTAACGTATCCCTCCGCTAACCTCAAGTAGTATTGCCATCAGAAGTCTGTGATTAAAAATCTTAATTAATTAAAACAAGAACTAAATGCAAAACAGGGGAACAATCACCTTCCTGGCCGACGCCGACGAGTCCTTATTAGAAGACGATCTGAAAACTTTCTTCACTGACGAGAACCATCCGCCTCCTTTCTTCCCCATCTCCGGCGAAAAGATCGGCCTCTAATTGATGTATCATCATTAACATGACAAATACATCCATGTCAGGACTCGAAATATACATTCTCAGCAACCTTAAAATCACTCTAACAGCATTACCAGATGCTAAAAAATCTACGTCACTAAATTTCACACCCAGGCAATCATTCTTAAACGGACTAAGAAGGAGGAGGGTGAACTCCGAAACAAACCTGAAAGGAAAACGGTGTTTTGGATCACTGGTTGGGTAGAAGCTTTACATAGTGAGGGTGGCATGTCTGAGAATCATCCCCAAGTGAAGTTTGATCATCCGAGAGAATGCTTGGACGGAGAGAAACGGAGAGAGAAATCAGTAACTGTAAGCCCGCGCCATCGCCGTTGGTATTTATTACACACACGGGCGTTAGAGAATGTGATTCCCCGTGGTAGAGGCCTTTGGACAACTAGAGTTCTGACACGTCACCAATCTCCCTTCAGGGTACGTATGACTATGATTTATCCTGTACAACAGAAGCATTTGGTAACATATCATCTACGTATTAAACTCCGCGGCGTACAGGATTTTTTTCAAAAAAAAAAAAAGATATATGTTTAAATGTTTATGCGTAGGTGTGAGGTGGTAAGTATATGCAAGTGGCGTGGATATATAGCAAACATTTAATTAAGCTAAGATTCAGGACAGGTGAAAAAGGGCAAAAAGGTTGAGGTTAAGTTTTAGCTTGAAGGTTACTAAAGAGTGGTAGTTAGCAAATTTATGTCATTGTGTACTAACGACGCAATTGTTCTTTTCCCAATCGTTGAATATATATAATGAGCTAATTCGTCAGTGAAGGTTAGTCTGCACTTTATCCGTTTAATTAAACAAACAAAATGTTTAGTTGTACATGCGTGGTTGGATCGGAGAAAAGTGGTTTTGAAGAATTGATTTTCTTTAGAAGCTGATCCCAAACAATGATCCGGCCTCTCCAACCTTAACAATAACAGAGAATGGAAGGTTTCCTTCCGGTTAGGGGTGGAAACAGGTCAGGCCGTCTGACAGGGGCTTGCGGCTTAGTTTGTTAGAGGCCTGGTCAGGTCTGACCTGTCAGGGTAAAAGGTCATGCCAAGGCCATTCTGAAAGCCTGTTTATCTTAACAGGTCAGGGCAAGGCTTGTTGACAGGCCTGTTAGGCCGACCTAAGTCTATTAAGGTTTTATAAAAAAAAATAAAAATCTGGAAGTACACATATTTACAATCCTGCCACTCCCCTATCCCTAATTCCCTAACCCTAATCCTCATTCCCTCATTTTCACAGTTTCGAAGTCGCACACTCGCACCCAGAATCTGTCGGCTCTCAACTCCCATCGGTTAGCCACTGCAAGTCACATCCCTCGTCGTGTCGGCCATCAGTCCGCCACCACCCCAAGTGAGAATGGAAGGTTTTCCTTCCGGTCTTATATAAGATAAAGTTGATTTTTTTTTTTTTTAGAGATCAAAGAAGTTAATTAAATTACTTTAGAATATTTTTATTTTTTATCAAAACTAAATAGTTTGACTAATAAACAAATATATAATCTAAGGATATATAACATGTAATCTAATTAAATAACTTATTTAATTTCTTTAATCTCTTTAAAAATAATCAACTCTATTTTATATTTAAAATAAGAAAATGTGCCTATGGAATGGCGAGAGGGAAGGAGGTCACAGGCTCAGGAGCTACGTACGTAGATTAAGCTGGCCTGTCTATTTTAGCCTGCCTCCATTTAGGGCCCCACCCTTTAGAACGTGATGACCAGCTTCCTCTTGTAATTGTCCATTCATATGGCAGGTGACGCCAGATAATCATATCATACATATATGAGCCCTTGAGAGATGCGATGCAACTTTCACTCTTTCAGCAGCAGCTCGCCCGCCCTTTATTTCTTATTTCTTATCCAATCATTTTGCAGTTTTAGGACCGTTTGGTTCAAGGGAAAAGAGAGGGAAAAAGGAAAATTGGATTTTTCCACCAACGGAGAGGCCGCTTGGTTCATCATTTCTATTAGGAAATATTTTCCTGGGCCCATCAATTTTCAACCATGTGATTAAAATGGGTTTCCACCAAAATGGGTGAAACCAATTTTCAAGTGGAAAAAAAAAATGCCTAAAAACACAAAAACCCTTTATATATCATTTGACGTGATATAAAAAGGTGAGTGGCTCCTATAGACATTTAAATAATATTTATATGCAAAGCAAAATAGTTTTTTGATTCATTTTCCTACCCCATTTTCTTCAAATCAAAAATTTATTTTCCATTCCTTTCCATTATTTTCATTTCTATTCCATTCCTTTCCAACATTTTCTTTTACCCAAACAGGCACTTATTATGTATGGATGAATTGTCGCCGTAATTTCATATGGTTCCCTCTTGTATGTGAGCAAGCAGTATGAACCGAGAGCATATATATGCACAATACATTGTCATTGTAATCTGTATGAGGGATTGTTACGAAACAGGGATCTTAAGATAGGGGCGCAGCATTAAAGTACTCAAACTTGAAAATAAATAGTTCACATACAGACACAGTTGTGAAGTTATGGGTGTAACAAACTGCTAAAACTCGTTGGGGTCACAACTCACAAGGGAATATTCGTAGATGTGGGCGTACGTGAACCTCTATTCACTCACTGCAGTTACCTTGTTAATAATAGGGAGCCGACGCCTCACCTAATTATTGTGGCAGCGCTCCACGCACAGGGATCACGGAACTAAAATACTGGTCGCACTGGAATTAATTAAAAACAAGGGGCTATCAATTGCAATTCGCATTTCGATAGAGGGAACGGGGGTCTTGCACTTTACTCCTCGTTTATATGTGCAATCATTATATTTCTGGTGACCAGCCCCTTTCGTTCGTCCATATACATACCTTCCTCCTCACTGCTTCTTTCATTACAAACCATTCCCACCTCACACCCGCCTTCCCAAATTACATTCATGCCCTCTACCTTCTTTTTCTTCACCTCCCAACTCCACTGTCATTTCATATTTTAACTAAACTTCAATCAACATTTTATAAGAACTGTTTTATTTTTGGCAATTGCAGAGGCCAAGTGTGCAATTGGGATGAGATATGTGTGCTGAGTGGCACGCTAATGCTCGTGTTTCTGTCGCAAAACAGTGCCTGCTTCTGATCAGGTGGTCAAATGACACAAACCCAGTTACTCAACTACTGAATGCAATCATGGTGCATTAATGTTACTTCACATCTAACTAAGGTTTGGTACAACCGACTCATTGGGGTGACAGCAAAAACGATGGTCTTTCCGCTTACTAAAACAAGAAAGCAGCGGATTATGCCTAATTTTTCTCTGCCCTTCAGATTAATTTGTTCAGTTTGCATTCTCTTTTAAGTTTCAGTGCCCAGTGAGAATTTTAAATTATTAAATCAATAATAGTGTGAAACTTTAATAAAAATCGGGGACTTTTGCCGGCGACGAGCCCCATTCAGTAAGGGCGTAACTTCGGAAAGGGGTTAAACTTGGGAGAACAGGGCTTCTCGCCTCGAGCATATATATGAGCCCCTCCTGCTCATTTCTCACCTATGTTTGTTTTACCTGTTTACCTAATTGGGTCATATTTGAGTTTATTAGGCCTGACTGAGTACAATTCTTCTAAAAGAGTTTTTTGTCATTTTTTGTTGGACACAAGTATTAAAGACAATCATGATAGAGGCCAATAATGCAAGCAATGTCAGTTTGATCTACAACGAGATTAAGCGAATGATGAATTTGGAATGGGATCTAACTATTCATTTTGCCGTGAGCAAACGAAGGTCTATCCTCTTGGACAGTTTACAATACTTGCCCGCCTTTTTTGCAGACTTCGAGCTTTGATGATTGTATGGGAATTAATCCCCTCATACTTTAGTTTTCTTTGGGTTTCGAGCACTATGTTCTCTCTTGCGTAAAAAAAAAAAAAAAAAAAATTGTGACAGAGATATTATCAAACACTGAATATAGACACTTTTATATTTCTCAACTATAAATGTTCCCCAAAAAATGCTCAAAATCCAGGTTATCTGGCCCGGACCGAACCAGACCGGAAACCGGCGATCTGGGCACTAAACCGGTCCGGGTCAATTTTTTTTTTTTTTTAAATTTTTTAAAAAATTTCTTTATAATTTCGTACTATAATTCTAAAATATTTCATTTTTCACCGATTTGGTGCCGGTTTAACTCCCGTTTGACTTCGATTTGATCCATTAACCCTTAATCTAGTAGTTTAACCAGTTCACTGACTAATTCAAATTTAATAACCTTGCTCAATATTAAAGAGTTGAGAAACAACTAACTAATCCAAAACTTAGATAGCCCAACATGGTACTAAACAAAGAGTTAAAGTTCGGCCTGCCCCTAACATTGTGGTTTGCTCCAAAATAAACTCCAGGGCCATGAGGGCCATTGTATTTATTTTTGGTTGCACCTTATCAAGTGTCATTTGAACCTTGATTTCCTATTTTTAAATGTTTGTTTGGATTCACAGTAAAAGTTACTTTTTCTATATAATTTATAGTATATAAGGTAAATTTGTGAGAAAATTTTATTTCGATTTACGTAAATGTGCTTTTCCACCATTTTTTCAATCAGGTACTAAAGCAACCGATTGATTTTAAAATTATAAATCATATTTATTTAGTGTTTGATAGTGTCTCAAATAGAATTATTTTCAATAGGAGAACATATATACCTAAATAAGTGATTAAGTCATTTTCGTAATCTATTATAAGAAAGACAAATTTAAAAAAATCAAACAAGCCCTTACTCTAGTACCACCATCTTTATATACTGAAACATCAATTTATATTAATATATTCCCTGACTAGATATTATTCTTCATGTATCTACACATTATTCACAATTTATAAATAACAATTAATTTATTGTGAGATAAATGCTTGGAAAAAAATACAGAGATAAATGACGAGTCTTATATCTTCTACGAGCTGTATAACCTAGTGTTAGTTTGGAATAGTTTATTTTTGGACAATAATTGTGTATAAATCGTGATTCAATATATACGGGATAAGTATGTGAGAGGAGTTGTATCTCGGCTTTCGTAATAACGACTTATTGTCAAAAAATAAGTGATACCAAACACATGCTCAATCACTATGGGTAAATATTAAATTAAGAGAATTGTCCAAAAATACCTTTGAGGCAAATTAATTGCTAATTGCTACCAAGCGTGCAAGCGATATTCCGTGTGTGCAAGCAATCTTTTGTTTTGTGCAAACCATCTTCTGTGTGTGCAAAAATTTTCCATATAAATGTGCAAACAATCTTCCGTTGTGAGTAAAATATCTTTCATTATGTGTCACAGATCTTCCATGATAGCATTTAGCAATTAATTTACTAAAAAAGTATTTTTCAGCAATTCTCCCTGTTAAATTTTACATGGATAGATTCATCTTCTCATTGCCCGTGCGTGCATGAATGAAACATTTTCTTGGTTCCCCCGAGCCGAGGCCCAAGGCCTCCCCAGTCCCTTGTATGAATAATTTTGTTGGTAAAAGATGACGGGCACAACCCGATAAAATAAAAAACCTAATACAGGATTAGATCCCATACCATCTTTGTGCAACAAAAATCGGCGAATGAGTTGGACACATACACAATAAAGAGGAGACAGAAAAGTCATCCTTAACCAAAGCATCCCAGTCTGTTCTCATCTCTGGAGACATTATTTAATTTCAGCTACCACTCATACTCCATCATTCCTTGAATTTGTATGGAACTGAGCCTCAAACTGTTGGAGTTTCGTTCACGCAGTAGCAAATCGACTAAAGTCTTAAAATCAGAGTCGATAATTACTTTTTTTGAATCCATAATCCATGGCAAATGAGCTGGACACATTTGATTGCCCTGTTTTTTATATTTTATCTGATATTCGGTTTAGGGTTTGTGATTGCTCCTTCCGATATAAATGTCTCTCATAGGAGGCGAACTCCAGATTCTAAAGGGACTTTACACTGTTAAATTAATTATATGATGCAGTTTAACTGCCTTTTATATATGTGAGATTCGGAGGTAGAGTTGATAATATGGGTTCGATACGTTGTTAAACCCACCAACCTACCTCTTGACGGGCTTGAGTTGACAAAATGACAGCCCATTTTAAGATAAGATTTTCCAACTTGGCCCACTAATGTCATAACTCGCCGGGGGTTGGCACGTTGACATTAACAGCTTTCCGCAGAGGAGAAAAAAGAGAGTGGGACCGCTTCCTCACACTATACTCCAAAGCAATGTTTCAACCCAGCAAACAGGTAAATTTCTTCCTCTGCACGCCTCTTCTTCTTCATCACATCTTCTGCTTGGTACCTCTGAACTGCTCCAGTCTTTTGTGTGCAGCACGGTCCAGTTCGCAACGATCAAATGATTATTTCCGGTCTTATTTTTATTGCATTTGTTACTTCATTTTACAATTCACGCCTCTTTTTCACTTGACAGAAATGATCGAAACCCTCAATTCCTCGAACAAGAGCGCCAATTGTCAGTTGTTTCTTCTGCGTTTGTTAATGGCTCTTTCATTTTTAATTTTAGTTGACTCTAGTATGTCAATGCCTTAGTC
The DNA here is from genome assembly GCA_963855925.1 of Inga laurina. Taxonomy (NCBI): domain Eukaryota; kingdom Viridiplantae; phylum Streptophyta; class Magnoliopsida; order Fabales; family Fabaceae; genus Inga; species Inga laurina. The sequence goes on from OY979704.1 coordinate 1,732,852, forward strand.
TTTTTAGGGTTGTTTTTTTTATCAAAATAGCTTAAACATATTACTGAAGACTTCTTTATATCCCAATTTTGTTTTTCTGCCCAGACTTGTACTTCTTTTTAAATGTCAGAGGCTCATGTATGCAATTTTTTTTCCCATATTTTTCTTCCTTTTTTTTTTTTTTTTTTTTTTTTTGTGTACTTCAAAGCTATATAAAAATCTGGTTTTCGATAGAGTACAACGCCACCTAATGAGATAAGGCTTTGCTGTTTCTGTTGTTGTGTGTCCATTGAAGGTCCCTTCATACCGTGTTAGATAGATATTAGGGTTGTCTTTCTATTAAAATAGCTTAAGCTATTTGATAGACTCTCTTTTTGCATTATATACCTTTAATCTATTCTCTAATTAATCAGTGTATGACTTCTTTATATCCTAATACCCTGGCACCCTAACAGAACAGGAAAATGAAGCGGTATACATTAGAACATGATGATTAGCATTTCTACAAGTACAGGAGAGTGACTTTTTTTCATAAATTTTTGGATGATTTGTTGATTTCATGTGTTTTGTATCGCATTAAAACGAATTGCCACTATATGCCTGTGTAAATGTAATACGGTGGCTAACTGTTATAAGCTTGGTTGTCATCTATCATCTATTCTCATCGCCACATATACATATTTTCATATACGCCCACATTTGTTCTTTTTTTCCCTGCCATCCTTCTGTGCTAATAGTTAATTTACTCAAATTCATTTATTCACTCGGTAGAGATAACCTGATAGGATTTTATTTAGTGGCCTTATATTTACTGGTGCTGGTGTTTCGGTAGAGCAAAATTTCATTGCTCCGTACTTCTGTATCCAACAAAAGAAAGGAAAGAGCAGGGAAGAAATTAACTTTTCCTGTCTACATAGGACGTTGTCCAACCATTTATAGTCAAGTGTCTCTGCTAGTCTTTGTTTGGATACTTAACAAATGCTTATTCGTTGAGTTGGGTGGACAGTCTGCTTCGTCAGCCTTGGTGCCGGTGGATGTAAACGAAACCTATATAGATGCACAGGGCAATGTGCAAAGTGGTGGATTTATACAGGCAGAGTCCATAATCCAAAATTCCAAGGTTGCAATTTTTATTTTTCAAACATTTTGTGCTTTGATTCATTCAATAGGAATGGATTTTTTTGTCGTCGATAATTGTTTGTTACTCAACTGACTTCATTTTACTTTATGACAGGTATTCCTGCCTATCAGGTCTCTTGATTTTAGTTGAGTGATGATGGGTAATGCAAACTTACCACATTATGCAATGCTTGCAGAAACTTCAAGATGGTTTGCAAATGTTAGGGATGATAATTAAGCAGCACGAGGATAACCTAAATCTTCTGAATACTCAAAAAAATAAACTAGATGATTCCGTACTTGGTTTGCAAGGTACATTCAAAATTCCCTTTGAAGGCATTTTCTATCCTTGTTTGGCACTCTCATAATGGATGAGGTTATATGAACGGATGAGATGCTAGTTATCATGAGCACTCTAACGTGTGTTCAGACTGAGTTGAAGTTTATAAATTTGTGATAATGGCATCTATATGGTTTGAGGTACCACCCAAAATGGTAGCATCCTATGTCTCCATACAGGCTTTAGGTATCTTGGGTAGTAGATCATCAAACGCATGCATCTTGGAAGCATCTTGACACCCATGATACCATGATAAAGATGATGTAACAAATGGCTCCCAAGTGTTATTTGTTAACAAGGATTGCAATAAACCTTTCTTCTTCTTCTTCTTCTTCTTATTAATGAAGAGCCAATTTCATGTGTGTGTTATTTACCCTGTTAATAGATATTTTTGAGAAGTATAAATCATCGAATATGCCCAAGAATCGCAAATCAGACAATTTGCAGCCAACAAGTGAGGAGGCAATAAATGAACAGATATTGCAACATGAAAAATCTGCTGCTGGTTTATTATGCCAGCTGAAAACTCATCATGGAACTCTGGCATCTAATCTTTCATTGACAAAGGATATCGTGGGTATTGTTGCTACCCTGGGAAAAGTAAAGGATGATAACCTCAGCAGGTACGTTTGGTCTGCATATTCACCTTCTGGCTGGTGAAACAGTGCACATATTCAGAACTTCCTGTTTCACTGGAATCGATGGCATTTATTTAAAATATATGAAGTAACTTGATTCTCTGAATTGCTTATATTTTGCTTGAATATTATGAAATATGTAAGCATGCATGCAAGCGCCTCACTGTACTTAGTTGGAGTGCAGGCTTTTCTCAGAGTATCTAGGAGTAGAGACTATGCTGGCCATTGTCTGTAAGACTTATGAAGGAGTTAAAGCTCTTGAAATTTATAACAAGGATGGCTGTTTAGACAAGAGCTCTGGTCTTCATGGGCTAGGTGCCTCAATTGGAAGGCCCTTGGATGGTCGCTTTTTAGTGATATGTCTGGAGTCACTCAGGCATGACTTGTGATCTTGTATTTATTAGTCTTTAATTGGCGACAATGGATCATTGAATTTTCCAAATACTGTTGTTCTAACTTTTCCTTCTTCTGTAGGCCATACGCTGGTAAATTTGTGCCTGATGACCCACAAAAAAGGCTGGACATTTTAAACCCAAGATTGCCCAATGGGGAGTGTCCAGCTGGTTTTCTTGGCTTTGCCGTAAATATGATAAATATAGACGGCTCAAACTTATTCTGTGTAATGCCCAATGGCTATGGTCTCAGAGAAACTCTGTTTTATAATCTCTTTTCACGTTTGCAAGTATACCAGACAAGGGCGGAAATGATAAAAGCACTTCATTGCATAAGTGATGGAGCTGTTTCTTTAGATGGAGGAATGATTAGGACTGATGGTGTATATTCCTTGGGCAACAGGTAAGGGGATGCATGAGAAGTTTAGTTTAGTTTATACGTCAAATATCAAAATTCTTTGTTCTGTCTTCACATATGTGACTGCTTGTACTTGTATTATGCGACCCTAATAATTGGACTTGCCATAATAGTCACGTTTCAATTCTCTACCTTTGACATAACCGACTAAAAAAGAAGAAAGGAAAACCATCCTGTCATGCTGAATTTCTGTAACTGAAACACATTGAGCCCCATAAGAAGCCGGATAATAAAGCAAAGCCAGCTGAATTTTTGTTTATTTCATGATGTTAGGGAAGATGTGGTTGTGAAGTTCCCCAGCCCAGTGGAGATTTGTAGCGACAATGAATTTGAGAGGCAAATGAAGGATTTGAAAGGGGAGAAGCACAAGATTCTGGGGGACATACGAAGGGAACAAAGTTTGTTGGACGCAGCTAAGATCAGATTCAATAAGAAGAAGAATGAGTTTCTGAAGTTTTTAGCAGAAAGTTCGTCATATGCAACTCAAGTAAATGCCTCAGTGATGCCTCTTAACCGAGTGCATGAATAGGCTTGTTCTGTCTGGAAATCGGAATCCGTTTACCATGTTATGAGTTGTTATATGTTGAAAAGTTGAATAAATGAATATCAAATATAAATTTACTCAAGTGATGTTTAAATATTATCGAAGTTGTTGCTGTGTTCGAGCAGAATGAGTTTGTGAATTCTTTTCGAAATCACTGTTACTGAGAGAACAGGGAACTAAAGATCTTCACTTGTGAATATTTTCGAAGTTACTCTGTTACTGAATTTGAAATGCCTGGCTTACCAAACTCTGCAATGATATCTGGATTAATCTCTGCACAAATTCTTTTAGTTTTCGTCGAATAAAATTATAAACATTTTAAAATCTGATTTTTTTTTTCGACCAGCAAAATTTTATTCATACTTTCATAAACAATGAATTTATATCAATCAAATTTTGATCATCAAACCAGTAGAATGTTTTATGGAACGGCAAGAATCAAATTTAAGTAAAATATATAAAATGTTGGCCCATAACGGAAATGACATCACAAGGATTCAGGAAAATTTATATTGGGCACTCTAAATTTCATTTCATTTTTATACAAAGTGTAATATAGAATGAAAATAATCTTCACATAACAACTGGTGAAATTAAATTCGTCCCGTTGAGATGAGATCAGCACTGTCTTCCAGAGGAAAAATGAATTGAAGAGCGGTATTCCACGAAAGGGGGACTACCTAACAGGGATTTAGATATTATTGTTTATCCGGCTTGTTCGACATTGTCCCATCTCTGTCTTCTTCTAGTCTAGTCTATTACCTTCTCTTCCCAATAAATATCTTTTATCAGTGAGATTCTGTTTCCCGGACTTCCAGAGATATTTTCGCGCGCTTCTCATATTCCTTTTGAAGCTTAATGCCAACTCAACCTCCGAATGCTCTCTTCTGAGATGGCTGCTGTACTTGGATCCAAAATTTGCAGGGAAACGGCCTCTCGATTCGGATACTATATATTCAACCATATGCATGCTAGTCACATGGTCAATTCTCGCTTGACGCACCGAACAAACCCGAATGAGCACTTCATGATCACTCCTTATCACTTCACTTCGTTCAAGCCCGTCCCACTCCGGGGGGATTTTGAAGAAAACGGCACTCATATTGTAGAGGGTCGCAGAACGAACCAAAATCCCACTAATATTTCTTATAGAAAAGTGAGTAAGAAATGGAGTTGCAGGTCTTATTGTACCGTTAACTGCGATGGAGAGCCACCAGTGCTTTGGTCTGGGGATGGCGTTAATATTCGGATGGACAATTCGAACTTCAATGTGGTTCGTGGTGGCAGCGGAGGTGATGATAGTCTCGGTTCAGGAAGTGGTTCTGGTTCGAATTCTAAGGATGAGTTCTCTGGTGGATCCAATTTGGGGAGTAATATTCCAACGCCAAAGAAAATTTGCGAAGGACTCGATGAATTTGTAATTGGGCAGGAGAGGGCTAAGAAGGTGATTCTTACCTCAGTTCTGTTTCAAGTAGTCTCCTATGCAACCCATACTGGGATCCGTTTGTGCTGGACATAAACGTATTAGATACGATACAGTTCCCCAAAGTTGTAGTGAAAAAAATGCATATTTTCTCTATGTCGTGGCTTCTATCACGTATTCAATATTGGTGCCGGTGCTTTCAGCAAATAGCACTCTGCCATTTTGAATATTTCACTATTTCCATGAAGGTCTTGCTTTCATGCTTGAGAGTGTCAGCTATTAGTGATATTTGATTATTATTATCAAATGCAGGTACTTTCTGTGGCAGTTTACAACCACTACAAGAGAATTTTTCACGAATCTTCTCAAAAGAAGTTAGTGTATTATTTCACCCCGCTACCTTTTCTTTCATGTTTTCCCATTTATTCTTCTCTCACATGCAGTCTTGTGTGAGATGTTAAACAATAATCTTTTTTTTTTTCGGTGTTAAACTTGTTGATAACATGTAGTAATTGCTTTTGACATGGTCTTGTTACCATTTGAAATGTTAGGCCTGCAGGAGATTCAAGTAGTAATAAGGCTGATGCTGTTGATGAAGAAAGAGTTGAACTTGAGAAAAGCAATATTCTTCTAATGGGACCAACAGGTTCAGGTAATTCAAAACTTGCTTTTCTTAGCTAGTGTAAGTGTTTCTATAACTGTGGTTCTGGATTATATTTTTCACCATATAATAGAAGGTTAAAACGATCATGCTTCAATTTAAAAGAGATGAAAAAGGTTTGAGCTGAGTTGGGTACTCGATTATCCAGTGGCATTCTTGTTTTGTTAGTGTTAAATGATTAATGTTGTTTTGAGCCATTTAGGTTGTGAATTTTACTTTAAATGTGTCATCTTTCTAGTTAGATGGATTTAAGAGATAACACAGTTTAGGTCCTTTATTTGCTTTCCATCTTCTTTTCTTTTGTAAATCATGAATGCTTGTATCTCCTGGTTACTAGTCTAATTTGTTTATCTACACCATTTCAAGGACAGGGAAGACATTACTTGCCAAAACTTTGGCCCGGTTTGTAAATGTTCCCTTTGTTATCACTGATGCAACAACAATAACTCAGGCAAGTATTCTTTACTTCTGTTTTATAATAATTTATGATCCCCTCAAAGAGAGACAGAGAGGGAAAGTATTTCTGTCTGCACGTGGAGTTTTTTAATGATTGCCTGTGAAAGAAGGACATAACCCCCAGTAGACCTTATAACCTTGTAGCTCTGCTTCCACTTTTGAGAATTGACTTTTGAGAATTTAGCAGAGGGTGAGAACTGCTTTAACTTTACTTTCCAACAAAAAGATTATGCACATATTTATGTGATCCCATAGTATAATGTACAAAAAAATCATGCACATAATAAGTGCAAACAGATTTTGATGATATGAGATAGTTGCAAAAAAAATTTCTCATCAAATGCAAAAAGAACTTGATTATAAATTGGGTTTTTTAAAATTTCTTTCGTTGGTCATAAATTCTATTTCCTCTTCTCTTATTAAATTGGCTGCCATGCTATTTTGACATGTCTTTGCATGGGCATTACTTTCCGTGTATTTTTTTATGCAAATTATAAATATGCAGAAATCATAGTTTTCGTATATAATGGCCCCAATACCACATTGGTGCAGGCAGGATATGTTGGGGAAGATGTTGAGTCCATTTTAAGCAAGCTCCTTATGGTAAATATTCTGACCTTTGCTAATTGAATACAGCGTGCTTGCTTCAGAGTTCCTTTTGTGGAGAAACTGATTTATTTGCCTTTACTGATTTCTGTACCATACTCTGCTGTAGTTATTAAGTGTATCTCCTTTTATTTTTTTTAAGTATAAAGTATAGCTGTTTCTCCTTTCTTTTTGCTGCGTTTTCATTTTAGGGATGGCAGTAACAGTAGGTCATTATTTTCAGGTTGCTGACTACAATGTGGAAGCTGCTCAACAAGGCATCGTTTACATTGATGAAGTTGACAAGATCACTAGAAAGGTTTCACCATGTCATCATGTCTTCCCCCCAGTTTCCTTTTCTCTAGTTAATTCAAACCATTTCTTTCTGTTGTTTTCCCTTCTTCAATTGTCTTTTTTCTAGGCTGAGAGCATTAATATCAGTAGAGATGTCTCTGGGGAAGGTGTTCAGCAGGCTTTATTGAAAATGCTTGAGGGAACGGTAAGTGCGTTTCTCACTGATTTGGAAAATTTCAGTCATATTCTTTCTTCTTTTTCTAAATGTCAGTTTGTTTATTTTTTTGTATGGATCGATTGCGTCCTTTATGATCAAGGTTGTCAATGTTCCTGAGAAGGGAGCTCGAAAGCATCCTAGAGATGACAATATTCAGGTATATGGGCATTAACATTTATTCTTACAATTATATTGTTCTTTATTTATACACTTGTAGAGATTATTAGGTATGTTTATGGCATAGGTACATGTCTGCCATCATTTTAACGTATATGGTGTGCTGCATGACAAAATTTTCCCTTTTAATCTATCATTTTCGGCCCAGTTGGTTTATGTGCACGTGATTTTATTTCTGCAGTTATTTCATATTGAAGATAGTTAGTTGTCTTGAAATCATTGATGATTGTTGACTCAATTGTTTTGTTTTTGGTGAATTTTTGAACTCATCTTTCTTCCTTCTCAGATTGATACAAAGAATATACTTTTCATTTGTGGAGGAGCCTTTGTTGACTTAGAGAAAACAGTCTCAGAAAGGTTGCTCAAACCCTGGAAATTAATTAGTTTTATATCTACAGTGAGAATAAAATGAAGTGTGAAGCCTCATTTTAGTCCCATGCAGGCGCCAAGATTCTTCTATTGGATTTGGGGCACCTGTACGTGCAAATATGAGAGTAGGTGGTGTCACTGATGCTGCTGTTGCTTCATCATTATTGGAAACTGTAAGTTAACATCATATATATGACAGATCTTGTTCCTTTGAGAAATGGTTTTTCCTACCGCTAGCTTCAACATGTCACATATCTGCATGACTTAAATTGTTGTATTTGGCAGGTTGAAAGTAGCGATCTTGTTGCATATGGTTTAATACCTGAATTTGTTGGGAGATTTCCTGTTCTTGTCAGTTTGTCATCTTTAACAGAAAATCAACTCATTCAGGTAGGCTATATTCAAGTTACTCATGTTACTCCGGGTTGTCTATGCAGATGTCCCTGTAAATGTGAATTCTTAAATTATTTCCGGAAGTTAATGACATTATTTGCTTAAACTACATTCTTGAAAGTGATTCTTTCAATATTTAAAATTATCCCCCTTTATTTCATTATCTGTATGTCTTTAATTGCTATTTTAATATGCTATATAGGTCCTCACAGAGCCAAAAAATGCCCTTGGGAAGCAATACAAGAAGATGTTCCAAATGAACGGGGTAAGTTTTTGTGAGCCTCCTCTTATTTGCATACGATATGCAGAACTCAAGTCCTATCTGCATATTCTATTGTTTACACCAAGGATCTTTCTTGCTTGTTCATGTTAGTTTTATGAATGGGCTAATTGATTTTTTATTTCAAAAAATTAATGTTGATAGAATATCTTCAGCTGAAAATTCCTACTTTATTTCCAGGTAAAACTGTACTTCACAGAAAATGCCCTGAGATCAGTTGCCAGAAAAGCACTATCTAAAAATACCGGTGCTCGAGGCTTGCGGTCAATATTGGAGAAAGTATTAGTAGATGCCATGTATGAGGTATGCATTTCAATTTCAATTTTAAATAGTACCTTGATCCTCATTTGCACTGTGGGGTTTAAATATTGCGTACAGGATAAGAGTGGGTGAGTGTTATTGACAACTTGATAATAAAACTTGCCACACCGGGCAAACTTTTTGGAAAAGCATTACCCGTCCACTTTTTTAACCCTTTCTGTTTCATGTGGTGTTTTGTCTGTTCCCAAAAGGTTTGACGAGGAGCCACTAGTAATGATTCTCTGAATTTAATAATATGGTAACTTGTTATGCACGGTTGAATTGCATCAGGAACTATCACTTAGATTATGAGTCTCTGTTTGGCCAAAAAACAAAAAAAACGATTACGAATCTCGGTGTTTTCTTTCTTTCCTCCTGAATTTTCGTGCAGATTCCTGACAGCAGAGCAGGTGATGATGTTGTAGATGCTGTTGTTGTCGATGAAGAGGCTGTTGGGGGTGGGGCCAAAATCCTCCGTGGTAAGGGTGCATGGGATCGATATCTTTCAGAACACAGAGATAATCCAGAGGTTTGCATGTTACTTTTCCCTTAATCCCTTGATGTGATGTATATATTGAACTCAGCTAATTGTGGCATTCATCGTTGATAAATATGATTGAGTTAGAAGTTAGAACAGGGTAATGTGGGAATTCGTGAGTATGTCAGGAGATTTTAGATTTATTTTGGATTGGTGCCTCCATTATGGTCTTAATACGCGCTTATGCCTTAATAGTAGATGCTTCGTTCTTTCTTCAATCTAAGTCATGTTTTTATTTTAGCAACATTACAAAACTTACTAATGCCTGCTTCTGCATAAACGTAACAACAGGCCAAAGAAGGTTTAGATGGAAATAATGGAGGAGTGGCAGAACTTCCTTCCATTGTTGCCAGCATGTAACATGCCTTAAAGTGTCTGCTGTATACCATGTTGGAGCATTGTTCACTTGGCCAACAAAGTTTGGAAAGTGAAGGATCTTGGCGTTGTGGGGTAATGCCTGCCTTTGCTTGCTCTTAGGTTCACTTATTATTGTAATTATTGTAATGTAGTAGTGTAATGGAAAAGATGGTGGCATACAGGCATTACCATAAAGATGTAAAGTGTAAGTGTCTATTTCCACAAGTATCACACATATAATGAACCTATCATTATTTTATTATTTATATCTCAAGACATCATCATTCATCAGGTCTGTCCAAATAATCTCATCATGGATTTTAATGCTATATATTATTCTCTGCATCACAGGACACCATCCTGCATGCTGCAGAATAATCCATTTCAGCATTTAGCAATTAAACTCAATAATGTTGATGATTAGAAGCCCATATTTAAAATGTTTTTTAAAAAATAAAAATACTAGAGATTGTTGAAAATTGTGACAATTCTGATCAAATAACTTGGACTATGTAATTTTAATAGAATGATGTAAATAGATAACAAAATTCACAACACTGACTATTCCTTGCTGCTAAACAGTGATGATGGCCCCTCCTGGATCATTCTATTTATTGGAATTGGAATCTGCCATAACATGGCCACGTGTTCTCTAAAGAACGGAGTCAATGGGACCAAAAACCTTCATCATTTATGGGGGAAGTCTCTCCTTTACTTTGCTTGCACTGTCAACTATCATTCAAAAGTATCCCACGGCCAATAAAAACTATTCTATTCAATGGGAGCACATTTTATGTTCATCATTTTAATGAGTAAATCATCACTCATCTTTATTATAAGATTAATTTTAGATAATCTAGATTTATTTAATTTAATTTTTATATTTTAAATAAATTTTTATTTTATTATATACAGAATTAAAAATAAAGATAATCTTATAACTATCACTTCTTATAGAAATGAATTTATCATTTATAAAATAAAAAATTTTAAATTTTAAATTTACACCGTTCAGATTTAAATTGAACGGCTAAGATCTCATTACAGTGATGAGAAAGAGTATGAAATGTGAACCCTTCTATAAATAAGAAATCATGTTGAAATTAAAATATAAATGCAAAAATTTAATTAAAATTAATGGAGTAAAAATATACTTTTATCTATATTTTTATTATCAATCAATTTACGTTGTAGATGAAAAAGACAGAGAACTGTAGATATTACATAATTAGTGAATTCTCAGTAGACTTTAAAATTTGTGCAAGTAACATCTATAGTTAGTGAATATAGTATTATAGTGACAATTTATTAACAGAAGAATGACATGTCAACTTAAATAGTGAAAATAAAATCAAATGAAAGAAGAAATTAATGGAGTAAAAATATATTTTTATCTCTATTTTTATTATCAATCAATTTACGTTGTAGATGAAAAAGAAAGAGAACTTTAGTAATACATAATTAGTGAATTTTCAGTAGACTTTTAAATTTGTACAAGTAACATCTATAGTTAGTGAATATAGTATTATAGTGACAATTTATTAACAGAAGAATGACATGCCAACTTAAATAGTGAAAATAAAATCAAATGAAAGAAGAAATTCTGAAATTGAATAAAAAATTGACTTTTAGATATAAATATTTATATGGATATGTTTCTTTTTTTTTTTCAATATATGGATATGTTTCAAAAAAAATTAGTTAAAGTTAAAAACTAAGTAATGGTAATACGAATTTAATAAATAATTTACATATTAGCTTGTTTCTTTTTTTTTTGAATTGAAATGACAAGAGAAACAACTCTTGAGGCCAGTACTGGCCATTACACGGGAACTAAATACAAGGAATTCTAGCTATACCCAAAAACTTAGCTGAGATCAGCTAGCATTTGAATCGAACAAAAATCAGGAGGTTGTTCCAAAAGAGACAAATCAATTGTCGACTGAAGGGCCTTCCTTGCCAAGGTGTCAGCACACAAAATGGCTTCTCGGTGACTGTGAGTAATCTCTAAGTCCCAATCCCTATAGATAAGGTGCCTTACTTCCTCTAACTCATTCTAGAGGGGATGGTATTGGCCACCTGACTGGAGTAGCAATCGAATGGCTTCCGTTGAGTCGGTGTGTAATTTAATCTTTCTGAGATTCATGGTTTGGCAAATCTAGAGACCTGTTTTGATAGCATGAATCTCAGAAGCTGTTGAACCGAGTGAGAATCCTAAGTACTGCTGGAGACATATTAGCTCGTTTCTATGAAAACATTTTTTCCCTTTTTTTTTTGGTCGAATTCCAATTATTTATGCCAAACTCCAAATCATAAACCGGAAAAAAAAAGGTTGAAATTTAGCTCCCGTTGGATGGACCCCAATTACCGTCACCTTTCCGAAGTTTAACGTTACCCGCATCCATCTCTCTCTTCGTGCAACCCGGTTTGGGGATTCTAGAGAGAGGAAACGAAGGGGGAGAAAAAGCTAACGAAGAAGAAAAGAGGCTGCTCTTCCGGCGAAAGGGAGGTTGGCTCGTCGGACTCGACCCTTTTTCCATTTTCGCTCCATGACCACCCTCGTCTTCCTCCTCCTATTTTCTTCTTCTTTTTCTTAGCAAATTTTTCTTGAAAAAAAGCCGAGAACGAAGATAATCGAGGGAGAAGATTTAAAAAGGAAATGCACAGGCATCTAATTTCGCGTAATTTATGATTTTGATTACTGGGTATTTCATATATCCATCACTTGTGGGCGGTTTCGGTGACTGGATGGACTTGGATAACATTGAGTGTGTGTCATCCTCGGACGGTATTGATGAAGACGAGATCCACCATCATGGTATACATCCTCACCCCCATCATCACTCTGAGTTTTCATCCTCGAAGCCTCGCAATGGCGCCACCAATATGGGCCCCACGGCCATTGCTCCGGCAACCAGCGTCCACGAGTTGCTGGAATGCCCTGTCTGTACCAATTCCATGTACCCACCAATTCATCAGGTCTTTTTTTTTTTCTTTTTCTCTTTTAGCAATTTCCGCCTCATCTACGTTGTATTATATATTGTGTTTGTAGTTGTATACGAGGTTTCGTTTTCATAATAGGGATCCTTTCGCCGGACTTTAATGAATTTGATTTCTTTTTTATTTGGGTGTGGGTGAGCGGAGGAATTGAGTGGATTTCATGATGCCTTCGTTTCTTTCTTTTTTTCGGTTGGCCTCTTTGTGGTTTGGGACATCTATGACTTGGTTTTGGAGTTCGAATTTTTGTTACATGGGGAAAGCATTACACGGCAAGGGCCAAATATAATCTAACCATACTCACAATTGTACACTTGGCCAATCTTGCAATTTTATTTTTGTTATCTTCAGCACATTAATATCACTTATATTAGTTGTCCCAGTCTATGTCCAGAAGATGTTATTGCCATCTTTCCTATCGATCAGTCTATGCCCTTGTTAGGAAGCAGATCCCTAGCAGTTGATACCTACTTTTGAATCAAGCCTATGTTTCTTTTCTGAGATCTTGGTAATCACTGAACAAGTACTAATATCTAAGATATTTATATTACTAAAGGAAAAAATGATAAAAAAAAGAAAGGACAGTCACAGTGTTACTGTGGTTCTGCTCCTGCTTGATCTTGTAATATCTTATCTCGACAAATACTAATATCTTGTAATATTTTTGTAGTGTCACAATGGGCACACCCTATGCTCAACATGTAAAACAAGGGTTCACAACCGATGCCCCACATGCAGACAAGAGCTTGGGGATATTAGATGTTTGGCTCTGGAGAAGGTAGCTGAATCACTTGAGTTACCATGCAAATTCTATTCCCTTGGATGTCCAGAAATCTTTCCATACTACAGCAAGCTCAAGCATGAGGCAGTGTGCAGTTTTAGACCATACAATTGTCCTTATGCTGGATCAGAGTGTTCAGTTGTTGGGGACATCCCTTTCCTCGTTGCACATCTGAGGGATGATCATAAGGTTGACATGCACACAGGATGCACATTCAACCATCGTTATGTGAAGTCAAATCCCCGCGAAGTAGAGAATGCAACTTGGATGCTCACTGTAAGTCCCATCCCCACTCCTCATGTTAGACGTTTTTGCCCTTTTGGGGAAGAAGAAATAGGAGGGTCATAATTTTTGTTGAAATATAATTTCGCTGGTCCATGAAACACACAAACTTCTTTGGGGAACACCACTTCTGGCATGCACTATCAGTTGTTCATCAAACTTCACTGTCACTGGGTGCAAGTCATTGCCAGGGAGATCTGATTGTTTGAAGAAGTTTGTGCAGTGGTGAAAGATGTTACTGTGTTTCTCGTGACTAGGGGACCTTCAATCTGTTTTTCTTTTCTTCATTATTTTGTGTGTTTTTGATAGGACCCAACCTTGAAAAACAATATTATATATGTAGAATTCAGAGATGAAGAATTGTTTCCAATGCTTTATTCCATTCAGTATGCCGTCAATATATATACAAGAAGGCCGTAGGAGGCCGAATCAGATAAGCTGATTTTAGCTAATGATAATAATAATATCTAACATATCTTTTCCTATAATATTGGATATAATCTAACATTTCTTTTCCTATAATATTGGATGTAATCTATCTTTAGGATAATAATAATATTGGTATTTTAATATTTAAACTATCGAGATTCTACGCTTCCCTTAAAGTTGGACTATAGATATCAAGCATATCCAACTTGTCAGCAAAATACTCAAACTTGTCCTTAGGCAACCCTTTAGTAAGAATATCTCCCTGGAGGGTATATATCTTAATTGGACTATGCCTTCATCGATATTTTCTCTAATGAAATGCCCGTTTATCTCAACATGTTTGGTTCTATCATGTTGGACAAGATTGAGTGAGATATTGATTGCTGTCATGTTGTCACAATATAATTTAATTGGTAGATTTATGCTCAATCGCAGTTCCTCAAGGACTCGTTTTAGCCATATCCCTCATAGATGCCCAATGCAACGGTCTTGTATTTAACTTCAGCACTACTTCTTGCAACCTTAGTTTGCTTTTTACTCCTCCATGTGACCAAGTTACCCCACTCGTATATGCAGTAGCTAGGTGTTGACTTTCTGTCATCCCGATCACTTGCCCAATCTGCATCTATGAACAACTTAACATCCCGCCTTTCATTTTTCTTGAAACATGGACCGCAACCTAGAAATCCCTTCAAGTATCGAAGGGTCCTCTAACCTTCATTTAGATGCTTCTGTTCAGGATCATGTGAATGTTGGCTAACCACACTGACTACAAATGCAATGTTTGGTCTAGTGTGGGAGAGGTAAATTCGCTTGCCAACCATTCTCTAATAATTTCCCATGTCTACAACCTTGCCAAGGTCCTTTTCTTCACTAATTTTGTCAACTCATATAGACGTGTCACTAGGCCTACAACCCAGCATTCCTTTTTCCTTTAGGAGATCTAGGATGTACTTTCTTTAAGAGATATAGATTCCTCCTTTTGACCAGGCAGCCTCTATTCTAAGAAAATACTTCATTTCTCCAAAATCTTTATTATGAAATTCTTGAGCAAGTGCTTTCTTGATATGGCCAATCTTGATGTCATAATCACCTGTGAGGACAATATCATTGACATATACTGCTAGTATAGCTACCTTGCCTTTATGGTGTTTGAAGAACAGAGTATGATCACTCTGCCCTTAGGTATATCCTTGTCTCTTCAGAACTCGAGTGAATCTATCAAACTATGCTTGTGGTGACTGTTTCAGCCCATACAATGATCATTTTAGTTTGCAAACTTGACCAACTGTTTTACCTGGAAACCCTAGAGGCAGTTTCATATACACCTCTTCCTTGAGCTCTCTATTGAGGGAGTTCTTTATGTCCTGCTGGTGTAGCTTCCAATCTAGATTGACTGTAAGAGATAACAGTATTTTGATCGTATGAAGTTTTGCTACTGGTGCAATTGTTTGAGTATAATCCTCTCCATAGAACTATGTGAAACCTTTTGCAACTAGTCTCGCTTTGTATTTTTCAAGGCTTCTGTCGGCTCTGTACTTTGCAGTAAATACCCATTTACAACCCATGGGTTTCTTCCCTCGAGGCAAATCTACTACATCTCACGTGCCATTACTTTTAAGTGCTTCCATTTCTTCCATACCTGCTTGCCTCCACTTGGGTATAGCTATGGCCTCATTAATACTATCTGATACCCTGATATTATCAAGATGGGAGACAAAGGCAAGATAATTTGAGGAAAGGGCCTTATAGAAGACAAACTTCTTAATAGGATGTTGAGTGCACGATATAGGTTTCTTTCGTACTACAATGGGCAAATCAATATCAGAATTTTTCATCACTACTGCTTCTTCTTGACTTGCCACCGGTTCTGATTCTTGGCAAGTGCTAATAGTCTGAGGCTAATTACTTGTCTTGTGTCGTTGTAAATAAGTCTTAGCCCATTTGTTTGTGTCTCCCACTTGGACAGTCTCTCTTCCCTCAAGCACATTTTCAAGGTTATCAGGATTATCAAAGTTATCAGGGTTAGGCTCTGTTTGTCTAGGGATGTTATCAATGAAGGTCAAGTCATTTTCTGGAGGTGGTAATGTTTGTGATTCATTATATCTTCCCTTGAATTGCAGATAAGGTGTAATAAGGTTCTGTTTCATGGAAGGTAACTTCACATGTAGTATAGAGGCATTTGAAGACGGGTTCATAACATCGGTATCCTTTTTGGGAACTCGAGTGACTAAGGAAGACACAACGAAGAGCTCTGGGGTCAAGTTTATTGGTATGATGAAGGTGGACATATGTTGTGCAACCTAACACTCTAAAGGGTAAAGTGTTCTCAATATATGGGAGGTTGTAGTACTTGTGAAGAGTTTGGAGAGGTGTTTTGTAGGACAAAAGTCGGCTTGGCATGTGATTGATGAGAAAAGGTGGCTGTGAGGATAGCATCATCCCAATGAGATTTAGGAACATTACTACTAAACATAATGGCTGTTATGGTTTCAAGGATATAACGATTCTTGCGTTCGGCAATGCCATTTTGTTGAGGGGTACTGGGACAAGTGCTTTTATGGATAATTACATGATTTGCAAGGGAGGTAGACAAGGCCTGATTAAAGTGTTCAATTCCACTATCAATGTGTAGGACCTAGATTTTTGTTTGGAATTAGGTCTGGATCATGTGAAAGTTTAGAAAGGTTTAGTACACTTCTGTTTTTTCTTTCAGCAAGTAGACCCAACTAACACGTGTGTGATCGTCAATGAATGTGATGAACCACTTTGAGTGTGTGCGATTCGATGTGCGAGATAGATCCCATAAATCACTATGAATAGTGGGAAACGGTTAGACTCTTGGTATGGGATTTTTGGATAAGAAGTTCTATGATCTTAGCCTTTTCACATGAATCACAAAAAAATTTGGATGCACTTTTATTAGAACAAAGATGGAGACAAGTACTTGAAATTCGGATGACCTAGACGTTTGTGCCATAGCTCCAATTTCCTAGTTATAAGGAGAGACGCTTTATTGCAAGACCTAATACTACAAGCATAACTTTCATCAAGGTAATAGAGACCATCAAGCTCTTTTGCACTCCCAATCGTAGTCCCCGTCAGCAGATCCTGAAAAAGACAGTATGTAGCAAGGAAGTTAGTATGACACCTCTCATCACTTGCTAATTGACTCATTGATAACAAGTTACATTTTAAACTTGGAATATGTAACACAAAATGGAGAGTAAGCATAGCAGAAATTTTAACGGTGCCAATTCCTCTTACAACAGAGTTAGAGTCATGAGCAATTCTTGCTATCAGCCCCTTGGTAATAGGAGTATAAGATGAAAACAAAGTCTTGTCATCAGTCATGTGATCTGAAGTACTTGAGTCAACAATCCAACAATTTCCTGTACATAATCCTTTAATTGTAGTCAAGGCTTGAAGAAAGTTACCTTTACTAACAACTATAGCAGTGGGTTGTTTTGTATTCTATAATGCTGTTAGCATTTCTAGAATCTTACTTAGTTGATCGCCTTAAGGAAGAGGTTTAGCACTCCTGGAAGTTTCAACAACATAGCCTTGTCCTGGCCCTTTTCTTAGTTTCCAATCAGCTATTTTGTCATGTAGATCCTAGCATGTATCCTTAGTGTGTCCTTGCTTCTTACAATGGTCACAAAAGGGACGGCCTTTGGTATTTCTAGATTCCATGGAACGGGCAGTAAGGGTCGAGGTCTCAGAAGGAGGAGGAATAGCAGCAAGATTGTTATGGAGCATGGATTTATGCGTGCCCTCTTCATTACGCAGAATAGAGCAAGTTTCACGTATCAAAGGTAGGGGTTCCTAACTGAGGATTCTTGCTCGTGTCATCATAGGTCACATTAAGACCAGCAAGTAATTCCAAGACTCTTTTCTCTTCTTTTTCTTTATGATCTTCAGCAGCTTCAGCATGACAATGATGGACCTTATTTTTAATTGCATCCAATATCTGCCAAAGAGCTGATTTTTCAAGATAATAATCATTAAGAGATTTGTGGCCCTGTTTTACCTGCCACAATTTTGCCTTGATATCAAAGATATGATACTGATTTCCTATGTCACTATATGCTTCTCGAAATCCTTCCCAAATTTCTCAAGCATAAGGGAGGAACATGAAGCTCTTTTTAATTGATGAAGACATAGCATTGACTTGCCAGGAGGAAACTAATCAGTTTTTTTATTTTCATATTTTGAACATCTTGACGTCCAATGATAGAGGTGGCTTGATTTCACTTGTTATAAATTCAAGTTTGCCCCTGCCATCGAGAGCCATCAGCATAGATTGAGCCCATTCTCTATAGTTTTTGCTAGTGAGCTTCTCGGCAACAAGGAGAACTGTTGGAGCATCGAGTCTGGTTGAGCCCGAACGTGAGAACCTAGCAGAGGCGGAGGAAGCTTCATGGTCTGTCATGGTCAAAACTTAAAAGAATAGGCGATGAGATTACCTCTGGTCGTTGCTGTGTCAAGTCGGGTATGTGTGAATTGCCGAATGATGATTCCGGCGAAGAGATAGCAGCGGCGCGATGAATTCTGGCGATGTGATGAGAGGCGACATGATGACTAGGTCTGTGTGCAGACACAAGGGCGACACAGTTGACAGCGGTGTCGCAACGAGTGGCAGACAGGTGTAGACCGATCAGGAGTGGATTGATCGGACGTCAACTCTGAATTCTTCGACGGGCTCTGATAACATGTAGAATTCAGAGATGAAGAATTGTTTCCAATGCTTTATTCTGGTTAGTATGCCGTCAATATATATACAAGTAGGAGGGCCGCAGGATTGGATCAGCTGATTTTAGCTAATTACAGATAATAATAATATCTAATATATCTTTTCCTATAATATTGGATATAATCTATGTTTAGGATAATAATAATATCGGTATTTTAACATCTAAACTACCGAGATTCTACAATATAGCAAAAGACAAAAAAGGAGGGAAGGTAGGGGGAGATAGGGGAACCACTAAGAAAATAAAGGGACTAGAGGACAAAACTAAATCACCTAGGTTTAGAGCTGAAGGAAGCAACCAAAAAACTTAGGTAAAATAATGGGAAAGTGGGTGTAGCAGTGGGGACTGGGTAGAAGGTTTTAGGAAGAATGACTATCCTAAGACTTGCATCTGCCTGATTCTCACCTTAAAGTGAGGGACAACACGATGTATTTTGAACATGGAAAGATGCAATTTTTAGGTGGTGGTTTCGTGAACAATGGAGATGGAAGATGAAACAAATGTGCAACAAGCCTTGAAAATTATACATATAGATTTTCCTAATGCATCAGCCTGACCACCCTTTTCTCTTTTTAATCACTTTAATCCTGGCCCTGTTCAACTTGAAATGGTAGAAAAAATAAAATCATGGTCAGGTTATGTTGCATTTAGAAAGTAGAATTTTAACCCGTTGGTTTCAGGCTTGTTGGGTGGTCATCTTCATTTCTAATCCATAATGTTTATTTGAAGCATCAATGCCTGCTATTATTTTTTGCATGTTCTGGTGATACAAAAACCCGAGTTTCCTATTATTTCCCTGTCTTTCCGAGTTCTGAACTGTTAGAGTGTGAATGTTTTAGTGCATTATTTTTGTTTGGCGGAACCATATAAAGTCCAAGGGCTGAGATGAACAAATCTCCTTGTTTCCGTTGACGAATAATTACCAAATCCATTCAAGAGCAACATATAATCATCTCTCAGTATGTGTACTCCTTAATGCCTGATTCTTGAGTTAGCTTATTTCTTCTGATTCTTTTGTAGGTATTTCATTGTTTTGGGCAATACTTCTGCCTTCATTTTGAAGCCTTCCAGCTAGGGATGGCACCTGTTTACATGGCATTCCTTCGTTTCATGGGAGACGAGAATGAGGCTCGAAACTATAGCTATAGCCTAGAAGTTGGGGCGAATGGCCGGAAACTGATTTGGGAGGGTACTCCAAGAAGTGTCAGGGATAGCCATCGTAAGGTCAGGGATAGTCACGACGGCCTTATCATCCAACGAAATATGGCACTTTTTTTCTCTGGAGGGGACAGGAAGGAGCTTAAGCTTAGAGTTACCGGAAGAATATGGAAAGAACAACAGAATCCGGATGCTGGGGTCTGCATACCAAATCTCTGTAGCTGATGACGCTGTGTTTGGACCTTGAAACGCTCTTCTCTATCTTGTAATAGATGAAGGCATTGAGTCTGCTTTGAAATTCTCAGCTTTTTCATGTCGTGTAATAAGCACATTTTCTTCCTTCACACGTTCTTGGTGGGAATCATCAAATCGCCAAATTTGATAATGGAAATCAGAAATCGTCTCTTGTAATTTCTTGTATTGAAGACCTTTATTATTTGATTGGTTGCTTCTTTGTATGATGTATGTTTGGAGAAAAGGAAGGATCACAATTTTGGCCATGCAAAACACAATTTGTGCCATTGACTTTTTATATATTTCCCGAAATTGCTCAAAAGTAGAGGTCATGCCCCAGTATTGCAGTCATTGAGCGATTGTGAAACCCGCGCGTTGTGTCTTTGAAGGCAGATTAAATACTTTTTTTTTAAAAAAAATATTATCCCTAACTCATTCCTTTCCCGTCAGGAAGGGAGACACACGCCACACCCATTTGGGGTTTGATCTCAAGACTACCCGCAAATGTAATTGCATCCAGGAAGCTGAAGAGATGTTTAAATAAACTAATGATTTAAAAGCATTTCAATTAAACTAGAGATGTAAATTTCACTTTCGCATCCAAGTTTCTAATCTAAGTTGTATACTCAAGCCAATACGTGAGTGCCTCCGCGATCAGGTTGATCCTCTGCATCACCTGATATGTCAGCCTTAGCTTTTTTTTTTTTTTTTTTTTTCTTTTGATAAGCACGGTGTTTTTCTATTGGAAGGAATTCTGCCTCTGCTATTAGTTCTACAGATTCCGATTATTGGCAGTGCTCTGTTTTTAAGGCCCACTTAATAGTAAGGCTTTTATGGGTTTAGTGCTGTACTAGGTCCAGCAATGGAAAGTAAAGACGGATGATAATCTAACTTTAATAAGTTTAATATTTCATTTTATATTTTAAACGATTATTACATTTGGAATGAGCTCATAGTCGTTTGTTTGACGAAATGGAAGTTTAATAATAACAAGATATTGGTGAAAATTGACAGGCTCCCTTAGCTTATGATGGTTTGTCTGCACCGAGGAGGTCATTTTCGTCCCTATGTAAGAATGCAACATGAACATGTCGGATTCGGCTGCGGTCCGCTGCCCAGCGGTCCGCTGCCTATCCTTTTCTTCCAAACTACACCGTTTTGGTGTAGTTTGGAGGTAAAGGGGTGGGTTTTTTTTTTAAAAAAAATAGAATATAAAATTTTAAAATAATTTTTTGGAAGTATCTGATATCTTAAAATATTTTTTAAGTAACATGTAGTATGTTAAAATAATTTTTAGTACTTTAACCCCTTAAAATATGTTTTCAGTTGTATCCAGTGTGTTAGCAGACTGATTGCAATTTAACTCTTAATATATTTTAAAGAGTTAAAAGCACCAAAAAATATTTTAAAGGGTTAAAAACACCAAAAAATTATTTTAAAGTGATTTTTGAAACTGAAAAAATACATTAAGGATTAAATTGCAATCAGTCTGCTAACACACTGGATACAACTGTAAACATATTTTAAGGGGTTAAAATACTAAAAATTATTTTAACATACTACATGTTACTTAAAAAATATTTTAAGATACCAGATACTTTCAAAAAATTATTTTAAAATTTTATATTCTATTTTTTTTAAAAAAAAAACCCACCCCTTTACCTCCAAACTACACCAAAACGGTGTAGTTTGGAAGAAAAGGATAGGCAGCGGACCGCTGGGCAGCGGACCGCAGCCGAATCCGAACATGTCTGACTTCTGAATTGGCCAATTAGGTCTGTCAGAAATATAAAGGAAAACAACTTTTGTGGGGGTGACGGGATAGACATTAGACAGCAGGAAAAGTTGACCGTGGATCACTATTTAACTGGGTTTTATCAAATGCACGCATCCATCATGCAACGTTGTCGAGACGAGACGTCGTCTTATTTAACATTTGACGTTCTTATCACATTGGCCGATATTATATGCCCAATTGTGTGAGCAAAATAGTCGTGACGAACTTTGTTATTGAATGAGCTATGTAAGATAACAACTAACTAGTTTATTTCTTTTTGTTTTTGTCAATCCCTGATGGCTCGGGCCCCCTCCCCGCTTTTTTCCAACCCACGCAGTATTACAGCCCTGGGCTGGTTGAATATAGTAAAGGGTTAAGTTGTAAAAATATTTATAAATTTTTTTAAAAAGTGTATCTAATACTATAAATTTTTTTAAGTGTAAAAATATTCATAAATTTTTTAAAAATGGGTAAAAATACTCATACCGTTAATTAACACAAACGTCTATTTTGTAGGACCCATATTATTTTTTTTTAAGGTACAAAAATACCCGTGAATTTTTTCTTAAAATTGTACCCAACATCATAAACTTTTTTCGGTGCAGAAGTACCTATGAACTTCTCAAAATAGTGTAAAAACACATACATCGTTAATGGGTACAAATTTCTGTGGGACCCACATTATTATTTTTTAATGATTATTTAATTTTTAAAAAAACTCTCCGCCCCCTCTATCTCTCTCCCCCGCCCCTCTTCATCTAATCTTCTATGAGACCCTAGCCACTTCAATGATTCATTTTTTGTTGCTCTCCATGTGATATTTTTGCACCTCAATGCTTTATTAAATTAGAGAGGAAGAGGAAGCCATAAACTTATCTAGATCTGGATTTTGTTTTTTATTCCTCTACGTGATCACCAATTTTGTAATAATTAGTCCATATGCTCCACAATATAATTCAATTTTAGAATAATGACTTAGCCCACAATATATGTCACCAGGAGAGCAATTCATGCTTATTTGCCCATTTTGTCCTTATAATCAATGTTTAAATATAACTTCTTGTATTTTTCTCTCTCCTTCAATAACTCATTCAATATAGTTAAAGTTAAAAGTTTTTTTTTTTATTTAAGGCAGATTTAATGAATTAATTATAATTTATTGATTATAACAAATGAGTTAACTATTTTGTGGGACCCACATTATTTTTTTTTGAGGTGCAAAAATACCCATGAATTTTTACTCAAAAGTCCACCCAACATCGTAAACTTTTTTTTAGCGCAAAAGTACCCATGAACTTTTCAAAATTAATAAAAAATGCACACAGTTAACTGATACAAATTTCTGTTTTGTGGGATCCATATTATTGTTTTTTAACGATTATTTAATTTTTAAAAAAACTCTCCAGCCCCTCTATCTCTCTTCCCCATCCCTCTTCCTCTGATCTCCCGTGAGATTCTCCCCACTTTGACGATTCACTCTTCGTCGCTTTCTGGGTAGTATTTTTGCACCTTAATACTTTATTAAATTAGAGAGGAAGAGGAAGCCATGAACTTATCCAGATCTGTATTTTATTTTTTATTCCTCTAGGTGATTACCAATTTTGTAATAATTAGTCCATATGCTCTATAATATAATTCGCTTTTAGAATAATGGCTTGACCCACAATATATGTCATTTGGAGAGCAATTCATGCTCATTTACCCTTTTTGCCCTTATAACCAATGTTTAAACATAACTTCTTGTATTTTTCTCTCTTTTTCAATATCTCATTTAATATAGTTAAAGTTGAAAGTTTTTTCTGATTTAAGGCAGATTTAATAAGTTAACTATAATTTATGGATTCTGACGAATTAATTCAAATGCATTTATTATGGACCAAAGGAAGTAGTTAGAATGCGCAAATGCATTGAACCAAGTATTACTAGTATTAAATACAGGGTGAAGGTGTAAATTTAATAATGAACTATTTTTCAACGTGCATCCAACACAATTAACTTTTGTTGGGTTTAAAAATAAATAAAATCAAATTTTTAAGTAGCAGGCATATTAACTTACAATGTTTGTTTGCATTGTGGGTACCATGAGTCTTTTCACTATATTATTTTAATATATTTTTAGAAATATGTGTCTTTTTAATGAAAAATATCACATGGATCCCATAGAAACAATTTTAATTCAATCGATCCAAAAAATTCTAAATTTTCACCTTATTCTTTTGGGTCAAAATGAAATTAAGATTTGTAATGAAAAAACAATAATGCCCTTACTTTATTTTTTCATAAGAGTGTTTATAGGACAAATAAGAGATTTAAAGAAAACCAAGGAGTTAACAAAGAACATTTTGGCAATTCACAAGACAAATGAAGGCACGACAAATAAAGGGATTTACGGGTTAAATAAAGAGATTTAAAAGAATCAAGGGAGTTAAAAAAAATTTTACAAGAGAAGTATGTGAATGACTCACAAAAATAAAGTAAGTGCATTATTATCTGTTCATTGACAAGACTTAATTTCATTTTGACCTAAAAGGGTACAGTAAAATTTCAAAATCTTTTGTGGGATTGACTAAAATAAAATTGCTTTCATGAGATCTAAGTGATATTTTTCCATTATACGCCCCTATTTATGAAAAAAGTATAAGAGAAATAATAGATAAAAAGTATGAGAGATAATGAGTATAAGATATGAGAAAGAATGAGTATTTAATAGGGGTAAAATAGGAAAAAGAAGCTTACATTTTCAGATAAAAAGTGAAAGTTGCTTATAAAAGAGATCAACCCTATAAGAGAGAAAGTTGCTTATAAATAGGACCGGAGGGAGTATTGTGTTAACATATGCAGTACCTTCATGGACAATGCCTTGATCTGATTATAGTACAAATCAGTTGTTCTAGATGTGTGTTTGGGCAACCTCCAAACCGTAGTTTCAAAAGTCTTTTTTTGTAAATCGAGATAAAACTTCTCTCACACATTTATCTCGTAAATCGTATAAACTATTATCTAAAAACTAATTCAAACACACACTAGGAAAACAAATGAGGGGAGGCACAACTTTTGGACCAAAATCAAAGCCAGTCCTGCACAACATCCCTCACTACATCCACAGTTGGTCACACAAATGGAAAAAAAAAATACAAAAACAGAGACAAAAATAAAAAAATAAGAAAGAGAACAAAATAGAAGAAGCAAGTTGTATGAAGAAAAACATTTATTGCAGTTGGTTGTAATAAAAATAAGGGTTAAGGTGTAAATTCGTCCTGAAAATATTCACGAAGGAATAATGTTATCTTAGAAATTTTTTTTTATCTAAATATCGCCATGAAAATGTAAAAACATAACAATGTCACCCCTGAATTAACAGCTCAATCAGTCAAACGTTAATTGACCCTGCAATGCTTATGTGAATGTCCAATGGCATCCGCATCACTTTTCCAAGTCAGATTCATAAATAAAAAAGAAGTATACCTCATCTTCTTCTCTTTCCGACTTTCCCCCATTCCGCTAGCAACTTTCGCATCCTTCATGCTCCAACAATGGCTTCCTCATCCCTCATAACCTTATCCCATGGAAGATGAACAAGAAGGAACAGATGCAGAGTTCGGGTTTCTCCTCCCTCTCTATATAAATATACTACAAACTTTATCCTATATTTAGGATCGGAGGGAGTAGATCCCAAATTTTATGAACCTTGGGAGTTTCCGAAAACAAATCTCAACTTCAATCAAAGATTTTGGATTAAAGGAATGGTGCAGCAAATAAGTGTTGCTAGTGAGACAGAGCAAGATTAAAACAAATGCAAAAGTTGGTAACTATCTATTAAAACAATTAAAACAAAAGGAAAAGTAGGACCTCATTGTATCTCATAACTTGTTGCAGCTGCTTGTGTCAGATGTGTCATCACTTGGTAATTACCAGTATTTCTTATGGGTGGTCAGCTACCGTATTTGTAAAAGTGGAAAGTTTTTTATTTCCCGTGATTCGGTGGTTGAATTTGATGAGGCATATTATAATGACTAGTGTCCATGTCATTGGATACACTCCCTTACATGGAAAGTTTTTTATTACCCATGTCTTGCTGGTTGAATCTGATGAGGCATATTATAATGACTAGTGTCCATGTCAATGGATACGCTCCCTTACACACCAAGTGATGGAATCGGCTTTGTAGAGAGGCCGATGTTGAATATTATATTGTGGTAAACATTTGATTGGCTTATTGATGATTGCAAACAAAGCCCAAACCGAATACAAACGCTGAAAGATTTAAAAAAGCAAGACACTTTTGCTGGTAAAGCTTAAGCTGTTGACATAAGATTAGAGCTTACCGCTTTACTGACTTTCTCTGAAAGTCCTCTGCATTCCGATTCCTCTCTTTTCTGGAGTGTAATTTTACCCTCATCCCCTTTAAGCTTCATTGCTCTCTCTCTCTCTCTCTCTCAATCACAGGTCAGTCCCTTCTCTCTCTCTCTCTCTCTCTATTTATCTCCTTCTATATATCTGGGGGCCAATCATGTTGTAAAATAGATCGATTACTTTTCGCTTTGTGAATTTGAATATCCGATCTCGTCCTTTCTCAACCGCGCAAGTTTCTATCTCAATACGCATATTTTAATTGGTTTCCTGCATTCTTTCCTGTACAAAAGGATTCGGATGGTTATCTGCTTTTGAGTTTTGCTTGAGAAGTCAATATTTCATTTTTTGAAAAATGTTCTTAATCTTCGCCAAACGGAAAAGTTAGATACAGAATTAGATTTTTAGAAAACGATCTTAAAGAAGGGTTTGGTGGGCAAACAACAATGAAGGGCTTGGTTGGTTTGTGGATTCTTCTGCTCTCAAGGCTTTTCTTCTGATTTGTAACTGCAGCAGTTTTGAAGAAATCCTATTCAGAGTCGATTCTGATTTTTCTGATCAATAAAATTATATACTACCATTAGTCTTAAATATAAGTCAAAGTTAATTTTTTTTGAAAAAATTAAGGATCCTAAATCAATAAGTTATTTGATCATATCATATATTATGCATCCTTAGATTATATATTAATTTATTAGTTAAACTAATTAGTTTGAAGAAAAAAAAATAAAAATATAAATACTATAAAATAATTTAATTAACTTCTTTAATTTATCTAAAAAAATCAACTTTATCTTATAATTAGAATCAAAAGGAGTGTATATTTTTGGCCGAGCTATAAGTTCAGAGTGAATGGATTCTATGAATGTCCCATTTGGATCAGTTTTTATTTTGATTGCCGGGTTTACAACCATAATAACATAATGCAAGTCAAATGTTGATTTTCTATCGCTTAAGTGAGGAACAAGTTAAATAACCGCGTGGTGTATCAAAGTGGGAGGAGGAGTAATTTTCTGGGAGAAGTATTTTTTATTAGGGAATAGGTTTTTAATGGCCAAATTTATCGCAGAGTCATTATAAATATGCAGTAAATATTTTTCTTTAATTTTGATATGAATAGATTGTACATTGATTTGTGATCATGGAAGTTTATTTTCTGCTCGCACATGGTAGTACTAGTTGGCATACCATAATTCTATTATTTTCTTTGAAGAGAGAGCGTCCAAATCTAGCTTTCGTCATTGCCAGAAATATTATACACTATGCCAACTCAGATATAATCTGTTAATGAGTTGACAATTTTAGGCATGGTTCCGTGCTTAAATTTTTCGCCATGGATGGTTCCGTGCTTAATACTTCTTGGAAATTGAAGAGTTTGAAAAATTATGTATAACCCTAACTTATTAGTCATAAGGCAAACTTATTAGTCAAGTGGGTCATGTGATGTTCACAAATCATTTTCCACAGTATATATATGTCTAATATTTAATTAGGAAAGGACAGATCTGCTTACGTAATCTTTGTTTATTTTGTTTGTATCAGCTTTGAAATTTACAATAATGTTCTCTTGTACTTGAAAAGTTTTCTTTATTGAATCTGCTTGTATAACTTGTTTGCACTAGGCAGCTAAGTGGAAAAACCTGAGGACGCATCCCTAGTTTTTAAATTGATGCTTTTTTGCTTCCTTAATATATGCCTTGACTTCTTTGAAGCCGTCTCAGATGAAAGTGAAATGAGTGATAACTAAGATATTCAAGTTTGAATCCATCCAGTGGCTTCTTTGGAATGAATCTGAATCAGTAGATTGGCCAAAAATCTTCAACAGAATTTTATAGTTCTGCTTAATGGGCTGCTCTTGTTCAAAGAAAGCTAAGTCAGCAGGTTATGAGGATCCCACTGTTCTTGCTTCTGAGACACCCTGTGAGTACCTATCATCAGAGACTGGTAAAGCCATGCACCTTCAGCTACAGAGTTTAGGAGTCCTTTTGGCAACCATGCATGTTCCATAATGATGAAGCAATAATATAATATCAATGTCGTTATAAGTACATTTACCTGTAACGTACGTGGTCATCTTTAGGCTTTCACTTCATCCTAAAGCCTCCTGAGAATTCAAATTCTTGACTCCTATCTGTCAAAATTTAGTTTTAAATATATACACTACTGATGAAAGGTAAATTTCATCTTTTTCTAATTCGAAGTCTCTGTGAGTGAAGTGGAGGCGCTACATGAGCTCTATAAGAAGTTGAGCAACTCCATTATTGAAGATGGTCTTATTCACAAGGTGAGTTTGTGAGTGTTTGGGAAAATCCCAAATCTAGGTTTACACAACTCGAGATAAAATTTCTATCACACACTTACCTCGTAAATCGTAAAAGCTATTCTCAAAAGCTAATCTAAACACATTTAGATGCATTTACAAGTTGTTATCTTACTCTCATTTCTGTCAGATAATTAACTTCCAGATCATCATTCCATCCAGGAAGAATTCCAGCTGGCACTCTTCAGGAATAAAAACAAGAGAAATCTGTTTGCAGACAGGGTACCCTTGCTCTACAGTTCAAAGATTCTTGGATCTTATCAAAATAGTTTATTCTAAAAATGAGGTGTATCATCATGATTTGGATTCCTGACCTTTACTTTCCATTCAACACATATTTGGTTGTGCTTGTATATAGGTTTTTGACTTATTTGATGTCAAGGGTAATGGAGTTATTGAATTTGGGGAATTTGTTCGATCATTGGCTGTTTTTCACCCAAATGCACCTATAGAAGACAAGGTCACTTGTAAGATTGATTCTCCTCTGTATAGATTTCATTCTAATGTCATTTTAGTTTCTTCTATCGGCATCTGTGCCAAAGTTATATAAATAAATATATTTGAGAGCATATTGTTTTGAGTAAATGGCATATAAGTGCTCTTATACAAGACAATATATCATCTGTTAAGTTGCGGCTAACCATTTTGCAGTTGCTTTTAGGTTGTATGATCTGAGGCAGACGGGATATATTGAACGAGACGAGGTATGGTTTTCTTGGATTTCAATTCCCTATCACTTGAAGTCAGTTGTAATTTTGTAGTTTATGGTGAAAATATTACTTGGCTTTTTTTTTTTTCATAACAATAATCACAATGCATTTGCAAACTTAGAAGTGATCATGTATCTGCAGCTAAAAGAGATGGTATTAGCGCTGCTTCATGAATCAGATCTTGTACTTTCAGATGATATTATCGAAACCATAGTGGATAAGGTGCGAGCGCGTACAGTTTCACCTTGTTAACATGGGATCTTCTTTTGAACTTTGTTTTGGCCAAAGGATCTTCTTTGAACTGGCTGGACTCTAAAGATTTGTTGCTTCTTCCACAGACATTTAGTGATGCTGATATAAAAGGTGATGGAAGGATTGATCAAGAGGAGTGGAAGGCATTTGTGTCAAAACATCCAAATTTGATGAACAACATGACCCTTCCCTACTTAACGTGGGTATTAGGCTATTACCTATAAGAAATGTCCATAAACTTCTTTTCCCCCCTTGATCAGTAACTTGAATTTGAGAAGGCACTGATTCATGCATGTCTTTTCCCCCCATTTTGCAGGGATATAACCTTAGCATTTCCAAGTTTTGTGATGAGAACAGAAGTTGAAGACTCAGATATCTGAAGTTTTGGCTTCATCTTCGATCTCCTGAGATATTTCTAATCAAGGGATCACCCTTTCTTCATGGTTCCTGAACCAAACTTGAAAGGACTTGGTTTTGCGATTTCGAGATAAAGAATGGCTTTTCCATGCATCGTCGACAAATTGCTGACAGGAATTGTTCTTGTAGCGCAAGGCCTTGTGTTGCAGTGTCAGATCAGAATCTTTGGACACTTATTTTATTAATTATTCCTGGAATATTTTTTAACTAAAACTTCCATTTACCCTTAATCGCCTACGCCTAGTGTCTGATAATCTTTGCATCATGTGAATCAAAGCTTAAAATCGGGTGATGCTTTATTTTCAATACTTTTGGTGGAGACGCTTGTTGCTTGATCAGACTTCTACATTTCAGAAGAATCAGGTGAGGTATATAAACTTTGTGAGGTTAAAATTCTTAAAAAATAAAAGTTTATCTTGAAACGAATAGATGGCATTATATTATGATATGGAAAATATTCATCTAATAATTATGTAATATTGTTTAATTATTATTAGTAGTAGTAATAATAATTAAGGATGCATGGAGGAAGATAATTATGGCAGTCATAAGAGGGTCATTTCAAAGCCGAAGTGCTTCTTGCATGGCTGCATGTCATTGAACAGTAAACAGAGGTTGTGTCAATGTCATAAGCTAAAAGCTCCCGAGCTTTCTACACGTGGCCCGACAAAGGCAGCGAATCTTTTTTCTTTCTTCTTGCATTATTCTATATAAAGTTTAGGGAAAATCCCTATAAAATACATTGAAAATAGGGAAATCTCAATTCAGTACATTCAAATTCAAAAATCTGGATCAATTCACTGTCAGTACGGATGAACAGTGCCGGCGCTCTCAAAAGACGATTTTGCCCTTCAGCCCTCATTCTCTCCACTTCGGAAATAACAACACATGGTTCTTAATTAACAACTCCGGATTCTTGATTAATAACTCTCCTTTCTAGTTTCATAACTTCCGAATTTAAGTTTCAAGGCCAATAACAACATCTCTTTTTTTATTAACAACACGCGCTCTTCATTAACAACTCCTCATTCTTGATTAACAACTCCAATTTCATCTTTTTATTTTCACAATAACAACACCGATTTTGTTATTAACAACATCATATTCTACATTAACAACTCTCATTTCTTGTTTCACAACTTCGTAACAAGACCGGTGTTGTTATTGTGAAAGAAAAAAAGATGAAATTAGAGTTTTTAATCAAGAATCCGAAGTTGTTAATTAAGAACCAGATGTTGTTATTTCTGAAGTGGCGAGAATGATGGCTAAAGGGAAAAATCGTCTTTTAAGGGCGCCAGCACTGTTCATCCGTACTGACAGTGGACTGATCCGGATTTTTGAATTTAAATGTACTGAATTGACATTTCCCTATTTCCAACACATTTTATAGGGATTTTCGCTAAAGTTTATATCTTGATCCCGGATTATGCATCATTATTGATTGTTTCGTTTTTTTGGACTTGACAATATTGATTGATTGATTGATTCCTTATATTTATTTAGCAGTAATAATTATTTAACTTATTTAACAATTATATTATATGTCTAGTTCGTGACCCTTATATGCTTTTAAAAAAATAATTCCGTTTCATTCTATTTTTCTCTCACCCAAACCCGGATGTCGGTTGAATCAATCACAAGTACACACAACATAGTATTTGTTTGGGTTGGCAGTAGAAGTTGTGCTTTTCTAACGTGATTTTTGATATATGATATGAGTATATGAAAAGAGTTTTATCTCCACTTATGTGAACATGTTTCTCTAACGGTAACTCAAACAGGCCCATGATTAGAAGTTCACCCTTTCGCAGACACTAAAATTTAAGTTTAAAAAGTTTATCCACCAAAAAAGGGCCCATAATTATTGAAGCAATTTTTTTTATTGAGACTAGTTTATGAAAGGAAAAAGATAAATAAATACCATTTGAATTTCAAAATCTAAAATTAGTGATTTCCCAAAAACCTGAATCAATTGCTATACTCTTTTTATCAATCTCATTACACTTATTATCAACAAAACCAATTTAAGATTTTAAAGTTTAAATAATATCTAAGTGTCTTTTTCCCTTTTTAAAAATTTTTGTTTCTTTCCTTTTTTGGGTTATAACTTAAAATGTGAAGGTATGCTTCGTGTGCACTTGAGAGGGGTTATTTTGGTCCGGCTGGAATGAGAAAATTATCATATGCTCCCACGGCTAATGCTGCTCTAGAAATAGAAAGTACACAAGAAGTTACAAGTTACTCCCTCCGATCCTAATTATAAGATAAATTTGACATTTTTAAAGAAATTAAGGAAGTTAATTAAATTACTTTAGAATATTTATATTTTTATTTTTTTCTCCAAATTAATTAGTTTGACTAATAAACTAATATATAATCTAATTATTCATAACATATTATATGATTAAGTAACTTATTTAACTTCCTTAATCTTTCCAAAAAAAAATCAATTTTATCTTATATTTAGAATTGGAGGTAGTACTACCATATTGCCCGCAAGATCCAAAAAATTGTATGGTACGGTAATAAAATTAATGAGAAAATTGCCTGCCACATTTTCACTAATGCAATAAATTCAACTTTTGTCCTTTTTAATAAGAATAACCATTGTAATATAATATATACGCGTTGGTTAAAGCACTTCAAAATATATTTTTCGTATCACTATTAAGAAAATAATATTTAATTAAGAAAATGATATATTTATTATATTATGACTAAATAAAAGAATTTAAAGCGAGGCTGCGTAAGTTTGTTTTTTCTCAATATCATTCCTGGCCTCGATTCGAGGCAATTAAAATTAAAAGCATATTTTGTTTCGACGAGACAAAGCGAAGAATCGACGTTCGGCAAAACAGGACTAGCACCCATAAAGTATAAATGCAATGTTTTGACGCGTACGAGACAAACAGGCCCTTGCTTTTTCCCTTTTTTCCAATTTAGGAAAATTATTTATAAATACCTCATTAAAAATTTATTTATCAAATAAGATTTGTAGGTATAAATAATATTTTCCGTACACAAAAAATTTTTATATTCAATCAATCTTCTATTCTCTGAAAGATCTTCCCTCAAGTTTGCATTTAGTAAATAAGTTTTAACGAGTTATTTATTAGCAATTCTTCCTAAAATCTAAATGGAACAAGTCTTCAAGTTCCTTCCCAATCTAGCGAAGTCCGACGTCACCAGAGACAACTCTGACGCTATCCCCCCATCTCTTGCTCCGCCCCAGCCTCTCACTTCCAGAAAATCGACTTCCTATATATTCTTGATTCTTTATCGAATTTTCTTTGGAGTACTCGAGAAATCGTGGTGAAAAAAAGAACTCTTGTTAACCTTTCTTTATTTTCATGGCAGATCATTTCCGTCTTCTCCTCAGGTTAGAATCTGATTTTCATCCTTAATAATGAAACTGATTCGGTTTTTAGTGAAATAAAATAAATTCAAAACTAGTCACCTTTCACATTATTTCCTGTTAGTTCCATTGTCTGCGATCGGATCCAGCGCGTAAACCCGAGAAGTTGAGAGTTCTGATAGTGAACTTTTTTCTTTTAATATTTGTCTGAAAGAGTAACAAATGTCAGGTAAGCTTTCCATTTCGATGTTAATATGGTTATGCTTCTGCTCAAACTTGGTCTTTTGGGATCTGTTATGGACTTCAATCGGGTTTTTCCGGTTTCTTTGAGAGGAAATGGTCGAATTGGTAAAAGAGGATAGTGCGAAATGGTTAAATAGATTTTGTACCAATCAAGTCGATAAATGTTTCTTTATTTGGCTTCATTTTCTTTCAAAGAGCTTGGCGTCTTGAAACTTTACTTTTCGTGCTACAGTGCTGCACTAGTTTAATATAAAGGAGAAGCTCACATTTAAATAACCAAAATTTATGCTTTCTAGTGTCCATGAGCATCAAGTGATGCCCATCTTCTTTGGTGTCTTTTACCTCTTAATGAGGAGTTAGATTGAAGAGCTGATAAGATTCCGTGGTCAGTTTGTAGAATATAGACACAATCTCTTATAAATTTATGTCTTGTCCCGCAGATTATGAAAAGAAAAGGAATGAAAATTTTTCTAATATTTATGTCTCAACTTTCAAACACGCTAGTCAGGCTCGATAGTAAATAGATTCATATCCACATTTGACTGCTGAGAAATCCTTTACTTTATTTGCAATGATTTTCTATGCAATTTTATTTTTATAATATTTGTTATTGTTGAATATTTCCTCTGGGTGCTGCTCTCATTTTGCTTGTTTTGTTGCAGTTCAATCTCATACATGGTGGTGCATCCGTAATGCAATCAGTTGATGTGAACAACAAGAGAAATCTTAAGCGTCCAAGATCTCCGCCTTTCAATATGCCGGTGACAGACTTAAACGATGCACAAAATTTTGATGATAACATCCTTTTTCCGGTTGAAGAGATTGTACAATACCCACTCCCAGGATATGTCACACCGTATTCAATAAGTTTCAGCCCTGATGATAGTTTAATTGCATACTTATTTAGTCCTGATCACACATTGAACAGGAAGGTTTTTTCTTTTGATCTGAAGACATCTAAACAAGAACTGTTATTCAGTCCCCTTGATGGTGGGCTTGATGAGAGTAATATCTCTCCAGAGGAAAAGTTAAGGAGGGAGAGGTTGAGAGAGCGTGGGTTAGGGGTGACACGATATGAATGGGTGAATACAAGTTCCAAAAGGAAAGCGATCATGGTGCCTTTGCCTACTGGGGTTTGTTCCCTTATCTCTGATACAACCTTAACTTTATTTTTCTCTTATTTGTTTTTCAATTTCTGTGTATCTGTAAAACTTAGAGTGCGTCTTTTAATTAACTCCAGAAGAAGCAAAATGATTACATGTTTGGATAATATATGCCATGCCCTCATCCTTCTTTGGTGGTAAGAGAAAATTAACCCTTGCACACATATGTATGTAGTAGTATTACTCTGGAAATGCCACCTTGCTGTCACCAGTATTTTATCACTTCCTTTACTTGTGATACTAGCACCTTTAAAACACATATTGCTTAGTACAAGTCAATGACACCATTCATATCGAGATGTTGTACTGGGATTGATTAGTTCAAGCTTTAAATGCTTCTTGTTAGTGGAGGGTGGTTTATCATGTCACAAACAATCTTGAATGAGTTGAAACACATCAGAACCATTTCAGATTCTGCACTATATTCCAATTTCCCTTTGGGAGTTAATTTTTTTTCTTGTCCAATTTTGTAAGAATTGAGTTTCTTGTATCTTCTCATGTTCGAAGGCACAGTAATAAACTTACAATAACTTCTGCCCTATCAAAGCAATGAGTGTCACCTAGTCTTATGCAACCTCTTTATTTGTATGGTGTTGTCTATATATACAAGTCCCATACCTAACTTTCCTCATCCAGGTGATGCTGGGTATTGAGCAAGCTGTACTGTAAACTGAATAAGAGAAGCTTGTACTTGTATTTTATTATTTTAATTAATCATGAGTTTGAAATGGTCTAGTTCTGTATGAATTTGTGATTATTGTCTTTGGACAGATTTACATTCAGGATGTGTCCAGTTCAAAAGCAGAGCTAAAGCTTCCAAGTATACCAGGTTCCCCAATTATTGATCCACGTCTATCCCCTGATGGGTCAATGATTGCCTATGTACAGGACTGTGAATTGTTTGTTCTGAATCTGTTGTCTAATGAATCAAAGCAGTTGACCCATGGTGCCAAGGAAAATGGTTTGGTGAGTTCTATAGTTCCTTGGCCTCTATTGTGTTATAGCAACTAAATGTGTTATGGGTTTTACAAAATAATAATAATGCTATGGATAATTCTTTCATTTTTCCAGATTAGGATATTCAAAACGTGAACAATCTATTTTGAAGTAGCCATACCTGTCCTGTTACACCTTTGTCGTGAGTGTTTAGATTCTATTAATAAGCATTCCAATGGATTAATTTGATTAAGCTTGGCTTTGTTATCTCTGGCCTTGATCAGATTTGCAAGTCCAATGATGGGTTTCTTCATACTCACCATATAAGTACGCTAGCTGGTAGACTTCAGTGATATTTCTTTGCTATTTTATATACTAATAATTACAAAGGTGACATGATATATTGAGAAGTGTTGCAAATCAAAATATTCAAAGCCCATACATGGGTTTTGGTTTGTTATTGTTTGCTGACCGTTCAGATGACTGCATACGTTTGTTAGATTTGAACTAGGAAGTCTAATGTACTTTTTCTGGCATTCCAGCAATCCCGTCCTTTAAAAATGACTCCTTTTTTGTTTTGAATATTGCAGACTCATGGCCTTGCTGAATATATAGCTCAGGTGAGATTCCACTTGTATTAATGTCATCTTTTAAATTAAAATTGGGCACATTGTCCCCTTTATTCTAGGCAGTCCTATCCTTCCACACTTTTGGGTGACTTATCGTATTTCCCTTTTCATTGTCAGTACATTCAGCATCATCCTCAGATTTTAAAATTTACTGACTGCAGGAGGAAATGGACAGGAAAACTGGATATTGGTGGTCACTAGACAGTAAATATATAGCTTTCACTGAAGTTGATTCTTCTGAAATACCACTTTTTAGAATTATGCATCAAGGCAAAAGCTCTGTTGGTTCAGAGGCACAGGAAGACCATCCGTATCCTTTTGCAGGAGCTTCAAATGTTAAAGTTCGTCTTGGTGTTGTTTCAATAGCTGGAGGACCCACTACCTGGATGGATCTTGTCTGTGGGGGATCGGATCAGCATAATAATGAGGAAGAATATCTGGCAAGGGTCAATTGGATGCATGGGAACGTTCTCACAGCCCAGGTCTTGAACAGGCCCCAAACAAAAATGGTGATTCTTAAATTTGATATTAGAACCGGTCAGAGGAAAACTTTATTGGTGGAAGAAAACAGCACATGGGTCAATTTGCATGACTGTTTCACCCCTCTTGATAAAGGAGTTACCAAGTTTTCTGGGGGGTTTATATGGGCTAGTGAGAAAACAGGATCTAGGCACCTTTATCTTCATGATGCAAATGGCACTTGTTTAGGACCCATCACTGAAGGTGAATGGATGGTTGAGCAAATAGCTGGTGTGAATGAGGCTACAGGCTTAGTATATTTCACTGGGACCTTAGATGGGCCTTTGGAGTCTAACTTATACTCTGCTAAACTTGCCATTGATGGAAGGCAACCACTGCATGCCCCTGTTAGACTTACACATAGCAAGGGAAAGCACATTGTGATCCTTGATCATCGTATGCAGAATTTCGTTGATATTCACGATGCACTTGATTGTCCTCCTAGGGTGTTAGTTTGCTCATTGGACAATGGAAGCATAATCATGCCCTTGCATGAGCAGCCACTTACAATTCCAAGATTCAAAAAGCTTCAACTCAAGCCACCAGAACTGGTGGAAATCCAGGCCAAAGATGGCATCCCATTATATGGGGCCTTGTATATGCCAGATGCATCAAGATTTGGACCTCCGCCTTACAGAACTATGATCCATGTTTATGGAGGTCCAAGTGTGCAGCTCGTTTCTAATTCTTGGATCAGTACAGTTGACATGAGAGCGCAATATTTGCGAAATCAAGGCATCTTAGTTTGGAAGGTCAGAATGCTGAAACCTGGTTGCTTTTACTTAAATATTGTCCACTTTTCTGATTGTTTTGTTTATTTATTTACTTTTGGCAAGTTTGTTCACCTTGCTTTATAAAATGTTTAGTTATCTTGCTTATCAATTCTACCAGTTGATGGAACTTTTCCAATATGGACTTAGGCGCACTATATTGGATTGTCTAATGATTTGCCTTTCGGATACTAAGACATCCAGCATCAATGATTCTGAACTAGAAAATAGAGTCAATCATGCATCATGCATTAGACATTTTTATCTTTGTGCTCAATGGTTGTTGCAGTGTTCTACTGTCCAAAAGTCCTTCCTGTCATTAGTGATTCTGATCAGAATTTTTCCCGCATTATTTAATCATGGGGCTTGAAAATTCTCACTGCTACGTCTTATTTCTTATCAATCCTCGATTACGCAACTAGTACCAACTCTTTAAATTGAATCTTTACTTGGTCTATAGTTGGACAATAGAGGAACGGCTAGACGGGGATTGAAGTTTGAAGGCTGCATAAAGCACTGTCTTGGTCAAATTGATGCCGATGATCAGCTAAGTGGAGCTGAATGGCTTGTCAAACAAGGGCTTGCAAAACATGGCCACATTGGCTTGTATGGGTGGAGCTATGGCGGGTATCTGTCAGCAATGACCCTGTCGAGATATCCAGATTTCTTCAAGTGTGCTGTGGCTGGTGCCCCTGTGACGTCATGGGATGGATATGACACATTTTACACAGAGAAGTACATGGGACTACCGTCTGAGAATAGAACAGGCTATGAAAGCGGTTCTGTGATGCACCATGTGCACAAGATGAAAGGGCGCTTGTTGCTTGTGCATGGGATGATCGACGAGAATGTTCATTTTAGGCACACTGCGAGGCTTGTCAATGCACTTATTGCTGCTAGAAAACCTTACG
Source organism: Inga laurina (assembly GCA_963855925.1). Lineage (NCBI taxonomy): Eukaryota > Viridiplantae > Streptophyta > Magnoliopsida > Fabales > Fabaceae > Inga > Inga laurina. Next base: position 1,771,319 of record OY979704.1, read on the forward strand.
AGTTAATGATTTTTCCAGACGAGCGTCACTTGCCCAGACGTCACAGAGACCGAGTCTATATGGAGGAGAGGATCTGGGGCTTTATAGACAAGAATCTGTAGGACAAGAGCTTGTGTATATTGCAGCTTTGTTCTGTTCACGTGGCCCCATTAGATTCTGTTCATAATAATTACACGAAATATTTCTTTTTGCCTGATTATGGTTTACCTCTGTAATTAGCACATTGCACATTTGTTGGTTTTGAGGGCTTTAGCCAATTCCATCCCTTTTTTGAGACTCTGTTTCATTTTCGCAAAGATGGTAATTGTTAAGGGTTCAAGGTATCAGATATTATTATGCTCACCGGAGAGCAGATAAAACTGGGGCTAACTGATTGCGTTTCGTTCTGATTAGGCTCTTTGGAATTCTCAAGTCATAAACTTGCCATCTTATTTCCAGAAATAAAACAAAGGAGCTACTTGGGTTCTTTATATAAAATACACCAACAAAAAAATTGAATTACAAAGAGGGCATTGCATTAATAATCAGAGGTAATATCATATACTCTCTTCAGGCCTTAATATGAGAAAGCTAGTTGTGGTTGCATTTAGTCCTAATTATAAGATATCAATCAACCTTATCTCCCATATTTATAATTCATTCTCTAAAATATCCCCTACTAAATATGTATATTAAGAAGGTTTCCATTTAAGGGTAGTCAGAATTAAAAACGGTGCCTTAAGAAAATCACCTCATATTTATTATAAATAATTAACTTAACTAATTTCTTTAATATATTTCCATTAACAATTGGAAGTAGCACTATTTTCGGAAGTCAGTTTATTGGGAGACCAGATAAAGCTTTTCTCCACCTTTTTTTAAGGGGCTAGTAATCACATTTTAGTTTTGCTTCATGTAGTTTCAAATGGTGATTTTTTTGGTCCCTATAATTTCTTATGTCAAAACTGTTAGCCCTTACAGCTTCATGAGAATTTAGATCTAAGTTAAAACTTGTTAAAATTATAAGGCCAAGAATCAATCTTGTTAAAAATATAAATAAAAAAGAGAACTTAAATGCATGACAAAGACCAAAGAAAAAATCGATTTGAAGTGTAAAGATCAGTTTTCAATAATAAAATTAGATTTCTAACATTTGAATTCACGATTTTTTAACTTTCAAATCTGAGTTCGTCAATTTGGTACAGTCATTTTTCATCTGTGCAACTCTTCTCCATCTATTTGCACCATATCTAAGTCCTCACATGGCTAAAAAAAGCCGCAAGAATAATTTCACTTGGCCCTTTTGATAATAAAAAAAAAAATTGTCAAAATGAAACTTTTCCCTATTTTTTTCTAATAAAGAGAAAAATTGAGAAATTTTTTTTATTCACAGTACTTTGAATAGCTTTTGGTTGAAATGAAAATATAATAAAACTGTATTGAAATTGAAACATAGCTAATGCCAGAGAAGTGGGGCCCCTCCAAGATGGTCTTCCATGTCAAAGATCAATCACGCACGCCATTAACGCTCATTAGTCTGTGCTTCAATAGCGGTCCTCGCAACCCACGTGGTGTGATTCAAACTGGACGAACAAGTCGACCTTCTAAAATAATATTCTCTCAAGTAACTTTCTTTTTTATTCTGTAAAATGAATGATGATGAAAAGTAATAAGTACGTTAAAAATATTATTTTTTTATATATATCCCTTTTATTAAAAGAATATAGGAAAGAGAATATATAAAAAATATAAAAAATAATAAATATAAAATATGATAAATAATGAATATTTAATAAGAATAAAATAATAAAAAATTATATTTTTAAATAAAAAATAAAAATTATTTATAAAAAACATCAACCTTTTAAAAAAATTTACTTATAAATAAGAACGGGAAGGAGTAACACATCCGGTCCCCCCAATTGCTTACTACATTATTCCAATTCCAAGTAAACTTTCTGTGTCAGATGCATAACACCTCAGTCATGCCAAAATTACAAGACCTGTCCCTGTCAAGGTTTTTTTTTTTTTTTCTTTTTGCCAAGAAGGATAATTCATTGATATAAATAACATGCAGTCCAAGTATATTACATTCAGACAAGTAAATAATTGTGTGCATCAACCTAGATCAATATCATCATCTATTATATCCTTCCACAATAAATCTTGTAACACTAAAGGGGGTCTCAATTGCCAATTCATCAGGCATGACCCCTTTAAATAGGCTTTAGCTACCCAATCGACAACTAAATTCGCCTCTTTAGAGATCCATACAAATATAGGGTTCCGACCAACATTTTTTATAATAAGGATATTTTCAATAATAATAGCACATCTCCAATTAGGTGGTGCAATTCCTTCAATAATAAATCCTGTCCCTGTCAAGTTATAGCATATTTATTTTCACATCATTTAAAAAAATAATAATTAGACCCGGGAAGCTATATTAATTATTAGGTTACATCTAAAAATTAAATTTCTAAGAAAATAGACTTGTCGCCAATGAGTGTGTTTGGACCACCACATAAATCAAACCTTCGCTGGTTAAGTAGATAGGCCGGCCAAAAATGCCACTCCCGTTGACGGCAGCCACGACGAACCAGATATGAATTCCGCCACCGTGAACCGTCTTGCCTCCACCTGTGACGTGATGACCCGGTAACCAGGCCATCTGACCCGATTTCCAATAGCCGCACCCGGCCCATAATTCATGTACTCACCATAGTACAACGTGTCTAAAGCAAATGAGGCGTCCCACTCCAACCATCCGCGTGGATGTATGTGATCGTCCATGAATGATAGCATATACACAGTCCGAGAGTATAATTTCCACGGACGGCCAAGAAAGGTAGAGACGCTTCCCTTTTCCGGCTCAAGGTCCGGTGCTGGAAGGATCCGACAATTATGGATGGATATACCCGTGTTCTGATTCGGATCCTTTCGGTTTTGGGCCGTGATGGTGTTCTTTTGCTGGTCCATCGGCTTGCGAGCATAGAGACTGCAGTTTTGGAAAACCACCGCCGCGTTTCCAAAAATGAAGTCAACTGTTCCGTAAATGCGGCATTCGCGGAAGAATTGACGGTTGGAGTGGACGTAACACGTGTCCTGGTATCCCAGGATCTCGCAGCGGTGAACCACGGCGTGGTCGGCTCCGACACGGAGGGCCACCGCCTGGTGCTTGCTGGGACCGGCGTAGTTCTCGAATGTTATGTCACGGGCAATGAAACCGGCACCAGTTGCAGCTGCAGCAGCAGGAGAGGTGAAATTACTAAGACAATAAATTAGGTGGAAAAGCCGTTAAGATTGAAAGAACAAGTTATCGTTAGTGGTTAGTGATGATTGGGGGACGTTAGGGGCAGAATGACCCACTACCAATAGAATTTTACTTTATGCTACTTCTTTAGTTGGGTGCAAGTTTGTTGGCACTACGTGATGGCCTCCTTTTATAATAGGAAGGGATATGTGCTCTGGAGATAAGATGAGGTGGTGGAGGGGATGATTTGTTCTTTTATGAAAGCAGTGGAATGCGTAGGATTCCAAAAGTAACAAAGAATGATTAGTTAATGGGCGTTATATGCCGCACGTAGCTATACATATATATATATATATATAAGTTGCGTGACGTGGCAATAAACACCAAACCAGTCGGTGGCAGTGGAAGACGGAAGGAGGTGGTAATAAAAATACTAAATGGAATAATTAATTAACGTTGATGTCTTAATTTACCTTTTCTGATTGGAAGGAGCTACTGTAATTAATGCTTGGAGGGAAATTGGTGTGAGATGGCTGAAGTGGCCAGTGGCCTTACGAAATGGCTGGGAGAGATGGACATGGGACATGGGACATGTTGAAGTTTGGGGGGTCCGATGTTACGTTTTAATCTCTCTTTTGTCGCAAGTGTAGAGATCAACATTGGTGCGCGTGGCGTGCGGGTCGGGTGAACAGTGAAACGCAGTACAAACGTGTTTGGGGGGCGCTGATCTGGGCAATCGGGTTTGACTTAGATGAGTGTTGAATTATAACCAATGAATAAAAAATAGGATCAGGCCAGCTGGTTCTATCGGAAAAACGGTTTTATATCCTGTCAGGTTTGATGCTGAATCGGAAAATCGGTTAAAATTGTTTGAACCGGTAGTTTGAATAGTTCAACCGATTTTTTATTTTTTCTTTTATTTTTTGAAAAATGAAATATCTTGTTCAACTAAAAGGTTGAAAAAGAAAGAAAATCATAGATCTAGACCAATATACATACAATCTATAATATTTTAATAAATTTTAAGAATAAATTTTAATTGATCAAGACCATTAAAATTTAAAAAATAAAAATAATAAATGAAAAAACATTTTTTTATATATATTATATACATATAATATATAATATATGATTCAAGTAATCAAATCTAACATAGTCAATTAATTTTATCTATAGAAGTTTAAAAATATATTAATATATATATTGTTACTAATAAATTATAATATTTTAATATGACCGGTTCGATCACCGGTTAACTCATTAACCCTTGAACCTATTTTGTGACAGGTTCATTATACAGTCCGATTTTTTATTCCTTGATTATGACTACCTAGCCAAGGAACATATGGTGTGGCCTCGTTCTGTGTTTTGAATTCTCTTCCACACGATTCATATAATAGTATATGTTATATTAATATGATTAGAATCATTAATATATAAACTATCAAAAGAAACAAAGAAGGAAAAAGAAAGGGGGTATAATTAGAGAACTCACCGAAGGAAGCAGAGTGGAATGTGGTGAGGCCATCCATAACATTTTTCTTGCCTCTGATGATGGTCTTGCCCATCCCGTCCCCTATCAACATCACATTCGTCTTCTTCCTTCCCACCTTCAAATCCTTCTCTTCATACCTGATCATCATTATCGTTTCCCTTCTATTAGCTACCTTCTACTAGTTATTAGTGTACTTCAATTATACACATGATTACGATTGACGCTTAAACACAGACCAAGTCAAAGGAACCAATCTTCACTACCCTACGTAGCTACCACGTTAGACTCTTAGAAAATTGCTTTCACATGATAGTAACTCATCACCCCCTCACTTTTTTTATTTTCCCTTCCTTTTCGTCGGTGCCTTTCACCATCAATTCACACAAGCACCCCTCCAAACAAAATGAAACAAGAAGTCAATGGCACGGTTTCGTTTTGTTGTGTAAAATCATAACTCTATAATTTACCCCAAACAATATCATATTTACATTCTTCACTGACCAAGTTAGTCAATTACCTTCCTGCCCTCACGTAAATAATGAAGCGCCGACTGCTGTGCTCCGGCGCCTTCTTGATGGCCTCCGCGATCGTCTTCACCGCACCATTCCCCTCCTTCGACACCACTATATCGGCTTGAATCTCCGATACCGGCAGGCTCAACAACCTCCTGTCTCGTCTGCTCAGCCATTTCGGAAAATTACCCGGATTATTCTTGCCCCACTCATCTGCATTATTCTCTCCCATCAATCTTCTCCTGTTCTGTATTGGCACTCCCGAGAAATCGCCTCCGTCACTCCCGCTGTTCGAGAATATCGCCAGGCTATTGCTCACCAGCTCCGACAGGTCCTTCAAATTATTGGCCATCTGATCCCTCACGGACCCCCTCGCCTCCGCCAACCCCTCCGCACACGTGTCTTGACTCGTGAGAGCGGCGCTCAGCCACGTCATCACATCGTCCGGCGACTCGACCGCCCTGATGCTGCCGTCCTCTGGAGAGGGGGCGACGGAGGTGAGGGATCGTGTGAGAGCATCCACGGAATCATCCAGAAGCTCCAGGCAGTCCTCGTACGCCGACCGTTCAAATGGATCCATCGGGACGTAGGAGATACTGTTGGATGAGTAGAGAGCTTTGCTCAGGTGCTGCATGGTCATGTTAAAGGAAATGTGAACGAGTTCTTGCTCCGTCGCCGTCGTTGAGCCCGGGAACTCAAGCAAAGAGTTCACACAAAGGTTGGGGTACTGAGTTTTGCTGCAGGTCCGAGAAATTGCCTCAGTGGGTTTTCCCCGTATGGCCACCCCATTTTGGCCCGACCCACGGGCCCGGCCACCTATCACAATGCCGGCAGAGATGGCGGAACCGACAACTAGCGCGACGGCTACAACTGCGAGGAAGATGAGCTTCTTCTTGTTGGAGGGAGAGGAATTGGGTAATGAAGAGGCGGGTTTGGCAATGATAGGAGCGTCGGAGCGCCTGGAGGAACTACCCGGGTCGGAGGGTCCGATCCTTCCAAAATCCATAGTGGCCTGAGGGAGAGGGTTAGAAAGTGAGAGGTAGTTTCGTGGGTAAGAAGGGACCCTTTATATATATATATAAATGGGGAGTTTGGAAAAGTGTGTTTGTGGTGAAAGGATGTTTGGTGGCAAGTCTGAGTCACAATAGCTACAACTGGCTGCTACAGTGCTACTTCATTCCCACACTCTCTCGCTTTTTATTTTGTCAAGAAATCACTCATTCCATTCACCCAACACACAATTTTGTGTGTGCTCTCTCGCTTTATTATATTGCCCCAAAAGTGGACGTTGCATTGCATGATTCTCTTAAGTATTAAGCTATCTTCTTTTCTTTTCTTTTCTTTTCTGGTATTCCCTCCACTTTTGCTCTCCGTTTTTTTTTTTTTTAACTTTCTTTCTCCTTTTTGGTTCAATCATCAGATGCATTATGATTTTTCTTTCCGGTATCTTTTCGCACAAGACGTGCGTGTGAGCTCAGAAAACATCGTATTACCCTCAACCATTAGTCTATTGTGTGGGTACTTAATTGCGAATTCCAAGAAGAATATACAGATTTTGTTGGTGAATTCAGGAGTATGTCCCCACTAATAATTACTGTATTATTTTTTATAGGAAAACCAGAGAAGTTGACGCAAAATGATCATTTTACCCTATGAAAAACAAAATAAAATATGGACCACTTGAATAAAATACATATAGAGTCAGAGAGATCAGTAATTTGCCAAAGTGGAAAAGATTATATTCATCTCTGTGTTCTTGCAGACTGGTACAATTGCGCTCCTGATAATAGTTTGAATATTTAGAGTACAAAGTTGTCCTGACCAATACAGTCAGGCAATAGGCCGGTTTTGTCCAATACAAGTTTTGTTTGGATTCAACAACTCTTCCCTTTTAAGCCGTATTTCTTCCCATTCTGTGCTGTTTTAATTATTGAATATTTTTATATTTTCATTTCAATAAGTTTATCAAATGAAGATATTTTAAATTTTTATTTAAAAAAAATAAAATGATAACTTGAAAAATAATCTGGAACATCCAAAAATATGAAACTTAAAAAAATAGAGTGGGCTCAAGGATTTATATAAAGTTTAGGATAACTGACATTGTTCATAATTTGTAAACAATACAACATTATTACAGTACACGCACCATTTTTATAAATATATTGAGGACTGGTTGGTGTGGATAATCAGCACAGGACACGCTACAAGTTACAGGCTCCTGACTGCTTTATATATGTACGTGTGTGTGTCTGTAATATTACAGTATGGCGAAACAGTTGAGCTGGGGATTCTAACTTATCCACTGTAGAGGTTTACCATCTTAGGTAGAAAGAAATCAATGATGGCATCTTTATGCGCGAAAAGCTTCAAAGCAGTGAGGGCTCGCAGCACGAAACTTGCAAGACCTACGAGAAGTTTTTAAGGCGAGAATAATAAATTTCGATGCTTTAGATTTTCGCATAATTATATTCATTAGAAAAACAATTGTCTTCATAACGTGCTTTACACCTCATGTTTGCAATAATAACTCCTTTTCCCAACCTTTGTGAGTCTACCACTCTACCTTGCTTTTAGGTTGTTAATTTTTCTGTATGGAACGTACGTGGTATATGAAAAGTGATTCCTCCAAATATATGCCTTCGATCAGTGGTAATCTCCCCAACGTTTTTCCTTTTGATCTCTTTTTCCTTTACTAAACAGGAATTGGGTATTTCATATCAGAAAAGTGTGAATTCTCGATCATCAGTGACATCAAAAGGCCTAACAAACAGATGAGATTTAGGGAGGAAAAAATTGCTAGCACCTTCAGGAAATTACCAATAATCTTTTCTTATTGCTTTTTCCCCAGAGTACGATATATATCATATATATTAATTGAAAATTAAGTAAGAACCGGTTGTTGTCTGTGAAACGGGAATAAGCTCCGATCGACCCATAACAGTTGTTGTAAGCAATAAATTGCACGAATACGAGTGAACTTTTATTATACACACCAATAACTGAAAAGTGATGAAAAGCCATATTAATAATTAATTAATTATAACTAATCCGAACTGGACACTGCTATTGATCCACTCACACAATCAAGATTCGTATCCAAGGTACATGCTATTTATGAATCACGAATAAAATTTCACCACTACAAAAAAAGGTTATAAATGATACTTATTTTTATAAATACTACTTTTAACGTTGCTAAAAGAAGCTATGGAAGCATCATAACTTATTTTATAAAAAAACAAATAGCTTTATATGGTGTTTCCTTAAGAAAGAGCCACATGAAGTATGGGCAAGCTATGGTGTATGACGCTTCTAAGAAAGCGTCATAACTTGTTCACACTTTCTATGGAGCATTAAGTTTTTTTTTTTTAAATAATTTTTGCAAAATTTTTTCCTTTTTCTAATGAACTCTGTATTTACAATATAAATCTACAACAATTTATAATATAAATCTATAGCAAAATGAATCAAATCAAACCATAATGAAATAACTCTAAACAAATAACTAATTCATAAAATCACTACTAAATATATTTACAACAATTGTAATATAGAACTAGATCTAAGTGAATAAATAACATGAGAATAGGCAAAAAAAACTTAGGTTTCCACATATTAGCTGATTGTCTGAATAGTCAACTTGACAAAATGTTGATATTCATAATACTATATAAACCCTCTCTTTAAGTCACAAATAATCAATCAATTAATCTCGTTACATCATAATAATTTTTCACAACTCACAACAAAAGAAATCATATTTATCAACACTACATATCATAGTTAAATTAATCGGTTGCATTACAATCCAACAAAGATATAAGTGTTATGATTATTTCACTTGTGGAACTCATCAATAACAATTACTACAACAACTAAAAATTATAATTACTACACATATCTTCATGTATACAACCTGCATATAGTAACATGTAATATTATCTCAATTAATTTTTAACACATACAATTGAGAATATTTTTTTCAAATTTCGTAATAAATTAAATATAAAAAACATTAGGCAAATTAAACTAGCAACAACTAATAAAATTATATTTGTGAGCTCGAAAATTAAAAAACTTACAATGTATAGGAAGTTTAACAAAAAGAGTTGTGACTTCAGGCAAATACTTGAAAAAAAAAATTATAAGCATACATCAAACCGCAAACTAAGATTCATGGCAGATTTAAGCTTAAAAAAAAAAAAAAAGGAAACTCTAGTGCCGATCGACGGAAACTTCTATATTAAAAAAAGAAACCTACAAGGGAGCTTCTGTAGGAGGAGACAAGAAGGAAAAATAACATAGGAGACCAAGCTTTGTAGTGCCGACGGAAGATGATTTGAGAGGAGACACTGCCATCACACCAGTTGCTGGAGCCATGAGTTGCAATTGAAGCTCAATTATGTTGAGAGCAAAGGACATGAGTAGAAGAGGATGAGGAGGGTTAGGGTTTGCCAGTTTGGTTTCAACAGACCAAAAGAGACGAGTCGAGATGAGGCACTACCAGCACACCAATCACAGCCTTGCCGGAGCCATGAGTCACGACTCAAGCTCGATTGAGTAGAGGAGACGAGAGGAAGAGGGAAAGGAGGGTTAGGGTTCGATGAGGACAAGGACGAGTCACGAGTGTGAGTGTGAGTGTGAGAGATGAGAGATGAGAGATGAGACTGAAAGTAAAGTGACTGAAGTTTGTGACAGTGTCTCTATTCTTTGATCTGTCAATTTTTTTTTAAGGTAATCGGGCTAACCCGATTAACCCATTGGTTGAATGGGTCATAACTCGTTTAGCCCAAAATTAAATAGATTCACATTTAGATAACCCAAACCCTTTTATTTTAATAGGTTAACAAACTCAACCCGTCAACCCAATCCGAATTATTATCTGTACTCCTTGTATGCGCACAAGATAAGATAAAAGGGTTATTAGACCAAAAGTACTCCAGAAAATAAATGAAGTTGGTATGTGATGGATCACAAGCTCACCTGCCCACACAGGTCCAAAGTTAATTCTGACTCGTCCAAGAGTTTTTTCGGCCTTGATTAATTAATTTATATAGCCTCTCCATTAATCCGCTCTTATTTCCGACCGACAAATTAAAAAAAAAGAAACAGACCTGCATCCATACATGGCGATCACAGTATCACCTATGTTAGCGGCGTCAAAACTGGCCTGGCGTGCTGTCTAAGTGTCAATGATTCATCATTGACTTTTTTTTTTAATTGTTTTTGCTTTAATAGGATCTGGTTTCCGGAAATCATAATTTTTTTTTTTTTATCAGAACTGGAAATCATAATATTGGATCAGGATTAATCTGAAGTAAGTGAGGTCGAGCAGTGTGATGACACTTGTTAGTTTCTGGCATCAATTATACTCATCACGTTCACATTACAATGATTAATAGAACAATTTTGTGAAGTGCATTAGGGATCAACCTCATAGATGGAACATTTGTTTAATTTTCTGCGATTCTCAATAGTAGATAGTTTTTGGTTGCAGGTGGACAATTTTATGGATGGAAGAATTGATTGTACTATAATTTGATGACGGGGACAAGAGGCGTCCTTGAACTACAGATTGGGAGAAGGGTCTAAGCCTGTCCACAGATATGAAGGGTCCACAGGCACATGCATATTCGTTATATTTAATTTAATGACCTTACCAGAGTGTAATTTTATTTTTATTGGTGGCTTGGCTGACTAGAAGGCCGAATAAGGAACATTGTTGTGTGAATTTGTCGTTGAGCGCTAGGTATGGCGGTTGAAGTCATTGTGATGAAATAAATGCCGCATTCATATAACTAGAGTACGTAGAGAGGGGGGAAGCTATCAGTACGTAGAGATGGGGGAAGCTATCAGTACGTACTCATGTTCCACTCTGGTTCTTTTTAATAGGGCTAATATCATTTTTGGCCTTTAAAATTTCACTTAATTTTTATTTTGATCACTCAAATTTAAAACAAGCAATTTTAGTACTTCAAGTTTTTTATTGCGTCAAATTCTTTTTTTATATCAAAATAATTGTAGCTAGAAACATGTTCCTTGCTTAGCTGATCTTTAGTTACCATATTTTATAAAATGAAATTTGATTATAATGCTTGGTTTGGACTTTTTTCTTCCTTGTTTTAAAATTACTCTAAGTATTTCGATACTGAATAAAAGATTTATGTTAATAATGACCTTAAATTACAATGATTTCGGGTTAAAAAGTTTTTTCATTTAAATTTATGCGACTTACAGTGGATTTAAAGAAATCTGATTTAAACTTCAAATCATATTTTTGTTTGATGATATACCTAAATTATATGTGCAGTATATATTCATGGGTTAAAACACAAAAATACTTATGAATTTTTTTTAAAAGTGTATCTAACACTATAAACATTTTTTATATATAAAATTATCCATGAACTTCTCAAAATGAGATAAAAATACTCACACAGTTAATTGACACAAACGTTTATTTTATATGACCCACATTATTATTTTTTGAGGCACGAAAATATTTATAAATTTTTTTTAAAAGTACATCCAACAGTATATCTTTTTATTTAAATATAAAAATACTCATAAATTTTTTTTTTGGGTCGGGTCAAAGTGCCCATCTTGAGGACGTTTCAAAAGCATTATGTGAAAGGGGCGTTGTTTTTAAATAGTGGGAAGTGGGACCAGCAGAGAATCCACCGACAAAGGTTAATGGGTGTGAAAATAAGGAAGAAAGCACATCCCTCCATTTTCCTGTTAAAACGTCCAGTCATTCGTAATATCAGCTCTCTTCTGTGTGTGCGTGTAGTTGATTGTTTTGACCTTGCTTATTCTGCAGTCAATACATAACTATTGTCATCCTTCCGTTTTCCTATCAAAATAGCAATTTTACTCTGATTTCTTTTCTTTTTTTTCCTTTTGGAATTGGAAGTAGGGCACGAAGGCCAAAGATTAATATGATAATATTTAAAGATCAGTTCAACTTAGAAAAGGGATTGGTTCTACCAACACGATGTTGGTTAAAGTGATAAATGGTCTCGTCTGACAAAGAAAATAATATAAATTCAAATATTGAGAAAAACACTTATTAGAAAAGATAAAAACTCTTTATGTTATAAGCCTTGAAAAGAAACCCTTCTTCATACTATCAAAAAATTAAAAAAAAAAGGGACTGACTTAAAAAAAAGGGAAAATTCAAAAAAGCTACACTCAAAATATAAAAAGATAAATCAGTACATCGAAAATGAGAAAAGATGAATCAGGCGGGTGTCAGAAAAAGTGAGGAATCCGTCCTTTTGAAATTTCGGCCAAATTACGAAAATGCCCTTCTGCCCTCAGTCACAATAACAACATAGGAGTTGTTAATGACGAATCATGAGTTGTTAATGGCGAGGTGAGTGTTGTTATTGGCCCTGAAACTTGTTAAGTGTTGAAAGAAGAAATTGGAGTTGTTAATATCGAATCCGGAGTTGTTAATGGCGAGATAGGTGTTGTTATTGGTCATAAAACTTCTAAAGTGTGAAAGAAGAAATTGAAGTTGTTAATATCGAATCCGGAGTTGTTAATGACGAGATATGTGTTGTTATTGGCCCTGAAACTTCTAAAGTGTGAAAAAAGAAATTGGAGTTGTTAATGTCGAATCCGGTGTTGTTAATTAAGAGATAGGTGTTGTTATTAGTCCTAAAATTTGTTAATTGTAAAAGAAGAATTGCAGTTGTTAATACCGAATCCGAAGTTGTTAATTACGATGATCATATTGTTATTCTGAAGTGAGCATGAAGTGCTGAAGGGCATTTTCATAATTTGGCAGAAATTTCAAAATGACAGATTCCTCCTTTTTCTGACACCCGTCTGATTCGTCTTTTCTCATTTTCGATGTACTGATTTATCCTTTTTATATTTTGAGTGTAGTTTTTTAGAATTTTCCCTAAAAAAAATAAGAAGGGCATTTTTTCTCACATGAGTCAAAATGATACTATATATATTTGACGAAATTAATTAATATACCTTCTAGTCTTAAATATAAGATCCATTTGACTTTTTAAAAGAGATTAAGAAGGCCCATTAAATGACTTCAAAGTATTTATATTTATTGTTTTTCCTTCCAACTAATTTGTCTGCTTATAAATTGATATGTAATTTAATCATATATAATATATAATATGATTAAATAACTTATTTTATTTTTTTAATTTCACTCAAAATAATGTCAGTTATATCTTATATTTAAGATCGAAGTTAGTATAGATTTATCCTGTCACATGACCCTTGGTTAATTATAATAGAGAAGAATTCTGAATATATATGGGGCTCACATGAGAAAGAAATCTAGAGTGCGTGGAGAGGCAAGAAGTCGACACATGGATGCCTGGACACCGAGTGGATTAGTTAGTGTCGGTGTTCTGACATTTGCATCTCAGAAAAAAAAAAATGAAGGGATCAAACCAAATTGAATTTCGCCGGGCATAATTAAATCGATGATTGCCCAGAACATGGACCCGAATATTATAACTCATACACAAAGATAACAAAATGAAACTCATACTTTAAATGGCAAAATCCAACTACTCTGCACTCTCTTTCTTAAGCAGCCGGCAGCTGAAATTTTGCTATTTTTCAAAAAATAAGTGGAATCAATTACCATCTGTATATGTAGCAAATATTTAAAAATAAATAACAAAAATACAGCTAATTAATAAAAGGACAATATTGCGCGATGTTTTCACAGAATAAAGAAGAAGCATGGCTTGGCGAGGGATGAAGGAAGTGTGCTGATGTCTGTACATTGTTGAATTTGAGGTCAATGAAAAAGGAGCAAGAGGCAGAGGGAAGGAATTAAATCACTCATATTCGAAGGTCTAATTGAATATGGGACCCACGTTTACTACGTCGTCAATTGTTCGCCAAACTAAAGTTTTGCAAGTGATTAACAAGCAGCATCGCAATTATATATATTAAACTCGCATTTTGTCACACGCTTAGCTTGGATCAACTTATCACATGCCTCCCTCAATCTTTAACGATTCTCCAGCCATTCTTGTACCTACGATTTGGGGCACTTGCACTTGTTGTTCTACGTCCTGAAGTTGAAGTTTGAGACCAATTACTATTTGTTACACCAAATGATTCGAACAAATTAATATAACTGGATTGCGAACTGCCTGACTCACACTATTCCGGATATATGCCGCCCCTATATGCTTTGCCCCATGGACATCAAGAAAAGGCCCAACAATATGTTTCATTTGGATCCGAATCTCATATTGAATTTCACCGCTCAAGACTTATGATCATGTATGATTCCTCCCTGTACATGAAATACACTTGTAATCAGATGTATAATTGAGTATAAGCCATGAAATAATACATGGTTTATTTCAAATTCTGTGTGAGCTATAAGACCCATGTTCTAAAGATATGAGTATATACCTGAATTTGGTCACCATGGCTCTCGCAATTGGCCAATCATGAAACCGACTGAGCTAGAAAATCTATTTTAAAAATAGATTTCGTGCTCGTTTAGAATGGCGATTGGACTTTTCAAAAACAGTTTTTCAATCGTGATTTACAATATACAAGGTAAGTATGTGAGAGGAAGAAACATCCGTGGTCCCCATATATAATGGGATACTTATGTCAAGAGATAAGAATGTAACATGTCTGTGCTGTGGGTCATGAATAATGGAAGCAATACTGGTCGGGAAATTTGGCGTAAAACATTAAACTGGGCATATATACATTTGGCCAAATTCATTAGATTTATAATTAAACGGATGCTGTGATGAGATTGAATTCAAGCACTGTTGAAGCGTTGCTGAGAAGTAGCATAAATAATAAGGGGATTGGATTCTAACTGTGACTACACTATCATATCATCATTTATAGTTGAAGCCCAACGCCACCGTGACGTAGGTTTGATATCATAAACCAATAGGTCAAATTAATGACAACCAATGAATCGTCCAAAAGAGAACAGTTAAAATCCCTTCCTTACAACTCAATTTTCCATACAATTAATTAAATCTTTTGATAATAAATAATACTGATGTAAAAGAGAAAAGCTTAGATCCGAAAGTCTATCATAGCAAAAAAAAATTATAACCTATTTTTCAAAAGTTGATTATGGTAAATAAAGAGTTCAACTAACTATTTGAAAACACTACCATGATAATAAAAGAATTAAATTACTGTAAAGATCTATCTGAGACGAAAAAGAATAAACTAATCATTTAAGATTTATTATGAATAGTAAAACTCTTCTCATCGCTTCGCAAACTAAATAATAATTAATCAACACACTTATACCTTAGACATTTCGAAGTCCATAATATAATCAATTAACTACTAGCCCAATATTAATCTCAATTGTCAAAATATTTAAATAGCAATTTTCTCAAATATCCACTTGAGTTACCTATCCATGATAGAAAATAGTATAATCCAAACCATAATATCACATTAGTATATGCAGCATAAGCCCTGTAGTAGTAATACATAACAATTCACCACATAAATAAAAATGAGTAAATTTTACAAAGATTGTCACAATAATCAAGTCTCCAAAGCTTTCCCCAATTGATCAGCAAAAGAATTATTACTTAAAAAATGTTAAATCAACGGGGTAGACAAAAGCCTCGGTAACTGGCTATCCAGCTCATTACTTAAGCTAATATGTGCTCGTGAGGTGCCAAGGGGAACAATTTATAAAACACAGTATTAGTGATATAATTCATAAAATTCTATATGACAAGTTTCATATCGCAGGTTACATATCACAGATCCTGTATCACAATCTTTTTGTCACAAATTTTGTATCACTATTTCCATACATGTCACATTTTTAATATTACAAATTATATATCACAATATCCACATCACAAGTTTCGTATCTTAATTTCATATCAGGACTTTTGTATCATAAATTATGTATCACAATTTCTATATCATAATTCCTAAGTTGCCTTCTATCAATCCAACTGAACCGTCTTATTTCCGTCGACTAGTCCCATGGCCTAAGTTACTATTCATGTTACTGGCCACTCAAAAGCTTACTGGTCATGTGATGAGGACCAACCAAAATTCACAGAGTATATGCCCCAGACCAGGGGTCTTTTCCCCTCATAGAACTAGTGGGGTGTTGCAGCCCCTCGTTGAACCAGTGGGGCAATCCCTTGTTGAACCGATGGGACAATAGAAAACCAACTATTATGCACAACGAGGGCTAGACCACGTGGAAAAACAAACTACTCTATTTCATCCCAATCCATTCATCACAATAATTATCAACAAATAGCTTAATGGGAATTTCTCAAGATTTTCACATTTATATAATATTATTCAAATCATCTTAATATATATGCCTTAATATCTCAATTTCCAACTCACACACACATATATATATCCCAATTCAAAATATAAAGTTCAGTAAGGCAATTTCTATCAAAATATTTATCAACATTATGATAATTTTCTCCATTTCAATAAACATTTCAAAGCACTCATTGAAATATCTTATCAATAGCAATATACTATTTTCATTCTCTTAAGCAATTTCACAAATACTCACAAACAACATGCCAACAAATATAACAAGTGGAAAGTGTTTACCTTTCGCCAAAGTTAAGTTTACCACAAGAATCCAAACTTCAAGCTCAACCACGAGTAAAAAATCAATCTATAACAATAAATTATAACCACAATTTAGTATTCGAACTAGTTGAGTGATTTACAAAAAAAATAGTTTAAAGACCTAAAATCCTATTAGAAGTCCTAATTCTTATTTTTTGCCATTCCCAACCAACCCAACATCAAAATTGGTGGCACAATAACTCAAACCACTCAACTAACCCAGCCATTAACTTTCATTTACTCCAATAAATCAAAATCCCCAATTTGCAACTTAGGGTCCCCAACTCAAAACACCCATTTGAGAAAATTGAGTTTAATCAACAATTTAAACCAATTAAACATAAAATATAACTCATATTAACGTAACTCAATTATCAATCCTCATTTTTAATCATTATATCATCAATGTCAACCCAAAACCTAACTCAAAAATCAAACCTCTAAATCAAATCTTCATATAACCTCCAAATTATTCACTTTAACATAGAGCCCTAAAATTCTCAATTTACTTCCATAATTGAATTTTCCTATCCCAATCATATTTTCATCATCCAATAACTCTATTCCTCTCATTAAAATCATTGACAATAATAATTTTATCCAATCATCATAAAGCCCCTAAAAATCTAAAATTTTGTTAACTTTAATCCCTAGGGAAAATGTCGATAAGTCAACTATTAATTATCAAATTATCATCACAATCCCTTTTCTTTTTCCCATTAATTCTTTCTCACTCCTTAAAGTTATCAATCAATCACATCCTCCTCAATTTATTCAAAAACGCCTAATTTCCAACCATTAAAGTTTCACCCAAAATTTTAAATACTCACATTTTCTTATAGATCTCAAATCCAATCCATTTAATCCTCAATATAAACTCCAACAAGCTAGAATAATTATAGAAATTTGAATTTAAAAGACCTATATATTGTTGTAAATCTTAATATTTCAACCAAACTATAACTTTAAAGTTCCTCAGATCAACTATTTAGTTAATTCTAAACAATACCCATTCTTATTCTAACACCATTAGCTTCATAACTATCACAACAATATACTAGAAGCCTCAAAGATTCAAAGTATATTAAGCCTTAATTTGTCCTCCATCAGAAACTGAAAAATAAAATAGAAAATGAAAATAATAGAGCACATATGACTTACCAAGCTTTCTAGAAGAGAATCCAACCAAAATCTCCCTCTTCCTCTCAATCTCAAGCTCTCACACGGTCGAACTCTCTCTCGCCACTCCACAGCGTCGAACAGCAGGGAAGGAGGTGAAATAAAAAATTGCCCCTCTTTAATGGATTTAAGGAGCCTCATAATTGAGACGTTACAGAGCACGCAACAGTTCACCCGGGGGATATATGCCTTATTGTGTCCTAATTTTGTGCCCCCATGATGTTGCATGTTGTCGCTGTTTTCCCTCTCTTACCTTATTATTATGGATCAAGGAGTAATTGTATTTCGAAAGTTTTCACCGAGAAGTAATTTTGTCCTAAAAATGTAAAAAATCGACCACTTTTACTTTTGTTATTATCTCAGTTAATTTTAATCATTAGTTGACCAAACATGTTGAGCTAACAGATCATATGTCATCCATATCATTTTTATTAAGGTGCAAATTTGTTCCGAAAGTTTTAAATCCAACTTTGAAAAAAGGTGAAGTAAATGATGATATATGGACTTGATCTGGCACAAATTTACACCTTAATAAAAATAACGTGGATGACATATGGATTGTCAGCTTTACATATTTGATCAACTAACGGTCAAAATTAATTGGGATAACCACCAAAGCAAAATTACTCTATTTTTGACATTTTAAGGATAAAATTACTCCCCGAAAAACTTTCAAAACAAAATTACTTTCTAATAAAAACTTTTAAAATAAAATTACCCTTTAACCCTATTCTCGGCGTGGTTGTTAATTGACTTTTCATGTCCTCGATATAACATTCTGATCGGTCTATTTCCCTTGACCCCATGGCAAGTCCAATACTTCCTCTTGGCCCATCTTTGTATTATTTGGGTAACATCCTTGCTGGGTGGTTTTAGGTTCAAAACAAATTAAATAGCCCACTTGTCCGTTTTTAATAGCTTCTAGGAATGTCAATTTAGCCCAAGTCTTTCATGTGCATCCGGAACTGCAATAACCCAACCAGTATTCCAAGTTTCACACCGCTCTTTGTATTCTTCTTCAGAAATATGTACAACCACCAATATGGGTTAGCGTAAGTGGTAAGTGGCTTGCTTTCTTTAAGCACTCTAATCCTGGATTTGATCATTCGGGTGGTGTGGGCTCGCTCCAATAGATAACCTGTATAGCCACCCAAAAAAAAAAAAAACAGAAATATGCACAACCTAACTCAGCCAACATCTATCAATTTTTTTATTCATGGAGTATGCATCATCCTCATCCATGCCCCTGGGGGAGCTGTGGCCGGAGGTGGGAGAAGTTTTTTACACGAGGGCTAATAAGGTCATTTCTTGAAAGAACTTGATTTCAGAAAAAGTCTTCAAGAATATAATTGTGATTAGATCTACTTTAATTTTGATGTTGGACTAAAATAAAAAAAATGATCCAACGTTAATAGTCACTGAGAAAAGATCCAGAAATATTTAACTAAAAATTCAAGAGCCTTCTGAACACAAGTTCCATTGTTTTTCATAAAGCTATAAAGTCGGATTACAACGCTCACAACAGACGAAACAATACACAATATGTAACTAGCAAGACTTGATGACTCACTCACGCATATATACGCTCGAGTGTGACATGGCGCACACACACATATATATACACGAGTACTTACCTTATTTAACTAACCACAAATATATAGTGCTATCAAAATATAAAGTGGCCGGGCACATTCCAGAAGGAAGGTAACGAAAGTCTCTAAATGCGAAGGTCATCCAAGGCCCTGCCTTCAACATATCTAGCCTTCTTTTGAAGTAACATGTAGTCCTTTTGCTTGACGCTCTTGAAAAGTGACTTTTCCTTCTGCACTAACGCAGGCACAGGTCCCAATTCTTTTTCCAGAGGCGGTCCATTTGACACTGAAACTGACACCCTCGTCTCACTCGAGTTTAACACTGCTCGGTGCCATATACTCTTGTACCTTCCATTGCTCACCACCTGATATCTAAACAGCTCCACTTCAGCCTAAATCTCAATAATAAAATTATTAATACCGTTGTCTACAACTCTAAATTAACTTAAATCCTTATCGTTTCGTTCAATCTTCCCTATCAGCTCTTTATAACTTAATTACGTTTTACTTTATCACGTGTTATAACTTCTGGCCAATGTCCACATCTTTGGCTGTGTTTGGTTGGAGTTTGGCTGGAGGTTTTTGGGGTAAGGGAGGATTGAAGATGAAATATGGGTATTTGGTGGGAAGGAGGATAGGTAAAGGTTGGGAGGTTTTTTTATTATTTATTGGCCACATCCCCCATTTTATGAAACTTTTATATGAAATCTTTATATTTGAGGTTTTTTTTAAGAGAGAGAAATTTTATATTGTTTATGACAACTTTTTAATATTCCAACTTTGTCCTTCCCACTGTAACCCTTTTATCCCTCTGCCATTCGCCATTTGCGTCCTATTCGAGCTCGTCTCCTCTTGCCAGCGTTGTGTCCTGCCTCCAGCTGAAACCAGCTGCCGTCGCTCCTCCAGCGTCGTCGAAGCTCACTGCCCGCCAGTGTCGTCTAAGCAGCTTTTTCCATAGCAGATTCCCATTTTTCTGGACTCATCCATGGCAGATTCCATCACAGAGTCAAGAAAGTCCTCTGCTTTCTGCAGAGCATCCTCTGCTTCTTCTTCCTCTTTCTCTGCCTAAAGCTCCATGGCTGCCCAAGCCTTGTATGACTCAATTTCAAAGAGCTTCATTAGGTCTTCTACGGTGGATGGATCAAAGTTCTTGTCTTGTAAAGCTTGGCCTGAGAGAAAGGTGAATTGGGAGAGAAAAGCTTCCATTGTTTTCCCCTGTTTTCTCTGTGTGTGTTTGAGAATTGAAGAAGAAGAGCTGAGTGGGTTTTTTTTTTGGTCGAAAATCTGAGTGGGTTCAGTGGAAGCAAAAGTGGGTGAGGAATTAATCATACAAGGGATGATTTTTTTTTTTTTTTTTTTTGACGTTTTATGGAGTATAGTTAAGGACTTAAGGTAAATGGAGATAAAGTCCATGTTGAACCATTGGACCTGGTCTACAAAGCACCGTCAATTAATGTGTGGGTTTATTTTAGTTTTAGCTTGTGAAAAGATTAAAAAATAGAGTTAGAAAGTACGGCTTCAAATAATCAAAAATATTCATTTTATGGGTATTGAAAAAAAGAACATCCTTACCTTTCCTTCCAAACTAATCAAAATATCAAACTTCCTCTCTCTTCTTGTTTTTTTTTTGGACAATCCTCTCTTTTCTTTTTAAACCAAATAAAATTATAACTTCTCCTAATTTAATTTTAATAAATTTCAACTAACTTCACCTCAGTTGACCAAAATACACTCTTAAATTCCGTCATTACTCCACTGCTTTTTTTTGCAAATGTCACCGTGTCCATGCTGCTCACTTAGTCACTTATGTGCGTGTTTGGTATTGTTTATTGAGAGTCAATAAAAATTTATTACGAAAATCGAGATAAAACTTCTTTCACATACTTACCTTATATATCGTAAATCACGATTTATAAACACTTAATACCTAAAAATAAGCTATCCAGACCAACACACAGTTATTAGAGCTTTTTAATAGTTAACTCTCTCTTTTTTCCGACTTCGCAGTAATTCTCAAAAATAAATTGAAGGAAGAAGCGACCTCAAGTTGATCTGAAGGGATGACAAGTAGGGAGTTGGGGAGAGGATTCACTTTGACCCATTTGCCGTCGTGCTTCACCTGAAGGCCTCCGATGCCGTTTTGGGCTATCAAAGTGAAGAAGCCATTATCAGTATGAGGAGGCAGGCCCAGAGCAAGATCTGGGCGAGCACACGGAGGGTACAGATTCACTTGAAATTTTTGAAACCCGGAATGTTCGAAACCTGAGTAGTCCAATATGGCATTGGGTTCTAACCCTAAACTCTCCGATATTCCTTGAAGCAACACTTTCACAATACCTCTGATTTGCCTACTGTACTCTAATCCGAGCTCCCTGCAAGACAACAGAACGACGACAAGGTCAAGTTGGGACAAAAACAAGAGCACTAGGGTAGGGTGTATGTGTCACGAGGTTCAATTCGAACATTATATATATATATATATATATATACCTGAAACCCGGGGGTTTATGAGGGAAGTTAAACTCGGGAAAAGTTGTAACCTTGAGATAATCTCTCCAGTATTCAACCGGACCCGATTGAGAGTAGGTGCTGGTGCCATATCCGATGGGTTCAAACAGACCTTGGTCCATAAACTCTTTCTTTTCCTCAAGAGGCAGGTTGTGAAACTCCAGAGACTTGTTCATCACGTCTTTCATAAGCCTCTCTGAAATCCCATGATTTGTGATCTTAAAGTAGCACACACACATGCATTAGGTCTAGGAAGGATATAATCGATCAGAAGCTAGCATGCACGTGCGTGTGTTTTGGAAAGGGAGATAGATGTGCGTGCGTACCATGAAGAAGTTCCATTCGGTGGAGGATCTGGCAAGATGTTGAAGGGCGTGGGCATGCACTTGGGGGTCACGCGAGGTGAGGTGGGACAAGTCAATGACGGGGATAGAAGCCGCGAGGCTTTCGTCGGCAACTTCATCGCAGCGACCGGCGAGGGAGTGGTAGGCGGAAGGAATGGAGGCGAGGCCGTTGGATTCAGCCAAGTCTTTGACGCTGGTGATGTTGGAAGGAAGAAGCTGAGTAGAAGCAGCTGTGGTTGGTGATGCCATGGAATTAATGAAACGAGGAAATTAAATGAGTAATTGGAAGAGATAATGAATGGAAATCAAATCAGGGCTATAAATAGAAGTAGCATGCAATTGGTAGACGCCTAATCGCCTATATATGAAGGTTAATTTTTAAAAGATTGATGATAAATACTGAACAATTAAATAATTAATAAATTTGTTATTGACAATAAGTATGATTTTAAGAATTTTTTTCTAAATATACCTTTTATAAGAATCAATGTTGAGATGCAGCTTCATTTTTATTATGTCCGTAAATGACTTTGTAAAGACTGGTGTTATTTTTGAATGAAGGTACTTTTCTTTGTTGGCAAGAAAAGCAATGTTATTAAAAAAGTTAATTAAAATGAGTTGGAAATAATAAATTATAAATATATTAAAAATATAACCTCTTTATCAAAAACACCCTCATTTATATAGAAGAAAAAGAACGTGAGAATTAAATACAACAGAATGGATAATATAAGTAATTACATAAGGTAAAATAAGAAGTTAACACAAAAATTTGAGACAATATCATAGCGTGATGGGCTCGTGGCTCGTTAGTGCTGTGATTGCCCTACGGACTGACTAATGTGTATGTGTGGGGGAGGCTAGAGCAGTTCGGGTCACTATTGTGGGGCCCATTCAAAAAAACTTGATAGGTCGTGTCGGTCATCTTTTTTTTTTCTTTTTTTTTGGACTGAGTGTCGGTCATCCTTATCCGCATGGAATCATCCAAAAAAGGACTAATCTCTCTCTTTAGCTCCTCTCCGCTCAATATTTCTTTGTAATTAGATTGGCTTCTACAATAAATTTTAATCATTAAAAACTCATCCAGTGAAGCACAACGCCACCGTGACGTAGGTTTGATATCATAAACCAATAGGTCAAATTAAATGACAACCAATGAATCGTCCAAAAGAGAACAGTTAAAATCCCTTCCTTACAACTCAATTTTCCATACAATTAATTAAATCTTTTGATAATAAATAATACTGATGTAAAAGAGAAAAGCTTAGATCCGAAAGTCTACCATAGCAGAAAAAATTATAACCTATTTTTTAAAAGTTGATTATGGTAGATAAAGAGTTCAACTAACTATTTGAAAACACTACCATAATAATAAAAGAATTAAATTACTGTAAAGATCTATCTGAGATGAAAAAGAATAAACTAATCATTTAAGATTTATTATGAATAGTAAAACTCTTCTCATCGCTTCGCAAACTAAATAATAATTAATCAACACACTTACACCTTAGACATTTCGAAGTCCATAATATAATCAATTAACTACTAGCCCAATATTAATCTCAATTGTCAAAATATTTAAACAGAAATTTTCTCAAATATTCACTTGAGTTACCTATCCATGATAGAAAATAGTATAATCCAAACCATAATATCACATTAGTATATGCAGCATAAGCCTTGTAGTGGTAATACATAACAATTCACCACATAAATAAAAATGAGTAAATTTTACAAAGATTGTCACAATAATCAAGGCTCCAAAGCTTTCCCCAATTGATTAGCAAAAGAGCTATTGCTTAAAAAATATTAAATCAACGGGGTAGACAAAAGCCTCAGTAACTGGCTATCCAACTCATTACTTAAGCTAATTTGTGCTCGTGAGGTGCCAAGGGGAACAATTTATAAAACACAGTATTAGTGATATAATTCATAAAATTCTATATCACAAGTTTCGGTTCCATATCATAGATCCTGTATCACAATCTTTTTGTCACAAATTTTGTATCACTATTTCCATGCATGTCACATTTTTAATATTACAAATTCTATATCACAATATCCACATCACAAGTTTCGTATCTTAATTTCATATCACAAATTTCATATCAGGACTTTTGTATCATAAATTCTGTATCACAATTTCTATATCACAATTCCTAAATTGCATTCCATCAATCCAACCGAACCGCTTTATTTCCGTCGACTATTCCCATGGCCTAAGTTACTATTTATGTTACTGGCCACTCAAAAGCTTACTGGTCATGTGATGAGGACCAACCAAGATCCACAGAGTACATGCCCCAGACCATAGGTCTTTTCCCCTCATAGAACTAGTGGGGTGTTGCAGCCCCTCGTTGAACCAGTGGGGCAATCCCTCGTTGAACCGGTGGGACAATAGAAAACCAACTATTATGCACAACGAAGGCTAGACCACGTGGTAGAACAAACTACTCCATTTCATCCTAATCCATTCATCACAATAATTATCAACAAATAGCTCAATGGGAATTTCTCAAGATTTTCACATTTATATAATATTATTCAAATCATCTTAATATATATGCTTTAATATCTCAATTTCCAACTCACACACACATATATATATCCCAATTCAAAATATAAAGTTCAGTAAGGCAATTCCTATCAAAATACTTATCAACATTATGATAATTTTCTCCATTTCAATAAACATTTCAAAGCACTCATTGAAATATCTTATCAATAGCAATATACTATTTTCATTCTCTTAAGCAATTTCACAAATACTCACAAACAACATGCCAACAAATATAACAAGTGGAAAGTGGTTACCTTTCGCCAAAGTTAAGTTTACCACAAGAATCCAAACTTCAAGCTCAACCACGAGTAAAAAATCAATCTATAACAATAAATTATAACCACAATTTAGTATTCGAACTAGTTGAGTGATTTACAAAAAAATAGTTTAAAGACTTAAAATCCTATTAGAAGTCCTAATTCTTATTTTTGGCCATTCCCAACCAACCCAACATCAAAATTGGTGGCACAATAACTCAAACCACTCAACCAACCCAACCATTAACTTCCATTTACTCCAATAAATCAAAATCCCCAATTTGCAACTTAGGGTCCCCAACTCAAAACACCCATTTGAGAAAATTGAGTTTAATCAACAATTTAAACCAATTAAACATAAAATATAACTCATATTAACGTAACTCAATTATCAATCCTCATTTTTAATCATTATATCCTTAATGTCAACCCAAAACTTAACTCAAAAATCAAACCTTTAAATCAAATCTTCATATAACCTCCAAATTATTCACTTTAACATAGAGCCCTAAAATTCTCAATTTACTTCCATAACTGAATTTTCCTATCCCAATCATATTTTCATCATCCAATAACTCTATTCCTCTCATTAAAATCACTGACAATAATAATTTTATCCAATCATCATAAAGCCCCTAAAAATCTAAAATTTTGTTAACTTTAATCCCGAGGGAAAATGTCGATAAGTCAACTATTAATTATCAAATTATCATCACAATCCCTTTTCTTTCTCCCATTAATTCTTTCTCACTCCTTAAAGTTATCAATCAATCACATCCTCCTCAATTTATTCAAAAACGCCTAATTTCCAACCATTAAAGTTTCACCCAAAATTTTAAATACTCACATTTTCTTATAGATCTCAAATGCAATCCATTTAATCCTCAATATAAACTCCAACAAGCTAGAATAATTATAGAAATTTGAATTTAAAAGACCTATATATTGTTGTAAATCTTAATATTTCAACCAAACTCTAACTTTAAAGTTCCTCAGATCAACTATTTAGTTAATTCTAAACAATACCCATTCTTATTCTAACACCATTAGCTTCATAACTATCACAACAATATACTAGAAGCCTCAAAGATTCAAAGTATATTAAGCCTTAATTTGTCCTCCATCAGAAACTGAAAAATAAAATAGAAAATGAAAATAATAGAGCACATATGACTTACCAAGCTTTCTAGAAGAGAATCCAACCAAAATCTCCCTCTTCCTCTCAATCTCAAGCTCTCACACGGTCGAACTCTCTCTCGTCACTCCACAACGTCGAACAGCAAGGAAGGAGGTGAAATAAAAAATTGCCCCTTGTAAACAAATGTAATTAGAGAAATAATATGAAGAAGATAAAGAATCTTGTATTAACTACATAAGAGCAATATGCTCATACAAACAATAACCCATTTGGGTTTAACCATGATCATTCCTCACTTGAGGGTGATTAACAACTAACCCTAACTCTAGGGATCTAGGAGGGACTTTCCTCTCTAGAGAGAGACTCACATTAACCTCTCTCTTCACATGGTGTGAATCTCACTATTCAACACACTAAACCACATTAAGTAAGACCCTTTATATAGATTAAGGTCTTAACCAACTAACTAATTAATCACCTTATATTTCTAACACACCCCCTCAAGTTGAACACTACTTATCTCAAAAAGTGCTCAACTTGAACAACACAAACTAGAGGGTAAGGTGATTTAAACCAAACAATTTCAATTCACGGTACAAAGATTTCTTCAAACCAATCTTCAATTTTAGGCAAAACCATCAATACTCTTTGCCTCTCTCATGTGTTTCACCATTATGCTCCTACTGTCAAAACTGGAGAAGAGCTTTTGTAACAAGTGTTTGCTGCTATATACTGCTCACCATCTCCATTCTTATTACATTGTGCTGCCTTTAACTTCTTTGATACACTAAGGACAGAGGATAACTTTTCTCAAAGGGCGCAAATCACAATCATCACCAAAATCCAACACTTGAAGGCCCCACTTGTCACTGAATATTAATTCCAGGATGCCCCCTAATCCATGTTTCCTGACTATGAAGTTCATTGCCCTGCTTCTTCAACATCTCAGCTCCACTTATTTCATATTTAATCTGTGCATCAGCATGGGCACACATAGCTGCAGTTTCTTCATGTGTTGCATTTGCCATCTTCTCACCAGATTCCATGTCTTCTGATTCAAACAATAGCTTAAAGAATTTAGAAACATCACTTGATGCTCCTTATGCAGCTTTGACTTCTACGCCAGCATCTTCATCTTTATCTAACTTTTCTAGCTTGTCCCTCTTTTCATCTAGTTGTTCTTCTCAACCAGCAACAAAAGGTGCAGAAACTTGTAGTGTCAAGTTGGTATCACAGCCCTGTCATCACAGCCCAAATTCAACTCTAATGGCTGCATTTACTCAAACTAAATTTTCACTTAATGATGAACCGGTGCTAATAATGCTAAACATTTCTTCTCATCTGCTTGTCTAGTTCAGTACCCACAATAGGAGCCCGAACTACCTCATACCCATAAAGTGCCATAGCCTTTTGAAGTTCTTCCTTAATGGCTTTGGGAATTTCATTCTCCTATTGAAGGAAGCAAAGCCCAAAACATGCCGACAAATTCGACCATTAATAAGAAAACCAGAATCACAGCAATGTCCAAGAATATAGAGAACTATGAGACCCTGACGGGATTCTTTGAAACATTTGCGACTCTTCTCGGTATTTCATCAAACATCTGCTATGCATACCTGACATTTTTGTTTTTTTTTTTTTGGAACAACAGCCTTATGAACCCCAAAGATAAACTAATGAATTCTCCCAAAGCAAACACTCAATATAATCGAGGGAAATGATCACAAGCTCCATTGGCATAGGTGAGAACTTGGGTCTTGAAATAAACAAAAGAAGATGCTTGGAACAAGAATCAGACCTAATAATCTTCTTACAGAGCAATGACGATAGAAATTTTTGGAGAGGAATGAGAAGTCTAACCTCTGGGGAATCTTGAGAACTTCTGGAAATACCATGCGAATGGAATTTCTGGAAGTGTATGGGTTTCTCAGACTGAAATAGCGAGGCAATTGCACGATCGGAAAAATCGTGGATCGAAGGTGCTGGTTCTCAACACAGTATTCTTTTAATCATCTTTACCACATACTCCTATGATTGCGAGCACGCCATATTGGATTTCAAACGTGCAGTTGAAGCGAACAATGAATCTGTCACTATCTTGGAAGTATTTCAACGGCGATTGGAGCTTCAAGGAAGCTTTGATGGCGACGTTCAATAGAAAGATCACCGGAGCATCGATGAACTCAGGCGGCAGAACAAGAAAATTAGGTCTTCATTCCAAGAACCTATGAAATGCAGCATTTAACCAAGAAACAATATTGGGCAGTCAGAACAATTGGAGCACTCATACGGTGGTAAATCAAGAATCACCTTCATGGGCTTCTTGGTTATCTGGCCCAACCCAAAACCAGCTCATGATACCATGTAAACAAATGTAATTAGAGAAATAATATGAAGAAGATAAAGAATCTTGTATTAACTACATAAGAGCAATATGCTCATACAAACAATAACCCATTTGGGTTTAACCATGATCATTCCTCACTTGAGGGTGATTAACAACTAACCCTAACTCTAGGGATCTAGGAGGGACTTTCCTCTCTAGAGAGAGACTCACATTAACCTCTCCCTTCACATGGTGTGAATCTCACTATTCAACACACTAAACCACATTAAGTAAGACCCTTTATATAGATTAAGGTCTTAACCAACTAACTAATTAATCACCTTATATTTCTAACACCCCTCTTTAATGGATTTAAGGAGCTTCATAATTGAGAAGTTACAGAGTACGCAACAGTTCACCCGGGGGATATATGCCTTATTGTGTCCTAATTTTGTGCCCCCATGATGTTGCATGTTGTCGTTGTTTTCCCTCTCTTACCTTATTATTATGGGTTAAGGAGTAATTGTATTTCGACAGTTTTCACCGAGAAGTAATTTTGTCCTAAAAATGTAAAAAATCGACCACTTTTACCTTAGTTATTATCTCAGTTAATTTTAATCATTAGTTAACCAAACATGTTGAGCTAACAGATCATATGTCATCCATATCATTTTTATTAAGGTGCAAATTTACCCCAAAAGTTTTAAATCTAACTTTCGAAAAAGGTGAAGTAAATGATGATACATGGACTTGATCTGACACAAATTTACACCTTAATAAAAATGACGTGGATAACATATGGATTGTCGGCTTTACATATTTGGTCAATTAACGGTCAAAATTAATTGAGATAACCACCAAAGCAAAATTACTCTATTTTTGACACTTTAAGAATAAAATTATTCCCCGAAAAACTTTTAAGACAAAATTACTTTCTAATAAAAACTTTTAAAATAAAATTACCCCTTTACTCTATTATCGTCGTGGTTGTTAATTGACTTTTCTTGTCCTCGATATAACATTCTGATTGGTCTATTTCCCTTGACCCCATGGCAAGTCCAATACCTCTTGGCCCATCCTTGTATTATTTGGGTAACATCCTTGCTGGGTGGTTTTAGGTTCAAAACAAATTAAATAGCCCACTTGTCCGTTTTTAATAGCTTCTAGGAACGTCAATTTAGCCCAAGTCTTTCATGTGCACCCGGAACTGCAATAACCCAACCAGTATTCCAAGTTTCACACCGCTCTTTGTATTCTTCTTCAGAAATATGTACAACCAATATGGGTTGGCGTAAGTGGTAAGTGGCTTGCGTTTCTTTAAGCACTCTAATCCTGGATTTGATCCTTGGGGTGGTGTGGGCTCGCTCCAATAGATACCCTGTATAGCCACACACAAAAAAAAAAAAACAGAAATATGCGCAACCTAACTAAGCGAACATCTATCAATTTTTTTATTCATGGAGTATGCATCATCCTCATCCATGCCCCTGGGGGAGCTGTGGCCGGAGGTGGGGGAAGTTTTTTACACGAGGGGTAATAAGGTCATTTCTTGAAAGAACTTAATTTCAGAAAAAGTCATCAAGAATGTAATTGTGATTAGATCTACTTTAATTTTGATGTTGGACAAAATAAAATTATCAAGACTAAAATAAAAAAATGATCCAACGTTAATAGTCACTGAGAAAAGATCCAGAAATATTTAACTAAAAATTCAAGAGCCTTCTGAACACAAGTTCCATTGTTTTTCATAAAGCTATAAAGTCGGATTACAACGCTCACAACAGACGAAACAATACACAACATGTAGCTAGCAAGACTTGATGACTCACTCACGCATATATATGCTCGAGTGTGACATGGCGCACACACACATATATACACACGAGTACTCACCTTATTTAACTAACCACAAATATATAGTGCTATCAAAATATAAAGTGGCCGGGCACATTCCAGAAGGAAGATAACGAAAGTCTCTAAATGCGAAGGTCATCCAAGGCCCTGCCTTCAACATTTCTAGCCTTCTGTTGAAGTAACATGTAGTCCTTTTGCTTGACGCTCTTGAAAAGTGGCTTTTCCTTCTGCACTAACGCAGGCACAGGTCCCAATTCTTTTTCCAGAGGCGGTCCATTTGACACTGTAACTGTCACCCTCGTCTCACTCGAGTTCAACACTGCTCGGTGCCATATACTCTTGTACCTTCCATTGCTCACCACCTGATATCTAAACAGCTCCACTTCAGCCTAAATCTCAATAATAAAATTATTAATACTGTTTTCTACAACTCTAAATTAATTTAAATCCTCATCGTTTCGTTCAATCTTCCCTATCAACTCATTATAACTTAATTACGTTTTACTTTATCACGTGTTATAGCTTCTGGCCAATGTCCACATCTTTGACTGTGTTTGGTTGGAGTTTGGCTAGAGGTTTTTGGGGTAAGGGAAGATTGAAGATAAAATATGGGTATTTGGTTGAAAGGAGGAGAGGTGAAGAATGGGAGGATATTTTATTATTTATTGGCTACATCCCCCACTTTGTGAAACTTTTATATTTGGGGTATTTTTTTAAGAGAGAGAAAATTTATATTGTTTATGACAACTTTTTAATGTTACAACTTTACCCTTCCCACACTGTAACCCTTTTATCCCTCTGCCATTCGCCATTTGCGTCCTATTCGAGCTCGTCTCCTCTTGCCAGCGTTGTGTCCTGCCTCCAGCTGAAACCAGCTGCCGTCGCTCCTCCAGCGTCGTCGAAGCTCACTGCCCGCCAGTGTCGTCTAAGCAGCTTTTTCCATAGCAGATTCCCATTTTTCTGGACTCATCCATGGCAGATTCCATCGGAGTCAAGAAAGTCCTCTGCTTTCTGCAGAGCATCCTCTGCTTCTTCTTCCTCTTTCTCTGCCTCAAGCTCCATGGCTGCCCAAGCCTTGTATGACTCAATTTCAAAGAGCTTCATTAGGTCTTCTATGGTGGATGGATCAAAGTTCTTGTCTTGTAAAGCTTGGCCTGAGAGAAAGGTGAATTGGGAGAGAAGAGCTTCCATTGTTTTTCCCTGTTTTCTCTGTGTGTGTTTGAGAATTGAAGAAGAAGAGCTGAGTGGGTTTTTTTTTTGGTCGAAAATCTGAGTGGGCTTAGTGGAAGCAAAAGTGGGTGAGGAATTAATCATATAAGGGATGATTTTTTTTTTTTTTTGACGTTTTATGGAGTATAGTTAAGGACTTGAGGTAAATGGAGATAAAGTCCATGTTGAACCATTGGACCTGGTCTACAAAGCACCGTCAATTAATGTGTGGGTTTATTTTAGTTTTAGCTTGTGAAAAGATTAAAAAATAGAGTTAGAAAGTACGGCTTCAAATAATCAAAAATATTCATTTCATGGGTATTAAAAAAAAGAACATCCTTACCTTTCCTTCCAAACTAAACAAAATATCAAACTTTCTCTCTCTTCTTTTTAAACCAAATAAAATTATAATTTTTTCTAACTTAATTTTAATAAATTTCACCTAACTTCATCTGAGTTGACCAAAATACACTCTTAAATTCCGTCATTACTCCACTGCTTTTTTTTTTTTTTTTTTGCAAATGTCACTGTGTCCATGCTGCTCACTTAGTCACTTATGTGCGTGTATGGTATTATTTATTGAGAGTCAATAAAAACTTATTATGTAAGTCTAGATAAAACTCCTCTCACATACTTACTTCGTATATCGTAAATCACGATTTATAAACACTTATTACCTAAAAATAAGCTACCCCATACCAACCCACAGTTATTAGAGCTTTTTAATAGTTAACTCTCTTTTTTTTCCGACCTCGCAGTAATTCTCAAAAATAAATTGAAGGAAGAAGCGACCTCAAGTTGATCTGAGGGGATGACAAGTAGGGAGTTGGGGAGAGGATTCACTTTGACCCATTTGCCGTCGTGCTTCACCTGAAGGCCTCCGATGCCGTTTTGGGCTATCAAAGTGAAGAAGCCATTATCAGTATGAGGAGGCAGGCCCAGAGCAAGATCTGGGCGAGGACACGGAGGGTACAGATTCACTTGAAATTTTTGAAACCCGGAATGTTCGAAACCTGAGTAGTCCAATATGGCATTGGGTTCTAACCCTAAACTCTCCGATATTCCTTGAAGCAACACTTTCACAATACCTCTGATTTGCCTACTGTACTCTAATCCGAGCTCCCTGCAAGACAACAGAACGACGACAAGGTCAAGTTGGGACAAAAACAAGAGCACTAGGGTAGGGTGTATGTGTCACGAGGTTCAATTCGAACATTATATATATATATATATATACCTGAAACCCGGGGGTTTATGAGGGAAGTTAAACTCGGGAAAAGTTGTAACCTTGAGATAATCTCTCCAGTATTCAACCGTACCCGATTGAGAGAAGGTGCTGGTGCCATATCTGATGGGTTCAAACAGACCTTGGTCCATAAACTCTTTCTTTTCCTCAAGAGGCAGGTTGTGAAACTCCAGAGACTTGTTCATCACGTCTTTCATAAGCCTCTCTGAAATCCCATGATTTGTGATCTTAAAGTAGCACACACACATGCATTAGGTCTAGGAAGGATATAATCGATCAGAAGCTAGCATGCACGTGCGTGTGTTTTGGAAAGGGAGATAGATGTGCGTGCGTACCATGAAGAAGTTCCATTCGGTGGAGGATCTGGCAAGATGTTGAAGGGCGTGGGCATGCACTTGGGGGTCACGCGAGGTGAGGTGGGACAAGTCAATGACGGGGATAGAAGCCGCGAGGCTTTCGTCGGCAACTTCATCGCAGCGACCGGCGAGGGAGTGGTAGGCGGAAGGAATGGAGGCGAGGCCGTTGGATTCAGCCAAGTCTTTGACGCTGGTGATGTTGGAAGGAAGAAGCTGAGTAGAAGCAGCTGTGGTTGGTGGTGCCATGGAATTAATGAAACGAGGAAATTAAATGAGTAATTGGAAGAGATAATGAATGGAAATCAAATCAGGGCTATAAATAGAAGTAGCATGCAATTGGTAGACGCCAAATCGCCTATATATGAAGGTTAATTTTTAAAAGATTGATGATAAATACTGAACAATTAAATAATTAATAAATTTATTATTGACAATAAGTATGATTTTAAGAATTTTTTCTAAATATACCTTTTATAAGAATCAATGTTGAGATGCAGCTTCATTTTTATTATGTCCGTAAATGACTTTGTAAAGACTGGTGTTATTTTTGAATGAAGGTACTTTTCTTTGTTGGCAAGAAAAGCAATGTTATTGAAAAAGTTAATTAAATTGAGTTGGAAATAATAAATTATAAATATATTAAAAATGTAACCTCTTTATCAAAAATACCCTCATTTATAGAAGAAAAAAACGTGAGAATTAAATACAACAGAATGAATAATATAAGTAATTACATAAGGTAAAATAAGAAGTTAACACAAAAATTTGAGACAATATCATAGCGTGATGGGCTCGTGGCTCGTTAGTGCTGTGATTGCCCTACGGACTGACTAATGTGTGGGGGTCACTATTGTGGGGCCCATTTAAAAAAACATGATAGGTCGTGTCGGTCATCCTTGTCCACATGGAATTATCGAAAAAAGGACTAATCTCTCTCTCTCTCTTTTTTAAATAAAAAACTGGAATACAATAACTAATGATAGGTTACAACACGAAACCCCGTTCCTCTAAAGAAAACTCAAAAAGAAAACATCATCCATGATCATCCGCCGCCTCCCTCAAAGAAAGTGGTGGTTGATCAAGAATAACAAAATTCCCAGTCATACTATGAGCTAGACCCGCTAAATAATCAGCAAGAGTGTTATTTTCCCTAGGCACATGGCTAATAAGAACTTGCCAGTCCTTCGACATCCAGTTTCTTGCATCCTCAATCACTTCTCCAAAAGGGTGACCGTTTGGATAACCTCGTGAAATTAAGTTGATTGCCTCCAGACAATCCGTAAAGACCATGATATTCCTCAGATTCTTTGTCCAGCAGATCTGAAGGCCTTGAATAATTGCGATGATCTCCGCAACCACCGGGGGCACTTGGACAAGCCGATTAATATACCCACAAATCCAGCTTCCGTCTTCATCCTTTATAGCTCCCGCGCACCCTGTAATACCAGATTCCAGGACCGAGCCATCTGTCTCCAAAGTAGCAAAACCCGGTCTCCCTCCCATACCCACTTCATTTTGGACAATATTTTCCTTGTAGAACCGACAATTTTGAGTTAAATCCTGATCCCAAGCAGCCCGGAACAAACTAGAATTTCCATTGAGTTGTCCCATCTCTTGATCATTTCCAAACAGCTTCGAGCATCGAGCTACCCAAATGTCCCAGCAAACATACCCAAACAAAATTGACCAGCTAACTTTATGAGTGAAATTTCTTCCTGCTTCCTTCCTGAGATTCCAGTTGATCCATTCTCTGCCCTGTAGGTTAGAAAATTGCTCCCAGAGAATAGGATCAACTAAGGATATCCACCTCTCTCTTGCATTGACACAATCCCTCAGTAAGTGCATCAGATCTTCCTCAGAATCACATCCAAAAACACAATCTGCATGTTCTATCAAGCGTCTTTGTTCTCTCAGTTTCGCCGTATGGATCCTCCCATGAGCCGCAAGCCACATAAGAGCCTTTATCTTTTTAGGTACCGCCCATCTCCACAATGTCCTCCAAAACGATTGATTTTGAACTTGTGTACCTGTAAAACAAAAGTGATATGCAGAGCTAACAGAAAAACAGCTATCAGTAGCAGGATTCCAAAAATATTTATCCTCTCTTCTTTCCTCACAAGGCGAATGAGCTCTGATGATTCTCTCGATAGCCGACCACTGGAACCACCGACTCAGTTTCCTTATGTCCCAATCCCCCCCGAATTAGTGTAGTCTTGAAATTTCTCATTGATGTACCCGGGAAGAGATCAATCAAAGGCCTATTTAACTCTGACCAATTGTCAAACCAGAAAGAGGCCAAAGCCCCATTGCCAATTTTGACCCATACCCCTTCCTTGAATTTCTCCCAAACAGAGCAAATTCCCCTCCAAGTATAAGAAGCAATTCGCCTTGGTCTTGGACTATTTATTTGATCAAATTTATATTTACTTCTCAGCACCTTTGTCCATAAGGTCTCCTTTTTCGTAAGCAAATGCCAGCAAAGCTTCATAATAAACGCTTCGTTCTGCTTGCACATATCCCGAATGCCTGGGCCACCTTGTTTCTTATCCTTCTTAATTTGATCCCAAGATAACAGGTGCATCTTCCTCTGGTCCTCCTTTTCATCCCATAGAAAGCTCCTGCTCTTCCTTTCCAGCTCCTTTAATATTCCTTTCGGAATTAACATGGTTTGCATATGGTAGGCCGGAATAGCCGATAAAACTGATTTAATAAGAGTTAATCTTCCAGCCATATTTAAACAACCTCTTTTCCAGCCCGGTAATCTCTTTTGTGTTTTTTCTAGAATTGGGTTAAAGATAACCTTAGACACCCTTTTATGGATTAAGGATATGCCCAAGTATTTTCCCAAGTCACCAGTCAAGAGAACTCCCATAGCCCTACTCAGCCCATAGGCCCTATTGAAATGGACATTTTTTGAAAAACAAACTCTGGTATTCCTTTTATTCACTTTTTGACCTGAAACATCACAAATTTTCTGAAGACAGCACAACATCTGATCAATCTGGTCCTCTGATACCTCCCCAAAAAGGATTAGATCATCTACAAAGAAAAGGTGAGAAATGGGAGGCCCGCCTCTATTAAGCTGAATGGGTTTCCAAAGGCCAGCGCTAACTGCATCCTGAATAATATGACTTAAACGCTCCATGCATAAAGTAAATATATATGGAGAAAGGGGATCACCCTGTCTAATTCCCCGTGATGAAATGAAAGTATCTGTTGATTCCCCATTCCACAAAACCTGGAAGGATGGGCTCGAGATACAAGCCATAATTAGGTCACATAATCTCCTTCCTACTCCGATAGCTTGAAGCGTGTCCTTAATGAATGACCATTCCAGCCTATTATAAGCCTTTTCCAGATCGACCTTCACAGCCATCCAACTTTTCTTCCCAGTCTTTATCCTCATAGAATGAATAACTTCTTGCATGATAATTATATTGTCACTGCTCTGACGCCCCGCAATGAAGCTGCATTGATGATGCCCTACAATTTTCCCCATAATCTCCCGGAGACGATTGCTGAGAATTTTGGTGATAATCTTATAGCTTACATTACACAACGAAATGGGTCTGAAATCCATAATGGTCTCTGGGTTTTCCAATTTCGAGATAAGCATAATGTTTGTATTATTTATGTCTCTAATCCGCTCGGGCTCTTGGAAAATATCATTCACCAAATCATTGACGTGGTCCCCAACTACTTGCCAGTATTCTTGATAAAAGATTGTCTGAATCCCATCTGGCCCCGGGGCCTTGAAAGCTTCAATATCAAAGGTAGCTCGTTTAATCTCTTCATGTGTTATCTCAACATTTATCCTGGTCAGCTCATTTTCACTCATTCTTCTAAAAGTGGTTTGGGTGACAATGCGATTAAAATTTTGTAAGCCACATTGAAATAACTCTTTGTAGTAGTCAACCGCCATATTCTTGAGCTCATCTTGGTCAAAAGTCCATTCATCGTTACTCTTTTTCAATCCTTCAATCCTATTACGGCGTCTCCTGATAATTGCCATAGTATGAAAGAAATTACTGTTCTGATCCCCTCATTTCAACCATTTACATCTTGATTTCTGGTACCATAGTAATTCTTCCTGGGCAAGAATTTTGTTATACTCTTTCCATAGCTCATTTTCAGTTTGAATCAAGTATTGGCTATCCCGTTTGGCCCTTGCTCTCTCCACACCTCTAATTCTTTGAAGGGTCTTCCTTTTCCTTTCATTTAGATTTCCCATTCTTCTTTTGTTCCACTCCCCCGCCTTATTAGTAAATTTCTTAATTTTCTCATTCCACTGCCCCCCAGTCCAGGAATCTTCAACCATGTCACGAAATCCATCTTCTAAAAACCAGGCCGCTTGGCAACGAAAATGGGATTTAGGCCGTTGGAAATTTGAGGGACAGGATTTAAGCAGAATCGGCCTATGGTCATAACCGAATTTGGACAAATGATGAATCTTCGTAAGTGGATACGCTTGATTCCACTCCGAATTCATAAAAGCCCAATCAATTTTTTCCTTAAGAAGGCCTCGCTCCCAGGTGAATCTATCGCCAATAGTTTCAGTTTCAAAAAGGCGGCAATCAGAGATACACTTCTGGAACTGTCTCATAGATCTAACATTTAACTCTGAACCTCCACATTTGTTATCACTATATAAGTAAGCATTGAAATCCCCAATGGCAATCCAAGGAATATTAATCAATTCGCTCAATCCAATTAAATCATCCCAAAGAGTTTGACGGAGGATGCGATTTGGCTCAGCATAGATACAAGAGAGCATAAATTCCTTTGAGCTTTTCTTTATCAAAACTTTTGCATGGATGGCCTGGGTGGAAGAGGAAATATAATGGATAGACACTTCTTCAATATTCCAAAGCACCTAAATACCACCAGCATAACCAGTAGCTTCCAACCGAAGCCAGGTATTAAAACCCAACCTCTTAATAATCTTATTTACTTTCGCACCACTAACCCGAGTTTCCATAAGAATTAGAATATTGACATCATTATCCTTAAGTACATCTCTAATTCTATTTGGAAAAGTTTTAGAAGCAGCACCCCTACAATTCCAAGATAAAATATTTATAAAATCCATAAATAAAATAAGCAAAGAAAACTTACCTAGAGAAAACCAATCTACTTCTGGAGCGGTTCTGCTAATTGTACTATCTCTACCTCTACCGGAGCGCTTTCTCCAACCTCTGTAGACTCTTCACCTCCATGCTCCCTAGCATCCTCTCCTGCATTATTACTGCTAGGTGCTTCGTTCTCCCTCCCAAGCTCAGCCATCAATAGCTCTTTGGTTGGATGAGACATAACATTGGAGCTTACATTTTGATCACTGCTTCGGGTAAATTCTGGGTAACTTGGCTCTATGGGCATGTGTTTATTAGGGGTATTTGGTTTAGGAAAGCCCAACTCCATTGGTCCCTTATTTGACATAGACCCAAATACTAGAGAGTGTTTTCTCCCAAGATAACTTCTTTTTTGTTGCTGTTTTGAAAAGCTTTTTGGCCCATCTCTAGCGTTTTTTGGGCCATCTCTAACATTGTTTTTTCGGCACCTTAGTTTCTCCCAATAGGGCCCTTTCCTTTTTTTGACTTCCTGTCTTGATAGTTCATGTATTTGGGCTTGGTGTAATTCATCTTCATTAAGGCCCATTTCCATCCTTTGTTCTTCTTCCCCAACGCATATAGCCCTTTTCCCTTTCTCAACTGCTCCGTCCACAGCCTCCATTTTCTCAGTCCCATCTCTCTCCATTTCAGCTCCCTTGACTGCACTGCTATTATCTGCCTCGAAGATGGAGATAAGATTCTCCATTTTCTTTGTTTTCCTTCCCTCGCCGCCAGACGTTGACGGATTCTGACCTTCCTTCCTTCTCCATTGCACTTCGGCACCCTTATTCTTCCTATTTATCTTTGCCATATCCCTTGATGGGACATTTATATCCAGATCTTGCAATGCCGAAAATTTCGATCCTGCACCACGATCTGTTTCCTTCCCATTTTTCTGAGGAAAACTATCCGTTCTGCCCTGTTGACTCTTCTCAGAAGCCATTCTTTGGGGACGCGATTTCACATGCATCCAACTCCCGTAGTCTTCCTCGATTGATATGCCCGGCACCGAGACCACTGGATGTTTGACAGTGAGATCTCCGCCGCCTTCCTCCACCTGGTTTTTTCCCGACACCGTCGATATGGGTGTTGATTTCGATTTCGTTGGGCATGTTTCCACTGTGTGACCATATATTCCACATGTAAAGCATATTGCATTTAAGCCTTCATATTCCACTGGATACACACGGTTCCTGAGCATGAATTTTGACTGCAGGCTTTTGTTTAGATCAACCTCCACACTAACTCTGGCATATTTCCCCCTTTCTACAGCCTGCTTGTTGTTTTCTTGATTGGCTAGAGTATTCATATCAACTTTAAGGGTACTGCCTATTAAATTTCCTATTTCAAACATGCAATCCTCTGTATACATATGCATCGGAAGGGTAGGCACCCTAACCCAAACAGCTACTTTCTTCACCTTGTTACAATAGGGATTGAAATTTGGACTCCAACGTTGGACTGCTAGGTAATGACCCTGAATTAGCCAAGGCCCGTCGAATAGGAGTTTTGAACACAAGCTTTGCTCCACTAATCTGAATACAAAATAGTTATTTGGTAGGTCAATTAGCTCAAAATTTTCTGATCGAAGCAGCCTTCTGATTCTGTCCTTCATCATGTATAAACTTGCTCTCTGTCCCAACACAGTTAAGATGAGTGCATCTTTCCATGGCTTGCACAACTCTTTCAAATTTTCGCTTGGTATATTCAGAGACGATATAGAGCCTAATTTTTCCCTCTGTTCTTCTGTTAAATCTGGGGATATTTCCTCCTCTTCTCTGAGCCATTCCCTCATTTGTTCATCAAAATTCCTATCCAGACTCTCCTCCACCTCCCCTAAGAGTTTTGCTTTATCAGAAATTGGTTTCCTGAAGGTTTGGTTCACACTCTGTTTTTGTTGCGTTCCTTGGCCAGATACATCCTCCATCAGTTCATCCAAAGTTTGTTGTTCCTCCACCTCAGTGTTGGTTCTCTGCTCAGGAATCGTTCCTGTATACATTTTCTTTATGTTTCGCCTTAACAAATCTTCTTCTTCCTTTGAGCTTCCTTCTGCTCCTTCTGCTTTGTTTCCCATACTTCCGGTAGCCCGAATATCAGACATTTTGAATCTGTAGTTTCACCAGAAGACGTTGCAGC
This sequence comes from Inga laurina, assembly GCA_963855925.1. NCBI lineage: Eukaryota > Viridiplantae > Streptophyta > Magnoliopsida > Fabales > Fabaceae > Inga > Inga laurina. The sequence goes on from OY979704.1 coordinate 1,811,984, forward strand.
ACCTTGACGTCGATCACGGTGAGAAACCACGTCGAAAAACCAGAGACCGTTGAGAGGCAAACGGTCAGAAAAAACCTCTCACAGATCAGCACCGAAACTGGAGATGAAGGCAACAGATCACGGTGAGAATGGAGGACGGAATCAGAGCAGCGTCGGAATCAGATGCAGCACCTTGACGTCGATCACAGGTGAGAAACCACTTCGGAAAACCAGAGACCGTTGAGAAACCACTGCCATTCGACGAGGGGTCCTTTTTCTCCCCTCGTTCAAAGTATTCACTAATCTCTCTCTTTAGCTCCTCTCTACTCAATATTTCTTTGTAATTAGATTGGCTTCTACAATAAATTTTAAAAACTCATCCAGTGAAAAAAATTAAGGTGGAGAGAGTTCCGAAGAGACCGAATCATCACATAAAAAATGGCATGGGGACAGGCGTGTACGTGAACCAATCAGAGAAGAGGGATAGTAAGGAAGAGTATACTCAAGTCCTAATTATAAGATAAAGTTGATTTTTTTAGAGAAATTAAAGAAACTAATTAAATAACTTCAAAGTATTTTTATTTTTATTTTTTTCTTTAAATTTATTATTTTGACTAATAAATTAATATATAATCTAAGGATACATAACATATAATATGATTAAATAACTTATTTAGTTTTCTTAATTTTTCTAAAAAAATCAATTTTATCTTATAATTAGGATAGAAAGTAATAATATATATAATACTAGGCACATCATGAATGTCCAGGGACCAGGGCAGGACAGGCGGCAACATTATAATTATTACTGGGTAATTTTATTGAAAATTTAGCATGTTATAATTCTCCTCACCTTTTGTCCTCAAAATTCTGTCCCCAATCCATATTGTACTCAAAGACATGAAGCAAAAGGACCTGTTTTCCTCTCCGCTGTCAGGTCCATCCGCGGGATGTGTTTTTCTTAAAATTATACTGTTTTAATGTAATTTTGAAAAAACATAGGGCTGAATTTCATTTTTTTTAAAAAAATTTTATCTAACATTTTTGAAATAATTTTTTAAACGTATCTAATATTTTAAAATATTTTTTAAGTGGAATGTAGTATCTTAAAATAATTTTGAGTGCTTTTAATCCTTTAAAACATTTTCATTCTGCTTGAAACAGTCACAAATATCAAGAAATCGTGTGAGATGCCGATTTGGATCTTCTGTGTTGTTTCTTGCATACTGACCCTGTAGTTCAAGCATCTTAAGCATTGCTTGCTTGATTTCAAAATTGTTGGCTTGAAACGCAGGTACTTTGATTCCGGACTGATAACCTCGAGATTGCCTTCCTAGAAAATCATTGACACACCCAATGTATCATTCTCATCCTCAGCCATCTATTTGCTTATAATTTCTTCTTCCTCCTGATCTGAACGCTGAAGTGGTGTTGTCTCTAAAAGTTCGCTAACATTCCTTGCCTTCTTACATGTTTTCTTTGTTGTCCCTGACATATAATGTAAAGCACTGCAAAGACAAAGAGACAAAGATCGAATATCAAATTGGAAAAAATAAAAAGAAAGAAAGAAAAATTGCTTAAGCTTAAAATACTAAAGGTCCTCTAATACTAAAAATTAGTTGCCTTGATTTGGTGACAAATTTGAAGATCGTGTGCTGTGCGATTTAGGGTCTGCTATGAATCTCATGCCCCTGTCCCTTTTAAAGAAGCTTCAGCTAGGGGTGGCCAATCGTACAACTGTTATACTCAAGCTAGCTGATCAAAGTTTTTCCTATCCATATGGTATCATTAATGATATGTTGATGAAAGTTGGCTCTTTTATATATCCTGCTAACTTCATTGTTCTTGACATGGAAGAGGATCAAGATATTCCACTAATTGTTGGGAGACCATTTCTGGCTACTGCAAGAGCATTGGTGGATATCGAACAAGGAAAGATAATTGTACGACTTGGTGATGAACAAGTCAAGTTTAAGCGGGACAAAGCAACGGAGTATCAAAATGAGTTTAAATAATGTGCAAGGGTTGTTGTGATTGATGACCTCAATCTAACTGAGTTGGATTCATTTACCACTAAAGAGCCCCTTTAACCTTTTAAAATATTTTTCCAGTTGTACCCGATATGTTAGCATACTAATTACAATTTTACCATTAATGTATTTTTTTAGCTTCAAAAATTACTTTAAAATATACGACAACTATTATGTTGTTTATCCTTCTTCGCTAGTAGCATATATTTCCCACAGTGTAACATTTTGTTATATATATTTTACTATTTGTAGTATATTAGTAAAAAAAAGCCAGCAAAGAGCAATCTTTCTATAAAATTTATGCATATTTTCTTTCATCTTGCAGAACAGAAATAATGAAAGAGAGAAAAGGTAAAAGAAAGGAAGAAAATAACAAATAAATTAAAGAAAAAAAATGAAACGGAAATGGAGTATGCATGCGGGCCCCATGTTGGAAGATTAGGTGAAGAAAATTAGAGTCGAGAAGGGGGTGAGGTGGAAGAGTTGGGACAGAATACAATTTAAAAAACAAACAATAAAAGTTTTGAAATGACCGACACCAACGTGTTGTCAAGAGAGAGTAATGGAAGCTGACAAACTCTGTAATACCTTGAAATTTGGGATTTAAGGTTTGGGAATAAGCCTAATTAAGTGGATTACTAAGCCCAATTTAGCAGGAGCCCAAAGTTATCCCCTAATGATTCTTATATCTTTAGGACATTAAAAAAAATAAAATGGTTAATTTTGAAGAAAGTGATTATACTTACGGTGAAATTGCCTATGAGGCAGTGAGTTGTTCATATACTTTTTTATGACCAAATGATGATAAAAAATTATGAAATTTTATAGGAAGAAAGTAGACATCCTACGATTTAATTTGATAGGTAATATGACTCAATTAGAGCTATATAAAAAAAGATATGAATTTTTGAAGTTAGCATAGAAAAACTGTGAAATTTCTAGACCAATATGCAAATATTAAAATTATGGGAATTTTGTAATTCCATTCAGCAAAATTCTATATTTTTCCTTGAAACTAGACTCAATAAGGGTTCTATAGGCCTTAGAATCACTCTAATTCTATTTTTCTAGAATTAATTATGATTTTTCAAAGTTTGTGTAGAAATCTGCCAGAATTTCCAATTAATCCGAATTTTTGGAAAACGATTAATATATGACATAAGCTATTATAATAGCATATTCCTTATTCTTCCTTCATCTCAAACTGACGTGTTTCAGCAGCTGAACATAAAGAGAGCTTAGAGAGAGAAAAGGAGGATGAAAAACTTACAAAGGTAAGTGATTTCTTCGGTAAATCGGTTTCTAATGCGTATAACTCCGCTCCTAAGCTATTCTTCTATGTGATTCAAGGATTGGAAGCCCAAATTTGCTTGTTGAAGTGAGCTAGGGTTCATCCAAGTCAACGAAAATCAAGTGGGAGCTTGAGGTAACTTCCAAACCTTTCGTATATTGACTATTCTAACTGCTGTGGGCAATTTAATCGGTGAAATTTCGCCGGATTGTTGTTGGTTTTAATTTATGGAAATGGGTTAGCCTAGGTGTTATGCTGCCTAAATTGATACTAAATGGTAGTTGCAACCTAATGGAATAGTCAATAAAGTGGTTAGGAGTAGAAACGAACACGTTTACGGAACCGAAACCGAAAAACCCCAATTTTCCCCGGAAAACCCATATAATTCAGTCAGGGCTGTAAATAAGACTTAGAGTTGGATTTTTAATGATTTTATGGTTTCATTGAGTCCAGGAGTGAAAATTAGATGGGGTTACAGTTTGGTACTTTTTTGGAAAAGGCCAAGAAAACAAATTACGAAAATGCCCCTAAAACATTGAAATAAGGGCTGTCAAGGGCAATTTCATCTTTTGGCAGTGAATTTGGTAATTCCGAGTTCAGAAATGGATTCCTTGGGCGAAAAGCACAACCGAACCAGGTACGATGGGGCCGAGTCCCTGGGGGTATTTTAGTACTTTTACAAGATAGACTCATATAACCCCCAGAAATACTATGGAAGTGTCTTAATAGTACATTTGACATTGTAGAATCGAATATGGAGCCCTAAGCTGTTTGCACGTAGATCGAGGCACGTGTTTCGAGGCGGAAAGGGTTAAGGTAGGGGGCTTACCTTACTTGCATGTATTTGATATCTTTGCTTGTGTAATGATGTATGTGATTGCTTTACTTGATTGTGTAGAGCATATTTAAATAAATGAAGTTCTGTTTCTGTTTTTGCTGTGGCCATAATCTTGTTGTATGAAACATTGAACATACAGAAATGTCATTATGGGGCATACATCTAGATAAAGCTAACATGTTATACACACAGCATCAATCATGCATGCATTATGGTATCTGTTTCCTACTGGGATTCTCTCAAATCTCACCCTCCCCTACCAACAATTTAGACAGGAGACGACATAAGATATGCAAACAACAATGCAGAGTATTACACGAGAGAATTGCAGTGGTGGAACGAAGAAGAGAAGATGTCTCTGTTTTATTGGGATGGGTTTAGATACCCTAGTAGCCTTGTGCGGCTACATTATTTGAATTTATTAGGTACGAACCCCTCAGGGGAAATTATGTAATTATGTACATATTATCAGTATATTCATGTTAATCATGTGTTGCCTACCAAACCGCATATCATTTTCCATAAATACTCTACAAAATGTTGAAACTGAGATAGGGGCGTGACAAACTCGTTCCTCAGCTGAACGAGTTCTTTGTATATTTGAAGTCGTTCACTGTATATTTGGCAGCGTCACAACAACAGAGAGAGGGCAAGAGGCAGACCTTGTTGAAGCTTAAAGATAAGTACCAGAGAGAGATCGAACAGTGGGATCTTTTATCGAGCATCTTGTGTGAAATGGAGGAGCGACCCAGTCGAGTACGTCTAAAACAAAAAGAGTCACGGGAGCAAACGACGTCTCGTGCTTTGCCCTTACCAACGACGAAGGGGAGGCTTTTGGTTTTTGATCGCTGGTCGACGAGTTTCTGTTGGTGGATTGCAATTTACAAGTATGTCTTTCTCTTCCCTTTAGATCTGTCTACTTTGTGCAATGGAGAAGCTCGATCTATCATTCAATCCAGATTCTTTCTCATTTGGAGATATGTGTGCGATTTTACCTGACTTAATGAAAATTTGGAGATATATAAGTTGAAATCATCAGCTTGACTATATGAACAAAGTGAACCTTTTTGTTCATTTTTTGTGATGGGGTTTTCCTTTTTGTCATTATGATTGAAGCTTTTTGTTTTTATTAGATGTTGTTGAATGTATTCAATAGTTTGTTATGTGCTTGGTTATAGGCTGATATGAACATCTTTAATCGTTTTATTCTATGCTTGAATCAATGGTTTGTTCTGTGCTTGAAAAAAAATCCGTAGATCTAGATATTTTCATTAAATTAGTGCTTGATCTTGTTAGAGTAATGTTAACCTTATTTTAAAGTTTATACAGTAAAGCAATTTAATTTTTTAAATAATTCAGGCTTCCTTAACAGGCATCAGGCCAAACCTTTATACAAGCCAGGCTCAGGCTCAAAAAAATGCCTGTAACATGCCACAGGCCAGGCTCAGGCCACCTTATTGTAAAACATGCCTGGCCTGTTAAATGTAACGACCCCTCTTAATTACCATAAAATAAATTTCCAAATCAAGTAAAACATTAAATATTACATAATACAACATATTATGGGGTCCCGTCCACAGTACAAACCCTAGTATGCATCGTAATATTCAACATATGCACATAAAACCAAAAAGCCCCTTAAGTTTGGCAATATACATTATGCTCATGTAATCAAACGAAACATACGATTGATATCAAATCAAGTTTCGTTTGCCTTCCCCTTGGTAACACCACCTGAACTCTCGCCTGAAAAATTTAAAATATTGATAGGGTGAGTCACACGGACTCAGTAACCACAATTCCACTTTAACAAATATGCAGGGATTGATTATAATATAATTAAGCGGGCAAATATATTCATATAACATAAAGTTCAATCTTCCCAAAACATTATTATTTCAAGAAAACCATTCAATATGCATAAAACTCCCTCAACCATCTTTATAACCTCCTTAACCGCTGATAAAACCCATGAGCTATAACATATAATAGGATTAATCTTTTTGACAAGACTGCACCAAGCTCTCCAATAATGAGGTGTAACCCGGCCAAAGGCTACAGAACTCATATCAGATTATGGATTTCCTTTTCGTCGAAAATGGAAAGGTGTCACCTACCCTTGAGCTGACCCTTAACCCGGCCAAAAGAAAGGGTGATACCAAGGGTCCTGAATGCCAAAGTCACCCACTGTGCACACGGTGGTGACTATACCACGTGGTATAAAAGAATCAAACCTCCTCAATCACAACACCACATCCAACATCTCAACATCACAATCTTTAATATCAATAATTTATTCATATATTTCATATTTAATGCTATATCTCATCAATCATTCAAATAAATCATTCAGGCCCACTTAATTAAAAAAATTTACTAAAAACATTAATACTGTCATTGTACATTTTTCATATATAAATTACTATAACATATTTATTGTAACGACCCCTCTTAATTACCATATAATTAATACCAAAACCAAGTAAAACATTAAATATCACATAATACAACATATTATGGCTCCATCCACAACACAAACCCCAGTATGCAGCGTAGTATTCAACATAAAACCAAAAAGACCCTTAAGTTTGGCAATATACATTATGCTCATGTAACCAAACGAAACATACGATTGATATCAAATCAAGTCTCGTTTGCCTTCCCCTTGGTAACACCACCTGAACTCTCGCCTGAAAATTTAAAATATTGATAGGGTGAGTCATACGGACTCCGTAACCACAATTCCACTTTAACAAATATGCAGGGAATGATTATAATATAATTAAGCGGGCAAAATATATGTTCATATAACATAAAGTTCAATCTTCCCAAAACATTATTATTTCAAGAAAACCATTCAATATGCATAAAACTCCCTCAACCATCCTTATAACCTCCTTAACCGCTGACAAAATCCATGAGCTATAACATATAATAGGATTAGTCTCTTTGACAAGACTGCACCAAGCTCTCCAATAATGAGGTGTAACCCGGCCAAAGGCTACATAACTCATATCAGATCATGGATTTCCTTTCCGTCAAAAATGGAAAGGTGTCACCTACCCTTGAGCTGACCCTTAACCCGGCCAAAGGAAAAGGATGATACCAAGGGTCCTGAATGCCAAAGCCATCCACTGTGCACACGGTGGTGGCTATACCACGTGGTATAAAAGAATCAAACCTCTCCTCAATCACAACACCACATCCAACATCTCAACATCACAATCTTCAATATCAATAATTTATCCATATATTTCATATTTAATGCTATGCATCATCAATCATTCAAATAAATTATTCATGCCCACTTAACTAAAAATTACTAAAAACATGATTAATACTATCATTGTACATTTTTCATATATAAATTACTATAACATATTTATAGCAGTTAAAAATACCAACATACGTATATAATCATCTCAACAAGCATACATGATAAATTGGAAAGTGGTTACCTCAAATTCTTGACACAACTAAACTTGAGAATTTAACTCCAACAAGCCAAATTCAAATTCACTCTACAATAAATATATATATTTACATGTTAATATAATTTATAATAATTGCTAACTATTACAAAATAGCAAATAATAAACCCCATAATTAACTCAATTTTCTTAAAAATAACAACAATTTATATATTCCTCAAATTCCTTTTTAAATCAAAATTTCTTAACTCTATTTCACAATAAAATATTTAATAACCATAATTCTCTAACTATAATATCAAATTATAATTTATAATTTCACATAACTCAAAATCTGCAAAACTAAACCGATTAAAATTTCAATAATACTTCCAATAACTCAAATAAATTATTTAAACCAAATTTAATCGGTAAAAAAAACGTTTCTAAAGCATAATTTATTATTTATTTAAGAAGAAATTAATTATAAAATCATACAATAACCAAATGGTAAATCTAAACCGATTAAAATCAACAATTAATTATTCTCTACATATCTATAACCATCTTTTGTAAAAACTCAAATTCTCCCAAAATCCTAACCCCAAATTTCTCGTTAATCAATATAATATTACTATCAATACGAAGATCAAAATACGTAGAACAACTTTTATGAAGGAAGTTTGTTAAGAAAACATGATCTTAAGTACCAAAATTATCTGCTAAATTCAGAACCTTACCTGTTAATATTACGCTCGCTCCGCTCGCCTGCTCGTGAAGCCTAACGAAACTGATGAAATGAAAGGGTATTAATAATACACCCTCACATTTTTTTCTTCCAGCGGGCCCCACGTGTTTTTTTTTTCTTTCTTTTCTTTTCTTTTCTTCTTTCCTTGCCGACAGTTTGCCCTCTCCCACGTTTTTTTTTTATTATTATTATAATATTACATTTATAACAATTAAAAATACCAACATAAGCATATAATCATTTCAACAAGCATACAAGATAAATTGGAAAGTGGTTATCTCAAGTTCTTGACACAACTAAACTTGAGAATTTAACTCCAACAAGCCAAATTCAAATTCACTCTACAATAAATATATATATTTACATGTTAACATAATTTATAATAATTGCTAACTATTACAAAATAGCAAATAATAATCCCCATAATTGACTCAATTTTCTTAAAAATCAACTATTATTTATTTTCTACATATCTATAACCATCTTTTGTAAAAATTCAAAATTCTTCCAAAATCCTAACCCCAAAATTCTCGTTAATCAATATAATATTACTACCAATAGGAAGATCAGAATACGTAGAACAACTTTTATGAAGAAAGTTTGTTAAGAAAACGTGATTTTAAGTACAAAAATTATCTGCTAAATTCAAAACCTTACCTGTTAAAATTACGTTCGCTCCGCTCACTTGCTCGTGAAGCCTCACGAAAGTGATGAAGGGGAAGGGTATTAATAATACCCTCCCCACATTTTTTTTCTTCCAACGGACCCCACGTGTTTTGTTTTTTTTTTCCTCAAGCAAGTCCCACATATTTTTTTAGAAAAACAGCCAACAGTTTTTTTTATTATTTTATTTTATTTATTTATTTTTATAATATTACATTAGGGTGAAGCCTGGCCTGTTTACACTCCTAGTCCTAATAAAAAAAGCCCTCCTTATCATGCGGCCCCGTCCTTCCCTTGTCTTATGATATTCCCCACGCGCCAAATATTACACTTCTTCGTATATTTTTTATAAATAAATTTTTTTTATTGAGGTTAGTCCTTTTTATAAGTTGTTTTCTTTTTATGTCTTAAAATTTAAGCTACTTTTTTCTTTTCTACCTCTATCAAATCCACATTTTTATATTAATTATCCTTCATTTACCACTAATTCTCTTTTATTTATTCATTTATTATACATTCTCTCTCCCATATTTTTTTTATAAATAAAACTATATTGAGAAAAAAAATATAACATTTTTTATATATTTAATATTTTTAAATAATCTTAACTGCATTTATTTTTACAAGTTTCTTATAAAAACTCTTCCATGTTATCCCTTTGGTGTGCTCTTCTCTTATTGGTTCACATACATGTCCGTATAATAAAGGGCCCCCAGAGGCTCTAACCGTAGTCGAGGCATGACTCACCATTACCTACTTACAACCTGTCCCCGTGCCATTTTTGACGTGATGATTCAAGGGAAAGAGTGCATCCGCTGACCGCTGACCGCTCTCCACTTAACTCTTCTATTATTGGATTAGCCTTTTAATGATTAAAATTCATTCTCTAAACCACTGGAAATCATTCCAATGGTGTAAAAATTAAGTAGTGAGAAAATATAGAAAAGGGTCAGTAGAAACACTTTTTTTCCGATAATTTCATGCTCATGATGATGGCAGACACGACCTATCAATCGCTTTTCAAAAATTTAATTTTTGTTTGCCATCCTTTTCAAAAATTTAATTACTATTACTATTTATGAACATTATTTATTTTTCGTACATGTACTATGTTTTTTCCTCTAGTCATTGGGCCCCACAATAGTGACAACTGACACGTACTGCTCTTGCATTCCCCCAGCCATTAAATGGATCTGGCTGGGGTACGCTCCCGGTCCTTATCGGGGGTAAATGAGGGGTTAATTTTTTTTAAATGGTATCTAATATTTTAAAATATTTTTTAGATATATTTAGTATTTTAAAATATTTTTTAAGTAACATGCAATATCTTTAAAATAATTTTTAGTATATTTAACCTCTTAAAATATTTTTTCAGTTATACCCAATGTATTAGCAGATTGATTGCAATTTAACTGTTAATGTATTTTTTCAGCTCAAAAAATTACTTTAAAATATTTTTTATGTGTTTTTAACCCTTTAAAATATTGTTTGGTGCTTTTAACTCTTTAAAATATTTTTTCGAGTGAACTTAGTGTTTGAGGAGATTAACTACAATTTTACTGTTAATGTATTTTTCTTAGTAGCAAAAAGCATCTAAAATTTAGAATACTGATTTATTGATTTCTACCCACTCTAAAATATTTTTTCAATAGGATTTGATATTTTAAAGTGATTTTTGGAGCTGAAAAAATACATTAAGGGTTAAATTGCAGCCAGTCTGCTAACACACTGGGTACGACTGAAAAAATATTTTAAGAGGTTAAAAGTACTAAACATTATTTTAGGATACTGCATGTTACTTTAAAAATATTTTAAGATACTAGATACATCCAAACAAATACTTCAAAATACTATATACCATTTTTTAAAAAAATCAGCCCCTCATTTACCCCAAAACTACACCAAAACGGTGTAGTTTAGGAGAAAAGGACGGGCAGTGGACCGCAGCTAGATCCCCCATTAAACAGTCCGTCGGGCAATCACAACAAATAACCAGGCACGAGCTCATCACATTATGACACTTAGTATCTGTTTGGATTAACGGTAAAGAAGTGCCTTTTTTTATCATCTGATTTTTGAAGAGGCAAGGTAGGATTAAAAGCGTAAATGTAAATGTGATTTGTGTTTGAATTAGCAATGACATAAGTGACTTTTTTTGTAACATTGAACCTGTTTAGATTAGAGTTTGAAAAGCCCGTTTAGATGCAAAATGACTAAAAAGAGCATAGATGCTGCAACCTCCGATCCTAATTATAAGAAAAATTTGACTTTTTTTTAGAGAAATTAGGGAAGCTAATTAAATTACTTTAGAATACTTATATTTATATTTTTTTCAAACTAATTAGTTTGACTAATAAATTAATATATTCTTATCCTCTTGACAAATTATAATAGATTCTAATCCCACATTACTTAATCTTATGATCCAATTAAGATTTCTCTTCTAAGGCTAATCTAAATTCCCCAAATTCATACTTAATAGTGATCAAGCACTAAGTAGACAAATTAATATAAGATTAAGTAAATAAAAACAACTCTAAACAAAATTAATTAGTTCATACATACTCCAATCCTTAAATTAGTTCATAGACAATAGGAAATAGAAAAGGGAAATAATAAACTGCAAACAGAGTGTGCCGGTGGTAGGAATTGCAGTGGGTGACTGTTGACTCTTAAAAATTCATAACATTCCAACACATTTTATTCTCTTTTTCCATACTTTTGGGTTCAAAATGTATATTGAAAGAAGTGTATAGAAGAAAATGTGCATATCAAAGTATAAAGCAAAAAATCAAAGAAAGTCTTGGTATATTTGTGAATTAATTGAGAATTCATAAAATCCTTCTCTTTGTAGGAGGATGAGGACAAGAAATGGAAGCTTACATGGATCCTTGGAGGTGGAGAAAAGAAGAACAAAAGCCAAAAAGGAAAATCAAAGTAGCTTGAAGGTGCCCCCGGTCGCTTTTGCTACGCCACAGCGAAGCAAAACAGAAAACACACAAAAAATAGGCCCTTCTGACCGCATACGCTGTGGGTTCGCTATAGCGAAGTGAAAGCAAAGTCGCGATACTGCAACTGTGCGTTTTGAAAAAGTGAAGCTTCAGCTGTGTTTTTAACCTAATGGGGCGCCAAAATTGAGGGATTCTGCACAAGGAAGAGCTCAAGAACCACAAGGAGGCTTCTTGGAAAGCTTGAGGAGGATTTTGATGCTTCTTGGAGGAGATTCTTGGAGAAAATCAAGATTTTCTTCTCTTTTTCTGGTTTTCCCCCTCTTCTCTTCCCATTTGCTGATATAGTTTTGAGTTTTATGTTGAGTTGCTGGTTTGTATTGACTATGAGTGGCTAAAACTCTCATTTAGTATTACTTCTACTCATTGTATGGATTAAAACTACTATATTTTATTGCCTTTGCTAGTTGTTGAGAATATATGTTGATTTTTCTCCATGCTTAAGTACTATCTTGTGCTTGATCACCACATGACTAGTTTGGTTCAATTGAATGATGCTTGAGAGAGCTATTTTGGTTGTAGAACTTGAGAAAAATCATGCTAGACTTGAAATTTAAGGATTAAATGGATGGTTTGTTGTTAGAATAGAGATATATCTAACAACCTAGCATAGTCTAATGAATAATTGCTTTGGGAAAGATGATTTTCATTAATGATAGACAAGAGATTGAATATTGTTAATGAAGATTAAAAATCAATCTTGACTTGAGAGAGCTTGATTGATGACCTTAGAATTTTTGACTAGCATATGGACTCACACAACTAGCATAAGTGAATTAATTGCATAGTTTTATTAAATACAATGAGGAAGAAGTAATCCTAAGCCTTTAAACCTTGAAGTAGAATCAATTTTACAATCACTTTTGTTTTACCTTATTGTTTTTTGCAAATTCTCTTAATTAACATACTTAATTCCAAATGATTCCATTCAACTTAATTAAACATATGGTATGTTAGTTAGCTCACTTTCGTCATAGTCCTCGTGGGAACGATCTTTACTTATCACTCTATTACTTGCGACCCGTGCGCTTGCGTAAGCTAAACGGCGAACAGTGACTGTGGATAAGAATAATAAGAATGAGTGATTGAAGTCAAGCTCCCTCTCCTTTCCCTATCATTTCCATAAGCTCTAACAAAAGAACAGTAACTTTGAACTCCGAACTCGTTCCAGCCACCGACACTACCGTCGAACTCTGTCTCCTCTGGCTTTCTCTACCTTCGCAGCTCCGCCACCAAGCTTACCTCCTTAGCTAGGTCAAGCTCGTGGAATGCGATGGTCACTCACACATACACACATTATTTGTATTGATGGAAGATAGAGGTCCAAAGTGCAATGGAGGGAAAACAATGCAAATGAGCTTTACAAAAAAGCCACGGCAATGATATAAGCATAGGGGATGTTAAGAGTGTGTTTGGTTTGAGGGGAGGGTAAGGGAGGGAGGGGAGGAGATGGTAGAAAGATTACAATTTTGGACAAAAAAAAACCTAAAATTTACCTTCTCATTCTTTTAAATTTTAGGTTCTCGACCAAAATTTAAATACTTTCAAACCGAAAAAGGTAATTTAACCCCCCTCCCCCTCAAACCAAACACACCCTAAAGCTTTGCCAAACGGTACAAAAATGTCCGGTGAGCTATTTTTATGCAAAACGTGTAGTGGGCTATGGCAACCTTTTTGCCAAACAGACCCTTAGATTATGAGTCCAAACCCCATCATAATTCATACAGCTATGGGATAGTGTGAAGGGTTAGTGGTTCAGACCGGGCTCAACCGGTGGTCAAACTAGGGTCAATTAAAAATATATATATATAATTTAAATGTTCATGTATACCATTTAAAAAACTATATAAGAGTTTTTTCTTCTTCTAACTAATAGTTAAATATAACCTCCTGAACCTAATACCCATAAAAATATCATTAAGTATATAAGGATTTTTCTCCAACTAATACAAAACAACGATAACCAGCCATGAGCGCATCACGGTATGACATTTAGATTACGAGTCCAAACCCCATCATAATTCATACAGCTATGGGATAGTGTAAATAGGAAACAGAAAATACGTATTTTAGTTCTATCATTAGTTATGGGTTTAAATTTAAAAAAAAAAAAAATTCTAAAGAATGTTTGCCATGCTCAACTTAAATGTTACACCCTTCACTCCTTTCTGGTTTTTATACGAGGCAATTTATGGATATGACATGTTCTTTTTATGCGAGACATTTAGATATTGTCTCGATTTTTTTTGTTAATTTCTCATTTTACCTTATGTAATTACTTATATTATTTATTTTGTTGTATTTAATTCTCACACATTATTTCTCTTCTATGTAAATGAGCGAATTTTTGACAAAGAGGGTACATTTTTAGCATATTTATAATTTATTAATTCCAGCTCATTTTAATTAACCTCTTCAACAACATTGCTTTTCTTGCCAGCAATTAGAAGGACCTTCATTCAAAAATAGCACCAGTCTTTACAAAGTCATTAAATGGATGTCTATAACTTAGCCATTATAAAAAATCAAGTCACTATAACTTGCCTTAATCCAACCATTACAAACTTAATGGAGGTCTCCACTTCCAATCGTTTGAACAAGACCCCTTTAATGAAGTTTTGACAGTCCAGTGAGCCACAAAATCTTCTCTACTGAAAATCTACACACAAGAGTAATTATTGATAAGTTCCTTTATCTAGAGGATAATTTCAATAACAACGTAGTTATCTTATAAAATGGATTAAAGGGAGTATCAATGATTAATTACAAATCAGCAAATCGTTAGGTACATTAAGTGTGTGTTTGAGATAGTGGTAGGAAAGATGACTTATTATGATTCTGATTTATTAAAAATGACTTAATAGAAAAGTCAATTTTTGTAATGTGATTTATGTTTGGATGAGTGATATAAGTGAGTGTTTGGAATAGCTTATTTATGGGAAATAAGCGCTTATTACGTAAGTCAAGACAAAACTCTTCTCACATACTTACTTCGTATACTGTAAATCACGAATTATAAGCACTTATAAGTAAAAAAATAAGCTATCTCAAACGAGCACTTATTTTTGGACAATAAGTGCTTATAAATTGTAATTTACGGTATACGAGGTAAGTATGTGAGAGGAGATTTATCTCGACTTACGTAATAAGTGACTTAATAGAAAAGCTGCAGCGAGGAGCTTATTTAATAAGTAGCTTTTTTTATCCGTGATGTAATTAGAAAACGTGATATCAAACACTGCAAAAACGCAATATATTTTTATTTGGGTTTATTGCCTAAAAACGGGCTTATTTCTATTCAAAACATGATACCAAACTCTCCGTAAATAAATTGTCCAACCAAATTATTAAAGTTGCTTTCAATAAAATTACTCAATGATTGCGGGCCTATTTGGACGAACAATGGTAGAAATAGTTTTTTTTTTTTTTTTCATTTCGACTTTTACAAACTTAAGATAAGATAAAAATCAGATTATAAATGTAATTCATGTTTTAATTGACGATAGCAAAAGCCAAAAGCCATTGTAAGAAACAGATTTATTGTGACCTATTTTTTCAAAAGTGACTTTTGGTCTAAAAGCTCATTCAGAAAAAAGCTAACCCAAACACCCCAAAACACCCAGACTTCGCTTGTTCCCCTTAAGCTGTGCTTTTTCCATTCCCGCTGCCTTCTAAACAGGCTCTCTAGAAGATTTGATTAACGCTGGCAATGGAAGTTGCTTTCAATAAAGTTAATCACAAGAAGCTCATCATATTCTAATTCAATGATTGCAACTTTGCACTTACATGTGCCCGGACAGCTCATCCATCATTTCCCAGGGCTAATATTTACATGTAACCTTTTTTTTTTATACAATTACATGTAACACTTTTTTTTTTATATTAAAATTTTAGGAAAGAGATTAGACTCACCCACAATCCAAAAACAGGGCTCCAAGTTGGGACTTCTCTCCCAACACCTTGACTGGACCACAAGTAAATGGACTTCCCTGGTAATACATAAACCTTGTTATCAATTAGACCCCATCAAAGCCTTCTCCTGGGCCTAAATGGTTTCGCCTAAAAACATTTATTGGGCTAATACTTTCGGACAAATTTTCTGGGCCAAGATTGCTGATCGTTATATCGGGCTGCCTTGGTAAAAAAGGACCCATCAATGTGGTTACAGAAGCTAGGAATAGACTTCTTTTCCAAACAAGAAAGAGTTCGGCCCAACATGGTTTTAAGCTGCCAACCCAAACCAAAAGCATTTTCCATAAAAAGGGTGGAGGTGCGGGGAATCGAACCCCGTGCCTCTCGCATGCGAAGCGAGCGCTCTACCATATGAGCTACACCCCCATCACGTGATAAAAAGGTTATATTTATACATAAAACCAGCTCACTGAGTATAACCATGGTCAATAATTTAGCGTCTGTTGCATCCTCATCATTTCTATTATTTTTTTTTCCAGCATAATTTCTAGGGAAAATCACTCTCAAATCCCAAGGAAGTAAAATATTGTCAGAAAAGTCCCAGAAAAAACTGAAATATCTGAAAAGTCCCTAGGGACTTTTCTGATATTATTTTCCAATGTAAAATGACATACATGCCCTAATGGAAATTCAAGTGTTGGGAAATGAGATATTTACAACCCTTAAAGCGTTCATTAATAACCTATTGAGTTCAATTAACAACCTCCCCCTCGTCTCTCTCTGACAATGTTATCTGACGTCAAGTGTTGGGAAATGAGATATTTATAACCCTTAAAGCGTTCATTAACAACCTCCCCCTCGTTTCTCTCTGACAACTTATCTGACGTCAAGTGTTGGGAAGTGAGATATTTACAACCCTTAAAGCGTTCATTAACAACCTATTGAGTTCAATTAACAACCTCCTCCTCGTTTCTCTCTGACAACGTTATCTGACGTCAAGTGTTGGGAAATGAGATATTTATGACGCTTAAAGCGTTCATTAACAACCTAGTGAGTTCAATTAACAACCTCCCCCTCGTTTCGCTCTGACAACGTTATCTGACGTCAAGTGTTGGGAAATGAGATATTTACAACCCTTAAAGCGTTCATTAACAACCTATTGAGTTCAATTAACAACCTCCCCCTTGTTTCGCTCTGACAACATTCTCTGACGTTAAGTGTTGGCAAATGAGCTATTTACAACCCTTAAAGCGTTAATTAACAACCTATTGAGTTCAATTAACAACCTCCACCCATCGTTTTTCTCTGAGAACGTTCTCTGACGTCAAGTGTTGCAAATGAGCTATTTACAACCCTTAAAGCGCTCATTAACAACCTATTGAGTTCAATTAACAACCTCCCCCTCGTTTCGCTCTGACAACGTTCTCTGACGTTAAGTGTTGGCAAATGAGCTATTTACAACCCTTAAAGTGTTAATTAACAACCTATTGAGTTCAATTAACAACCTTCACCCATCGTTTCTCTCTGACACTACGTTTTCTCACCTTAACTGTTACCAGTTGAGCTATTTACAACCTGTAAAGTGTTCATTAACAACCCTTTCACTTCCTTTCACAACCTCATCGCGTGACTGCAACAATACTTCTGATGAGGCCGCTCACAACAGCTAAATTGTAGCATATTTTATCAAGTGGTTGACAAGTTGTTAGCCTATTGTATGGAGTAAGTTAGACATATGCACAAGTGAATGGTAAGTCTCCCATGACTTTATAAAGTGCACACCTCACCACTGTCACCTAAGGAACCCATGATTTTGACCACTTATAATGCCTAATTTATTGCAATTCCTGCTGCAAAAATTTGACAGCAACTGATTCAAATTTTCACAACTCCTAATGTATGTTTTCACAACATAATGAGTTTTTTTCCCAACTAATGCAACTGATGCAAATTTAAACAACTAATGCAACCTAATTTTCCAACTTTCTCACAGTGCATGTCACAACTTAGTAGCATATCAGATCCACATATCAATTTACATTGAAATATTAAGTTGTATGAGTAAGTGGGTATTAACAACTAAAACTGTTATATTCACAACTACTACTACATGAATTAACAACTACTTATTTTTTTTACATATCACCCTTTTCACATCAACCCACCACCATGAGAATCAACTATTCCCACGTCAAACGTCCAACTTTCTCTGTTTTGTTTCCCAATAACAGAGCATTATGACATCCAAACCTATTTGCTGTATTAACAACTACTTCAGTTATATTAACAACACGAACTGCACGAATTAACAACAATTAAATTTCTTCCCATATCACAATTTTCACAGCACCCCACCAACCTGAAAATCAGCCATTCCCACTTTAAAGGTATCATTTCCTCTGTCACCTCCCCAAAAAACATAGCACTATGACATTAACACTACCCAACCTCATTCAAACCCCAACTACAATGCTCAAGCTCATATCTTTACCTAAATCATGTCATTACTCATCTACCTCCTACCACTTTGTCCACTATTGGCCCCAAGCACCAACCTTTCACCATCATTCAATTTCACTTTATCCAAATATCACACAGAACCAAAAACAAAAAATTCAGTTTCGTGTTCTACCTCTGTACCAGTACGTGGAGCTTACAAATTTGATCCTTTACCAAGAACTTCAACATTACACTTGATCCCTTCAATGTTGGAGTTCAAACCAGTCCCTTTCGCGTCGTTTCTGTGTCTCCGAAAAAAAACTTGCCCTTCCCTCTTCTTTCTGAAGCTTCCACTTTTACATTAACAAGAGGGGCATGTGTGTCATTTTACATTAGAAAATAATATCAGAAAAGTCCCTAGGGGCTTTTCAGATATTTCAATTTTTCCTGGGACTTTTCTGACAATATTTTGCTTCCTTGGGACCTGAGAGTGATTTTCCCTAATTTCTATTCCATTATTTGGGCATGAGTCACCTTTAAATTAAATTAAATATGTCGACGTTTTCTATTAGTTTCTTAATTATACGTATAACCTATTAATTAAATGGTTCATAAATTTTAACCTAGTTCTTTGGACCATTATGAATTTGCTACTACAAAATATACGTTTTACGTATCTACAGGACGTCCCTTTTTAAAAAAGGGACGTAAAAAATAAAAGCGGTATTATTTTTGTAATTATGAATGAAAACTGAATAGCTATAGATATCCCTAATTCAAATAGGCACGTTTAAAGTGTGACTCTACAAACTTTAGGCATCCCTATTTAAATTAGGGACGTCTAAAGTAAAAAAAAAAAAAATTTACTTTAGGCATTCCCAATTTAAATAAGTACGTCTAAAATCTGTAAAGTTACACTTTAAACGTCCCTATATACATTAGGGACGTCTAAAGTTTTAAATTTTTTTTTAAATGAGGGTTTAGGGTGTCTCTCAATTTAAAAAAAAATGATTTTAGATGTTCCTAATTCAAAGAATCACGTTTAAAGTAAAAAAAATGGACAACTTTAAGCGTCCCTAAATTAAATTGGGGACGTAAAAAATAATTCAAATTTTTACTGATAGTCTTTATTTTTTCAGTTTTATACTAGTTTAGTCCATATCTCTTCTCATCATCGCAAACACAAGAAGAGCCGCCGCCGCCATTACGCATTTTAACTCTTGCTTCTTCTTCTTGATATGCTCTTTTTATTCTTGCTTTTTCCTTTCTCTCTTTTTTTTCACCTCCAAATCTGTTATGCTTTCTTACCATCTTTTATTATTTTATCCTCTTTCTCTTTTTTCTTTAGGTTTCCCTTCTATTTTATCTTCTAACTCATGTTGTTATGACTTGTAGATCAAGACTCTAAAACATGCTTCATGACCACGTTTCCGTTGAGAAAATGAGGTTCATCTCTCCCTATCGCTCTTCTCTATTCATTATTACAAGAAAATAAATTTCAATAATAGAAGGAGATAAGTTTTTTGCAACTAATTCCTCTTATTATTTTCATCTTCTGCCTATGAGATTTCAGCTTTGGAGTTATTATTGTGTAGATTTTAGATTTGGATTTCAAATTCTAGATTTGTAATTTTATTGACGATGATCTGTGATTTCTGGTTTCAAATACGGTTTAGTCCAGATCTGTAATATAAACGATTTTTTTTTTATTTAAAAAAAGCACTTTAGACGTCTCTTTTTAAAATGGGGATGCCTAAAGTCCAGACCTTGGACGTCCTTTATCTACGGATGTTATTGTCATTTTTTATTATGTCGCTCACATAGATGTCCCCTTGTTTTCAGACGTTAAAAGACCTAAAAAGGGACATTAAAAACGTTTTTTATAGTAGTGTTTGATAAATGATTCATATGTATTTCATCTCTGATTATGGTGTGATTATCTATAAAAATGAAGCATTGTCTAATAAGTAATTTCCCGCAGTATTAAATAACACACTAATGTTAATAACTAAGCGCTCGTTTGGGATAGTTTATTTTTTATTTATAAGTGCTTATAAATTGTGATTTACGGTATACGAGATAAGTACGTGAGAGGGGTTTTATCTCAACTTACGTAATAAATACTTATTGCCTAAAAATAAATGATACCAAACACACACGTACTTGTTGAAAATCTGACTTATTTTTACACAATCAACGACTAATTAAGCTCTTTTAAAATCAGTAGGAAATTTTTTGGGCAAAAAAAAAAATCAGTAGGAAATTGAAGGTTTTCTATGGTTTAAGAAAGGAATGCCTTTTTTTTTTTTTTTACTGATTTCCTGCTGGTTCCCATTTTTGTGTATATGATCATAAATTGTTTCACTTGATGAACGTTTTTTTCTGGTAAATAAAAAATAAAAATATGTAGGAGTTCATCCTTGTTCTTTTCTTATTTTATATAACCCAAGTACCTACGTACGTAATTTGTTTTTTGTTTGAATGTGGAAGATTAGGCTATCAATAATGTTCAATCTCTGCATACTGCTTACGATTTATGGAATAGTTGAGATAAATAGAATGCCAGATTAACCAATAGTACATGCTGATCCCAGCCCCATCTGGCTTCCAAATTAACCTCACAGCTGCTTGCAAGTGTGGACACTAATTTCCAAAAAATATGTTGTGACGACTCGTCTTGATGATCTTGGCTCAATATACAACGAACTAAATTGTACGCACGTTCATATGATGCTAATGCATGTAGAGTACGTAGTAGTTAGTTATGGCTTCGTAGAATTCTCCAAATTAGTCAGCACTAATGTCCTAAAACGCAACCTTCAACTTTCCAGATAATTGAACGTAACCAACTCTGTTGCTAGCTCTCCTCATAGGTTATTGCTTGACTACTCTTCTTTGTTGGCCGACGAAAAAGTGGAAATTGTTGTATGCAAAACTCGTAGAACACTATAATCTGATCATATTAGCTGCCGCATGAAGACCCGAAACACGTACGTAAATAAATGGCTGTGACCTTCACGATACGGCCCTTCATTAAAGATACTGTTACCAAATTTCCTTTTACTCCAACTGCTCCTAATTAAACTAACTTCTGTCGTTTTACATATTCTTCTCATGATATGTCTTTTTGTGTCCGGTGTCTAGAAACACACAATAATATGTGATAATCTAATCTTTGGCAGAAAAATAAATACTCATTGATGACCACTCAGTAGTTACGAGAAGCGCTATGAATTGAATGTAATTGGGGTGAAAATTGAGCGATTTACTTTTTGTCAAAAACTGAGTGAAATTAAATGTACTTTTAATTTTTTTCCCCGAAAATGAACTTTTTTATTCTTGTTGACTTTACATGTTACCATAAACACCAAATCTTGCACGGATAGTTACTGCATATAAATGGTGGACAGATTAAATCCTGCGTCAGAATATTAATCACACTCTGGCTTGTTGCTCCCAGGCAGTTCTCTTTAGTCACAAAGCAAGACACAAATGTGGTATGTTTCATATTTAATCATAATTTGCCGGTAAACTATTTGACTTACATCGCATATACTTTATTTCACACCCCTTATAATATATTTCCTTCGGTTCTAATTATAAGATAAAGTTAATTTTTTTGGAGAAATTAAGGAAGCCAATAAAATCACTTTAAAGTATTTATATTTTTAGTATATTTGGATTATATATTAGTTTATTAATCAAATTACTTAGTTTGAAGGAAAAAAATATAAATATAAATATTCTAAAGTGATTTAATTGGCTTCCTTAATTTTTCCAAAAAAATCAATTTTATCTTATAATTAGAATCGAAAGTAAAATGGTAATCCATGTATATATAAAATATAAAAGTTCTAACTGCATCATCTATAAGGGCATGCACCTGTATACATATGCAGTTATCTGGAGAAAGCATTAATGTGCGTTATTTCATAATTATACGGAACTGCAGCTATCGATGATGTAAACTATTGAATCCACTGGGCCAAGTAAGTAAAAGAGGCGTGTCAATTTCCACAATCTACACATGTGGTTGGGGAGACAGACAAACTCACTAACCATGTATGATGTAGACAAAAAAAAAAAAATATTATTTTGTAATTAACTGTATATATTATTTTATTAAACTAAGAACTCAAAATGGAAACAAAAAAAAAAAAAGATAATTAATGTCGTATTTTTGGTTGTGATTTGCTGTTATGACTTTCGGAACATATTTCTTTTTGTTCATGTGATTCTTTTAAAAAGGGTTCATTTGACTTATACTAATAAATTCTCTTTTACTCATTTTGCATTCATTCTCTCACATCATTTAATTTATTTACCATACATTTTTTCTTTATTTTCTCATCATTACACTTTTTCTCCTACTCATTCTTAAATAGAGGCATATTTAGAAAAAAAAATTATAATTCATACATATTTATTACTTTTAACTAATTTTTACAATCTTGCCATTCTGTTGAAAGGATCTATTTATAGGAAAAATTTCAAAAAAATACTTTGAAAATTAGACAAGGACAAATTAGAGCTTCCAATTTACAAAATCCTATGTGGAGGAATCTAGGATTATAAAATTTTGACAAAAAGACACCCTTACTCTTGAGTTGCTTTCCCTTTCGTCTTCCCCTTCATCTCTCTCAGCTCGGAGTAATCTGACCACTTTTTTTTTTTGGCTTTCATTCGCTTCTCCACCGGTTAATCGGTCCTATGTAATTCAAATAACGAGTTTTTGATCTTGAGACCATAGACGGAGCTCAAAGACACCCACACAATGGTGGGTTGGGGATTCACATCTTTGACGATTTCCAGGAGGTTAACGAATCCAGCAATGTATGTGAAGGGTGTGCATCAAAGAGTTTCGACAACAGGGGCTCGTCATTAACGTCACCTTTGACAATGAAGATTTGGAAAGAAATGCATGTCTGGATGCCTTAGGGAGGGATCATAGTAGCTGATGAAGTTGTCAAGGCCAAGAATTCCGTTAACGAATCCAACAATGTGTGTGAAGGGTGTGCATCAAAGAGTTTCGATAACAAGGGCTCGTCGTTAACATTACCTTCAACAATGAAGATTTGGTGCTTGAAATTTAGAAAGAAGTGCTTGTCTGGCATGCTTTAGGGAGGGATCATAGTAGCCATTGAAGTTATCAAGGCCAAAAACTCCGTTGTCGCGCTTCTTGAAGGCCAAGGAGCAGTGGGAGCCAATAAAGCTAATAGCATTGTTGACGAAGAGGGACATGCCATTGGGTCGGTGAGGGGTGTGAATTGAGATACGAAGTGTTGAAACAAGAAAGTGATGTTGTTAATGTTGAAACAGGTATTGTTATTTATCCTAAAACTTGTTTATTTCAAACTTAACCTTGGGCACGTGTTGTTTTTTGAGATACGAAGTTGTGAAATAAAAGGTAAAGTCGTCCATGTAAAATATGGTGTTGTCACTACTACAAAATTATGATATAACCACCCCAATAGACGTCCCAATTTTAAAATTGGGTGGTTAAAAAGGAAGGCGGTGACATTTTCGTAATTATGTGTACGTAGGGAAACCTTTAGACGTCCCAAATTTGAATTTGGGACTCCTAAAGTAGAGTTTAGACTTCCCAAATTTTATTTGGGATGCCTAAAGATTTTCACTGGCGCTAAAAAAATAGATCAAAAAAATTTAACTTTAGGCATCCCAAATTTTCTTAGGACTCCTAAAGTCATGTCAGAAATTTTGACATGCGTGAGACTTTTCTTCCATTTTCTTCATTCTCATGTAAGAAACACATCCCTCCTTTTCCATCTTTCCCATCCCCCATGACTTCTCTTTCCTTTTTTCTGCATTTCCTTTTTTCTTTCATTCCCGTGACTTTGTCTTCTCTACACCATGGGTAAGCTTTTTCATTATTCCCTTTTCTTTATTACACTTTGTCTTCCTCAATCTTCTTCTTCTCTTCCTTTTCTTCATTCCCTTTTCCTCCACATCCTTCCATTCTCATAGCATCTTCTTTGCTCTCACCCTCCAGCATACACCTCCTCCACCTTTTTTGCCCCCTCCACCCTCCGGCATTGACCCCCTATTTTCTTCGTTGCTTTTAGCCTCCAGCGTACCCCTCCTCTCCACTGTACATACACAACTTCTCCAACGTCTTCTCTCCACCTTGGAAGCACATAGACACCGTTGGCTGCCCTCTCCCCTGCTTTCATCAGGTTTGTTTTTTTAAATATAAATTTACATGAAGAATTAAGTTAAACTTGCAATGTGAAATTATTATAATGTTTCAATTTATTTACATGATTCTAGTTATTGGAGTGTTTTTCCCTTGATTGTTTTTTGTTTGCCAGAATCATAAACTTGTTGTTAGTAGTTTTGCAATACTAATAATGTTTTTGTTTTATACGTTTGGAGCTTGGAAATCGAGGGAAATACATATGTATATTTATTTTGATGAAATGAACAACAATTAGTTTGTAGTTGTGTGGTGACAAACATTTTGACACTTTCTGGTTGTTGTTATACATATATAATATTAGGTTGTATGAGTTGTTATTGTACATATATATATAGTAAAAAGATTGCAGTGCTATATGTCCTTACCATTTTGTAAGGGACATTTTGTGGTTTATGAATCCATCTTCAATTCTGTTTCTGCAATTTTAATTTGTTGGGTAATGAAGAATATAAATAATCGTTTAAAAAAAATAAAACATTTTAATGTCCTAGATTAAGGATTGAGACGTCTAAAGTCCCCCCGTGGAGGGCTTTAGACATCCCAAATTGAGAATTGGGACGTCTAAAGTCCTGACTTTAGATATCCCATTTTTTTGGGACATCTTTTCTTAAAATATATTACGCCCCCTACATAGACGTCCCCCAATTTTTTGACGTTAAAAGTGTCAAAATAGGGACGTCATAACCCCTTTTTGCAGTAATGTGTAAAAACATGGGTCAATAACAACACCATATTTTACATTAGTTACTTCAATTTCTTATTTAACAACTTTGTATCTCAAAAACCAATACATATCCAAAGATAAGTTTGAAATTAACAAGTTTCAGGGGTCAATAACAACACCTGTCTCTATATTAACAACACCATATTTTACATTAATGACTTTATTTTCATATTTTACAACTTCGTATCTCAAAAATCAACGCATGCTCAGGTATAAGTTTGAAATTAACAAGTTTCATGGGCTAATAACAACACTTGTCTCTATATTAACAACACCATATTTTACATTGACGATTTCACTTTCTTATTTCATAACTTTGTATCTCAAAAACCAACACATATCCAGGGATAAGTTTGAAATTAACAAGTTTCAAGAGCAATAACAACACATGTATCTATATGAACATTTACATTAACAACTTTACTTTCTTGTTTCACAACTTCATATCTCAATTCACAACCCTCGCCAACCCAATGGCATATCTCTCCTTGTCAACGGTGCTACTGGCTTCATCGGCTCCCACTGCTCCTTGGCCCTTAAGAAGCACAACGGCAGAGTTCTTGGCTATGATAACTTTAACGACTACTATAATTCCTCCCTGAAGCTTGCCAGACAAGCACTTCTTTCCAAATTCCAAGCACCAAATCTTCATTGTCGGAGACGACATTAAAGACAAGCCCTTGTTGTCGAAACTCTTTGACACACACCCTTCATGCACATTGCTGGATTCGTTAACCTTCTGGAAATCGCCAAAGCTGCGAATCCGTAACCCATCATTGTGTAGGCATCTTCGAGCTCTGTCTATGGTTTCAACACCGAAAACTTGTTCTTTGAATTACATTGGACAGATCAGTCGGTGGAGAGGTGAATGAAAGCAAAAAAAAAAAAAAAAAAAGTTGCCAGATTATTCGAGTTAAGAGAGAGAGAAAGAGAGAGAGAGAGATGAAGGGGAAAGTAACCCAAAGGTAGGGGTGTCTTTTTATCAAGATTTTATAATCTTAGATTCCTCCACTATATTGACACAGGGTTTTGTAAATTGGAGGCTATGATCTATCCTTTTCTAATTTACAATGTATTTTTCTAGAATTTTTCCTTATTTATACATTTATATACACACACATACAGGGAATCGAACCTTTATACATCCTCACATGTGGGTATTGGAAAACAACTGTGAGATGCCATCAAATGTATTTATTTTACCATCGTACTTTCATCCATGCTCCTCACCTACCTAGATTGATTGTCATTAAACCCAAGAAGGGCACAAAAGTCTTTTACCCTGTGGTAGCTGCAATATACGAGCGTAGACACACACACATTATAACATTGAACGGAGGGGAGAAAGCAGAGAGTTACAAGCAGTTAGCAGAAGAAAAGTGGGAGACAGCCAAAGGCAAAGAAGAGAGAAATGGGTAGCTACGGCGAGGCTAACGCTGTGTCAAAGGGCGAAGCCATGAGTCCGGCCGCTCAGTTGTTTCACGCGCCAACCTTAAACTGTTACGTCATTGCTTCCCTTGGAATCAAGACCAGAATCAACCCTCGTGTCGTTAAAGAAGGTTTACGCCATACTTTACTTAAGCATCCCAGGTTCACTAGCAAGCTGGTAATGTTAATTCCCATGGCTCTTTCTCTATCTTTATATTCTGCTTTTATATACTAGTTTGAATTTCTTCTCATTTCTATATGTTATACTCATCCAATCACCCAGTTTGCTTTTTTTTGTTTTGAAAAGTTAAGGAAATTTAATATATCATTTAATCACAATATATATTATATATCAGTTTATAAGTCAAACTAATTAGTTTGAAAAAAAATTATAGATATAAACACTTTAAAATAATTTATTTAGATCTCTCCAACAAAATCAAATAGATTTTATATATATTTAGTACGGGAGGTATCAAATACATACACTTTTATGTTTCTCTCATTTTTTATATGTGTATCTTCCCTTTCTTTGTTGAACTGGACCGGATTTGATTTGCGTGCTTGTCTTAAGGCACTCTTGCTTTGTTATATCTTTACGAACTTTGGTTACCTGCTGTACGTCCTGATGATATAAGCAGGGAGAATAAATATTAGTTTCTTTTATTATTTTGTGCTTTAACCATGCATGAATATAGTGAATGGTTCTTTAGCAATCCCACTGATCTCTTCAAATTCAACGTAACTTTTCAGTATGAGCATAGATTTTTAACATATATGGCCTATTTTGACATAGAATACTATCTCGATTCCTAAATATATAAAAGACCTATTGACCTAGCTAGTTTATAGTATAATCCCATAGATCTTTAGGACCGGAGGAGTACGTTGCTTTTTCGTGAAGACGATTTTTATCTCAAAACTGTTGGGATCGCCATCAATTTTGTTGCAAACAGAAATTCAATGTCAATTTTTATTTTATTTCTCCAAAAAAATTAGTCAGTAGTTGGATCAACAGAAGTTCATTATGTGTCAATACTCCTTAACTAATGGTTCTATAACATGTTTAAGCCTGTTCAAATATGATTCTCACGCTGAACTGTTAATATAAAACAACATATAAAAATGATGATAAATAATACGATATAAAACTACGTATGATCTTGTCATCTCATTTTTTTTGCTACCTAATCTTGGGATACATTCACGCACGTTATTCACGCACGCTTGTCTAATTAATTAATTATGGGATATGACTTTGTGATCTGATTTATGCATGCTTTTCTAATTATGCGATACTATTGTTGAAATGGTCAGTGGTCAATTTGAGAATGAAATAATGAAAGGGACGAAAAAGAGACAGGACAGATTAAAAGACGAGCGGACAACAAAGTTTGTCCCACCTCAAACCCACCGCCCGCTTGTGTTTGGGTTAGTTTTTAGAGAAAAAATAGAGAATAGTTTTTAAAAAATATATCATAAGAAAAAAGTGATTTTGATAAAATAAAATGTTTGAGTATTGTGGTTAGAATAGTTTTTTTTATGATGTGAAGCCACATAATGAGAAAAGATTAAGAGAGTGAGGGTGGGATCCACATAAAAAGGGACCAATGAGAGAGATGGTAGGGCACACATAAAAAACAAAAAAAAATTAATTTTTTCCAAAAACTAAATTTTGATCTTAAAATCTAGGTTTGACAAAATTTTAACTGTCTAACAATTAAATCTAAGTTTTGAAAAGTTAGCCGAGCACATAATGTATTTAGTTTCGGTCATTTTCATTTGATTATATATCCAAAAGAGGGGGCGGATCCTCGTTAAAATCAAAGGCAACGAGTGAAACCACAAGTCTCATTTATCATATTCATTTATTATTATTATTATTCAGAACTCACCCTTCCCTGCAGCCCCCGCCACCTCCTCCCGTACCGTCCCTGCCCCTGGCCTACATCTAATTTATAACGCACAAAAAAGGTCATGGTTAAAGTGTTAAACATCTGAATCCCATCATCTATCTCCATCCTTTACCAAAAACAAAGAACGCAAAGCTAATAACAAGTTCTTGGAGCATTAATTACAAGGGCAAGGGGTAAGGGGCAATCTTATCCCAAAAGCTGTGATATAGAAATGATTTTAATCTGAAAGTTTTTTTAGAGGCACTTTTACTAACAGAAGTGTGAAAAAGCAAATAATCTTATTCTGATCGTTATATTAATTAATTTCAATCGTTAGTTAATCAAATATGTTAAAATGATAATCTATATGCTATCACGTTATTTTTGTTTAAATATAAATTTATCATAAAAGTTTTAGACTTAACTTTGGGGAAAAAATGAAGTAGATAATACATGGGTTTTTAGAGCAAATTTGAATCTTAATAAAAATGACGTGGATGATATGTAGACTGTCAACTCAGCATATTTAGTGCACATTTAGGAACACTTATTTTTTGAAAATAAGTGCTTATTACGCAAGTCGAGATAAAACTCATCTCACATACTTATCTCGTACATCTTAAATCATAATTTATAAACACTTATTATTCAAAAATAAATTATTCTAAACGAACATTTAATCAACTAACTGTTAAAATTAATTGAGATAACAGCCGAACCAAAATTACTCCCTTTTTATTGACAATTCTAGGACAAAATTGCCTCTCAACAAATTTCCGGACAAAATTGCCTGATAACCCTTAATTATAGCATTTACTGATTATTTCAAAAGAAGAAAAATATACAGGCTGGTCTAAATGATGACGACCATTTTGGAACCTTTTGAGACATGTAGACTTACTTATGGATCATCATGTTGAGGTGCAGGTTATGAAAGGAAGAAAACCATGGTGGATTCCGACGACGGTGGACTTAGACGAGCACGTGATAGTGCCAGAAATAGACCCCAACATAGACTTCCCTGACCGATTCGTTGAGGACTACACTTCAAACCTCACAAAAACTCCGTTGGACACGAGCAGGCCATTGTGGGAACTTCACCTCCTCAACATCAAAGTGTGCAATTCAGAAGGAGTTGGCATCTTCAGAGTTCACCATTCCCTCGGAGATGGTGTCTCCCTCATCTCTCTCCTTCTCTCTGCCACTCGCAAGTCCTCTGACCCTCTTTCCTTACCCACTCTTCCCTCCAAGAACAGACCCCTCTCGCCTCCACCTTCCTCCTCCTTCTGTTCCGTATTCTTGGCTATTTTCTCTTGCCTCTGTCTGATTTGGAACACTGTGGTGGATATGGTCTTGTTTTTTGCCACCATTTTGTTCCTCAGAGACTCCCAGACTCCTATCAAAGGTGCTCCTGGGGTGGAGCACAATACCAAGCGTTTCGTGCACCGTAACGTTAGCTTGGATGATATCAAGCTCGTAAAGAGCGCCATGAAAGTGGTAATTCCTTCCTTCTTCTTCTGATTCTCTTTTGTCCTGTGTAATAAGTACGTACGTACCGTTTTCTTTAGTGCTCTGCTCTCCCATCACTTTTAAAATTCGTGGACCCAAAAGCACTACCGTACAGTTAAGATAAGTTACTTAATATAAATCATGTAAAATATTTAATGCTTATTTATCATTTTTTCCCACGTAGTTATTAATACTTAAATAAGAATAGCGTCTGGCATGGGTAGTACCTGTTGTTGCAGTTGTTTTAAATGATTTTTTTGTGGATTCAGAAAGGAAAGCTTTTCATCTGATCTTATTCAGGTTTCCGTTTTTTTGCATATGATCATAAATTCAGTTGAAAAGTATGACTTTCTGGGAGACATGGCCATATGGGGATTGGTTTTCCTTCTTTTCATATCTTTATTATTTGCGTAAAGTGTTTTGCTCTTTCTTGGTTGGATTTTGACTAGACAATCAATGATGTTTTGCTGGGAATCACCCAAGCTGGTCTGGCTCGTTACTTGAATCGAATCCAAGGTTCGTTTTCTTACTTTCTTTTCAATTTTCATCCCATTTTCATGAATGACATTCTGCTTACAGTATTTTGCTTTCCCCCCTTTTTTAAGTCTCAATAAAAAAAGTAAAAAGGACACATAAAGCTAGCTACGTGGACACAGCATAAATCGAAAGATGGCAATTAAGCCCCCTTTAAATTAATGATAATAGAAATAACTTTTTTTCGATATAATATCTATAAATTTAAGATTTAATAAAAATCATATTGTAAATATTATTTATGTTTGAATTGACGGTGATAAAAATACATTTACACCATGAAAAATAATCTTAGTGGTTTATTTTTAAAAATAGCTTTTGACCTAAAATCATTCAAAAGAAATATTTTAGACCTTAAAACCCATTTTAAAAAATGTTAACCTAAACACCTCGTATCCTTTTTCCTATCATACTTTTTCACCGCCTTCCCAAATATACTCTTAAATCCCTTATAAGCAAGCTAATCCCGAAAGATCTCTCATCAGCGCGCTCAATCATGAATAGGTTCCAAGAGGTTTTTTTTTTTTGATACATAAATTTTATGAAGGGGTTCGGGCTTAACCCAATCCAAGGGTAGGGCCCCTAACTCATGATCCACTGGAGCTCTGTCCCTGTGGGCTCCTGGTTGGCAAGCCGCCCAAGAGGTTTTAGGTGTAAGTGTTGTTAGATTTTTTGTAAAGGCAGAATTGCCCCTTCCCTCCTGCTCGCCGTTTTTCTCCACCACCTTGACCTTTGGTCGCATTTTGCGTAATTAGCCACTGTCTATCTCTAATGGTCAAATGACGGCAATGACTAAAGAAGGAAGGGTAATCTTGTCCTCTCATAGAAAAACAAATGATACTGAGGATCCTTGGAATCTTTTTGTAACTAAGACAATCGGGAGGCTTTGTGTTTGATATCGCTTAGCTTGTGTTTGGTATTACTTAATTTTAGATAATAAGTTCTTATTACATAAATCGAAATAAAACTCCTCTCACATATTTATCTCGTCTACCGTAAATCATGATTTATAAGCACTTATTGTCCAAAAATAAGCTATTTCAAACGAGCATTATTTTTGGACAATAAGTCCGTATTACGCAAATTGAGATAAAAATCCTCTCACATACTTATCTCATATACCGTGAATCATGATTTACAAACACTTATTACCTAAAAATAAATTATTTCAAACAAGCACAAACGTGCTTACTGGAGGCTTGTTTGCTATTTTCCCTTAAAAATATATGCACTGGAAAAGGTAATTATCATTTAATTAGGCCGAAAGGGAGGTTTCTTAAATTATGACCAACATTTTAATTCAAGCACGTCTTTAACGAAGCAGGTGCGAAACCAAATGGTGGAGCCCCAAAGCAAGCGGGACGAAACAATGAGTTGAAAGACGTGAGGCTCAGGGCGGCCATTCTTTTCAACGTCAGGCCGAGCGCAGAAATCCAGGTGACTATTGAGAAATGAAAGAGACAAGACAGTGAGTAATATAAAGGTAATCGATCTAATCACAAAGATTAATTGTTAAATTATAGGAACTGGCGGACATGATGGCTGAGAAATCAAAGGTGAAATGGGGTAACTGGATAGGATACATTATCCTCCCTTTTGCACTCACTTTGCAACATGATCCCTTGAAATATGTTCGTCAGGCTAAGTCCATCATCGACCGCAAGAAGCATTCCCTCGAAGCTATCTGCACTTTTGGCTGTGCTAAGATGGCTCTCAAGCTGTTTGGCATGAATGTATGTATATCTACACTCTCAAAAGTCACAACCTTAAAAACGCATAGGATGAGATTCGTAGCAGCATATATATGACCTTTTAATTATTTTTGTTTTCGATCGATGCGCATCATCAGGTGGCAGCTGCTATAACACACAGAATTCTGTATAACACGACTTTGACCTTCTCCAACGTTATTGGTCCCGTGGAAGAAATTAGCTTTTGTGGTCATCCCGTGACATTCCTCGCCCCAACTGTCTATGGTCACCCACACGTAAGTAACTGACTCTTCAGGCAATTTATTATGTCTAAGTATGGATTAGTATGTTTAAATATACATATAATAATGTGTTTTGCAGGCACTGACCATCCATTTCCTGAGCTACGTGAACAAGATGACCATCTCAGTGGCCGTGGAACCAAGCCTGATTCCTGATCCTCACTTGCTCTGTGACGATTTAGAAGCATCGCTTAAGCAAATCACCGCCGTTGTCAAGAAAACCCTCATTCCTGATATCGTCTAAATGTTTTCTTAATCGGAGCCTGCCCCTGTTTAATTTGTTGCTTCCCGTACGTATAACAAATCCCATCCTTTTATTTGTACCATGTTCATTTGTATACGAACACCCTACCAACTTCCTATTTACTATTTAGTATGTTTCACTGATGTCATTTAGCATCCCGGGTGCGTACTACGTGTATGCAAATCACACTTTTAAGTATTACATTCCTGTGGACATCTATTCGTATTAAATGAAATTTTAAAAAAACCTATATCTATTTAATTTTATTACCTAGGATATGTGGGTAGTTTTTCAATGGAGTCTCTTGGCTTATTTGTTTCATTCAATTTGGTCCTCTATTTTATTGTTTTAAGAGCTTAATTTTCAATCAGCGCCATATTTACCTTTAAATCCCGCCAAGAGTTTTTTTCCTTAAAATTTTATTTGATTCTGGCTCAATATTTAATTATTTATGTCACCTGGGACTATTAAATTAAAAAAGGGTTATAGATTTCAACACATTTCTGGTATTCTTTAGAAGGTCACGCAACGCACCCAAAATATGGGCTAGAGGGCCCCAAGCAGGCTCAGAGTACAGATGTTTGATTTATAGGAATGGGAAGATAGTCCAAGTTATGGGCTGTAGGGCCCAAATGATGTTCGGAAAAAGAACCCCAGAATTCCTCTTGTTTTGTTGGCACCTGAAATCAATATCACTATAACCTATACGGATATAGATAATTATAGATAGATAACAGATATGTACATATAAATAAATAATTATAGATTTTTCAGTATGGCTGACTGGGTTGGGCCGTATTTATGCGTCAGAATACTTTTCTCATTTTCTTCTCATAATCTCGTATATCATATCTGCCTTAAGATTAAAATATGAATGGTGTAGGACAAATTCTAAATTCAAAACACATAAGAAAATCTAATAATATTAGAGCTGCAACCTCTCGCAATGCTTGTTGATGTGAAGTTGTAACCCACAAGCTATAATTCATAGGACTCAAACAGAAATCACAATGAAACTATTATGCTATGTTTGGTATAGTGGAATTGAAGGTATGGAATTGGAATTGGAATTCAATTCCATGAGTTGTGCATGTTTGGTACAAAGAAATGCTTATGGAATTTAATTCCACATGTAAGCCAAATGAGGTCAATTCCATCAAACTTAATTCCACCCAAATAGCTAAGATTTGCAATTCTATGTCTTCAATTCCAATCTTACCCTTTCTGTGATAAGACCTATGTTCAGGAACCCGGACCGGACAGGCCGGTCCGGCCCGGAAACAGGAGAACTGGCCGGTGAACCAGTCCGGTCTGGGTTCCAATTTAAATTTTTTTTTTTTATATTTTTCTTTTAGAATTTCATACTATAAGCCTAAAATTTTCAAAGGAGAGGAATTTTTTATTTTTCAATTATAAAGGCATTCGGTCTTTTCACATATAAATTAGGACTCATTTCCATGACATACCAAACATTTGAAAAAAATAAAATGGTGCAGGTTTTTGGGAGGAGAAGGTTCTGGGCTTCTCTGAATGATGTTTTTTTGGAAAAAAAAATTTGAAGGACATTTTGGTCTTTTCACCTAAAATTATATCTCATTTCCATGACATACCAAACATACTTTTACACCTCATTTCCATTTCCATCAAGATTAATTCCATCATACCAAACGGGCCCTTAATGGATCTACAAAACTCCGTAAACATAAATCACAATAAAACTATTAATGGATCCACAATACTCCTGAACAAAAAATCGCAATAAAACTATTAACAGACCAATTGATCCATGAACAAAAATCACAATAAAACTACTAATGAAGAAGATATTAGGAAGACAGGCTTAGTGATGGGGAATAGCTATCACGTCAGGAACCCCTCAGGTGATGGCTATTCTAAGATACTGCTCTAACTGAGCTTATGTTTTATAGTGTGTGTTTGGTTGGGGCGTTTGGGCCCCCAAACGCTCAGCTAGATGCCCAAAAGCCAATGACTAGTTGGGAAAAAAAAAAGGAGTGTTTGGAGAGCCCAATTGGTCATTGAGCTTCTGATTGGAAAACAAGCTTAAACTTAAAGCTCACATGTGGAGCTTTCCCTTTGGCCATCGAGCGTTTATTATTACCGTTAGGTAATAATTATATTCCAACTTCTCTCACCTACTTTTTATTCTTTTTTGTCTCTTTCCCTCTGCGTCGTCCTCCTCACTGCTCCTTCTTCGTCTTCGTCCTCCTCCTTCGTGGTTCCGTCTCGGCTCGTGTGCTCTGAGTGTCGTTTCCTCTCTCGCCGTCCACCCAATCTTCAAGCTGAAGAGCTGCTTCATTTTCAACTTCGATCTGTCCTTCGTTCGATCTATCCTTCGTCGTCTTCGATCTGTCATCTTCGACTTGAAGTCCGACGGTGCTTGCTTTGGTGCCGGCGACGCCTTTTATTCTCTTTCTCGCCGTGGATCTAGTCTCCAGCACTGGCATCTTTTGGAGGTAAGGTTTAACTTCATTCATTGAAGATTGGTTATGATTGTTGTCGGTTGGTTTGTGCAAGTTCATCCTCTGCTTTGCTCTGGCTTGTTTTGGGTGTAACACACACATGCACATTGTTTGCCTTCTGTGATCTGTACATTGTGATGGTCTTTTTTTTCCCTTAAAAACAGCAGAAGAGACATTTCATTTGGTAGAGAATGAGCACCAACATTGTTTATCTTTGATTCTGGTTTCGGTTTAAGATATTGTGACCTATCTAAACATTCTGATTTTTTTTTTGGTATTATTGTAATGTGGAATTACACCTGTGCCTAACCGAAATGCCTGCTTCGTCTTGCTTAATGGTAGAGAGGCTTGAAAATATCGATGGCTCTGGCATTCTTCTTCATATAGAACTTGGACATTCATAACTCTCATTCATCTGCTTAGCTTTCTTTTTTTAGTAATAGTTAAAGTGAGAATGAAAATAAAGTAAAGAAAACATGTTTGAGTAATAATAGCTGCATAGGAGTTAGGTACTTACTTGTTTTTATGAGCTATTTAAATTCAATGTATATGATGTCTCCTTTCTCTTAAAGGGAGAACAGGGTCATTGAACATTGAACGATGATCCTTCATTGTTGTGAAAGAGATTGCCAAATTGAATGGAATTCTTTGTTAGTATTTGTTTTTATGCATTAATTAATGATGTGTGTGGAAAAGAGAGAAGAGCAGTTGATTTTTTTTTGTCCTGCGAAAATTTGATGGCACTTACTACTACTTTAGATCAGATGGCCAACTTGTGGTCTGAGACAGAACCTTCCTTTCCTTCTCCAAAACAAAACAAATAAAAGCAATGAAACAATGCCAATCACATAATCACATATTTCATTTTTGAATGAAAAAGACTCCCAGCCAATCATTATTCTGCATTCATTCTCAAATAATTTAGATTCTCTCTTTATAAATGAAAGTGAATACACACACACACACATTTAAAAGCAGCTGTTAGATGGTTTTGCTTTTATAGTTTAGCACCTGTTTTGTTTTTTTTAATAAAAGGGCTGGTTAGTTAATGGAAACTTATGTCTGAAATATTCCTCTATAAGGATTGAGTTTTCGATGATTTGTTTCTTTGTTTTTTTTGTATTTATTTGATGAAATGAATTATACTTTTCTACAATTTCATGTTGAATTCATTTAGTGAAAATGCTTGGTGAGTTTGGAGTGATGAAGAATATACTGACCCTATGAATTGGTTTCCTCTTTAGCCTTCATATTAATTCTTATTCACTGACGTTGTGTTTTAGCCTTCATATTAATTCAATCGAATGAAATCATGCATTTATTCTTGTGTGTGTGTGTAATGCTAAATTTGTACGTTTCTGGAATGGTTGTTTTAAATTTGCTTTTTTGAGGTGCAAGTATTGTTGAAATAGTGGCATAGAAATATGGATAAAGCTGTTTGGAATTATGCGACAACAGAAACTTTTGTGTACGCCTGCCTAGAGCAGATTTACAAAAAAGAATGCCAGGGGTTGCATTTTACAAAGGATGGATGGAAGGGCATCGTCGCTACATTTAATGAGAAAATTGGGAAAGAATATACGAGGGCACAGTTGAAGAATAGGTTTAATATCCTTAGGAAAGATTTCAAGACTTGGGATTCCTTAATCAAAGATACCGGTGTGATTAGAGATCCTACAAGTAAAGTCTTCGCATCAAAAGAATGGTGGCAGCGGAAAATATAGGTAAAAAAATTTAGCAACTTATACAATTAATTGTTTTCCTCTCAACTAATTAGTTTTGTTTAATTAATTAGTTTTTTGTTGCTTGTGTGCTTGCAGGAGAATTCAGTATACCGAAAGTTTAGACACACAAGCCTTAAGTTTGAAAGCGAACTAAGGACTATATTCAAGGATTTTATGGCGTCCGGCGATGATGTTTTTGCACCGCCTTTTGCAAATCCACAGACACAGACAGAAGATGCTGAGAATGAAGAAGTGTACAAACCAACAATGCATGAAGAAGAAGGGTTAGGGGATAGCGAAGATGATATGTTTGGTACTAACCCCGTTCCTAGTACCGGAGTGATTGATAAGCTTGCTAGCATTGGTCTAACAACAAGCACTCCATCAACTAGTGGTATTGCGTCAAGAAGTCGGGGTAAGAGAGAGATGGGTGAAGGGTCTAGGCAGAGAAAGAAGCAGAAAGGGCTAGCTTTAAGACATATCACGGATGCAGTTAGTGTTATAGCAAATGCATCCAAGGACATAGCGGCAACATTAGATGCTATTAAAGAAGTTAGTGTCAATGCTGCTTTGAATTAGCTGCTTGACATTGACGAAGTCATATGTGATGAGGACTTTCATCACCGCTGTATCAACCTAGTAGAGGATAAGACAAACCGGGAAACGTTTGTGTCACTCACTAAAAAAAAACATGGAGTTCATGGTTCCGTGGTTGCGCTTTAAGATTTATGACTCCTAGATGTACCTGAACTATGTTTTATTATGTTTGTGACTTCATGACACTATGTGACTTCATGACACTATGCTTTGTGAAAGCTATTTTATGCCATTATCACTTGAATTTGTTTACTGTATGCCTTTCAGTCCTTGTTTGGTATTTTATTTCTTCCATTACTCATAATTGAATTTTTAATCACACTCACAGGGTCTATAAACAATGGCAAATTCGAACAATCAACACTTACTTGATATGGTGGAGGAACATGACCAGTCTCGACTTATATCTCTTATAAACGGGGAATGTGATGAGTATGAACAAATGACCACGTTGATTTGTCAATATTGGGTGTCTTTCATGTGCAAAGAACCCAATAAAACAAGTGCATACACTGGTCGTTTATGGGTACAAGAGTTATTAGCAACCCCATGGTTCACGCTGCCATGACATGTTTAGAGTGAAAAAACATGTCTTTTACAGCTTGTGTCATAAATTGGTCGAATATGACTTACAGAATTCAATGAATGTTGGGATCGAGGAAATGGTTGCCATGTTTTTTATCACCATTGGCCATGGGATAGGCAATAGGGTGGTACATGAACTCTTTCAACATTCAGGGAAAACGGTCAGTAGGCTTTTGCACAATTGGCCATGGGATAGGCTAGATTGATGCTTGCATCAATCTAGCTTGGGAAAATATCAGGCCGAGTGATCCTGAATTCACTGTATGCCACCCAAAGATAAAAAAATGATTCTCGTTACTATCCATACTTCAAAGATGTTATTGGAGCAATAGATGGAACATATATTAGGTGTGTGATCACTGGTGGCAATCGGGAAAAATATATCGGCAGAAAGGGATATCCAGCGCATAATGTAATGGCTCTATGTGATTGGGATATGTGCTTTACGTTCGTGTCGGCAGGTTGGTAAGGTACTGCACATGATGCTCATGTGTTTAGAAATGTTGTTTCAAATCCAGCTATGAGCTTCTCTCATCCGCCTGTAGGTATATTTCAGTCACCTTCCTGTCAATTACTTTCACGCCATGCCGCACTTATATTTATCCAACAGTTTGAGTTGAATTCAACATTTATTAGGAAAATATTATTTGGTTAATGTTGGCTATCCGACACAACTTGGTTACCTTGGTCCTTATAGGTGTGAGCGTTATCATATGCCAGAATTTAGCCGCCAACCCGAATTTAGAAATGCTAACGAGACCTTTAATTTTTATCATTATAGTTTGAAGTCAACTATAGAAAGGACTTTTGGAGTATGGAAGAATCGATTTGCATTGTTACAAAACATGTGTAAGTACAGCTACCAGGCACAAGTTCGCATTGTTTGTGCAACAATTGCCCTACATAATTTTATTAGGAGAAATGATGTTGAAGACGTGGTGTTTCACCAGGGTGAAGTTGGGAATCTCGTCAATGTAGATAATAATAGCGTAGATAAACAACCTTTCGCGTCAAATTATGGTAGGCGATCTTTCATTCAAATGAATCAGTTGCGTGACTCAATTAGAGACTACATTGTACGGGGCGTGTGATCCAATTTGTTATGTAATATTATTTCATCAAATTGTGTTAATTTTAATTTTTAAATTTCCCAACTTTAACTTTTATATTTTTTTTTTCAATTTCAAATTTAATTTCTTTCTTGCCATTATCACAAAAATCACTTATATTTAAACCAATACAAACAAGTTTGTAAAAGCTAGTTGGCAAAAAAAAAAAAAAAGTTTGTAAAAGCTAAATTGATAAACTCTTTTCAATCGTCAATCCAAACATAAATCACATTACACAATCGGGCTTTTACAAAAAATAAGATTATTAAAAGCTAAATTGACAAACTCCATTTTCCAACCACTGTTCCAAACATACACATAATTTTTCATCAAAGTTTGTAACAGTTTACTGAATAAAGTAACAAAGTTTTAACCTGACCTTGATCCAATTCATAGGAACCAGAGATATTTTATTCAAAATAGGAAAAAAATAATATCTAGAACGTAGAAAATTAGCAATACCTAAAATATTATGATTTGATCAAAATCAATGATAAATAGTATGATATAACCATAACTAATATAAAATATCTAATAGATAAGTCATATTTAATATTTTATAAAAAGATACAATCTTTTAGTTTTTTCCTCCTTCCCAAAAACGCATCCCATGCCGGCTTTGCGACCATCTTACTCCCTCTTATTCTTGATAAAAATCCCATTTATCTTATTTAATTAAATTAAAAAATTTGAAAGAAAAGCAATAGATGTAAATTAAAAAAATATTGATAAATATTTTAAATAATATCTCTTATATCCACCATCAAACGAAAAAAATGAATGTTCAGATTTAATAGTTTTTTAAAGTATTATTTTAAACATAAATTTAAACTATCAAAATCTTATATAAACCATTCATAATTGTTATACAGATAAAATAAAAAGAGTAATTTGTAAAATATTATAATAATAATTTTATAAAATATCAAATATTTTTATAAGCCATTAAATATGAATGATACATGTTTTAATCTAAATATAGAGATAAAATTTTGAAAAAAAAAATTAAAAATAGGATTTTGAGAATATCATCTACACTTAAGTTTTTGATTAGTTTCTGGAACTTTCCACGTCACTCCTCGTTCTATTTTAGAGCTGCCTTTCAGTGCGAATTAGGAAAGCTTAAACCCTACTGCGAAGTTGAGCGAGGGAAACGAACCGATTCAGCTATGGCGATAATCTCTGATTTCCACGAGGAAGAGAAGAATGAGTCTCAGGCCAAGGCATCCCCTTCGTCTTCCTCTTCCCAACCCTCAACCTTTAGCGCTAAATTTGATCCTTCGAATCCAATAGATTTTCTGGAGAAGGTCTTCGACTTCGTAGCCCAGGAAAGTGAATTTCTAGGGAATGAGACTGCTGAGAAGGAGATCGCATCGGTGGTGCGAGCTGCAAAAGAGGGGAAGAAGAAGAAGAGAGACGAAGAGAGGGCCTCAGAGGAGAGGTTGAAAGCTGAGAAAAGATTGAAGGAAGAAAAGGTTGAAACGAAGCAAGAGAAGGATGAAAAACGCCAGGATAAGGAGGAAAGCATCTTTGGAGGTAACGATTAAAACATTCCGCTTGTAGATTTGACGCTTGCCCTGGGAATGTATCTCTGTGTCATTTGCTATGATTTGGATTGAATATATGCTCGGATTAGATTATGTTTAGGTATCTTGATTTTATAAATGCTCGGTATGGATTTCTGAATTTATTTTTCGCCTTTTTAATTTTGCCGATGAATCGGTTCCCGAGGTGTTTGTTCCTTGTTCCGTTGTTTTATCGGAGACAACACGATCAATTTGGTATGGTGTTTATATTCATGTCTCGATTAATTTGGTGTGGTGTTTACATTCATGTCTCGAGTTTGAGGGATCAGGTAAGGGGCTGCGATGACCCTCTGAGCTGTCTAGTAACAGATGATTATTGTAGGCTTTGGAAGGAAAACGATTTATTGCGTCATGTGAGATGCTGGATTTTTAACGTTGGCCGTTATAAGTTTTGGGAATTTTCTTTGGTTTATTTTTATTGAATTTGTCCATTTTATGATTTCAATTCATCACTTATTGAGTTCATGCCTTTTTATATTGTTGAGTCGCTTTGAGTAGGCAGTGAGAGGCATTTGTATTTTTACTTCCTGCCCACCCCATATAGTTGGTGGTTGTTTGCTATGATGATGACTACCCAGATGAATTATCTCTTATATATCCCTGTTGAATTTTATTAAGAATGTAAATGTTGCTGGAAGTATTGAAGTTTCCCTCTTGTTTGTATATCCTCTCAGCTCCTAACAAAGGTAATGGCTTGGATCTGGAGAAATATTCTTGGACTCAGACTCTCCAGGAGGTCAATGTAATTGTTCCTGTGCCAAATGGAACCAAATCAAGGTTTGTTGTCTGTGAGATAAAGAAGAACCGCCTTAAAGTTGGACTCAAGGGACAGCCTCCAATTATTGATGTAAGTTTGTGATTAGATTTCTATTGTTGATTGTCAAATGATAATTCTTAGGTATAACATGTTAGTTAAATGGCTTCAGTTTTTTTAATCCGAGTGAGTTGACTAGGGTTGTTTTGTTTATTTTCAGGGGGAGCTATTTAACGCTGTCAAGCCTGATGACTGCTATTGGAGCATAGGTAAATGGCTAATCATCCATGTTTAAGTTTTCATAATACAAATATATAAGCAGCAAGTTTTGAAACATAGGTGTGAATGACCAAACACTTCCATTGTATCCATACTTATGCTTGGAAGCTGTATTGTTGCAAGCAGTATATTTAGTGGCATGCCTTTGTGATTTGTTGGTCAGGAGTTGTTTCTCACTAATCATGTATAAACTTGATTTTGCAGAGGATCAAAATTCTGTTTCTATACTTTTGACCAAGCATGATCAAATGAACTGGTGGAAGTGTCTGGTAAAAGGTGACCCTGAGATTGACACACAAAAAGTTGAACCTGAAAACAGCAAATTGTCTGATCTAGATCCAGAAACCCGACAGACTGTTGAAAAAATGATGGTAACTGATTGTTGCTTGCATTAGTTGTTAGTTTTAATCTTTAATTATTTGGTAGCTCGTTTTTTATTTATCTAGTACTCTGCTCAAAATAATTGTGCATGTACACAAATCTCCTGAAGTAATAACTAAATAGAATGTCATATCTGTTGTTCAGTATGCTTTTTTTATTTTTGATGTTATAGGACCTTGCATTCATACAATATTGTAAAGTTTGTTGATCAATAATTCTCTTGTACAGTTTGATCAGAGGCAGAAGTCTATGGGTCTACCAACCAGCGATGAGCTCCAGAAACAGGAACTTTTGAAGAAATTTATGGCGGAGGTGAGCACCTGATTCAAATCAAGTCATATGGTTTTCATAATCGAATTAATCCTTTGCTAATGCGTGCCTCTAATAATGTCTTGCAGCATCCGGAGATGGACTTCTCAAGGGCTAAAATTTCTTAGTGTCGTATTGCGGTTTGCATGCTTTATGGGCTGGTGTCCTATGCTGGTGGTTTCTGTTTTGTGGTCCCGCGTGCAGATGATGAAGCTGTGTTCATAAATTTTTTAGATATTTAGACTGTTAAAAACTGCTTTTTTCAATGGATTTACTTTAGGGCTATCTTATCTAGTTATTTCTTCTCTGTTGGAGAACTTAGTGTATGTTCGCCCCTCTATTATTTTGGTCATTATAACATTCAGGTTAAGGTTGTTGGAGTATTTAAGTGTTGCACTTTATTTTTCTTTAATTTTTTTTATATAGTCCGCGACCCTTTTTATATAGACTAAGTCGATTTATAATCGGGCATGCAGAGCATATTGAGAAAATAATAAAATCACTTCGGACTTGCGAATGAGGGATATATATATATATATGTATATCAAGATTACCTCTGGTCGAGTCAGGAGGTCAATAGAAGTGATGGGGAATAAAAAAATTAAAAACTGATTCAAATTCTCATTATAATGTCATAACTGTTAAAATTAATTCAATACCTTGAATTATTAACAATATAATCACATGTTTATTCACATTCTTGACAATTTATTTGGCATGTTGACATCATAGTTGTTAGGATCGACAGGCACAACGAA
This sequence comes from Inga laurina, assembly GCA_963855925.1. Classification (NCBI taxonomy): domain Eukaryota; kingdom Viridiplantae; phylum Streptophyta; class Magnoliopsida; order Fabales; family Fabaceae; genus Inga; species Inga laurina. Next base: position 1,855,408 of record OY979704.1, read on the forward strand.
AGAATTTTAAAATTTTGCCGATCTTAATTGAGGATTTATCAACGGAGTTTAAATTGGGTTAGGAAGAACTCGTACCTTTTTAACTTAGGGTTTTCACGATCTCCAGGAGCCAACACGTTAGATCCGCTCCCTCTACCGGTATCCACACAAATGCTCTCCAACAGAGACAGTGCTAGCGTCTCCAAATGTTTCCTAGGATTTTTCTTGCAGCTCTCAATTCTCATGCACGTATGAGTATATCTGCTTTATCAAGTTTATAACCTATGAGGCCTATATTCAAATTTCAAAATTAATCATCATTAATTTTGAAATTAATCAACAATTAATTATCTTGATGAGCTAATTAAATAAATTCAGTTTAAATTAAATATGTCCAACAGTTTTAATTTAACCTATTTATTTAATCCAAATAAAGAGCCATTAGATTTAATTTATCTTCATAAATTAAATCTGAGATACTATATCTCTATCATGTTAGTTATTAAATTTAATATATCTTAATAAATTAAATTTAAATTTAAAACTAACACAATATAATAATATCATATAATATACATACATACATACATACATACATACATATAATATAAGATATGTATTTTGAAAATATATATCTATATAATATTATTAACGAATTTTATATTATATATATATAAATATAAAATTCGTCTACCCTAAATTAAACATTATCTCATATTAGGTCATTCTTATGTGCGACCCTGTAGGCCCATATGAAGTTGGCAGTGGGCCAATAACTGTACTAACCCAAAAGTCGCAAGCGGCCTCTAGCAAAACATTACGACTATCCAATTCATATGAAGATCGTTATCACGATGCAACCTGTCATACAACCATGTCACGTCCCTTTTTGTCACACGATATTTTGATCAAGGATAAGGCATGGATAATGTCATCCTCTTATTCCTGACCATTACTTTCTCGATTCCTGAGTAGCCTGACAATAGAAATGGAAACTCCTTTCTATTGTATTATGGTCATACATTTCTCAGACTCACTCATCGAGGGGCCCAGTAATATCTCTTTACTAATGTGAGGGACAGATTCCATCTTGATCATTCATATTCCTCTGCATGAAAAACCACCAAGCCCGATCGTAGCCTTTATCATCACTCGATCAAAAGTGACTTTAGACCAGTTCAAAGCTTAACAACTCTCATGTAGGAATCCATGATGACCTCAGGTCTAAGGGCATTGTGACGTGGTTATACATGAGAAAAACTTATGATTTGATCCATGTAGTTTTCTCATAGTGGGTCGGTCCAGCACCTTATACTCTTACAAGTGCCTAAGACTTTGATTCGTATCTCCATATCTTATCAAAGTCAAACGGGTCTTGTTTCATCTATGCTTCAGCATAGATGACTGACCAGGGACATTTTAGGACAATCTTCATGAATTATTCAAGGATACAATTATCATAGTTAACATGTAAATAATATGATAATAGAATGAAGAAATTTCATTAAAATAATAGTGTTCAAAGTACAATGATTGACCCTTAGGACACAATTTTCAACAATAGTATCAATTCAACATTCAATGGCAATCATTAAATATTTTTTTCTAACAAATTATCAAAATAGATAAAATATAACAAATTGATAAGATATAACAGATCGACTAGTATTGTCATCAACAATTTATACCCATAAAAAATATAATATTTATTTTTTAAAAACAAGGCAACCTTTTTTTTTCAACAAAAATTCACATGGTTTTTTCAAAAGTGCTTCCAACATCAAATGCTTTTTTTAGGTGCAAAAGTGATTATGTGATTATAAAAGTGGGGCAAAAGTCACATCCTACGTAAATAAGAGAATGTTGACTGTGAAATTTGATTTTTGTTTTTGACTGAAAACGAAGAGGAGTAGCATGAAGAGGAATATTTGAGACCCTCTAAGCTTTATCCTCTGCTACACAAAACAGAGCCCACCACCTCAAGCACCAAAACTCCAACACCAAACCTCCCCTCTGCAAAACACAAGCTTATCCCAAAAGCTACGGTGGATACTCCATTCATCTTAATTTTGGAACCCTTCCTCAAATGTTTCCCTTTGTTTTGGACACTGGAAGCAGCCTGGTTTGGCTCCCCTGTACTTCTCGCTACCTCTGTTCCATATGTTCCTTCCCTACAATCGACCCCACCAAAATCCCCAAGAATTCATCTTCTTCCAAAATAGTTGATTGCCAAAACCCGAAATGTAGCTGGATATTCGGCTCTGATGTTCAATCTCGATGCCAAAACTGCAAATCGAATTCCCGAAATTGCTCATAGATTTGCCCTACTTACATAATTCAATATGGTTTGGGGTCATCGGCTGGCTTCTTACTCTCAGAAAATCTGGACTTCCCCAGAAAAATCGTACCTTATTTTCTTTGTCGGGTGTTCCGTCCTGTCAACTCTCCAACCCATTGTGATTGCCGAGTTCGGTCATAGACTAGAATCGCTTCCCTCCTAGATGGGCCTGATTAGATTCACAAGAATATCAAGAATCCTAGCCAAAAATCCAAAAAAGACAAGTCCAAACCCGCAGTTCCTATACCAGTGGAGAAGGAGGTGGCAGCGTGGCAAAGGGAGGAGTATTAGAAGTGATAGGGAGGCTTTGACTCGGAATTAGAAGATGGACCTTCATATAGTTCCTTGCGACTCAATTCTCGTGAACGCAACCCTTCTTCTGCGTCTCTCTGTCATCAAAGTTGAAGATGAAGCCATCGATCTTCCTCTGTGCTTCTCGCTTCTAAATGCTCAACCAATTCCTTTACTTGGGTATCTTTATTGGTGAGGATTAATGTTGCGTGGTGGGTTTGATCAACTGCCATGTCTTCCTCTGAAAATTAGCCATAAATAACACATGGACAAATAGTTGGCACGATTAAGGAGAATTAAATGGACGTCATCCACCTTTAACGGAGTTTGTGACTTTTGCCCCATTTTTGTAACCATATAATCACTTTTGTACCTAAAAGAAATATTTGGTGTTAGACGCAATTTTAGAAAAACCACATGTGTATTTTTACACATTAACCCAAAAAACAATGTAAGTCTAACGGAAAAAACCCTACAAACAGATAAACACAACAATTCACTGGGTTGTGGTCCAAATTTGATAACATGATGTATATTGAATCCCGTGTCTATATAGTACGTATAGATAACCTTAAAGCAAATAGTTTTCCTTTTTAATTTTTTGATCAGCAACTCTATCCTTTAGACTTGAAGATTGGCAGATTAAGTCAGCTATAAATAAGGCATACTAAATATATTTTGAGAAAATAAAAAAAAATCACTTCGGATTTGATCGCGATATATCTAGTTATATACACACAAATAACAAATAAATCATTTTTGAACTCTTCTTCGGACTTGGAACTTTTTGCTGACACATTGATTTGAATCTGGTTCTGATAACATCACTTCGATACATATTCATATTCTCACGGTTATGGACATTCCAGGCACACATTTAGACCTCTTCACTCGTCAGGAGGCCCAAAAACTTCTGGCTCTTATCAAACTATACAATAGTACAAGAGAATTATTGGTTAATAAACCTTGTAACATTGTAAGATTTATAAGTGACAGGTCATATAATCAACAATTATCACCATGAATACTTCTCAAGGGTGAGTGTATTGTTGCAATTGGCATGCTTTATTGTTTGGTGTCACTTGCTTCTGCTCTGTGCGTTGTTGTCTTATGTCTTGCGTGCAAATGCTCTTTCGGGTCAAAGGAGATGAAGCTGTGTTCATAATTTTTTTTTGGGATGTTATGAGAGCTATCAAACATCGCCTTTTTAATGGATTTACTTTAGGATTATTTTGTCCAGTTGTTTCTTCCATGCTGTGTGGTTTTAATCTTAGATCTTCTAAGATTAAGGTTGTGGGAGTACATAGGGCCTTTGTCTGCAACTCTTTTTTTATTATTATTATTATTATTATGTTTTTGCTGGTAGTCCGCAACTCTATTTTGTACACTTCAAGGTTGGTTGATTAAGTCAATTATAAATAGGGTGTCCTTGCATTGGAGTTGAGAAGAATGAACTTTGTGCATTCCTAATAGCCCAAGAGCATCCACAGTGGGGGCAAAAGGTTATTGGATTTAGTGTCCTAGTTGGCACATTGACTCGACCCGCCTCTAATAAGATATGTTTCATTATCTATTTTATATTCTATTACCTTTTACGGTCTTAAAATGAGTTAAGAAGAAAATGTATCAACCTTTATAAAACGTCATTTGTTCCCTCCCAATTGACATGAGAATTCACATATTTGGAGTTCTGGGATTTTCATTACAAAAGTACTAGCTAATGGCTTCTTTTTACTTTTTTATTAGAGAGTATGTTGCATAGTAGTGCTATAAACTTATCCTATCTCGGCATGGTAGTTCTATATCAAATAAAATATAAATGGGACAAATACGTAAATGATATTGTAAACTCAAATTTATTATTATTTTTATCAGACTAATAAAAAAATAATTAATATTCAAAGGATAATACAATAAAAAATTATGTATTTGAATTTATTTATAATAGAGAGAATTTGTATGAGTGTACTAGACAAGTGGGGACCTTATCGTTTGAGAAAAGTGGTTAATTTTACTCATATGATTTTATATATAAGGCACTTCTAGCATATTTCACACAGATAAAAAAAAAAAAAAAAAAAGCCACAAACTTCATTAACTTTTCCATTAAATTCAACAACTTTCTAACTCTGTCAATTATTAATATACATTATACTTCATGAAAACAAAGGCAATATAATAATAAATGAAAGATAAAATTGTATATCCATATGAAAATTTTATCTCTCTAACCTATATACACAACCAGGGGAGTGACTTATAAAATTTCATGAATTTTATGAAAATTTATTCATTTTATTTAATACCATTAAGCTAAAAACAAAATGGTTAATTAAACAAAAATAAACTATAAAAATATGATTCAAAATTACGATAAAATATAGAAACATGTGGATTAACTTTCCCTAATAGTTAAGTGAATTGACTTTGGTTTAGCGTCTAATTGTTTTAATTTTTTATAATTGTTTTTACGATGTTTGAGATAAATATGTCATTTGAGTTTTGTTTCGGGTTACAGAAAGATGTTTAAACAGTTTTCCCTTGCTACCAAACAAGTACTTACTTCAGATTATTTTCCACATTCAACTTGTTCTATTTTGATCAAAAATTAATTATTGCCGTGCCTTCGTTTGTAGAGGTGGGTTACGGATTCTTTTTTCCTGGGATTCATGGTGATCATGTAGATTATTAAAAATGACAACGTTTGGGCGTGATGATTTAAAAGATAATGCTGGTCGCAGAATTGGGCCCGTTACATTCAATCGGAAAAAATTGATGTTTTTGAGCTGATGACGAAAAGATGAGCTTCTTGCTTTCATGCTCTAGAAAGGTGGATTTCATTGGGGGGAATGACGGTGGACAAATTAAATGGTGGTGGTGTTGATTGCGTGCCACGTGTGTGCGGTAAATAAAAATGTAATAATAAGGCTGGCCATATTGTGGGGGCTCAAGTGGACTCTCACTTCATATGTATGACCCTGCCGCCAATTTGTTGACATTGATTAACATCTTCGATACCTCAACTTACAGTGTTCAGAAATCAAAATGAGGTGAGCCCACCACACCTTGAACTCAACCTTCTGGTTTTTGTTTTTATCATAATTCATTCCAATTCAGTATTCACACCCAGTGTTTGGAGTTTTCTCCTGTTCCTCTCAATTATTTTTCTACATGGTCCCCACACTCTTGTTCCATCACTAACCTTTCCACTGCTTTCATTTCATCAAACTTGTTGTCTTCTTCCTCCTCACATTTCTCTTAATTCACATCATGCTCTCGGTGCGCACGCCTTCACCCATGACAATTTAGTAAACGTTATTAATACTCGTTTTGTTCCTAAATATATAATATAGTTTGTAGTTATTTGCACTATAAATTATGTCTTATATTTAATACCGGAGATAGTAATATTTTTCATGACATACAATTAAGAATTAAGATATCATCCCTGACAATCTAATTAAGAAACTAATTTCAAAGCAATACAGACACAATATGTCCACGTTATTATTTTATGGAGTTAGAGATCAAAATGGTATTTTGATGCCAGCTTTGTTTCTGCAGCCACAAGGGCAATACCCGCTTTAGAATCCAAAAATTGGAGTCCAACTCAGGTGGGTCCCATTTCCCAATATAATTCCACTTCCAACCAAACTCCCTCCATGCCCTGCCAAATTCGCTTCCTGAAGACTCTTTCTGGCAACGCCCCCTTTTCTTTCTCCGTTTTCTGTTTTCACCCCACTTTTCTAGTTTTGTTTCACTCCCACCCCATTCAACGCCACCTGTCCACCTCTTTTTTCAGACAACTGGAAAATCCACGGCCCTCCATCCACCCCATTTCTGAATTCCACAAACTCATTCATCAATCACACATCGGCCCCATTTGTTTCTTTCGATTTGTTTCCCACCCTCACCATGATTCCCTCTTTGTCAACATTAAATGCACACGACAAAACAAAAGCACGTTTTCATGCAAAATGTGTCATTAGAGAAGCTAAATCTGATTTCTGTGTGACTCACATTCAGCAAAATATTAGCTATTTCATATTACAAAAATAAAAAAAAGGGGAAAGACCAGATTCACCTCACGTTCACGTTCAATGCGCTAAAGCTTGTTTACTAATCAATCATATATTGGATACCAGTAAGTTCTGAAGCAGATTCCGCAACACTAGTTGCCAAAAAGGAGGGGATAAAAACCACGTTGCGGAGTGAAGCAAGTGGGCGACCATTTTCCAGGAGAGGAAAAAAAAGTGGAGAACCAAACAGGGACATGATGTGGGCGTGTTCATTCTTTGCCTGCTCACTCAACGCATATGGAGCTTCCAACTGGTGCGATGTGGAAGCCGCCACGTGGTGCTACGCCATTGCATCAATCATCAAAGTGTTTGCCATGAAATAGACAGCTTCATATCAACTTTGTTCTCCACAAGTACCTTGTACTTTAATAAGTAGGTTCCTAGAGAGAGTTCCATAGCCTTTTCCACAAAACTTGCCTTTTTTCCTCATGTGGGAATTTAAGGTTACAGTACTACTGTCTTGTTTGTTTCCAGTGAGTTATATGTTGAAGTGAAAAATATAGCCCTCACAACTCACCAGCACTTTGGAGAGAACAAGTAAAGAGAGGAAGCATATTCACCTCTTTTGCTCTTTTCGAAATCACGGCGTGGTTGAAATTCCTCTCAGGTTTACTTTACAGCCCATCTTCATATTCTTCTCAGGGTCTATTGATGTCAATTTCAAAAGTTAGTTTGACTTTGATGTTTTTATCATTAAACTATGTGTTTGAAAATGATTTGATTGCCTTCCTTTGTCCTTCCCTTTTTCGATTAATGTTAATTTTAGTTAAGTCAAATAATTAAGAACGCGAGATCAATTTTAAACTGATGTTCTGCCTTTTTTTGGCCCGAGATGTTACGCCAATTAACAACTAGGTCGTTTTATAATAATATTATATGTTATTTACTTTACACTGTCAAACAAAAAAAACAACAGCGAGTGGGCTGACATTCTTTAATTCCTTAATTAGTTTATAATTTTTGTTCTTGCCACCAGTCTGTTTTTTTTGTTATTGATGGAGGAATTACAGAATCGAACATTTCTGCCCATACTTAAAAAACGATTTAAAGAGAGGGCTTATCACGCGGGCCGGGTATTTTCATTTACGCAACAACTGGGACTTGTTCTTGTTGCTTTTGCTTATGCTTTCAGTTTTAGAAGACGAAAAAGCCTAATTTGCGAATGTAGGAGCTACAGTGGTCACCACATCGAAAGAGAATTTGAATAATCTGACGCCAAATTGGAACACAGAATCTATCTATCCTTTTAAATTCATTCCACAGCTAATCATATTGAATCCACCACTCCATCGTTTTCCTTTCTTTTATTATTTCCTTTTTAGTTAATACAACCGGGGGGGGGTATAATTTCGATTACAATCAAAATTAACAAACGATAAAAAAACCCATAATAATAATAATGAAGTTATGAATCCAAATTTTTTAACGCTTAACAGTGACGTAATTTTTTCTCTTTTACATAACAATAATATTATTAATAAAGTTTTTTGAATCCAAATATTAATTCCTCTATAAAATTTAACCAATATATATATATATATATATATATTATACAGCTGACAACATCTTTATAATAAAAAACCAGCTGCAGAGCAGCGAATGTAACTGCCATTGAGAGGACAAGCACATCCTATCTTATCACACATATGAAAAGGAATACGTCTTTTGTAACCACCCCCAGTTATAATTTAATATGCACGCAAGCTTTTGGACACTGCTTGAATGTCAGAGTTAGACCTAGCTGTTTCAAAAAGACGATTAAGCTTCCAGACATACTTTTAGGAAAGTCACTAGTTTTTATAGCGATACATGCACCTGTTAAATTACTAACAATTTTCAGTTGATTTTTTAAAAATAGGGTGCAAGTTATTCCCCGTAAAAAAAGGATCTGCGTGCTTGTGCTATTTTCTTCGCCCTCTATATGCATGTATCAATACGTCAGGTGTACAATGGTAACGCATTAGAATGCCAAGTGGCCTGAACAACAAACTATGAAGAAGAAAGTGAATATATAGACGAGACGAATGCAGAAGCAAGGTGACAAATTAATTTGAGAATGAAAAATCAAAGTGAAAAATGAGTAGTGGAGGGTCCATCACTGCACTATATATACACACATCTCATGTTACGTACAGGGGTCGGCAATATTAAACTGAACAAATGGTGATAGAGGGCGTTGAAATTCCGAGTATTAGTAATCCCGCATGATGACAAATCAGTCCATTCTACATTAATTCCCCCAGCAAACTGTCTTTTCTCTTAGTGCCTCTCACGAGAAAAATCAGATCCATTACTACTTAATGCTTCTGATAGGAACTTGGCTTTTTTAATTAAGTGGTTAACATACTTTCAAATATATGGGGACAACTCCTTGTACACAGCCAGCTTACACATGTTCCTCATTGTTTGATGTAGTTTTTATACCTTTTTTATAATCCCCTCCCTGTATGATCTGACATGAGAAAAATATTTTAAATAAAATATTCATCACCCCAAAATACTCATTTGTCACAGCATAAAGCGACTGCAATTTACCCATTTCCTCTTGAGGTTAGAACAGGTGATATTTTTCTTCGAATTATTCAGCGATGAATAACTTTCTAGCCTCACTCACCAACAAGACATGGGTATTTCATTTAATATGCAGTAAATATTTTCATTGTCTGCAGAAATCAGATTAGGCATCCAGCAACCAAACCAATTTAATACAATATTGCATGGCATTTTGGCAGGTAGTTGGAAATTTGAAAATAAAATGACAGATACAAACTTAACAAAAAAAACAAATTCAACAACGACGTATTTGCCTCTGTAAACAAAAATTCTGACTCAGCAACGTCCAAAACACAGCATGAAACATCAACTACACCCAAAAAAACAATGATGTATGAAGGCACAAAACTAATCACGGCATGACCACTTTATTTATTTATTTTCCTGGAGATTCAGTAAACAGTACAACTCCGTATAAGGTCATGTATTTTTATTTGCAAGAAACAAATACCTAAAAAAAAATACCAAATCTCAGAATATGTTTAAAGAGCGAAAAGCAAGAAAAGAAAAAGAAAAAAAAGAAAAGGAGAGGCAACGGAATCTTTCATTGCCATTAAAAATATATATTAAAAAAAGTAGTTATGCGGGATGTAGCAAGAGAGACTTGAGACTTGGAGATGGAAGACGAATAATAAGGAAGGAAAAGGAAGCGCCAAGCGCGTGGGAATTGACAAAGGCAGAGTGGGGCATCCCAATGAGTGATGATCAGCGTGGAGCCCACCAACAGGCCCACACATTTGGGCTGGGTGCAATTCACCTTCCCTTCAATTTGCAATTTTAATAATACAAAAATCAATACTTCATTGTTCATTGTCCATTGAAAAAGTTCCAACACTGTTGTGACATCAGAGTTTTGTGGAAAACTCTCTGCATGCAGGAACTAGCTTCCCCTGCTTATCTTTAGGGTGAGGAGGGAGAGTTCGGTTATGAATCATCTAAATGAAATTTAGACGTTTTAAATTTAATGTTTTTAAAAAAACATTTTAATAAATATAGAATCTAAAATAAAAGTAATATCTTAATTAATATTTTTTTTAAAAAAATAATTTTTTCATTTAAAAATCACTACTTAAAAAAATTAGATCTCCACCGTCCATATTTCATCTAAATGAAGCTAATGGGCGAGCTCTCCCAGCACAACCGAAGGATGAGCAGGACACCTGCATGATAATACCTTCCTGTTCTTTTCTCACTTTTGTCCTTATTCATTAACATTCTTACATCATCTCCTCCAAACTAAGCCCTCTATTTCTTTTCTTTTTGGGCAGGTCCATTCCTCAAACCAAACCCTGTTTCGCTGCTTTCATTTAATCAGCACGCCTATTCGCTCCCCGACTCATTTATGTCCTTTCTTATTATAAATTCTCTCCTCTGCTTGCTCCTAATTCATCTTCAGCTCATAACCAGCCAATCTTGCTAACAGACAAACCGCTCCCTACATCACAATCTCCCTCCCTCCCTCCCTCCCTCTCTCTAGCATTTTGCTTCTGTATATTTTCAGTACTGGGGTGCTAGCTTGCTTTGCTTCTATTCTCTCTTCCCCTGCTCTTCTCGTGACTCCTCAATCTCATTGAAGTTTTCTGTTTCCTGAGACTGTCTCTTCCGTGGAGAAAATGTATGCGGACACTGGTTTTTTGTTCCCATATTTCCAGAATTTATCTCAGGAGCTTCAACAACTCGATGAGTACTGTGAAACCCATAAGCCCAATGCTCCAATGGTACCTTTCCTTTTCCGTCCTCTGTTTTATTTTAGTATCAAACTGCGTTTTTGGTGACACCTTTTTGTGCTCGATTTCGTAGCCCTTTGTTTATATCATTCGTAATCTTTAGTTTCTTGCCGATTGATGATGTCGATGAAGTGAATAACAACAACAGAATTGAATTCTGGAATTGATTTCGCATGTAATCTCTCTGTTTCTTCATTCATTTTTTTTTCACCACCTCCTTCTGAATGTTTTCTCATAGCGCAAGTGGAAACAGCTGGAGCTGGCTTTATGTGCTGGATCTGGAAAAGCATGAGAAAAGGAAAGATGTTATAGAGTGTAAGCGGAAAAGAATTTTCGTTAAGATAGTGCCGTGTTCTATGGTCTTTCTTGCATTTTCTTTTTTTTATTTCTGGTGTGAACTCTCTGGGTGGCCTCGTCTTTTCTTTGGGCCGCACTAAGGGGAGATTAAAGAGGGAAAAAAAGTCCTTTTATTCACTTTTTCTTTATAGTAAGAGAAAATGTTAGAGGAAAGGGGTTGGTTAATGCTCTCCTTAATCATTTCTTCTTGTTTTGTCGGGCACCACATATGGTAGTTGGAATGAGGAAATCATGCATGGTCCCTTACATTTCTGCTCATAGTTAAAGTTGGTTGTTTCTACCTGAAATGGCTTTGTGTTTTGGTCATTGAAAGTTTGAAACTACACCTTTGAGGTGAAGGCTACCGTGCCTTACCAAGTTAAGAAATTTTGACGAAGACATTCATTCTCTCTCAAACGACTGACCATTCACGTAAACAGAATTATATCTTTTTGAGTATTCATAGAGAAAATTGAATCCATGTTCTTCCCCTGAGTTGAAGTTAAAGCCATTTCCTATAGAACTCCTCTCCATACCATGTTTTTCTGGTGAAGGTTCATCTGAATAGAAATCTTTGTGCAAAGAAATCACCTTAATTTTGTTTAATGCAGAGTGATCTTGCGCAGTCTTCTGCCATGTCGGAGTATTTTGATTTGGCAGTAGAAGGAGACCTGTTCAAAGCTCCTGAACCTATAATTGAAGAACCAGTCATGAACTTGGATCCCATGACCACAACCATTTCAATGATATCTTGTGGGGAAGATGTTGTCTCCTCACAAGGACTGAAACCCTCTGACTCTCTTCAACATGAACAACTCCTGAGCGATGTTTTTTATGAATGCAAGAAAGATATGCTGGAAAAGGAAGCAATTGAGTCGCCTCTATCTGAGATTCTGGAAACCAAGGTTACTGCTTCGAATACGGATGAAATCCAAATTCAAGAAAGTAAACCATCTCCTGGCTCGCCATTACCAAAAAGTGTGAGTTCAGGATGTTTGAGCTCAGTGGAGTGGATGCAAGGAACTGCAATGAAGCCTGCTTTTATTGATTTCCCAGGAATTAATTTCTGTGCAGATTATGGCATGCGGAGGGCATTCAGCGAAGGAGATATAAAGGTCAGACCCGACTGATTCATATATTTTGTATCTTAAATTTTTAATTGTATGGAATGGCATTCTTAAGAAATTAAGCAGCGTATTAGAAGTGGTAAGAAGGTGTTCTCGCCAGATTAAGGGAAAAGAAGAATAGTTAATGGCAAATTTTCTATCAGAGTGATAAAAGTAAGTTTTCAGTTTTGATAGGTGATAACTAAGGATATAATGAAGAATAATAACTATATGATGAAGGAATAATGGAAAAAGAGTTAGGGATATACTGAACTCAATAAGGAAGGAAATCTTCACCTGATACGCTGAAAAATGATTCTGGTTTATGTCTGTTTTTTTCTAGTGACACACCATATACTCCAGTAATTTCTTTCCTTGGGTCAATATCTATTAGTATCTAATGCCTTGCAACTTCAAGACCTGTCAAGTGATCAGAAATTACAGGATGCTTCCCAGATAAGGAAAACTCTTTGTAAGAGAATGGATGGTTCTTGTTCTCACTTTGGTGGATAGACCCACCAAAGTCTTGTGATGTGGAAATAGTTGAAGCATGGCATGAGACATTAATTTACTTGATCAAGTATTAGTGTGGACTGAGCAATCTATAGATTTTCTGTCATTTCCTTGAAATGGGACCGGATTATTTACTCACTGTGTTTGACAGGCTCTTGGCAGTGGTAATATGCACGTTATCCAATCTCCCTCAGAGAGACCCTTTCCTATCAGTAACTGTACCAGTGAGGAACGCCGAGAAAAGCTCTCCAGATACAGGAGTAAGAAGACACGGAGAAATTTTGGCCGGAAAATCAAGGTGGGGTGATAATTAAGTGCATGTACATTTATTTACCATGCTTGTACTATTGAGTGTTTCACTTAAGAAGTAAAAATGCTTGGTTTCGGATATAGGAAGATGCTGAAGTGAAGTAACAATTGGGGTATTTGATTTCAGTATGCTTGCAGGAAGGCTCTTGCTGACAGCCAACCAAGAATCCGTGGAAGATTTGCCAAGACTGAAGAATTTGACACCAGGAGGCAATGCTAGCTTGAAACTAATGATTCAGGTCAAAGAAAGTAGGAAATAAGTAATCATGTCTGATCAGGCTATATATTGAAGAACTTGAGAGCACCATTTGCCTGAAAACAGTAGACTTGGTGGGATTCTAGAGCTTTGAACGATTAAAGTTAGAAATTAAATAAGCCAGGCTTAGCTTAAACTCCAATGGGTAGTGTAGTTGAACTCTCGTATATTGTAATAACCTTTTCTCTAGACGGAAATTACCTTCTAGGCATGTACATAGGTTGGCTGAATAAAAATGAGAAGAAGAAAAAGATTGTATGGTGTTCATGTATATGTGGAATAGCTGTGTTAATTCTTATTTTTAAGTGCTTTTGTGAAATAGATGTTCCCTATGTCTTACCTGCTGTGCCTGCTTGTCCAGAAACTCTTTCATAATTGAGAGTTAGGCTATTTGTGTGGATTTTAAAGGCTATTTGGTATGATATTTATAATGAATGGCTTTTTATCTAAATCTTGTTGAAGGGGCAATGTGCCTGGATCAGCGCCGTTTAATCCCGTGTATTTCCACCAAGGATCTGTTTGGTTTGAAGGGAGGGGAGGGGAGGGTTACCCTCCCCTTGATTGGTGCTACAAGAAATTTAGGAAGGAAAGTTGAAAATAGCTTATACATAGACTAAAATGCCCATGAAATTTTGGCATTAACCCAAAAATAGCCTTTGCCATTCTTAATTATATATATAGTTATAATTATAAAACATGATTTTAAAAGTATATATATAATTCTATTAAATGTTATTTATAATTTAGGACATACAAATATTTTTTATAATTAAAATTTATTATACATTTAATAGAGTTGGGAAAAAATCACTTATAACATAGGGGTAAAGTTGTCCATATGAAAATAATGCCCCTCCCCTCCTCTTCTTTCTGATCAATCCAAATAAGATAATATTAAAATCCCTCCTATTCTAGGGGCACTCTGTTTGTCAGATTGGATCGGGCTTTGTGTACCCCTTCTCTACTTTCTCTCTTACCAAAGAGCTGTGTCTACCACTTGCCAAAAATTCAATCAGATCACAGGCCCATTGCCATCCACCTGGGCATTAACAACGAGCATCTTCACTCTGAAAGAAACTTCAAGTTTCTAGCAAGCTGGATCTCTCATCCAGATTTCAAAGACTTGGTGAAACGAAGCTGGACAAGGGAGAATGAGCTCACTGAGTGTATCAAATCCTTCACTGATGCTGCGAGAACATGGAATCAGGAGGTCTTTGGTGAAGTGGGCAAGAAGAAACGCCGTATTCTCTCACGGCTTCACGGGATTCAAGGTAGAATTGAAACACACCCTTTCTCTGATTTTCTCTTAGACTTTGAGCTTTTACTCTGTGATGAGTTAGAGGAGATTTGCTTTCAAGAAGAACTGTTATGGGTCCAAAAATCCTCTTCAGAATGGCTTTGCTTAGGGGATCGGAACACCCATTACTACCACACTAAAGCTTTGATATGGAGAAACCGTAATCGCATTCTACAACTCAAATCGAAAGAGGGAGTTTGGATCACTGATGCAACACAACTATCTAATATGGCCCGGGATTTCTTCATTCATTTATACTCGGATGAAAATTTAATGCCATCTCTACTCACCACCCGTGGGCTATTCCCAAAGATCCCTGACTCGCAAATATTATGTATAGATAGAATAATCTCCCTTGAAGAGGTCAAGCAGGCTCTCGCTGAAATGAAGCCTTTAAAATCACCTGGATCTGACGGATTGCATGCCATGTTCTTCCAAACTCAATGGGAAACAGTGGGGCCAACCATCCATGATTATTTCCAGAAGCTCTGGGCAGGTAACCATTTAGACCCCTCTCTAAACCAAACTTTGATAGCTCTAATTCCAAAAGTGGATAAGCCGAGCCAAATTAGTGAGTTTCGCCCTATCAGCTTATGCTCGACGATTTATAAAATGCTCACTAAAGTCATGGCTAACAGATTGAGACCAATTCTACCAAATATTATTGGACCTTTCCAATCTAGTTTTGTCCAGGGCAGAAGCATCATTGATAATATCATAATTACTCAAGAGGTGATTCACTCAATGAGACATAAACAGGGTAAAGGAGGATGGATGGCAATTAAAGTAGACTTAGATAAGGCTTTTGATAGATTACGCTAGGATTTTATTGAAGACACATTAAAGGATGTTGGTCTACCTGAGGCTATGATTCGGTTAATTATGGAATGTATCACCACCTCTACAATGCAAATTCTCTGGAATGGCAAACCATCGGCTCCCTTCAATCCCAAAAGAGGTATACGCCAAGGTGATCCACTATCTCCATACATATTTGTTCTATGTATGGAACGTTTATCCCAGCTAATTTCAGACAAAGTTCGAGTTAACAAATGGAAGCCTATCAAATTGGGTCGTCAAGGAGTTCCTTTGTCTCATTTATTCTTTGCGGACGACCTAATACTCTTTGCACAAGCAAAAACCAGCCAGGTATCCTTAATCAAAGAAGTCCTCTAGGAGTTTTGTTCTTGCTCAGGACACAAAATCAGCCAATCCAAGTCCCTAATTTATTTTTCCAAGAATATGGACTTGGTTGATAAAGGGAGAATCAGTAATGAGTTGGGTTTCCAACAGACAGATTTTTTGGGCAGATATCTAGGAGTGCCCTTGTTAAATGGAAGAGTTTCTGCGACCACATATGGCAACATAGTTGATCGTGTACAAGCAAAATTAGCAGGTTGGAAAAGTCATTCACTCTCCCTTGCTGGGCGAATTACACTTGCCAAATCTGTTTTGATAACCATTCCTTTTTACACAATGCAAAGCACTCGGCTTCCTTCCTCGTGTTGCAAAAAGATTGAGAAAATAATTAGAAGATTCATATGGGGCTCTAATGAAAATAGAAGGGGAGTGAGTCTGGTGAAATGGGAAGACCTCTGCCAGCCTATCCAACGTGGTGGATGTGGTTTACTAAAATTGGAAACTCAGAACAAAGCCTTCTTGATGAAACTAGTATATAACATGCATTCTCAACCTGATACTCTATGGGTTCGGGTATTGAAAGGCAAGTATGGTCTTAGAGAACCAATTCTAGCAGTTAATCGAGCATGTTCTTCATATTTCTGGAGAAATCTAGTAAAACTGTGGGAAGACACTCTTCTTCATATTAAATGGCATCCAGGTGATGGTAACACATTGCGCTTCTGGTCTGATTATTGGGTTGGAGACTATGGACCACTTAAGCATCTATCATCCGGTCCTATAACTGAGTCTGATTTGGAGCTCCCCATTGCAGCTTTTGTGAATGACGATAGCACCTGGAAATGGAACCTGTTCATGCACTTGTTACCGAATGAAATCAATCAAGAAATCTCCTCTGTAATTCTCCAGAATTCACCTATGGCACCAACATGCTATTGGAATTTAACTAAATCTGGCCAATTCACGGTCAAATCAGCATACTGTGCAGAGGATGATCTCCAAATGACTTCACCAAATCCCAAGTGGATCAAACTTTGGAAGCTCCCCATGGCTCAACGGGTTAAAACTTTCACTTGGTTGTTATTAAAAGGCCGTCTTCTTACAAATGTGGAAAGACATCGCAGAGGAATGACAGCAGATACTACTTGTTCTTTCTGCCCTGGAAGATCAAAGGATATGGAGCACGTATTCAAATCTTGTCCTTTTGCTACAGCTGTATGGAAAAAAATTCTGCCTAAAGATTTGTGCTCAGAATTTTTCAGAACCGATATTAACACCTGGCTTAGTTCCACCACACTGAGTAACAGGCTTGATAACTCATGGAAAATTGGCTTCTGCATCACCTGTTGGAAATTGTGGGAAGTGCGGAATCATCGGGTTTTTAGACAGGAGACTTTCACAGTAGATGGCTTCGTTGTTCAGCTTAAGTCATTAGTTGCTCACACGCTGCATAGTTTTGACACCTTCAAATCGTATTTACAATAATGTAGAGATTTACTATACTGTCATATAGTTGTTAATACCCATTGTACAGCTACACCATATTATGAATGAAAGTTCCTTTTCATCCAAAAAAAAAAAATCCCTCCTATTCTCTCACCTCCATTAAAATACCCCCCCAAACTAAACAAACCCTAAAATGACAATACTTTTGCATTTAACTCTCAATTAAACTCAATGTCCAAGGTACTTAAATATCCATCTAGGAGTAAGAGCCTGTTTGAGGGCAATACTTAGTATAATCATAATTTATACGATGGCAAAAAAGAAATCATAATTTATACAAATTTTCAAATGTACTTTCATCTCCATTATATTATAAGGATGGCTTCTTTTACAAATCATTTTAATATATATGATAATAATTATTTTGAATTACGTAGTTTCTAAATAAATAGCTAGATAAAAAATAATTAAGTTAAGTGAAATTAACTCTTTCATACAAAAACTATATCCCTTTTCAGGAAAACCCCGAATCATGGTTTCAAAAGACTTTTTCTGTAAATTGAGACAGAACTTTTCTTATATACTTATCTTATAAATTATAAAAATATTTTTAAAAAACTAAAACAAACAGACATTAAGAAAGCGTTTATGTTGCATTATAGTGAACGCATATTTTATCAACGCTTGGTTTTTGTTTCTAGTCTTCAATTTTTTCCCAAATAAATACAACTTGGGCTCAATAGCGGCCGAATTCAATGCGTTGGCCCATTTTGCATGCCCATCTCTGTTTTTTTAATATTATTGTGTGCAAAATACACACTTTTTTTTGGCGGAAAGTATTAAAAAAACCCACCCCCGCATCTTACCATTACTGAAGTTGACCAGACAACCGAAGAAAATCAAGTACGGACCAGTTTGTAGACCAGTGAAGCGCTGGGATCAACCGACCCATAA
Organism: Inga laurina; assembly: GCA_963855925.1. NCBI lineage: Eukaryota > Viridiplantae > Streptophyta > Magnoliopsida > Fabales > Fabaceae > Inga > Inga laurina. Next base: position 1,873,732 of record OY979704.1, read on the forward strand.
GGGGCGCTAGTTAAGTGAGTGTTTTGATAATTTGTTAAATCTATCTTTGAAATCTAGGTTTGTGTAATCTTAGATCAGACTCTTTTCACATATTTACCTTGTAGATCGTAAAAACTATTTTTAAAAGTTAATCCAAACACACACTAATTCCCATATTATAAGTTTGTTTGAGATAGTTTATGAAGAGTTTATTACGTAAGTCAAAATAAAATTTATTTCACATATTTATCTCGTATACCATAACATCACGATTTATAAGTATTTATAAGTCAAAAATAAGTTATCCCAGACGAACACTAAGTGTTTTTTAGGTAAATCAAAACAAAACTCTCATCACATATTTATATCGTATACCGTAAATCAAGATTGAAAAGTTATTTTTGAAGACTCCAATCACTATTCTAAACAAACATTATCTTATCTTGATTTATATATCTAGTCTTTAATACTCAATATGATCCTTAATATACAATTTCTTGGAATTTTGTAAGGTTAGTCTTGATTGAAACCTCTATTTCATATTTCTTAATCAATCCATCAATAACAATCAATTATGAGAAAAAATGAAAAGTTTAAGAAAGTTCATCAGGGTACTTTAGAAAATGTTACTATCATATATATATATATATATTTGCCAACAGAAAATGTGTTTTAAATGGATTATATAATTAAATTAGATAAATAAATCTTATAATAAAGATCGAATGAAGTATATAATTAAAAATAAAGCCACGTGCGGGAAAAAAAAACCATGCACTTTGATTTGTATAGACGGAAATATGTAGAACACAGACGGGGATGAGGGAATAGTGGATCGGGTGCTCGGTGGTTATCTTTAGAATCCTTCATATGACGCGTCCAATTCTGATTGGTTTTATTAACTTGACCTAATTTACGGTAAGGATCATTGAAACGCAGCCGCGCCCACTCGGGGACATTGCCGCCATAAATATAAAGTGTGGAGGACAATCTTGTCCGTCGACATCCAAATATCCCTAAGTCCTCCTGAGTCTCACTAACCCAACCCAACTTATGCCTCGCTCCCCCTCTTTGATTCTCTAGCGCTCTTCAACGTCAAGCGCTCTTCCAGTTTTATCCCCAACGAACCTTATTGTTACCAAAATTTTCGATTGGACTCTCCCGTAATTTTGGTCGTATTCGATCCCCATCTCTTATCGCAAACAACTTATCCCCCACCGATCCACTTTCCGGTCGCACTTTCCCGGTCTCAGCCTCCTCCAAAGCTCACTCATCTTCGGTGCAGAGTTTCACGTCACTGTTCCTTTTCTGTTTTTGAGGATCTCTCAATCTGGAATGCTCACTGTTAGGGTCGCTTCCGCTTTTGGGTTCAAGCACTGGTGCTTAGGAAATTAGGGTTTCAGATTTTTGGGCTTTGTTTCTCGGGTTTTGCTAAGCATTAGTGTTAGGGTTCGCTGTCCCCATTACAGGGTTCCGTGCCCTTTGAATTCGCGGAATAGGGTTTTGAGTTTGCTTTCGTGATGCCGCGGAGTTCAAAGCATAAATCCAGCAAACATAGTTCAAGGGATACGAGGGACTACTCGGATTCCGACAAAGATTCTTGCTTGAAGGATCGGAAAGGTAAGGATGAGAGCACTGCGAAGGTTTCGAGAGATTCAAGTTCTTTTGAGAAGCGGAAGCCGGATTCGAAGGATGTGCATGGGTTTGGAAATGGGGAGAATTCTGACGAGTATGCTTCATCAAAGCGGCGCAAGGAGCGTAGCAATGATGGGGTTGGAGATAGGTGGAATGGCGGTGAGGATGAACGAGGTGAAGGCTCCAAGAAGTCAAAGACATCCGGGGATTCGAAAAGTAGGAGAAGGGATGGGAGTGTGGGAGTGTACGGTGAGGGCGAAGAGGTCAAGAAGAGCAGCAGCAAGGGCGAGGGGAAGCATAAGGAACTGGGGCGAAAGGAGAGTAGAGAAAGTGGAATGGAAAAGGAAAGGAAGTTTAAAGAAGTTAGAAGCGAGAGATCAGTTGATAACGAAGAGCAGCGCATGTCCAAGCATGTATATGAAAATACTGGTAAGGTAACTGATTGTTTTGTGGCATGCCCATTCCATGCGTGGAACTATGCGCTTTTTATACATTAGTAGTAGAAGATGGCTTTAACTACAGAAATATTATACATTTATGCCAAGGAGGAAAGGCGAGCATTTTGTTCTATTGCAAACCATTCGAGTATTAGCGCTGCATATTCAGGCCCCTTCTTCTTGATAAACAAGAACAGGGGTCAATCACTGGGGTAGATCTTTGAAACCCACCAGTTTTGCCTGTATGTGGCCTGCCAGCCTTTGGAGAAGTTTATTAGTTGTCCTGAAATTTGGCATGACCGTTTTCCTCTCGCCTCTTTCAACAATGTTTCTTTGTACATGAAATATTTCTTTCTTTTTCCCCCGAAAGCGAACCATATGTTAATTTCTAGTATTTTTTGCTCTGGTTGGATTAAATTCAGCAATACTCCTGATGGTGCCGAAAAAAGTGTTGCTGATATATACCAGTTTTCTTTTAAGCATAAGTGTCTTCAAATGGCTTTTCCTTCCCCTTCCGTGATCTGTTTCTCTTGTTAATCTTAATAGGCACACACTTTAACTGGTGGGACTCTACCATTCTTCATATAATTGTACTATACATGCCAGTTTTGATGAACATGTCTTTCGTTTTACTGCTGACATTTTGGAAATGCATGAATGACATTTTCAGTTTATCATATTAGCACTCTATTAGTTTCTTTCAAAGCTTCTCTTTCACAATTTTTGTTGGTGGCTAAAAGGCCCTTTCTCGGGAGGGTCCTTTTGTTGTTGTGATTCATTTCACACACACACATTTGCATTTACATGTTTTGATTTTAGTCTAATACTTGATCCTGCATACCTAAGGTATCAATATTGAAGGCCAGTTCATATATTGGACTGTCCGTAGTAGTTGAGTGGCCATGATAAATGCATTTCTTCATCATGGATCCATCAATATTCTTTTTTCGTGTGTGTAATTTTTTTTCACCCACTAATAGGAAATGTCTTCTGGAAGAGAAATGCACAATGCCTGTCTCTTTCTGTAGCCTGCTAGCCTTTTTTTTTTTTTACTGCAAAGTTTGTATCTTAAATGATGAGTTTTGGCACTTGAGTTGTCTCTCTATGCCAGTTGGCATGAGTAATGGCTATTGTGTTTTGACTCTTGTCACTGGATTTTTTAGGTTTGAATTCATTATCACAAGTAGATATTAATTTGTTGCTTTTAGTATTGTGACAAGTGAGACTCTTATCCATGTGTTTACTTATTGATCTGTATTTCAAAATGCTTCCTAGGAATGAAAGGCTGAGCTGGAAATCCTACAATTTACTTGACGCCTTTAATGAGAAAGGAGATATTGTTTGCTCTGATTTTTAGATGGAAAAAGATTTATTGATTTATTAAAAAGCACAATGCAGAAAGTTACAAACTGAGGACATGGAATCCTTACTAAAAAAAGGCTAATGAAAAAGAAACATTCTTGTCTCTAATTTGAAAGACGTTCTCTAATACTTTTTAAGATCCCAAAGGCATGCTGCCTCAGATAGCCTTTCCTAGTCCCCCACTAAAAGTACATATAGATAACCCTTTCTCAGAGAGGATTTGATGGAATGAGATGCTGATTGAACACTCATGCCTTCTGTTCTAAGGACAGACATCACAAAGACTGCCCAATACCTGGGAACTGTATGATCCTTTTCCCATCCAAATCCCTAGCAGTTAAATAATGCTATCAATTCCTTTTTTAAATGTAAAATAAGAAAGATGAGGGTTGCATAATGTTGTGCTACATCTATTTAGTTGGATAGTCGGATGTTGAAGAGAATAGGAAAAGGCAGTATGAACATCTGATGATGAATTATTTTCGATCTGAAAATCAATAAATGAAAAACAAATAGTTCTTTCATGTCAAGAAGTTCAATGTATGGTAGCCAATGGGAAACTGATATTGGCACACTTTCTAATCGATTCTGTTACCAGTTTATTTATTATTTTAAGCTCAGTACTTGTTTTTTCCCACTTTGTTTGGATTTAATAATGTTAACCAGTTATTAATGATATAGATTTAATTTTACATGGGATGGGTTGGCAAATAAATTGTTTAAAGATCAATTTTATTGCCAACTGTCATGTCCATCAGTTCATTTGATATAAAAAACAAGGTGTTTTTTTAACAAAAAATATTTTTTTTTATTTTAATCATTGGCTAAATGATGTTTCTTAAATGTCAAAATTCTGTTGGTTGACTTGATGGTGAAGCCGAATTGGTTGTTATATATTGTAATTAGAGTGGTTCTCATGCACATGCTCAAAGTCCAAGATGAGCTGTAATCATCATAATTTATGAACGGTGCGGTTCCCTTCATTTTTTTAATATTATTTACATGCAGTATATTGTAATGTTAGTATCAGTATCTTAATTTTATATTCTGCAATCTCCATATCAAATTCAAAATCAATAAATAACTTAAAATCTATTGAAAATTGTATGATTCATAAGCCATGAACAGGGCAGCTCATTCTTCAAATTCCGCATATTTGCCTTGAGGTGCACATCTAGTTTTCTCAAATACCCACTCATTGTCATGCTGAATCGTGTATTATATGCAGGATATTTTGTAAGGGATTTTAGAATTTAATTATCTTTTGTGAGAAGATAATCCCACAGACAAAGGAGTTGTACAATAGAGTACAAAATAACGTAAAACGGGCTCATTAAAAAAGTTGTTTACAAAGGGATTTCCCCTATTCCTCTGTTGGAAATTCAGTGGGAGTGTTCTGTTTTGTTGTATTTTTTGCTTCCTTTTGTTTTCTTAGTTTAGAAGCACTCTTTTCTTTGTTTTTTGCTATTAATGTTGTTGCGTACGTCCATTAGTTAATATTTTGTGATGCTTTTTAAGTGAAAGTTAGAACATCCATTGTCTTTTGTTTTAGATCAGCTAATCTGGCCATCATGTTTCAATAGACATGGCTATATTATGCAAAACGTGATTGTGATTAATGCCTAATTGAACTTTTTGTGACCAGTGAAGCTACAGCATGGGAACTGAAAATGATGCTAGACAGGTTTCATTTCCCTCCGGGTAGGGGTTATGGATGTGAATTATTTGAGTACCAAGATGATTGTATATGCTGGGTGTTTGTTTTATATGATTCCTGGATTGTGTCTTAAGTTAAACCTTGGGCAAAGTTATTTTGCTATTCGTGATGTGTTATTCTGTGTTCTTGTATTACTTCCTGTATAACTGAAAAGTATTGGATGAACCTTGTTCGTCCTTGGAAGACAGTAGCTTATTTTGATTTGTCTTGTTGCAGATTCGAGGGCCCTGGATGAGTTACGAAGCCCTGAACTGGATAGCCCACTGGAGAAGCGATTAAGGAAGAAGAGGGATGATACCAGTGGTGGAAACAAGCATCAAGATGATACTGGGGATAGCTATAGCAAGCGTTTGTCTTCTAGGGATGAGATTCCCAAGGATGGAAGACTGAAGGATGAGAAGCGAAAGGATGAAAAATATCGAGAGAAGGGCAGGGAAGAGACAGATAAAGAGAACAAACACAGATATGACAAGCAACGTGATGAGCGTCCTGCCAAAGATCATGCTAGCAATAGGTCTGATGATAAGCATGGAAAAGAAGAAAAAGACTACATAGAATCGCGACAAAAGAGAATTAGAACTTCGGAAAGTGATCGTGACCGGGACCATAATCGAGATCGTGATGGGGGGCGAGAGCGTGATTTGGAATCTGGTCGTGATCGTGAGCGGCGTCATGAACGTGAAAGAGACCGGGAACGTGATTATGATCTTGATAGGGATCGTGACTATGATAGAGATCGAGATTGGGATTGGGACAATGATCGTGATCATGACGAGGACCTAGACAAAGACCGTCATCGTGAACGCAACCATCGCCATGATCGTGATGGATCGCATTTAGATGAACGAAGTGCTAGGAGTAAAGAGAGTGGATCGAAGAAAATAAATTTGGGTGAACGTGATGACTATTGTGACACTAAATCTAGAGGTGTTAAAACTCATTATTTGGATGCAGAGAAGAGAAGTGTGAGTGGTAATAAAGCTGATTCTGAGGCTGACAGGGGAAGATCCCAAGCTCGTCATGCTCATGCAGATTCAAGCGGAACTAGCAACAAAAGGAGGTCTTCTCCAGCAGGAAATACACATACTGGCACTGATGATTACAGGTAAATCTCCCTGTTTTTTTCGGTATTTTGATAGGAATGGTGTTAATCAACCTTGAAAGTTGCCTTTTGGTTGCATTCCATCCCTTGATAGAATGCTTAGTGGGTAATATTATGAAAATTTATTTTTTGTACTACTCAATTCAATTAAACCCATTGTGACATTGTTGCTTTGAAGGTGCTCTGGTGTCTTTGAATTTAAAAAATTGTGCTTTGGAATTCTTAGTTCAATGCATCTAATTATGTCTAATTACAGCAATAATTGTGTTAATTCATTGACAGAAGTTTCGTCTTAGCAATATTTTGTTTCTTAATTTCTAATGAGATTAGGGTCTCGGGAAGCTTGTATGCGATGGAATTATACCATGAACAATGTTAATTGGTTGGCACTTTCCTCATCTTTCAGGAATGTGAACGCTGAAGATTCAAAGCATAGAGACTCAGCGACAGAACAACGAACAAAAGGCTTGAGAGATGGTTATTTGGGGACGTCAGAAAGAGGTGCTAATAAATACAAGTCAGAAAAATCTATTAAATTAGATGATGGTACTGTAGGGGATTTTGCAACTGAAAGGTCCTCCAGTTCTAAGGCTTCGCCCAAGGGCCTGGTAGAAAGATCCCCATCTTCCACAAGCATTGAGCGCAGGTATGTGAATAAAAGTGGAGCTAGGCGGAGTCTTGAAATTGAAGAAAGTGGACGGAGAAATAGTATTGATGGGCGAGATTTTTCAGTTTCTGAAGATAGATTGGGCCGTGAGTTGATGCTGGAGAGGCCCCTAATGGATGAGTCCGCTCAAGCAGACTCATCTTATTATGGTAGGACTAGTCAGGGAAATGCATCATCGGTTCCTCCTCCACCTTCTTTCAGGGCTGGACTAGACCGGCCTTTTATGAATTCTGTAGATGATGATGTTAGAGACGGCTCCAATGCTCGTTACAGAAGAATTAGTGATCCTGGTTTTGGAAGAGGGCCTGGCAATTCTTGGAGGGGTGTTCCAAATTGGACTTCAGCTGTACCAAATGGATTTGTCCCTTTTCAACATGGACCAACACATGGAGGTTTTCAGGCAATTATGCCACAGTTTCCATCTCAACCTCTTTTTGGTGTTAGACCTCCGATGGATGTTAACCATGCTGGTATTCCTTACCATATTCCTGATGCAGACAGGTTTCCAGGTCACTTGCGCCCGCTTGGGTGGCAAAATATGATGGATGGTACTGGCCCTTCTCATTTACATGGATGGGACGGCAATAATGGTGTTTACAGAGATGATCCTCACATGTATGGTGGTTCTGATTGGGACCGGAACAGGCATCCAACAAATAGTAGGTCATGGGAATCTGGTTCTGAGACTTGGAAAGACCAGAATGGTGATTTGAAGAAGGACGTGCCTTCCCCGGCTCGTAAAGATGCTTCGGTTGCAGCAGAGGTGGATGATGGATTGGCTGAGCAGGATATTCAAATTTCTCAGGATGAACAGAACCAGGATAGTTTTCATGAGAAGGCTCCTGAAATAAAGTCACCGAGTGTCAGTACTCCATCTAAAGCACCTTCAAAGTCCTTGGTCTCTTCTACAATTGAGGCAGTGCCTGATACTGCACCAAGCGACACTGCTCCGCTTTTCAGTCATTTCTACCTTTCTAAACTTGACATTTCTGAAGATCTTACTCTTCCAGAGCTGCACAACCAGTGTATGGGTGTGCTGAGGATTGACAAGAGCTCCAGCATTGATGCAAACTCTTGTGCTGATCTATTTATGAAGGTAGAAATGATAAAACTTTCGGCTTTCTTTTTTTCTCCCAAATCTTAGAATGTTTTGAATAGAATTAGGTTATCTTTCCTTCTTTTTTTTGGGGGGGTGTTTATAAAATTTGGCACTGGAAAGCAATTTAGACAGACTTGGTTGTGACTTGTGAGAAAGGAAACAAATGTCAGAGATGTTTCAGTTTTTCCCTTTTCCTTGATTTCACAGAATGGTTTGAGAGCGCGACAGAAATATGCTGCAACCATATCAAGGCATTCACCACTTCCTGCGATTGACACGTTCATCTTCCAGGTAAATCTGCTCGATGGGTTAGCATTCTTGTTGCAGTGTTATTTTGTACTCCCTACGGTCCTAATTATCAGGCAAAGTTTTAAAAGCCTATTGGGTCCTAAATATAGGGTGAAGATGTGGTAGTTAAATTTGTGGTCATGAGTTTCAGTGAAGTTAGTTAACTTTGCTCTATAATTAGAACCTGAGGGAGTACATTAATAATTGCCGTACACCCATATTTCTCTGAACTTAAATTACATTATCATTCTTATGTTACCTGAGCCCTGTGAAAAAAAATAAAGTGACAATTCGTTCTCTTATCACTGTCCATTTTCCCCATGTGATACATGAGAATTAATTTTTTCCTGTTTTGGAAAATGGGACCTATTTTCCTGTCATCTAAACTTGATTCGAGGACGTGTTCTTTATCATTTTGATTGGTTCAGTGAGCTAATTGCTAATTTATAGATTTTAAATTCTGATTCTTGATGAGTGTACATGTTCTTTAATTTGCAGAGAGCCTTGGACCTTTACAAGAAGCAAAGGCTGGTTCTACCAAATGGGGGGAAAGGAGATATTATCCCAGCATTCAATCAAGTGCGAGGTGATGAATCAGCTCCTATTCACAGTTCGGAGAAAGTGCGGGTTTCTGTCTTCACTTCTGATGCAATGGTTAAGCCAAAGTCCACATCAGACTTGAAAATAGTGGAAACTTCTCATACTCCTCCTGCTAAGGAGCATTTGGAAAAGCTAGATCAAGCCTGCAGTCAGAAGGGGCAGGATCAGGTTTGTGCAAATTCATTGGGATTAGTCTTGTTCGGTCCATCAGATCATGGGAACAAGGGAGAGCCCTTGGCAGCTTTGGGTGAGAAAGAGGAGAAAGAAACTTCTGAGATGGTGGTGGGTTCAGGGGAATCAAAGGAGAATCAGTCCATGGAAGTGGAAAATAAATCTCTGTTGGTCCCTGATCCGCACAAAGATGATGTTGACACATTGGGTGGTCCCTTAATTTTTGAGGAAGGTTCTTCCAAAGCTTGTGATGCTTTGATGGCCGGCTCTAATGAGTCTGAGTCGCTAATTTTAAGCCGGATACATCATTCTCCTGAAAGTACACATTGAGACAATTTCTATATCTTTGATTGCTTTTTCCGTCAGGTTTTTATTTCCTCTCCCTCTTCTGTTGCTTTAATTTTGAGCGAGGAAATAAAAAGGAAATGTCATTCATACTCCCTTAATTGGGGTTGATTGAATACTCCGTGCATTTGCATTCGTCGCTTTCACGTTCATATACGTATCTGCATCTGCACTGCCTTCTATATAACGCGCTCATGGGCGTCGTTGGTCGATTTGATTTCCATTTGAAGGGAAAAAAGGGAAGTTTTTTGAAATTGTACCAACCTGTCGGTTGCTTTTTTTTTTTCATTTGCGGTTTTTAATGGTTCTCTGCTTTATCGTCCTTTATGTTCGGCCACAATATCATCCCTTTCAGTTTTTCCAACTGATTCTGAAAAATTCCTTTAGATTCATTTTACATCATCATGCTTGTGCATTTATTATTTGTGCCCCCTTTCCTCAGTCATAGCCGAAACACGTAGAAAGGTATTCCACAGTCACTCATTAGCTGTATTTGTTAAGTCGTCACGTGTTTTTATAGTACTACCTTCAGTGTAAAGTTGACTTTTTTTGGAGTAATTAAGAAAACAAAATAAGTTATTTAATTATATCTTATCTAATGTATTCTTAGATTATATATTAATTTATTAGTCAAATTAATTAGTTTAAAGAAAAAAAAATCAAAATATAAATACTCTAAAATAATTTAATTAGTTTTGTTAATTTCTCTAAAAAAATGAATTTTATCTTATAATTAAGACAGGAGGGAGTACTTGTCAGGCATCAACATGGCATACTATCTTCATAGTAAGGGTCTATTTTGGGAACCTATTTGGATTTAAAAAAAAGGCTTATCTGGCCACCAAAAGCTCCAAAAGCTCATTTGGGGTGTTTGGGAAAGTTTTTGGGTTAGTTGGACTTATAGAAAAAATGGAGTTTTTGGGAGAAGCTGATCCAAGTAGCTTCTCAGACTCCAAAAACTCATTCGTGTATTTTTTTTAAATAATAATTGCACCTTTTTTATTTTATCAATCTTTTTAAAAAAAAATTTCATTTCGATTATCACAATATATACAACTAATATATATATATATAATATCCAATAAAATTCATGCCATTTTTAGTTATTTTCCATCTAAACGGGCATTTCAAACGCTAATCCAAACAGGTTTCAGGTTAGAAAAAAAGTCATTTATGCCACCGTCAATCCAAATACAAATTACATTTACAATCTAACTTTTTCAAAAGATCATCTACAAAAAAAGCTCCTTCTCTGTCGCTAATCCAAACACGCACTAAGTGGATATCAAAAAAGTGGAAATTTGTGTGCCTACACCACTGTGTATTTCAAAGATAAGATAGATCACTTTCAAAATAGGGACAAAGATCAAGTTACAAATTATTTGATCAAATAAACTTCGAAACATTGATTGTGAGGACAAGGAATCCTTGTGGTCTTCATGCTGTAATACCGAGTACTTTTAGGAAAAAATGACAATTAAGAAGCTCGCAAGAAAGTTGATTAATAAGTTTTTTTAAGGAATTTAAGAGCTAAAATGTGAGGGAAAAAATACTAAATTTTGAGAATTTAAATTATAATGAAATCTTAATTTAATATCATCTCTCTTGTTTAATATAAGACTTAGTTGACTAATTTAATTATTATAAAATCTTGTTTTCCAAAGCCGCATTTTGTGAATGAAAGACAATAATAACAATGAACAATGAACATATTCACAAGTGATTAAAACGAAATTAGAAAAAAAGTCTTTGAAGAACGACCTAAAACGAATTTTTTGTTCCTGCAAGGCTGCAATTGTAAATGAGAGCCCATTTTTATTCCCAAGACTGACTGTAAAAATATTTAAAAACAATTTTTCATACGAGACATTCAAAAAGTCAAATATAAAATGCCAAGATTGAATGATATGTTCAGCCGAGGAGAGAGGGGTGTCTTCATTAATTTCTTTCTTCATTTATTTTTTATTAAGTGTATCTACCATTAGATCAACTTTCAATGGTTGAGATTTAATAATATATAAATAATATCATTATAATAAAAATCTATCATGGTAAATCTCAACCATTGAAAGCTAATCTAATGGTAGATACACTTAATGAAAAGTAAATGGAGAGGGAAATCAATGGAGACACTCCTCTCCCGTTCGGCTGTCCGATGACCGAGTTTGAGTCTGACTATGCTGGCAACAGGGACAAGGTCCTTCTTCAGGGACTATCCTTTACGTAAAAATAAAATGGTGACTTCATTCAATTCAATAAACAAACAAACAAATAAATAAAAAGATAAAAGATAAAAAAAATTAAATTGTAAAATCTCAAATTAGGTTTATTATAAAAGTTGATAGGAGAATGATAAAACTTGTTAAGAAATTCATAATTTATTTAAAAAATATATTTTATTTAAAATTTTATAAATTCAAAAAAAAATTCTGTCTTTTTCTTTAGATAAAAGGGTTAAGGTGCAAAAATGCACATGAGCTTTTAGCAAAGGTGTAACAAACACCAAATGCTTTTTTATTTGTGCAAAAGTGCCCTCGTGGTTATAAAAATGGGGCAAAAGTCACAGATGGGAAATGCTGATCGTTAACCCCTCTTTGCTGACTAACTTTGCTGATGTGGCACGTTACAGGGCTGATGACTGTGCTGATGACTCGGATTAATGAGAAAAGGCATAGAAAACGTGGCAAGGAGGATGTAGAACAGCAACCATTGGGTCAAAAACGCAGCATATGGGTATTGTGAAGCAATTGAAAACACAAAGTCACGAACCATCGAAGGACTCAAGTACCTGCGGCAGAAAGCTTCGACGGAGCCAAAATTCGAAGCGCCTTTGTCAATCGTGAACGAATCGGAGGCAGACGACTGAGTGCGAGCAGCGACGACGGCGATATCGAACGTGAGTTTAGGGCTTCGTTTTGGGGCAAATAATTGAGTAAAGAAGTCCTGGGTAAGTAGCATTTGGGACCCCTAATCTTTTGTTTTGATGTGTGTAAAGCATTTAAGGCTGTGATTTAATTAACTAATTGCATTGTATGCAGTGACGATGGAATCAGACAAGAAGGAAAAAGTGAGAATAGAAGAAGAGAGCATCGAAGGAAATGGTGACAGGTCAGTAACAAAAGCTTGTGAGGTTTATGAATTGGAAAAGAAGGGTTGGGAAGAGAGTAAGGCACGTTTAAGGGGGGGCATAGCTCTGTGGTGGAGCAAGATGTCATTGACGATCTGGAAGTGTTAGATGATTTTGATGACATTGAATACTTGGGTGAGGATGGGGAAGATGGTTATGATAGTGGAATTTACAAAGGGAAACGAATGTTGACAAGTATAGAGGGAGATGACAGTGATGATGATAATGCTAGTGATGGTGCATCCTATTTGGGGCAAACTTCGGGTAGCGATTCAGATGAGAGTGTGTTTGATGATTTCGATATTGGGGAGTTGAGTGTGAACAGTGGGATTAGTGATGATGATGAGGAATTGGAGCCTGAAATAGACCATGAGCCTGCACAGGAGGTGACAGCTCTTCAAGAGGCCGAAGCCTCAAGTAGTAGGCCCTTTTTTACAGTGGGAATGACATACGGGGACAAAAAAGAGTTAAAGAGGGCTGTAGATAAGTATGCAATAAGTCGTGGAGTGAACTTAAAAATAGCAAGAAGTGATAAGAATACCATAAAAGTGATATGTGAAGATGGATGCCCATTTTCACTATACGCATCAACGTATGGGTTAAGTGTAGGGTTTCAAGTTAAGTCTTTGTATGATGAGCATAAATGTGCTCGTGTGTATGACAACCTAAGAGCTTCAACCATGTGGTTGGCAGAGTACTTCAAGGAGAAAGTGCAAGAAGCGCCTAAATTCAAGACAACTGATATGAAGAAGGAGGTGCAGAGGGATTTAAAAGTGAATGTTAGTATACATAAATGTAAGAGAGCGTAGAGGAAGATCATGAAAGAGATGGAGGGTAGTTTCAATGATGAATTTACCAACTTAGAAGCCTATTGTAATGAATTGAAAATATCAAACCCTGGTTCAGATGTAAGTGTTGAGTTGAGCACAGAAGCTTTAGAACATGGAAGAAGGGTTTTCAAAAGAATGTACTTATGTTTTAATGCTTCGAAGGTAAATTGAACTTGCACTAATGTTTAAAGATTTCGTTTGACAAATAACTTAAAAGTTTAATATGTTTTTGCTAACAATCATGTACATTCTTTAATGGGTTTGTAGGTTGGGTGGAAAGAAGGATGTAGGCCTTTAATTGGAGTGGATGGGACATTCTTGAAAGGGGAATCAAGGGGAATTTTGCTTACAGCAGTGGGTTTCGATGGAAACGATTCATTGTATCTGCTTGCATTTGGGTTGGTTGAAAAGGAAAATGAACTTCATTGGACTTGGTTCCTAGAATGGATTCGTAGGTCTTTAGATCTAGGTAATAGGGAGTATGTAACCCTCATGTCCGATATGCAAAAGGTAAATTGTTCGTGTTAGATAATATCTTTCTTTGAATTCCCTGCAAATCTGTATTCATGTCATGCGTCCTTTGTATTATGCCTTTAGATGTGGCTTTTGTTTTATATCAACCTCTACTTAATGAATGCTGAGAAAAAGGTAGAAAAGTTGGTTTTGCTGCTATCTTTCACTGATGTGGGTATACTCAATTATATATATATATATATATAAATAATTGAGGTCTCGTGCTTTCAACTTCCATGAGTAATCGTACTTCCCAATTGGTAGAAGAGGCTATACATAATGAAATACTTTCAGCCATAAAAATTCATGGTCAAGGCTGTATTGTCTACTCTGTTATATATATCTAATAGTGTGTAGATTCTGTTATATATACTTTCGGCCATAAACTGATATTGATTCTGTTATATATATATATATATATATCATTGTGTAGATTTTGTATTGTGACCTATATTGTGTACTCTTAATTTTGTTTGTTTGTGTTAGGGCTTGGTTAATGCTGTCAGTGAGGTACTACCAAGAGCTGAGCACAAACTTTGTGCACAGCATATTTATGCCAATTGGAGCAAGAAATGGAGAGGGAATGAGTTGAAAACAAAAATTTCTCTTGTGCTTGGAGTACTTTTGAGGAGGAGTTTAAATTCAATCTAAATGCACTTGGTTCATTAAGAAAAGAAGCTGCCAGAGATGCCATGACATATAATGTACATGCATGGGTAAGAGCTTATTTCTCTACTAGATGCAAGTCTTGGGTTGTGGACAACAACTTGAGTGAGTCTTTAAATGCGTGGATCGATGAGTATAGGTTTCTTCCAGTCATAAGAATGTTTGATGGAATTAGACTTAGGATGATGACAAAATGGGCAGAGAGTGAGGTAAATGTTAGGAATTGGAGTGGAGGTTATAGTCCAAAGTGTATTGAGCTCTTTAAGGCTAATAGATACCTTGCAGTTAATTGTAGAGTTTTCTTTAATGGGGATTAGGGATATGAGGTTGCTGAGGAGCAAAATAGACACACTGTTCAGCTGTCTAGGTCTATGTGTACATGTAGGGCATAGGATTTGACAGGAATCCCTTGTCAACATGCCATTTGTGCAATGTACCATGCTAAAGTAGATCCAAAATCTCATATCTCACACTATTATGACAAGGACACATATCTAGCTAGCTATAGAAATAAGCTACAACCTGTGAGGGGGGAAAATTTTGGGACACTAAAACTTTTCTGCCAATGCTGCCACCTCCAACTTCAAACTTACCTGGAAGGCCTCAAAAAAAAAAGAAAAAGAACTGAGGAAGCAGACAGAAGAAGGAAAAAGTTTACTCCTGGAAGTGCGCCAACTCTATCCAATGCACCTCAACCACAACAACAACGATTAACTAGGCGCGGTAAGATTCACAAATGTAGTGTGTGCAATAAAGAGGGACATAACAAATCCACTTGTCAAGAGGTAAGTCATTTGATCTTTTGAGGGAAAGGAAATTTATTAAACTCAGTGGTTATTGCATTGAACATATATGCAACTTCGTTTTCTTATTGTTTTTTGTTAGAGTAATGGTTCAACATGAACACTTTACTGCTTATTTTTATCTTTGGCAATGTAAGCATGGTGTTGTGATGTTATTCATGCCCTGGTTAATAACTTCATTTACATATGGATCTAGATTTAGTATCTCCTTAATTGGATATGCTTGATGCCGCTGTGACAGAAGGGGTTAGATAGAACAGGGACATTGGGGCGATATGTTACTGTTATGGGAAAATGATCACTTCTATGTAACTGAATTGTTTGCAAAGAAATGGGGAATGGGTTGTGAATGTTTCCTGATATCTTGTCCATAAGGATTTGGTTGGTTTTGTTTCCATTTCTGATATCCTTATGTCATTATTAAATCTTATTTTTGTGGAAGGTTGTGCATTTCTATGCTTTAGCTTTGACATAATGGACTTGGGTCTTCTTAAATCATTATTAAATCTTATTTTTGTAGCATTATCACGATCCAGCCAATAATGGACTTGGGTCTTCTAATTACATTTGGAGCATCTGCTTCAATGGGATAATATGTTTAGGCCTTTGTATCCCGAAAATATTAGTGGGATACCATGCATGGAGATAAAAAATCTAATAATTGGTTGATAGATTTGATCATAGTGCCCTGAGCAAGCTTTTATTAAGTTCCAAAGCTTCTTTACATCCAATGTATATTGTCTCTGTGGTTTGGGTATTTTCGTGATACACACCTATGCCAAAATAACTTCATGCATGGAGATAAAAAATCTGATAATTGGTTGATAGATCTGATCATGGTGCCCTGAGCAAGCTTTTATTAAGTTCCAAAGCTTCTTTACATCCAATGTATATTGTCTCTGGGGTTTGGGTATTTTCGTGATACACACCTATGCCAAAATAACTTCATTTATGGTAACAATGGTGGAGATTATATGTATATTTTATTTCTTTTCATTTTGGTTTTTTTTTTTGTTATCTTTATTCTTCAGGGTCCTTCAGCTAGTAGGGCTCAAAATAACACAAAAACCAAACACCTTCAGCCCCCGCAACCATCCCAACCCACCCAGATTTCTCAAACAGCACCTGCGCCCACTACTTCATCCCAACGAAAGTCAAAAGCAAATAGGTGCTCCTACATTTCACGGGCTCAATATGGGTTTGGTGTACAATATGAAGAAAGCACTGGCCGCACTGTTTACAATGTCAGTTTATCCTTACATGCAACTATGACTCTCTTGCTATTTTTTGTATCATTACTGTTTACAAAATGAAAAAAAGGCTATCTTAATATTTTTGTTTCCTTCTCATTTTGCAGCCAGGCCTCTCATCTGAGGTGGTGCTTGAAGAAGGGACAGCACAAGAATATATGCAACATTATGAAGACCCACAAACAAAATTCCCTATTCCCAATGAAAAGGAATTGAGAATGTCAAGGGCTGCAACCTCTAGTGCACCAAAAGGTTCGAGGTTGATTCAATTTGAGCCTCAAGCGACAGACTTACCATTTCAACCACGCGGTCTACAATGGTTGGGGCAACCATGTGTCACAACAAGACAACTCTTGGCACAGAGACAGAGTCAAATTCAAAAGACCAAAGACAAATCAAAGAAGACATATATATAGTTTTTTATGTTTTCTTGGCACTTGTAAATGTCATTTTTGCGTACATGTCTGGGTGAAACTCAAACACCTTTTGTTAATATGTATGTTGGTGAGTCTTTAACGTCACATATTATGTCCCTTTTGTTAACATGTACATGACAGTGGCCCAGGTTTATGCCACTGGATTTATTCGCTGTTCTTTTGGAGGTTAGACCAAGTGCTTGGAGTATTTTGGTTCAAAACAATTGTAATTGGGCTGAACATATTCTAGTTTCATTGTTATAGGCTTCCTCTTTGTCCAATTGTGCTTCCTCTTTGGATTTTCATTCCTTGCCTTGTTGGGTAGGGGTTTTTGAGGTTTAAAAAATATTGACTTTTCTCCTGTGTTTGCATTTATACATTATATAGAATGGTCAATTTTCCTTGTTTTGCTTTGAACAGCCATATCCTTATACATTATAATACGCAATCTAATTCTGATTCTGCATTTAACATTTATATCCAAAAAGAAAGAAAGGTATTTTTCCTTCCCCTACTAACATTACAATTTAAAAGAGTTTTTATAATACATTACATAGTACATTAAACCTTGCTTAGTAATTTTCTGTCCTTTTTCACATTCAATCACAAGTCACCCTATACAATAGGCTTACAAGGTAAAACCAACCACACCCAAGTGATAATCAATATAATCATTGCCATTTTGAACTTCATCTTCGTTCTCCATAGGTCTCTTTCTCTATTCGCATATGAGGCTTTCAACTTGGTCACCTCCCAATGAATTGAAACAAGATCTTCATATAACTTCTCAGCATCTCTCCCTCTTTGAAGTTGTCTTCTTTCATCATATAGCTTGTCTATGTCATTCAGTAAATCTTTTATCACTTCATTTGCCCTTCCCCCAAATTCACCATCGTGCCAGGAAAAAAAACCACAACCCCCATCCTGTTAACAAGCAATATCATATCAGTGATGGGAACTTTGTGTTCCAAATAACTCCACAACTAACACAAATAACAGAAGCAGTAATATATATTGGTAAAGTACTTGTCGGATCCTAATTTACTCACTCTCATTCTCCTACACCAATTACTTCATTATATTGGCGACACCAAATCACATATCCACTGACTTAAGTGCCTAAGATATTTTCCCACGATTTTTTGGAAAAAATTAATTTTAATTAAAGTTAGAAGGGGGAAAGCTACTCTAAAGAAAAACATAATCACATTCTTCTCATTGCAAATAACTGACAAGGAAGCTGCGTGCCATTACATCCAATGCCAATATATGAATATGATTATAAATTATACAATGCCACACCTTGCTTTATTTGTTTGCTATAACATTCTTCTGGTTTGGTCATTAAGAATTTAATTATGATTAAGATCGTGGGGATGCCTTCTAAAACTCCATTATCCAACACCAAATTAATCAATTTCATTGCTCGATTTAGGCAACACAAACGCAACGTACTCACAGTGCTATGATTAATCACAGAGCAAACCTTCCAACCTTTCAAAAATTCTTAGCTTTTAGAAAAACCTTTCAACATTGACAAAGGAATCCGATCCAGATAAGCATTAAGTTCACCACATAAAACTCATTCCTAACACAAACAAACACTGTAGAAGATTCAATATTTGGTATCATTTTTGACCTGGTAGTAATTCCGGCAGCCGTAGAATCGCCTACCTGGGTTGCCTTCAGTCCACGACGTCCACCGTGGAGCAACAAAGCCGTGATGGCACAGTCTCGTCGGACCCTCGTACTCCTCCTCGCGACTCGGCTGCCTCATCAAAACAACCCTTCTTCTGCATCTCCCAGTTGTCGAAGTTGAAGATCCTGCCATTCCGTCGCCGTCCGAACTGATTTCGCAACAGTCTCCCTCGAATTCATTCAAGATTGTTGCTCGCGCTTGGAATTTTCCCTCCGTCAAAGCTATCCGACCGTGGTGTTCAGATGACTTACCTTACCTTAATAAACCCAGTATATAATTTTTCCTTACCATGCGTTTTTGCCACGTTTTCTATGCCTTTTCTCATTAATCCGAGTCATCAGCCCTGTAACATGCCACATCAGCAAAAGTTAGTCAGAAAAGAGGGGTTAACGGTCAGCATTTCCCATCTGTGACTTTTACCCCATTTTTATAACCACGGGGGCACTTTTGCACCCAAAAAAAACATTTGGTGTTTGTTACACTTTTGCTAAAAGCTCATGTGCATTTTTACACCTTAACCCTAGATAAAATTGGGATTGGCAGCAAAAAGAAAAAGTTTAGTACGGTGCGTTTTTTATTTCTAATTCCGCACAATCCCCGTTGCGCTCGTGGCTGGGTTAATGCAGCCATCCCTCGTGGTTTACACTCAAGTTTGATTTTGTTTTTCCAGGTTCGATTGGTTCAATGAGTCTGTCGATGTGGATTTCAGGAAAATGCGTGATATTTGAGTGTGAGTGACAACAGCGGAGGATTTTCACTCGTTCAAAAACTTCGGTTATGTTTCTTAATGGAATTCATCAAATCCTCAACAATCTGATCGGATCAAGTTAACTTTTAGAGGTCATTTTCGAATAATTCGTCTCAATTTGGTGTCTTTTGAGTTTTAACAACTTCAAATATGTGGTTTAGTTTGTGCGTGTTTTTATTTATAATTTTCACAGATTTCTTCGAGATTGTTCGTTCTCCAACTTCGGCTCTTCTAGACATACAGTAAAGGAAGGAAATCTCTTTCCGCAAGTGCAGTTGTAGCAAAGACCAGAGAGTACTAATATTTGAAGGTAAGCTGCCAGAATCGGGATGGGCTTGTTTCTTCCCTTCTGCTGAATGTCTGGAACTTCTTTTCAAGTTCATTTGCCATTTGTTATTATTTCCGCTGATTTTGATTACCCAATGCCTATAATACGAAAAATATAAAGTTTAAAATATTCTGAGATAGAATCCTGAAAGTAGCAAAACATAATTCTAGGAGCCTCATTTTCATTGGAAATCCGTCAGGCGTGATCTCGAAATGCAATATTTAGTCAATGTCTATAATGTTTTCACTCAACATTATCTACTGGGATTTCTCTGAAATTGATCCTCATCCGATTGAATTTTCTTTTCTAAAAATTTTAATGCTATGCCTTCCTTTTGTCGGTTTTTTCATGCTGATGAAGTCTCTCTCTCTCTCTATATATATATAACTTCTTTAGGGCTAAGTGCATGCAAGAAAGACCCCTTATTGATAATGTGGAAGTTTGTTCAAACTAGATCGGGGTATAATGAAGGGCAGGGGGAGACCTTTCTGGATGAGGAGTCAGATGGATTCTGCTCCCTCTCTCAAATGCAGGTGCTCCATGTCGTCAAAACTTTTTTGCTCTAATATAGTGTATTTGGGAGTTATAGTCTAGCAACTCTAAGTTATGCTACCATTGGATTTTTACTGGACAGAGAATTTATGGATTCGCTGCTTGTTTGATCGCTGGTCTGGTTTGCATGTTGGTGGTAAGAGAAATTTGGTGATGTTTTTTCAGTTGTGTATGTTACTTAAATAGTTCAAAATAGTTTGGTCTTCTAGGTCTTGGTTACTTAATGCACTGATGGACCATACTCTTGACCGTAACAGAGTCATGGTTCTGTCGTTCATTTAACAGCTTTCCTTATTCGTGTATGAATCATAATAGACAATCTGCTTCATGTAAGCATTATTGAGATTTGGTCCTTGCAGGTCTTTTTTTTAATAATTGACCTTTTGTTTACCCCATTTAGCATTAATCAACAATGCCTTTTCCCCTCTCTCTTTTTGTTTTTTTGCCGTACTTTTCTCCTCTCTCTAGACATAGATTCATTTTATCGGTATATCTAGTAATCAGCATTATAGACTAATCCAAATTCAAGCTGGTTTGAGCCTCAAATGGGGAGAAACTCTCCCAAACCCTTTTTTTTCATTCACAAGTCTTTAACTTAAGAAAGTTTACACCAAATGCTAAAGCTTATAGACTTACAATGACATGACTGTCAAGCGAAAGATTTCTTTTCACTTCCCCATTGAGTACCAGTTGAAAGGAAACTGTTTGAGGGAACTGCCTTCAAGGGAAACTATCCTTACATGCTAAAGGCCTAAAGCTATTCCGCCCCCCCCCCCCCCCAAACCCACACACACACTCTGCCTCCGGCAATGTGGCATATAATCCAAGTCTTGGAAAATGTTTAAGATAATATCATAATTAAACGATTAATCTACTTTCTCTTCATAAGTTTTCTGGATGCATTCATCTGGCTGATAAATTTTTCTGTGCTACAACAACCTTAAGTCATCAGTCTAATTCAACTTTTATTATGTTCTTTTGGTTTGCAGTCAATGGTTGTCTTTGTCAAACCCATCAAATTTGCAGTTTTGTTCACCTTTGGCAACCTGTTAGCAATTGGAAGGTAGATGCTGTCTCCCTCTTGTTGATATATGAGAGTTGTAGAAATAGTTTGTCTGGAGTTAATGCAGGCAAGAAAACACTTAAAACTCGGAAATGTCCCGAGTAAGTCGGGTATTGTTGCCTATTTTAACCATCTGTAGATGATCTTTGTTTAATATATCTGGCAGCACAGCTTTCCTGGTAGGACCTGCACGACAAATCAGAATGATGCTTGACCCTGTCCGTGTGGTTGCAACTGCCATATACCTTGGATGTGTAGTCATAGCACTTGTTTGTGCTCTTCTGGTAAGTTCCTTGATCTTTGAGGTCGGATGCATGCATGTGTATGTCTAGATTACCTGCAAAATGTTTTGAACTTGTATATTTCCAGTCCGTCTGTGTATCCTCTCCAATTTATTTATACTAATAATCTGAAATCATAAATAACAATATGCCGATTTGGACACTATATCTTCAAGTTCATTTGGCATACTGACCTAATTGAAACCCCAAAAAACATGTTTTGTAGATCCGCAGCAAGGTTTTAACAATAATTGCTATCGTAGGTGAGATATGTGCGCTTATATGGTAAGTTTGCCTTCAATAAACCTGCTTTTTCCTGACATGGATTTGTGATACCAAAACCATTTTCTCAAAATGAACTTATTTTCATGATGTATGTTGAATTTCTATTATCTACAGGTACAGTCTGAGTTATATACCTTTTGCTCGAAGAATGGTATCTGAGTTGATGGTCCGTTTATGTGACACTGAGCTATGAAAATACGCATCAAGAAATTTCAGTCTGCCCTCTTGTACACTTACTTCATGGCATGGTGTTCAATTTGCGGAGTTGATCTGGTGGAGCATTGCAACAACGTCACATACCAGATGTTATTATACCTATGACGATTTTGTGTTCTATGCTCCTGTTCATTTTTCCTTCTTTTTACCACGATGCTCTAAAAACATTTGAAACGAATTGTTTGGCCTGATCTTTTGGGGGGGGGGGGGGTTTGTATCTTCATTAAATCAATTTTTTTAAAAAAAAAAAAAAAAAAAAAAGAAGGAGAAGAGAACAGCTCAAAAAAAGCATGCGAGAAATAGATCACATGAAATTTCTATTTTCTTCTTGTGCTAGGCAAGAGCGTGCTCCTATCAACGATGCAATTTAACTTCTAGCGATCACAACACATATTTTATTACGACTTGATGAGGCTCAACCCGTGTTCCCAGTGCCCCATGCTAATGAAAGCATTTTCTTGGTTCATTGAAAAAATAGATACCAAGGCTTTCCTTTTCTTCCTTTTTCCCCCTTTAAACGCCCTGCATGGTAATGAAGACAAACATTTTGATTATTGAAAATGAGGATTACTACTGTCATATGCTTGGATTGACTGGCAATTAATCTTTTCAGCATAATCAATGGTCTCGTTTTCAAGTCCTTGACATACAAATGAAATAATTATTTGGAGGTAGCAAGATTTCTTTATTATGAACCTGCATTCCCTCAAACCAAACTAGTCGATGTAGCATTAGATACCAGTGAATTAATCCCAAAAAATAAAGGGTCCCATTGGCCTTAGCCCTTAGTCCACCAACCCCATTATTCAAGTGTGTCTGCTAGTGAGTGTAAGGTGTGCGTGTGCCTTTTTGGGGCTGCTAGCTGCCACCTACCCCCACAATTTACAAAACTCAACCATGCGTTTCCTTCTTCACCTCACTTACCTACCCCATTATTTCCTTCACTTCACTCCTTATCAAGTGCCTCCCTCGTGCCTTCTTCCCTTTTCTTAATTAAAATTTATGCAATAATGACAAGTGACAACATGAGATTACACAAAGGATGGGATCCACACCCACACGCTTGTAGAAAAAATTTTATGTCATTATATTACAAGGTTATTGACAAAAGAGCTTTCATCCTTCCTCTTATTTACTCCCTCCAATATTTAATATAAAACATATTTAAAGAGTTGGTCTTAGTCTTAAATATTATATATAGTTTTTATATTTATCAATCTTTTCCTGATTTATCTCAATTGATACTCCTTCAACAATAATGAAAGAAGAGAGTGAAAAAGGAAATTAAGAAGGATGATTAAGTGTTTTAGAAAATACATGTCGTATTAACTAATTTAATTAACTTTCTTAATTAAATTAAACTAGATAAATATGTCTTATATTAATAACAAAAAGTAATATTAATTAACTGCCGAAGGGGGCCACAAAGCAGGTAGGTCGCTCTTAAAATTAATTCCGCTTTTATAACTTCTAACCCACTTGTTTTTATAATACAACGGTTTTTGCACAAAAGCTTCCCCCTGCATCTTTCTTTTGTTCTCTTGAGTGGAATTGGTTGTTACATGGCGTTGTTAGCGTCCGAATATAATTACATTGTTGGTGCCGCCATGATTACTATTTCTTTGTTTAGTGTTCAGATGCATCTTTCTGTTGTACTTTGTATTTATTTATTATATATGGAAAAACAATCAACTGGAAGAGAAAATGGTTTTGACTAGCGAGATCATACGATCAGCGCGAAACACAAAAGCCACTCATGATTGTTCCACGTTGAAAGAAAGCCTGAAAGTAGAGAAGGCAAGATATTCGATTCACTTTTACGTTTTTTAAGTAAAAACAATAATAATTGGTAGTGGGGAATTGGGTTGGTGAAATAGTGAATATCCCTCGTGATGATTTCAAATCGGCTTTAATCCGAATATTTTGAATTAAAAAAAATGAAGATAAAATTATTCAGCATCAGAGGAAAGTGGCGACTCACTGGTATAGTTTTTACATAATTTGGCAGCTACTCACTCACTGTAGTGGGTAAGAGAATGGTGAATCAACTAACTACATATAACCAATTACCTACCACCATCTACCCCCTAATTCAGCTACAGGCCATCCCGCTCCCTGTTTCAATCCGTACTTCATTACAATCCATTGGACATCCTACTTTTCAGTAGATCTGGTATACTGGACCTTTAATAAAGGATTGAGTTGAATTTTTTTTAAAGACGTTGAATAAATTATTTAATTATATTATATGTTTTATATTATTAAATTATATATCAGTTTATAAGTCAGGTAACTTAATTTTAAAAAAATGGTGAGTATAAATACTTTAAAGTGACTTATTTAATTTTCTTAGTTGTTCCAAAAAAAATCAACGTTTATATTTAGAATTGAAGGTTGTAACAATTGCCTGTTGTTACCATTTAAAAAAAAAATGCTCCATCATGTAGTAAATGTATGAATTAGTCATCTGTCAGGTAGTATATGTATGAATTAGCTTAGATAACTAATTCATAAATAATAAAACAATTAGTTAGGTTAATTATTTTTAAAAAAATATTTATTGGCTTCTTTTAAATGTCTATTGTTTTAATCATTTGTGTTTAGAAAATGCTCTTATTAATGTGTAAAGAATAAGAATAATTTAATATAATAATAATAAATATGGGTGACATCAAGAGATTAAAGTATTAAGAAGAGTAAACTTATCCACTAACTTCTATATTTAATAGTGGTAAAAAGAATAGTAATTACTATTATTTTCTGCCATTTTCTTAATATGGTGGACGGGACAAAAGTTGGTGGCGTTCGTATGATAGAGCATATATATGGTGATTCTCTTGTTGGATTCTGAAAAATCTTTCTTTTTAGACTATATTCGAAATTCGAAAACTTTTTTTCCTTTTCCCAACAATAGGGGCACGTTGCAGGAATTAAATTAAAATGAAAAGAGGAAATCAATAAAGGCGCCCGCATGAGACAACGCAGGGCCCCAGAAAAAAATGCGCACATGAAAACCGATTAACTTTTACTACACATTCACATAAATGATAAACCGGATTTCCACGGATCTAACATTTACCGCTCATGTGCTAATACTATTTTCATATAACCTTTTTTTTTTATCAATGAGAATGCATAAAATGGTGTTGGAAGGGAGAGGGAAGCTTGAAAACAGGTGAACAAATAGATATAAGGGCGAATTGTTAAAAAATACCTCATAGATAACTTATTTGTTAAATGGGACCTGAGAAGATATCTTCCACATAGAGGGAAGATTTTTGCACACGTAGGGAAAATTTCTGCACACATAGGGAAGATTTCTGCACATGTATAAGAAAGAATTTTACACGTAGGGAAGATCATCTGCACACCAGGGAAGATATTCTGCACACGTGGAAGATAATCTGCACGCGAAGGTCCCATTTGACAAATAAGTTACTAATGAGAAATTTTTTCACAATTTTTCCTAGATATAAGTCCATATTTAATTTATTTCACGTGTGACTTTCCACATCCACTCAATTTCACTCGCGCCCATAGATCTTCACAATTTACATCTCAAATGCGTCACCAACAACGATCTCAATCTGAGTAACACGACAAGTAGCTAGACAACAAAACTAGGGTAAGTATATCTTATTCGTGTGGTTTCAATATATGTGCAGCTACAGGTTTCCAGTATCGTATGCAGTTTTCAACGGCAAACAGTACAGGAGTAACAAAAGTAAAAGGACAAGGGAACATGAAACGTCTCATTCATTAAAGCCTATTTTGTTTTTGCCAGCAGCGTTGAAATCTAACTGGAGCACATAGAGTAAGTATTTTCCTAATTCCCTTGGATTTCTGGTTTGTAGGGATGCATTACAGGTTAGTTAGACGTGGGAAGCGGCGTCTCTTGGGCGTGTCACATGGCCCTTAGAAGTAGCCAAAGAGTAAGAAGTGAAGGCTGAAGTCAAGGGAGCTCCTCATTCAACCTAACGGCCAGTTGCCTTTTCATTACATAACTCTATTTGGGAAGTTTGATTTGACCCCGCGTCTTATTTTACACTAATTATATATTAAGGTCACGACCTAACACTAACACTTTTCCCAGACATGATGCCAAGATCAATTTTTTGGAATTTCAATTCGCAATTTGCCAAATTAACCAACGACGTCGTGTCGTGGAATCCGCGACCTCCACCGGCCTCTATCAAAACCTCGTGCCGCAGATCAGTTCAAAGTCTCTAATGTCAGAAAGTAACTTTCTTCTAAAAAAAAACAACAACATGTTCAACCGCTTCGAGAAGCCGCGTTTGATCTTTCGAGTTAATGTTTTTTTGCTTATTGTAAATTATATTAAACTACTGATATAATCTATGACTGACGTTAGCAAATTAAGACTGCTTTGTTTTTCCTTTTATTTCTCGCCCTCGGTTTTTCCTCTTAACAATGGACTTTCAACTGATCTGTGTGTGCGTGTATATATATATATAGATTAATTCAGCTTTTTGTTGCATGTGGTTGTTCTTTATTTTATTTGCAATTGACTTCATCACATGCATGCATCAATAGATTTGAAATGAAAGGGACCACCAATAATGGCAGTCATTCATCCGGGGCGGCTCACGTGGGCCATCATCATATGTCTCAGTTTGTGTAAATTTCAAAGGCCAACAATGGCACAGGCCTCTTCAAGTCAATATATATATGTATGAAAGCCACAAACATATAAACCAATAATTAGAGTGAGATCAGCAGCAAAGCTTGCTTTCTCTCTCTCTAATTAATCAAAATATATACTTTCCCCCAGTTAGGGTTTTCTATTTTCCCCTTATTAAGCCAACGTGTTGGTTTTTCACCGGCCTCTCAAGTCTCAACATCCGTGGACACTAAGGCACTCCAACGTAGCTGCTTTTTCACACATTTTATTACAAAACTACGAATATGCCTGTTTTCTCCTGCTTCTTTTTTTTTTTTTTTTTATTTGCCCCTCCTTACCAAGGTATGATAAATTTTAGCGTTTTCAAGACGATATAAAAACATAATCACTCTTTTTTGTTTACCATGTTATTTACGTATATAATTTTTCTGAGGCAAACGAGTTAGTGAACCAAAAGTTACCAAGCACTAACATAGCTCAGCATCCACATTAAAAGAAAAGGTGCCTATAAATAGTCACGGTGCTTATAAATGAGATTCAAGCAGTTGGAACAATTTTTGATTGAGTTGTATTTAAAAAAATATCTCTTGCAAGATAGTTAGATATGACAGAAGACAGTAGGGTCCCAGAATTGATTTTCAAAAAAAAAATAGCGCGACATAAATAAATATACCAAAATGATGAAAATATGTGGAAATTAGTGTAGATTTGTCTGGAAGCAGATGCCAAGGCCGAATCGTGATTGAGAATCTAGTGATGTCTGGATATTGGAAAATAAAGCAAGATTGTCCGTCGTTGAATGATGGCACCTTTCATATTAATATTAGATATCCCGATGCACAGCCTCCACGTGAGCAGCAGTTCTCCAACTGTGTTATTCTGGCGTGCTTTCTCCAAAGCTAAAAAGGTCCAAAATCAACAAAGCTTCAATAAAATAGGGGTAAATCAACAAGGCAATCCAGCTATGCAGTGTCGCTTACCAATCAGATCGAAGTTTTTTTTTTTAAAGAAATTAAGAAAATTAAATAAGTTATTTAATCATATGATGCGTCGTATATCCTTAGATTATATATTTAGTCAAATTAATTAGTTTGGAAAAAAAATAATTATATTCTAAAGTAATTTAATTAATTTCTTTAATCTTTTTAAAAAATTAAACTCTGTCTTATATTTAAGATCTAAGGAATACTGTATTTAAATTTTTTTGTTTTTCGATACATAAATTGACCATGCTAGTTTGACTGTATTTAAACTTTTAAATCAGAATAACGACGCAGCTGTACGTTCACCATTGGCCTACTCCAGTTTTTTTCTTCTACTGTACAAAATTGATTTGAAAAACAAACTTCAAATTATCCAATCACATCTCCTTTATTTTTTTAAAAAATAAAATTACCTTCAGATTAAATATATTGCATGAAATTCAATTATACATATTTTTATACGTTATTAAAAATAAAAGTTAGTTACCAACAGGCTGTTGGTCAAAGTAGAAAGCAGCCTCGCCCCCATAAGAAGAATAATACAAATTCTGATTTTGAGAAGCATGCTTATTGAGAAAGGTGAAAATCCTTTAGTGCCCATTTAGTTCACGGAATTGGAGATGATGTAATGAAATGTAATATACTGATGACTACAAAATTTGTTTAATTCGTCGTCAAGGAAAGATGATGCATATGCATAAAAATATTTAATTGAATTACATAAAAAATGATAACATATGGGAATAATATAGCAAGGGACAAAACTACTCCTATTTACACGTATAATAATGTGCACATTGGGTTCATAATACTTTTTTTTAATCTTGTGCAATTTACATGTTGGGTTCATGGTAATTTTTTAATATCTAATGGTGAAAATATTATACAGTGTGTAGGTTGAGCTCATGTTAATTTTCTTAATATTTAATGATGAAAATATTATTTAATGATATATTTTAATATTTTTTAAAGGTGGAGTATATTTTTTTTTTATTTTTCAATGGGGAATATTTCTTAAGTTTCTATATTATTAATTATTTTTTAATATTTAATGGTGATAATTAAAATTATTTAATATTTAATAGCATCTATGGGTGAGCACTTTGGTCAATTTAAAAAATTATAATAGCAATAGTGTCATTTCCACTTGATTACAGGATGTCTGCATCCTCATTCATCAATCCTAACATTAAAAGAGTGATGAGGAACAAAGGAAGATGGATTGGAGTGTTTTAGAAAATTTGTTTTATTAACCAACTTACTTAATTTAATCAAATTGATTGATTAAACCTTACAATAAGCATCAAAATATTTTTTTTTTTTTATGTTGGCAAAAACAAAAGAGTAATGCTAGTATTGATAAAATAATTCAATATATCTTTATTATTTTAAATTATTTGATAATGTTAGTATTAAAATGATTTTGTCATTGTGATGCTTAATTTAATTTTAAATATGATTATTTCAATATAGGGGTAAGGGTATTTTAATCATCAAATATTTACTCATTTTCTTTCCTTTCAGTCTTCTCCCACTCAACCAAGTAGGGAGAATGATAGTGTTTTCTCCCTATTTTTCTCTTCTCTTTCTATTTTCTCTCTTCCCTACTTTTCCCCCTATCCAAGCGGAGGGTTAGAAAAATTTTGGCGGAGTCTTATATTGTTAGACCAACTTTTTAAGTTGGTCCTTTTATTTAGAGTTATGTTGCATCTGTCTTTTTATTTTAGGGTTTCAATGCATCAATCACCCTAAAATATTTTTACAAGTACATCCAATACCCTCAAGTATTTTGTGATGCATCAATTGCTCTAAAGTTTTTTTTATAGTGTACCAGGCACCATGAAGTGCTTTTTCAAATGAGTCTATTATTATAAGTTTTTTTTTCTGCATTTAACACCCTAAAATACTTTTTCAGACATATCTACCACATTTAATTATCTAAATTATAAATATAAAATTGCATAAAAAGTACTTTAGAGTGATAAATAAACCTAAAAAAATACTTCATGGTGCTGAACACAGCACGAAATATTTTAAGGCACAGAATGTACCTAAAAAAATATTTTAAAATGTTGAATACACCTTAACCTTTTATTCATTTTCAAAATCCCATTTTTGCTTCCCCACCTATATTTTCTTATGATTCGTGTTAAAATTATCAATAATTTTCGCATGCCAATGAATTTATCATCAAATTTAGTTCAATTTTACTTTCTTACTTACTAAGCTCTTTTTAATTTTTTTGACAAAATCAGTTATACTGAATTTTAACATCATATCGAATTAATTTTTTACCTTCTCACTCTTGATATTACTTAATTCCACCTATATTTTATAACCAATTCCAAACTTAAATGAATGAGGAGGGTTGTATTAGGGTCTTAACAGCCAATACAAAACTCTAATGAATTTTTATGAACATGAATCCACAAAGAAATTGTTGTTGTTTACTCTTCTTATTAAATATACAAGAATATATGAGAAAAAATTTAATACAGAGGTATCAATTGACTTATAAATATAATCAACAACAACTCCTAAAAAATGCTTGACGTATGATATCGAAGTAAAACTTAAAACAGAGGTATTGTAAAATATGCAATTGCAAACTTCCTGGTTTTTCTTTCAAAAAGAAGACAGAAAACATCCTGACAGATTTTCTTGTTTTTGAAAATAACCTAACCTTGAATATTAATTAATTTTTTTTAAACATTCTTTGAAAAAATGGTCCAGATTGTTTAATCAAAGTCATAATCCTGAGTCACCGCTTACATCAAAGCCTGACTTGGACGGGAAGAGGAGAAATGGATAGAACAGGATGGGATATGCGATTTAACAGCGTTGGAAGGACCACGTAAACGACACAAAATGTCAAGATAACGGAGCCATCAATCTATACCATTGAACCATGGCATTTGAAATTCGAACCAAACGGGCTATTACTTTATATAAGTCTCTAAAAGAGAAACACCTCATATTATAAAATAATAATAAAAGTTAGTTTGAGTTTTTATTTCTCAACCTTCATGTATAAAAACAAATTTAGTTGGGGGAGATTTATTTGTTACTATCCCGTGGGTTGAAGAAGATTAAGGGTCCGTTTGGTTCGATCCTATTACATTCTACGGTGCAGTGTAACGTAAAGTAATGGTAATGCAATGCAATATTAATTATAGGGGTAGTGTTTGGTTTGATTTTTAAGCAACGTGCAATGAGTTAATATTTTAACAATTATTTAAAATTAATATATTACACAAAGTCTATTTTACCCCTTAATATAATCTTTATAGAAAAAATAGTTACAAGCAAGCGACGACAGGGATAAAGGAGGAGGAGGTAGTGGCGGTGGCAATGATAGGGGTGGCAGGGGAGGAGGAGGTGGCCGCGGCGGCGGCGGCAGAGGTAGCAGTGGCAGTGGGCAGGGGTGGTGGCGGAGGAGGAGGAGGTGATGGTGGGCGGTGGGGCGGTGGGGGTGGAAGAGGTGGTGGTGGGTGGTTGGCCGGTGGCGGCAAAGGAGGTGGTGGTGGTGGCGGCGATGGTGGCAGGCGGCGGGATTAAGGGTGGGAGCAGAGGAGGAAGTGGTGGCGGTGGGCGGTGAGTAGTGGGCCAGGGGTGGTGGGGGCGGCGGCGGCGGGTGGAGGTGACAGCGGTGGAGGAGGTAGTGGTGGCGGCAGAGGGTGGAGGTGACGGCGGTGTAAGAGGAAGAGGTTGTGGCGGTTGTGACGTGATGCGGCAAATGAAATGAAATAAGTAAAATAAAGACAAAGGAAATTAAAAGGGTAAATTAGACTTTTTAGACCATACAATGAGATAGTAATGAGGATTTATAGGGGGTATGAATGAGGATTACCAATTTTTTGATAATCGTCATTACCATGATAAACCCTATTACCATACTATAGAGCAACCAAACACTCTTCTCTTGATAATACAATCATGACTACCATTATAGGCATACAATAGGGTTGAACCAAACGGACTCTAATTAATTTCTCACGGAGGGTACTCCGGGCTTAACAAAAAAAAATGAA
This sequence comes from Inga laurina, assembly GCA_963855925.1. Classification (NCBI taxonomy): domain Eukaryota; kingdom Viridiplantae; phylum Streptophyta; class Magnoliopsida; order Fabales; family Fabaceae; genus Inga; species Inga laurina. The sequence continues at coordinate 1,905,567 of OY979704.1, forward strand.
TAAACATGGAAAATCATATTAACATTTTGTTATCGTATGGCTGGCTCTATAATAACGCATTCCTGAAGAATCTATACGGTACGAATATGTGTAGTCGAGAGGATCCAGTCGATCCTTTTTTTAAATATAATTGTGGGATCAGATCGATCGCGCCTTGAACACGGTGATGCAAATTGACAAACCGCAGATGAGATGGATGGACACGGAAATTACAACCTTGGGTTGCCATTTTAAAACTGTTTTTTTGTTTTTGGCCGAGGCATCTTAGACCTAGAGTACCGCTCTTTCCGTCCTTAACACATGGTCTCGTAGATTTAATCTTAATATTCCTTCCGGTCTTATTTATAATTTTTTTTATTGTATAAAACGAACTAATAATTAAAAATAATCAGTATGTCCAAAATGTCATATTTTTTCATATATGTCCTTATTTATGAGAAAAATATAGGAGAAATAATAGATAAAAAGTATGAGAGATAATGAGTATTTAATAAGGATAAAATAAAAAAAAGAAAGCTTACATTTTCAAACAAAAAGTAAAAGTTACTTATAAAAGGGATCATCCCTATGAAAAAGAAAATTGCTTATAAATAGGACTGAAAGGAGTATTAAATATAGGCTCTATTTTATATATTTATCAATTTTTTCTATATTAGCCCTATGAATATTCATTCAACAATAATTAATAGAGTGATAAGGAACTAAGGAAGATGGATTGGAGTGATTTAAAAAAAAAAAGTTATATTAACCAACTTACTTAATTTAATTAGATTAATTGATTAGGCCTTACAGTACGGATCGAAAGAGGTTTTTTTTTTTTTATGTTGGCAAAAAAAAAATCTACTAAAATTAGATTACTCTGTATTCTCCTGAGAGGAGTATAAAAGCTTCACAGAAAGTTCATAATTCAACATATTGATAAATAGTATTGTCACCATCCTTAATATACTTGCTATTTATACTACAGATGAATGAGATCTCATGTTAAGGACCACAGGCAGCATGGTGCTACTTTACACTTCTTTGATCTTAATGTAAAAACTACTTTGTAGTGTAATTTATATCCTACATCTAAGATCAGGAGTAGTGTTTTATATTTACAATATGTTTAAATTTTTGGAGATGTGCTAATTCGCGCGATGAGGACGTTTCCTCTGCTTTAATTGACTCAGTGGCAGAGGAAGAGAATTAATTAAGCTTGCAATTATCCCTTCAACGGATGGGTTAGAGTGGTGATGCTTAGGAGTCAAGCAAAAGAAAGGCCCAATATATATCTCACACGTGTACACTGCTGTCTTCACCCCGGCTGGGATTCACCAATTCTGCCCCCACATTATGTGAGAGGAGTTTTTTCTCGGCTTGTGTAATAAGGGCTTATTTCTCAAATTTAAGCTTTTCCAAACATGCACATAATCTGAATATCCAATTCTACCTTTCCAGCTGGTATGCACCGTGGAAATGAGGCCTGCATTTGCAAGGCAACAAGCACAAAATGCCAACACATTTATTTAAACCTTAAATACGTCGATTAATTAATGAACCAGGCAAAGCTCGTCTCGAATCTGCGGGACAGGAAAATGACGCAAGAGAACATGGAATCGCCCAGGCAAGTGAAGATATATGTGTGGGCGACCATGCATTGCCACTGTCTTTGAAATATAAGATATTTCTTTAAACCAGTCATATATGTGCCTCAATATCTAACATGTTTTGTGAAATTTTAAACGTAACTAATACTATATTTTTAATCTAAAATATGTCAAGATCCAACTATTTATGGGCAGTGGGGGTATATCTGAATAAGCCATGAGAGATGTCGGATTCTTCTTGTGTACATGCGGTGGCCAGGAGGTAACATCACAAATATCAGACATCCCTCGGCCTTTTCTTTCTGTCTTGATGTGTGTATGGCTCTCCCAAGCAGGGCCTCTCCTCTCCAATTTATCCTTAGTCTAATCAACGTCAGCATCAACAAAGAAGAAAAATTAAACATTTTTCAAATAATTCGCATAAACTAATAAATAATAGTAATTTTATTAAGTATGTCTTAAATTAATAGAGTTTTTCAATTTTATCCAGATTTATTCTGTTTTAAGCATTAATAAAAACTTGACAATTAATTAATTATTAATAACTATTAGAATAACTTATATTAAGAATTAAAAAAAAAAAAAGGCCACCATAGTATGCCTGTGTTTGAGATCAGTCAATTTTAGATAATAAGTTTTTATTACGTAAGTTGAGATAAAACTCCTCTCACATGCTTACCTCATATACTGTAAATCACGATTTATAAATATTTATTATCTAAAATTAAACTATTTCAAACTAACACTCATAAAAATTTGACAAGAGTTCGTTACTTTCTCCGCGTGTACTCTCTCGTGATGCAGCAAGAATTGGCAATTAGGGATAGAGGTGGGCGCGGGTCCCTGGGGCGAGTGCTGGTGGAGGAATACAGTTGGACCATGTCATCCGAGTCTGTCGAATCTATCATGTCCAACTCGACCTGTCCTCCCCCAATGACATCAGCAAGGGTATGCTGTTGATTCGTCAACGTTGTCCCTGTCGGTGACGCGTGTCATATTTTAATTAGCTGATTCCTCCGTTCATATCTTTTTCCTCGCCACGCCACCGGGACAGTCTCCCCTCCCTTCCCTGCGCTGAGCTCCGTCTCTCCCCCTTGTTTTCTAAATCATTACCCATTATCACTTGGTTTGGGTGGGTAACTATCCTCTTAATATAAGTGTCTCGTTCATAATTTAAATTTAAAATTTAAAAAATTTTATTAAGGTTTTATATTGTTAAATTAACTTTAAATTGATCTTTTTATTTAGAGTTACGGTGCATCCGTTTTTTTTATTTTAGGGTTACGATACATCCATCACCTTGAAATATTTTTACGGGTGTGTCCAGTACCCTAAAGTATTTTGTGATGCATCAATTGTTTTAAAGTTTTTTTTTTATGGTTACCAAACGCCATGAGGTGTTTTTTCAACTGCGTCAATTATTATAAGCTTTTTTTTGTATCTAACACCCTGAAATTTTTTTCAGATATACCTACCACCCTTAATTATCTAAATTATAAATGTAAAATTGCAAAAACAGTATTTTAAGGATGATGAATGCACTTAAAAAAAATATTTTAGGGTACTGAATACACCACAAAATACTTTAAGGCACATAATACACTTAAAAAAATATTTAAAAATGTTGGTTGTACTTTAACCCTTTTTCAAAATCCCGTTTTTGCTTCCCAACCTATATTTTCTTATGTCTCGTGTTAAAACTTATCAATAATTTTCGCACGCCAATAAATTTATCATAAGATTTAGTTGAATTTTACTTTTTTACTAACTAAGCTCTTTTTATTTTTATTTTGGACAAAATCAGTTATACTGAATTTTAACATCAAATTAATTTTTTACCTTCTCACTCTTCATATTACTTAACTCCCCCTATATTTTATAATCGATCCCAATCTTAAATGAAGGAAGAGGGTTGTGTTACGTTGTTAATAGCTAGTGTAAAACTTTGACAAATTTGTATGGACGTGAATCCATGAAGAGATTATTGTTGTTTACTCTTCTTATTAAATATACAAGAATATATGAGAAAAATCTAATACAGAGGCGTCAATTGACTTATAAATATAATTAAGAACAACTCCTAAAAAATGCTTGATGTATGATATCGAAGTAAAACTTAAAACGGATGTATTGTAAAATATGCAATTGCAAACTTCCTGGTTTTTCTTGCCACAATAAGAAAGAAAACATCCCGACAAATTTTCTTGTTTTTGAAAATAACCTAACCTTGAATATTAATTGGTTTTCTTTAAGCATTCTTTGAAAAAATGGTCCAGATTGTTTAATCAAAGTCATAATCCTGACTCACCGCTTGCATCAAAGCATGACTTGGACGGGAAGAGGATAAATAGATAGAACAGGATGGGATGCGATTTAACAGCGTTGGACGGACACCGTAAACGACACAAAATGTCAAGACAACGGAGCCATCAATCTATACCATTGAATCATGCCATTTGAAATTTGAGCCATGACAAAAATTGCCAAGCCATTTGATTGCGCAATCAATATCCTCTCGCAACATGTTCATGACAAGTGGCTAATTAACCTGCCGTAATCAAATAGTTTATCCTCTTCTTAGGCCCATAAAAATACAATTAATTTGAACCTCTCATTGTAACTATTAGTGTGTGTTTGGTATTATTTATTGGGTGTCAATAAGAACTCATTATGTAGGTTAAGATAAAATTTCTCTCACATACTTACCCTGTATATCGTAAATCACGATTTATAAGTATTTATTGTCCAAAAATAAACTATCCCAGTCAACTGCTTAAAGCTGTTTACCGCTATTTTCATGCGTTCGACAAAAAAAAATGACCTCGTAAAACACATGATTTTTTTTTTAATTTATAGAAGTTAAGAAAGAAAAGTAAAATAAAAAAAGGTGACTTTTTCATGTTTGGGTAACACTGAAACAATGGTTTTAGAAGCCCATTTTTCCTAATCGAGATAAAACTCTCCTCACATATTTAGCTCGTAAATCTTAAAAGTTATTTTCCGAAAGATAATTTAAACATATAGACTTTTCAGTGCCTGTTTGGATTAATTTTTAGATAATAACTTTTATGATTTACGAGGTAAATATGTGAGATGAGTTTTGATTTTATGGTTTTCCAAACACTCACTCAGTGTCATATTGAGAAGGGAAAAAATTATAATAATTGCTACTTTAATCTCCTTGTCTATACAAAGTTACCTTAATTTCTTTAATCCTCTCTAACTAATTGATAGTCTTAGTATAATTCATCATTAAAAGAACTAATTAACGGGTATTACAAAATCTCAATAATACAATTTGATTAATTCACAGTTGACAATAAAAGCAATTTCTTTTTCCGCACAGGGGATAGGGAGATAAAGAAAATACTCTTTTTTTTTTTGGGAAAATTAGAATAAAGGACCTAGAGAAGATAATATTTATTATAAAAGACCATAAAAATTATAATTGCTTAAAAAGACCAAACATCATAATATAAATTTAAAATAACTAAATCACCCATAAACAAACCTTCTAGATTATCTCTTGTATCTATAATTAGAATTTTTTTTTTTTTGCCATGTTGTATCTATAATTAGAAAAACACCTAAAATTACAACTAAAACTGGCCACATCATGATACGAGCATATTTTTTTTAATTTTCAATATATTATTTAACTAACAACAGTTAAACTTTTTTTTTTTTGAATTTTTATTTTTCACCAATTTATATCATCATTGCCCACTTTATTTTATCAACGCTGATATTAATTAAACACTTTTTATAAAAATAAAAAACTAAAATCATTTTATATTCTTTAGTATATAACAGATTACCTAGATTTTTTTAATTTTATCAACTTTAAATGATTTTTTTAACCCACATGAATTTCTTCTAAAACAAAAATAAATCATATAAACTTTGTTGGTTTAACATATATGATAAATTATAAAAGACCTTGAGTTTTATTAAAATCATATAATCCTATTTTTAATTAAAATTTTGTTGATTTAAAAAATATATAATTTTTAAAAATTCGAAGGATGTGTAATTTTTTTCAATAGATGTCTATGAAAGTCATGAAAAATGAAAACCGAGAAATTTTTTGTTTAATTTAGTGAAACTTAAAATTTTGTATTAGTTCTAAAAAATAAAATAGAATGTAGAAGAGAATGTAAGAGATTTTGTTAGGGGCATTATAATATTTTTAATTTTATATTTTTGTATTCGATCCTTTTAAATAATTATAATTTTTATTATCCTTCTACATAAATATCTTTTTCTCCAGGTTCTTCATTATTGTTTCCCCTTTTTTTCCCAACTGAAAGAGAAGTGTACTTGCTACTTACTAACACATTCAAGTGATCCGTTAAATTTCAATCGGTTGAGATAAGTTATGTTTGAAATAGTTTTTTTTTTTGAAAATAAGTGTTTATTATGTAAGTCGAGATAAAATCCCTCTTACATACTCATCTATTATATTATAAATCACGATTTTTAAGTATTTATAAATAAAAAATAAACTATCATAAATGAACACATAATAATATGATACAGGCGAAAAAATAAAAGAAGGAATAGATAAGTGATGAGAGCGTATGATATTCTGAAATTTGGTTATACAGGATAAAAAGATGAGTAAAAAGTTTTATTAAAAAGAAAAAGGTGCATCGACTGAAATGAAACAGCCGAGAGAGCGACACACCCAACAAGAAAGTTGCTTGCTCCCGGCTAGAAGTGGGCTCCACATCCCTCGTTGTCAAATTTCAAGACCTTGCGGGGGGCACCTTTGAATTCTGATAACAACGAGTCCTTATAACTTTGTTCGCAAAAAAGCGCCTTATTTATCGCCATCCACTTATTACATCCTTCCTTTCCTGCTTTTACCCTTGCCTTCATTTTTTGACCACAATCACATAAAGTACGGTACCGCTTTTAACGTTTACCTTCCCCCCCTGCAATTGGTTGTTGAGATCAAATTAATAGCAAAAAAAATCTTCTCAAAGGGAAAAAAGAGAGAGATTAGCGATATTACATAATGAAAAAAATAATATTAGAGGCGTGCATTATGCATAACTTTCCACTATTTGTGAGTCAGAAAACTTGCCAGCCCCAGCTTAGGCATTGCCATTTACCAGAGACAAACGCTGACTTCTCCCTTCACTCTCACATTTGGCCGCGTATTAATAGTTTTAATAGTAAAATCTATTTTTCGTCACTCATAGCGTCACCGAACGTTGGCCATGTCTCATTCTCACCAACCCAACTTGCTTCGCAAAATATGCTTATTATAACTAGGGAAAATGCGATCTGATTCTAATTTGAACGTGTCACCTTCGTCACTCTATTGGAATTCCAAACTACTACAGTTGCTGCTCAGTTTTAGCTGGTGGATGCATGATTTTTATTTATTAATGTGTACATCTTTGCATCGTCACATAAAACAATATATCCGTTCTTACGTGATTCTTCATCTTCAATTACGTGTTCATTGTATCTTATCGTTAAACTGCATGCATTGCATGTCATCATTTAGATTAATTCTTCTTCCCTGTGTGCGCGCTGGCCATTTTTTTTGAAAAATATTTTGGTATTAACTTTCAGTGGCGTAGCGAAGCTGTTTCTGTGGTTCACAATTAACTTGGATTAGTTTGAAAGCCAGAATTGATATCGTGACAAACAAGAAAATCATTAACTTACCTGTCGCACTTGAATCAGATAGCAAGCGCACATGAAAAAAAAAAAAAAAAATTAAGTGGGGCTTTTTCTCAGAAATCGTTTAAAATACTCTCTCAGGCCTTTTTTTTTTCATTTTATTTCTTATTAAATATTTGCCATTCACTGTCTCTTTACCATAAATTTTTACTTATTATTATAAATAAGGATATAATTAAAGAGAATAGTACATATTTATTATTTTTAAGCTCCAACTAACATTTTAAAGCATATGATTTAAGTAATTATTTTTTTTCATATAAAGAATCAAGAGTAATTAAGTATCTATTTGTAACATGATTTATGATATAAAAAAAAAAACTTATGAAAGGAATTTTATCTGACAATCCGTGTAAACAAGGCAGATGCGCAGAGTTCCAAACTGTGGAAAGCATAGGGTCGTCCGACCGAGGGCGAGGGGGAGAGGTGGTGGGTAGCAGGGGCGGCTTCAGCCAGGCACAACCCTTGGTGGGGCCGGCGGGATCAGTGGTCGCGTGCCGCATAGGGGGGCTCACACGTGGCACCGCTCTCCCTTCAGTATTTTTACTATTTTGGAAAGTCGGGGGCTTTGTAATTCCCCAAACCATTTTGGTGGGCCCCCACCCTGCTACACTCCCTTCTCCGTCCCCCTCTATAAATCTAAACTATGCTTCTCCTCTGCTTGGAACCTACAACACCAAACACTTTAGGGGCGGCGCTGCTTCCCTCCCTCCCTCCCTTTCTTCTGCGTTAGCTGTCCGCTGCCTGCGCCACTCCTCTCGTGCCTTTTCCGTTCAACTTCTCTGTCCTGGCTTTCTCTCGCCGTCCTTGTGAAAAAGCATTCTTGTTTGGGCGTGAAGCGCGGACTGTATCCGGATCCTTATTGCTTCTCAATCAACAAACCTAGATCTGTTGTTCTTCAACTGAACAAAACCATATATAATCCCACCGCCACGATTATAAATCCATTTCGGCGTTCAAACTCCCAACCTTTCTCAGATTCACCTCGTTCAGCGACTTGCCTGTTCAATACCCTTTTAAATACTGATAGTTGCTTGGTTTGGACAGGGAGCTTTTAAGTTCTTTTCCCGAATGTAAAATCATCACCTAATAATCAATAGAAGGGATTTCCTGGATTTTATAGAACGATGTCCAGCTCCCTTTCCTTTACACAACTTCCCACTCGCTCTTCTTGTGCCCTTCCCGCCATCAACAACCCTCAACTCAATGTACGACCTTCAAATAAACTCGGTGGCAGAGTCACTCGATACTCAGCTGCGAGGAAATCATCATGCTTGGTAGAGAAGAACTTTCTCGGAAGCCGATTGCGTCCGCGCAGAGCGCCGGGATCGGAAAAACTACACGTTTGGAAGTCCGACGGTCCTGGGCGGTCGCCCAAGCTGAGGGTGGTTGTTCGATCGGCATTGTCGGCGGTGCCGGATAAGCCGCTGGGCCTCTATGATCCGGCTTTGGATAAGGACTCTTGTGGGGTTGGATTCGTGGCGGAATTATCGGGCGAGCCCAATCGCAAAACGGTAAAGTGTGGCAATTTGTTGTGAGTGAGGACTAATATTATTAATTGAGATTAATGGGTTATATGGTACGATCTGTGGTCAGGTGACTGATGCTCTGGAGATGTTGGTGCGGATGTCACATCGAGGTGCCTGTGGTTGTGAAGCCAACACTGGAGATGGAGCCGGCATTCTTGTGGCTCTTCCTCATGATTTTTACAGCAAGGCATGTCTTTTAACTTCTTTCTAGCCCTCTCCCATATCTCAGATTCATTTCATTACCAATAGGAAACACCTGTAATCCCTTGTTTCTTTTTTCGGTTTTTTATTTCCAGTTGGTCGTATTTTCGAATTCTATTTACGTTTTTTTAACAACTTATTAATCCTTTTATTTAATTAATGCCTTTTATTAATTTGTTATTATTACTGCTATTATTATTAGGTGAATTATTGTTGTTGTTTCTGTTTCGCTAAAATATCGATATATTTCTTAGTTCGATCCTCTAAAGTTTCGGTCCTTAATTTTTTTAAAGTGGAAGATATATAAAATTAAAAGATTGGGAACAGATATTGAAACCTTGTAACGATCGAAGCGTTTTTAAATTTTTATCCCGACAATTTGTGTCTACTTCTTGTCAGTTGTCAATTTTACTCTCGAATTTTTAGGGACGCTTTATGCTAATTATTGCTATCCTTCTTGTTTTTATCATTAGAAGAAAGGGTAGCAACTTTTTCTCCTTACCCGTTTCTACTCGGCTACTCTTTTTTTCGTTCAGAAGTTTTTTCTTGTTCTTTTTAAATATCTTGAGACTGCTAAAGGTTAAGGTATTGTAGTATAATGGCATGGATGCTCCCTTGTAAATGGGAGATCAAGGGGTTCAATCCCGCTTATGATCCCTCGCGATATTATCTGGCTTTAACTCAAAACATTATTTGAGACTGATCCTCATAACAGCATCCTGACTAACTGGAAGGAAAAAAGACACGAAAGAATACGTGAATGCATGTGTAAAGTTTTTATTTTTTTAAGTCTCTGATTGCAAATGATTTAACCGGCTGGGTATCTCAGATTTTACAAATACGTTTTACTCTAGTCGGGTTGGCATCTGTTTCTCAGCTTTTGTTGTTTGTTAAGTGTGCTGACAGGGCTAGGGGGATTTGGCATTTTTCTGCAGGTTGCTAGAGATGCGGGATTTGAGCTTCCACCACCTGGACAATACGCTGTTGGCATGTTTTTCTTGCCTACGTCAGAAAGTCGTAGGGAAGAAAGCAAAAGAATATTTAAGGAGGTAGTTCTGACAATAAAAGTTCCTTTTCATTATTCTTAGATTGGCACCTCTACTTAAAGAGTTTGATCACTGCTTCCGACTTCAACTTTATTTGTCAAACTGCACCAATGACCACTCTTTTTTTGAATGAATTCTTTCTTTAATTTTCTCAAGCTTTCTGTTATCTGGCCAAAAATTATGTTTAGTTTTGGATTTTTTTCCTGCCATTATGTTGTAATGAACTTGTAGTTGTGCATGGCTTAATGCAATTGCAAACAAACCTAGCAAGGGATACCTTTTTTTTACTGTCATGTTCTTTTGCTTTAAGCAGTTATTTCTTTTTATGTAATAATATAATGACATTTCTCTGTAAATGTTCTTTGTAAAGGTTGCTGAATCTCTTGGACACTCTGTTCTTGGATGGCGTTCTGTGCCCACTGATAACTCTGGATTGGGTAAATCTGCCCTACAGACAGAACCAGTTATTGAGCAAGTGTTCCTTACGCAAAGTCCTCAATCAAAACTTGATCTGGAAAGACAGGTATCTGGATTGTATCCACAAGCATCAAGACTGCTAGGTTTTCTTGCATTGAACCATATGAAATAATTGAACTAGAAACTCTTGCTTATTGCTAATTGCTAAATGGTATAATATGAATCAAACCAGAGCCTTTTTTCCCTTATTAAATATTTTTCATTACTGAATTACATGGGAAATCTTGTGATAGCTGAATTCTTTGCTCGAGAGAATTGCTTATGCTTGCATATTGTTGACTTCATTATTGCAGATGTACATATTAAGAAAGGTCTCTATGGCAGCTATTGAACCTGCCTTAAAACTCCAACTCGATTGCATTACAGATTTCTATATCTGTTCACTTTCGTCAAGGTGTGTTCTCAAATGGAATTGGATTTTGTTTGAGGAGTAAAATATGGTTAGTGCCTTAATAAAATCATTTGCCAATGTCATGTGATTATCCAATTTTGCAGGACTGTCGTTTACAAGGGTCAGTTGACTCCAGCGCAAGTAAAGGATTACTATTTTGCAGACCTTGGTGATGAAAGGTTTACGAGCTACATGGCCCTGGTAAATATTTTAACCATTAACTTATCTTCTTTCTCCACTAACTCTATGCTCCAACAAACAGCATGGGGCCAACCAGTAACTGAAGAGATGCAAGGTTGAGGAATGACTTCTGAGGCATTGAGGTTTGAATGATCTCTTAAGTTCTTCCGCTTCCTTGATTACTATTTGAATTTGGATGCGGGATTGGATGCGATGGGTTAGTTGGTAAGAAAGTTCATTATCAAGATAATCAATTTCTGCCCATGCTTTCTGTGGTTACTTGGTCTGAAGGACAATTTCATTCAAGTGATGGAGGGAAAATCGTTTTGGTGAAAATTGAACCAATATCAGAGATATCTACAGGCACTTCAGCATATGCTTATGCTGAAGTGCTTCAGGCATCATCTTTTTAAGCATTGGTTTACATTGGGTGGTAATAGTTGATCATATGGACTGACAATTTGGTATTACAAACTTTCATGTAGATACACTCACGATTTTCTACCAACACGTTTCCAAGCTGGGATCGTGCTCAGCCTATGCGTGTGTTGGGCCACAACGGAGAAATCAACACATTGAGAGGCAATGTTAACTGGTATGCCTTGGATGCACAATGCTAACTGTTACTTAGTGAACGATGAATTGCAATTTTAAGCGGATGTATAAGCATGTGATATCCTGATGCCTGGTGTAAGTTAATTAAAAATGGATGTAAACGCATGGAGTGTAGTACTGGATGTTGCTGATTGCATTTTAACTAAACTAGGATACATCAGCTAATGTTTTGCATTTTGTAGGATGAAGGCTCGTGAGGGTCTACTCAAGTGCAAGGAACTTGGTTTGACAGAGACTGAGTTGAAGAACCTTTTGCCCATTGTGGATGAAAATTCATCAGATACAGGTGTATTTTTATAATTTTCTTGTTTCCTCTATGCTATATAGAATGTGTCAATATATTTAGTTTCTTGGTAGAATTTCATCTGCTAGCTTCTTTCTTAAAGTTGTATGAAAACCAAAATGTAATTGATTTTCTGCTCTTTTGTATTCTAACTGTTATATTTAAATGTATTTTTACTCCAGGAGCATTTGATGGTGTTCTTGAATTTTTGGTTCAATCTGGAAGAAGTCTTCCTGAAGCTGTCATGATGATGATTCCTGAAGCATGGCAAAATGACAAAAATATGGATCCTGAGCGAAAAGCATTTTACGAATACTTCTCAGCTCTCATGGAGCCATGGGATGGGCCTGCTCTTATCTCATGTATGTTCACTAAAACTCCTAAGAATCATCTTCTCTCTTTTTCTTGCATAACATGTATTATTGGTATTCGTGGTGTGGTTTTTTATTAATCCAATGCCCATTGCAGTTGCTGATGGCCACTATCTTGGAGCTACTTTGGATAGGAATGGATTGCGACCTGGCCGTTTCTATGTCACCCATAGTGGAAGAGTCATAATGGCAAGTGAAGTTGGTGTTGTAGACATTCCGCCTGAAGATGTGTGTAGGAAAGGACGACTTAACCCTGGCATGATGCTTCTGGTTGATTTTGAAAAGCATGTTGTTGTAAATGATGATTCCTTGAAGGAACAATATTCCTTGGCAAGGCCTTATGGAGAGTGGCTCAAGAGGCAGAAGATTGAACTCAAAGACATAGTTGACTCTGTCCATGAATCCCAAAGAGTAGCACCAGCCATAGCAGGAGTGGCGCCTGTAAGTATAAGATCACAACCTATGTGAAAAGCTGGTGAATGTCTTTTAGCTATGCCTTACTGTTGCACCTTCCACTAATTACAGGCATCTAATGATGATGTGAACATGGAAAATATGGGAATTCATGGCTTATTAGCTCCATTGAAAGCATTTGGGTAAGTAATGGTTCTTGTGAATATGCTCGTCAATTCAAGCATAGTACTTATAAAGGAACTGCTTCTTATATTCTGCTCCATTCATGCAGTTATACAATTGAATCCTTGGAAATGTTATTGCTTCCCATGGCAAAAGATGGTGTTGAAGCCCTTGGATCAATGGGAAATGATACTCCATTAGCTGTCATGTCTAATAGAGAGAAGCTGACCTTTGAATACTTCAAGCAGTTGTTTGCCCAAGTGACAAACCCACCAATCGATCCTATCCGTGAGAAAGTAGTCACTTCAACGGAATGTATGGTTGGTCCAGAAGGTGACCTGACAGAAACTTCAGAGGAACAATGCCACCGTCTTTCACTAAAGGGCCCCCTTTTATCCATTGACCAAATGGAAGCCATTAAAAAGATGAATCATAGGGGTTGGCAAAGCAAAGTTATAGACATAACTTACTCTAAAGACCGTGGTAGTAAAGGATTGCAGGAAGCCTTGGACAGAATTTGTGAAGAAGCCCACGATGCAATTGCTGAGGGATACACAACACTTGTGCTGTCTGATAGAGGTATTATACTATTATGTTTGTTATATTTGTACCACATAAAGGTACGATCTATATAGCACTTCAATATAATTTAACGTCTTGTCACTTATTCTGCAGCATTCTCAAGTAAACGCGTTGCTGTAAGCTCTCTTCTGGCTGTTGGTGCTGTCCATCAACACCTAGTTAAAACACTTGAACGCACTAGAGTTGCCTTAATGGTTGAATCTGCTGAGCCACGTGAAGTGCATCATTTCTGTACCCTTGTTGGCTTTGGTGCTGATGCTATTTGTCCATACTTGGCCTTGGAAGCAATCTGGCGACTACAAGTTGATGGAAAGATCCCACCTAAAGCAAGTGGTGAATTCCACTCAAGAGAGGAGCTGGTCAAGAAGTACTTCAAAGCCAGCAACTATGGAATGATGAAGGTTCTTGCCAAGATGGGAATTTCTACTTTGGCCTCTTATAAAGGCGCTCAGATTTTTGAAGCTCTAGGTCTTTCATCAGAAGTAATTGAAAAATGCTTTGCTGGCACTCATAGTCGAGTTGAAGGTGCTACATTTGATATGCTTGCTCGAGATGCTCTTCAACTGCATGAGCTGGCATTCCCTTCTCGTGTTTTTTCTCCAGGAAGTGCAGAAGCTCTTGCGCTGCCAAATCCTGGGGATTATCATTGGAGAAAAGGTGGTGAACTTCATCTGAATGATCCACTTGCTATCGCTAAACTTCAAGAGGCTGCCAGAACTAACAGCAAAGATGCATATAAGCAGTATTCTAAGCTCATTCATGAACTAAACAAGGCTTGTAATTTGCGTGGTCTGCTAAAATTCAAAGAGTCAGCAGTAAAGATTCCCCTTGATGAGGTGGAACCAGCTAGCGAGATAGTTAGACGATTTTGCACTGGTGCCATGAGTTATGGGTCAATATCATTGGAGGCCCATTCAACACTGGCTATGGCTATGAATAAGATTGGAGGAAAATCCAACACAGGTTTGTTAAATCCTAAATATAATATTGGAATTTTTTACCCCTTTTCGAAGAGGAAATGGATATATCCTATGAGGTCAATCTATCTTTAAGTGCTAAATATGTTGATGGGACAGGCTCTGCTTCATTATTTTTGCTTGAAGATTTCTTCAGCCTTATTTTTTTCCCTATCACTTCTACTTCTTTTCTTCTTGAGATGTAGAATTCTTAATTTTTCTATTTTTGAATTATTTATTTAATTATTTAATTCTTGCAAATTTTGCCATAGGTGAGGGTGGTGAGCAACCATCTCGCATGGAGCCTCTTCCTGATGGCTCAATGAATCCAAAAAGGAGTGCCATTAAGCAAGTTGCAAGTGGAAGATTCGGAGTTACAAGTTACTACCTTACGAATGCTGATGAACTGCAAATAAAGATGGCCCAGGTACTTGGTCTATTTTTATGTATTTTAAATTTTTCTACTCTGGCCTCTTGCCTCCACACTCCTGTTAATGATTTTAGTGTATAAATATATTAATGGCAGATGATGCTTCGTGTCAAGTTAGGTTACACTTGAATGACCTTTTTTTTTTTTTTTTTTTTTTTGCGTTTTGCACTTGATAATATTGTAAACTATGAGTTGCCTTTCCTCAGGGAGCAAAGCCTGGTGAGGGGGGTGAACTTCCTGGCCACAAAGTTGTAGGAGAAATTGCTGTCACCAGGAACTCAACTGCTGGGGTAGGACTTATCAGTCCTCCTCCTCATCACGATATTTACTCCATTGAAGACCTTTCACAGCTAATTCATGATCTGAAGGTATGCCCATTTATAGTTCTAACTTTTCCAAATTTTGTTGCTCGAATGTTCTTCAATGAAGTTTTCTAATCAAATCATTTGTTGATCTGTAGAATGCCAACCCAGCTGCCAGAATTAGTGTGAAGTTAGTATCTGAAGTTGGAGTGGGCATTGTTGCTAGTGGAGTTGTTAAAGGGCATGCTGATCATGTCTTGATCTCAGGTCATGATGGGGGTACAGGAGCATCTAGATGGACTGGCATAAAAAATGCTGGTCTTCCTTGGGAACTTGGCTTGGCTGAGACCCACCAAACTTTGGTGGCCAATAACTTGCGTGGTCGTACAGTTCTCCAGACTGATGGACAGCTCAAAACTGGTAGGGATGTTGCCATAGCTGCATTGCTTGGTGCTGAAGAGTTTGGTTTCAGCACAGCTCCACTCATTACTCTTGGGTGCATCATGATGCGGAAGTGCCACAAGAACACTTGTCCTGTTGGCATTGCCACTCAAGATCCCGTGCTTAGAGAGAAGTTTGCAGGAGAACCTGAGCATGTTATCAACTTTTTCTTCATGGTGGCAGAAGAGATGAGAGAAATTATGTCTCAGCTTGGATTTCGTACTGTAAATGAGATGGTTGGCCATTCAGATATGCTTGAAGTTGACAAAGAAGTAACTAAAAGCAATGAAAAGATGGAGAACATTGATCTCTCACTGATGCTTAGACCTGCAGCTGAATTACGTCCAGAAGCTGCTCAATATTGTGTGCAAAAACAAGATCACGGTTTGGACATGGCCTTGGACAATAAGCTTATAAGTCTGTCTAGTGCTGCTTTGGAAAAGGGTCTTCCAGTGTACATTGAAACTCCAATCTGCAATGTAAATCGTGCTGTGGGAACCATGCTTAGCCATGAGGTAACTAAACGGTATGGCTTGGTTGGTCTTCCAGCTGATACCATTCATATTAAATTTGCTGGAAATGCAGGTCAGAGTTTAGGTGCATTTCTTTGTCCTGGAATCACTTTGGAACTTGAAGGGGATAGCAATGACTATGTTGGCAAAGGTTTATCTGGTGGTAAGATTGTGGTATACCCTCCCAAGGGAAGCAACTTTGATCCTAAGGAAAATATTGTAATTGGCAATGTGGCATTATATGGTGCAACAAGTGGTGAGGGTTATTTCAATGGGATGGCTGCAGAAAGATTCTGTGTACGTAATTCTGGGGCTAAGGCTGTTGTGGAAGGTGTTGGTGATCATGGATGTGAATACATGACTGGTGGAACGGTTGTTGTGCTTGGGCAAACTGGTAGAAATTTCGCAGCAGGTATGAGTGGTGGTATTGCTTTTGTGCTAGATGCTGATGAAAAATTCCACTCCCGATGCAACCTTGAGCTTGTTGATCTAGACAAGGTCGAAGAAGAGGAGGATATTATGACTCTTAGAATGATGATACAGCAACATCAACGCCACACAAATAGTAAACTTGCGAAAGAAGTGCTTGACAATTTTGAGAATCTTGTTCCTAAATTTATCAAGGTGTTCCCCAGGGAGTATAAACGTGTACTTGCAAAAATGAAGGCTGAGGCAGCCTCCAAAGAGGCATTAGAGGCTGTTGCTAAAGATGCAGAAGATGAAGATGAAGCACAACCAGTGGAAAAAGATGCCTTTGAAGAACTTAAGAAACTGGCTGCTGCATCTTTGAATGAAAAACCAAGCAAGGTGATTTGAAACATTAACTATTTCACTCCACTCCTTGCTCTTCGCAAGTTTTATAAATATTAAGTATTCAATGCTTGAGAGTCCTTCAAAGATAAGCTAGCTTGTAGTTGTCGCTTATATATGAAGTGACTGACTTGGAAGATAACCATTATTTTGTAGTGGTGCATTTTTAGTCGGCTGATTTCTTTGAAATTTTTCTGCTGGTTGAACAGGCTGATACACCCAAGAGACCTCATCAAGTTGCTAATGCTGTCAAGCATAGAGGTTTTGTTGCCTATGAGCGTGAGGGTGTTCAGTACCGTGACCCTAACATTCGAGTGAATGATTGGAAAGAAGTCATGGAGGAGGGGAAGGCTGGCCCACTTTTGAAGACACAGTCAGCTCGTTGCATGGACTGTGGTACCCCTTTCTGTCATCAGGTGTGCTTTGCCACTTCGGTGAAATTTTTCATCCAAGACTCTATTTGGAGCCATAGGCAAACTAAAAAACAAATTTATTTGCATGAAATTGTAGGAAAATTCTGGATGTCCCCTTGGGAATAAAATTCCTGAATTTAACGAGTTAGTATACCAGAATAGGTGGCGTGAAGCATTAGATCGCCTTCTTGAGACAAACAACTTCCCAGAATTTACTGGTCGGGTGTGCCCAGCACCTTGTGAAGGTGCTTGTGTCTTGGGCATCATTGAGAATCCTGTATCTATAAAGAGTATTGAATGTGCTATAATAGACAAAGCTTTTGAGGAGGGTTGGATGGTGCCACGACCTCCACCTAAGAGAACTGGGTAAGCTTTTTCCTTAAGAAAGCCTTCAAATTATTTTTTGCAAATTCATTGTGCTCTTTTTCAATTAAATGAATATAACGATAAACCTGATATAATGCCATTAAATTATGGAAGCGTGTTGCAAATTGTAATTATTGATGAGCTCAATAACATTGCTGATTATTATCTTTATTGATGCAGGAAAAGAGTTGCCATTGTTGGAAGTGGACCAGCAGGCTTGGCCACAGCTGATCAGCTAAATAAAATGGGTCATACAGTAACTGTGTATGAGAGAGCTGATAGGATTGGAGGGCTTATGATGTATGGGGTGCCCAACATGAAAGCTGACAAAGTGGATGTAGTTCAGCGACGGGTCAACCTTATGGCTGATGAGGGAGTCGACTTTGTGGTGAATGCTAATGTTGGAGTTGATCCTTCGTTTTCTCTTGATCGGCTTCAAGAAGAAAATGATGCTATCGTCTTAACTGTAGGAGCTACAAAGCCAAGGTGAGACACAATACAGGAGCTCCAATTATGTTCCATCAAGAGTAATGTTGAAAGCAATGTTTTTTTTTTTTTTTAACTAGATGTAAATTGTTAACCGAATATTGGTGTTATATGTTACTCAGGGATCTTCCGGTACCAGGACGGGGTCTGTCAGGAGTTCATTTTGCCATGGAATTTCTTCATGCAAACACCAAAAGCTTGCTAGATGGTAATCTTGAGGATGGTCATTATATCTCTGCCAAGGGTAAGAAGGTTGTCGTCATCGGTGGGGGTGACACTGGCACAGATTGCATTGGGACATCCATTCGTCATGGGTGTAGCAGCGTTGTAAATTTAGAACTGCTTCCTCAGCCACCACAAACTAGGGCCCCAGGCAACCCTTGGCCACAGGTTGGATCCATTTTTCCTCAAGTCTTAGTTTTTTGCTTCTTTCCTGACTGATTAGTGAATGATTATTAGTTGCCTTCCTTAGTGTTCGATTGGCTTGAGATTAGTGAACATTGCTAGTAATTGCAACTGTTTAGCTATAATTAGTTAGGCCTTTTGCATTTTGAAATGGAATGGCGTGTATATTTAGTTTAACCAAGTGATGATTGTGGAATGCAGTGGCCTCGTATATTCCGTGTAGACTATGGGCACCAGGAAGCTGCAACTAAATTTGGGAATGATCCAAGATCTTATGAGGTTCTAACCAAGCGTTTTGTGGGGGATGAGAATGGAACCGTGAAAGGACTTGAAGTGGTCCGGGTGCGCTGGGAGAAGGATGAAACTGGCAAGTTTCAATTCAAGGAAATTGAGGGTTCTGAGGAGATTATTGAGGCTGACTTAGTGTTGTTAGCCATGGGTTTCCTTGGCCCCGAGTCCGTAAGTATTCGTCATGTTCTTAAACTATAAAAACGCTGACTTTATGGTACACTTCAAATCTCCGGACACCACTTATCTTGGTGCTTTGCTTTTTCCAGACAATTGCTGACAAGTTGGAGTTAGAGAAAGACAATAGGTCAAACTTCAAGGCTGATTATGGCCGCTTCACAACCAGCGTGAAAGGGGTCTTTGCCGCGGGGGATTGCCGCCGTGGCCAGTCCCTTGTGGTATGGGCAATTTCAGAGGGACGGCAAGCTGCCACTCAAGTGGATAAGTACCTCTCTGAAGAAGAGAGAGAACACATAGCTGAGGAACTTATTAAGAGGCAGGAAGACCTCACCAAGAAGCACCGTGACACAGTAATGACATGAAAAGATCGCCTGATTTTTCATCTCGTATAATACCAAAAGGGACGCGGACAGGATAATCAATATGTCCCAATGGATCTCCCGAAGATTGGATCTGGATTTTAGTTGGCTTTCCATAGGCATTCTTTGTTGGTACGCCAAAAGGGCCGGAATAATACGATATTGGTCTTTGGTGTTGGTGGTTTCTGCGGTATATAATTCCTGCATATTGAATGTTGTTTATAGGTTTTATGCAGACTTTTTGTTGGAAAGGTTAGTTATTTTGGCAGTTTATGTAATGTACAGTTTGCTTATTAATTATTGAAGCGTATGGTATTGCTTGCATAATGAGTGAATACGTTCCTGATGGCTCTTAATCTGCAATTTCGTTCTCTGTTCGGCAAAGTGAGTAATTCGGTTGTTTGTATTCTGAAGTTGTCAGCTAAAAGATCGCCCAAAATTTGAGAACCAAAATTATTGGTAATTTACTGGAGCTGCTCACCTCAGCCAAAGATGGCCATGTCATAAATTGATCAAAAGTATGGTGACGTTGAAGTGCTTAAACCCGAACACGGGACTTCAAATAAAAAGAAACGAATATCATGATCATTTAGATTGAGGCTCATGAATCTAGGTAGTCTATAATTACAGAATCTACACAATTCATTCAGCTTATCTAACTTCATCTATGGTTAATATTTAAACTTGATATGAACATAACAAACCATACAAAAACGTGTCCTAGTTACAACCGGGAATTCGAGTCATTCCCAACAAAAATGTTTTTTAATTGATCAATGACAAATGGGGATGAGACACAGGGCATGTGCATATAGTTGAAGACCCCAACGATAGTGACAAACCAAAAGAAAGTGTAGTATACAGGAAAACCCAAAGTCAGTAATCAGTAGTCCTCCACTCCACTCCACAACATGAATATTCGCTTCCTCCTCTTGTTCTACATTCTTCCTCCAACAAGCATAGAAACATGTCCAGACGCCGTTTGCCAGAACGGCAACCAACTAATCCGATTCCCGTTTCGAATACAACAGAGTCAGATGCAGCCAAGGTCATGTGGGTATCCAGGTTTTGATGTATCTTGCAGTAACCACGGCCAAACACGGCTGAGACTCCCTTACTCTGAAGGAGAATTCAGTATCCAAGGAATAGACTATGCCGCGCAACAACTGTGGATCAATGATCCCAAAAACTGCCTCCCAAAACTCATTCTCTCCCTCAACCTCACTGGATCCCCATTTAGTGGCGTTTATTATCAAGATTTCTCATTCTTCAATTGTTCCTCGCAATATCTCAAGTATCGGTATATCCCGATAGCTTGTCTTAGCGATTCCAATCACACTGTTTTTGCCACACCTTCCAGATCGGTTTTCATGCACTTGTCGGCGGTTTGCGGTTTCATTAATACGGTTAGGGTTCCGGTTCAGCAGCCGTTTTACGAGCATGTGTTGTCTTCAGACCTCAGCGACGATCTTCGGCTGTCGTGGAATTCGCCGCCGTGTGGGATGTGCGAGTCCCGCGGTGGACGGTGTGGCTACAAGGCTAATTCCACGGCTGACATTGCTTGTGCCTACTTTCCTTCCCAGGGTACGTTCTCCCCCGCACTTATAATTTTCTATTGTTTCTCTCACGTTAGTGGAGTTTCTTTTATAATAGTAGGACGTTGACGTTGCCTTGGCTTTATTTGATAACAAAATTATAAACGTCGATCGTTAATCCTTAATATATATAGCGTGGAGGCAACAATTAGTCACTTCTCTTCTTGTTTAATTATATCATGTATTATATATCATGTATTCTTAAAATATATATTAATTTATTAATTAAATTAATTAGTTTTTAAAAAAATAAAAATAAAAATAAAAACTTTCTAAATTAATTTAATTAGTTTCTTTAATCTCTTCAAAAAAAATTAACTTTATCTTATATTTAGAATGGGATGGAGATGGAGTATGTTTTAAGGATCTTATATTTATGTAACTAGTACTTGTGATAAATCACAAAATAAGGGATATTTAAATAAAATTAGCTAAATTTATGGGAAACATTTTCCCTTAATATTAATAACAATATTTTTCCTTTTACCAAAATTCAGGGAAACAATTTACATTTCAAGTTATCGTTTCTCCTGCAAACGCTTCATATATACCCTATCTTGTAAATAGAAAAAAAAAAAAAAAGTATGCTTTAGCATGCTTACACAATGTGCGGAAAACAGCGAAAAGGGTACAGCACGGCTTGACGGCTTATTTGTTGGAGTAAATAGAGAGGAGAGAAGGTTGGAGAAGGCAGTATTACGCGGGGCGTTAATTAATTATTAATTAACATGCTAGGTGGTGGGCCTGGTGGGTCAGTTTAAGAATTATTCACAGTGGTGAGGTGGAAGGGATGTTTTGTAATTTTTTGCTGTCGGCTTCTAGCCTTCTACTTGCAATTGGCAACCTCTACAGCGGCCATTAATATTCTAAGCTGAAACTAATCACTAGTTACGTTGTCCAAATGTTTATATTAGGCCCGTGATGAAGACCTTCTAAATTTAAAATTTATGGAACTTATGATTGGACCGACTAAATGCAATTAGCCAATTTAAAAAAGTTTGCAAGTCCAATCATGCAACCCAAGTATAAAAGATGAAAGTGAAAGCCAAATTTTCATTTAAACCTCTTAAAATCTTTGTCAAAACATTCGGAAGAGAAACGTTGTTTTTGCTACATAAAAGGGGCAAATTTTGCCAATTTATCACATAGCAATTCATTTTCTTTGATTAAGATTCGTGATTGATTTCAGTTTTGAGAACTGAATTGTTGATAATAGCTGCTGGCATCAGGTATTTCAAGGGCAGCACGTTATGCCATAAGCATATGCATAGGAGTGCCGGCGACGTTGGGTCTCGTTGGGCTGATGTACTACATAGGAGAGAGGTGTAGGAGAGCCCAGACAGATGTTGGGCCGGAACCAGAGCCCGCAATGTTATCGGGCCTTGATGGGCGGACCATAGAGTCGTACCCAAAGCAAGTGGTGGGAGAGGCGGATGAAGGGACGTGCCCAATATGCCTGAACGAGTACAGGCCCAAAGAAACGCTCAAGACCATCCCAGCATGCCTCCACTCTTTCCATTCTCACTGCATCGATGCATGGCTTCCCTTGAATGCTTCCTGCCCTCTGTGCAGGACTTCTCCCCCCAACTCCCTCACTTGACCTGTAACCTATTTTTAACCTACCTGAACATTTATATGTATGTATGTATATACACAACACGTTTTTGTTTAACAATTTGAATGACTCAAAAATATAATTCCTTATGTTATTTTGTTCTGTCAGATGGGGAGCCTCGTGAATTTGTGGAGAGATACATTATCCCGTCTCTATTTGTTGTCTTCTCTTGATGATTATTAAGCCCCAGAAATATGAATATAACCCTCTTGATTACTCTCAATCATCAATTATATTTGGTGACTTATTGTTCTCAATCTATCCTACAAAACATCAGAAAGAATTGAGACAAAATTGTAGGTGTCTCCTCCTTTCAAGTTCCAACTAGAACAGGGACGAAAAAACAGAGATATAAGGCTGCCTCTGACTTTGTTCACTTTACTTTTTTACATCTAACTGTTTCATATCAATGACTTGAATTGGTAATTTAATTTGTATTGAACTTATTATTTATAAGATCACATTGTCAGGAATGAGTGAGGGTTTATTTTTGGAACAGAAGCCACCGATACAGTTTAAGTGCGTCAAAAGTGGATTTAATTCATCCGATTTCCATTAGAATGCGCTTATGAATAACAATACAAATTCAGTTGTTTTGTTGACTGTTGAGCATGCATTGAACGTACTTGTATACAAACACTTGCTGGTAACTGGTAAGGCTCAGTGTGGATTTCATAACCTGTATTATATATCAGTAAAAACATATAATTAATTAATTACATTCATTCACGAATCACTTCTAACTCTAAATGTTTAAATCTTGCTGGAACAATTGAATTTGAGCTGGTAAAAGATGTTGACCCAAATAAATCAGGAGGAATTGTTAAATTGTCTTCATCTCCTTCTAACATTTGCACCACAGTTTTCATGGAAGGGCGATTTATTGGGTTCCATTGGATGCACCAAAGTCCTATTGTTGCAAGTTTTTTAATAATTTTATTGTCTCCATCCTCGATTTGAATATGCATGTCTCTTCCTTCAAGCAGGTTGTAAACCCATCCTGGGTATAGAATTTGGCAATTCCCCTCAACAGATATATCCATATTTTTTCTCCCTCTAATCATTTCCAACAACAACATTCCAAAACTATATATGTCAGACTTGTAACTCACCTTCCCAAAATTTCTTGACAAAACTTCAGGTGCTATGTAACCCAGAGTTCCTTTCACTGCAGTAATCGAGACAGTATTTCGATTTTTTGAACATAATTTGGCTAAACCGAAATCAATAATTTTGGGAACGAAGTTGTCATCCAATAACACATTAGAAGGATTGATGTCAAAGTGTAGAATTCGATCATCGCAGCCATAATGGAGATACTCGACCCCTTTAGCTATTCCAAGAGCAATGTGATGTAGCCTCTCCCAGCCAAGGAAGTTCTCGTTATCTGGTGGATTAATGTGGTTTCGTAACGAACCATTGGGGAAGAAATCATAAACAAGAGCACGATGTAATCCATCGGCACAAAAACCAAGCATGCGAGCCACATTGACATGATGAATTTTTGCCATGGTTCCTACCTCGTTGATGAACTCCGTTCCATCTCCCTCCATGCTATTGAGCATCTTTACAGCAACTGAAATTTCCTTAGAGGCTTTACCCTTGAACACTGCTCCATGAGTTCCTTCACCTAACTTGTCCTTCAAATGATTTGTCATTCTATAAATATCAGCATAAGAGAATCTAGTGGGTCTGAATGCCCTATAATCCTGTAAAAACTTCTCCACTCTTGCTAGATCCTCTCCTTTCATTCTAAAATAGCGGTAGATTTTAAAGAATGCAAAGAAAACCAGCACCAGAACAGCTGAACCAACAGGCACACCTGCGCGTTGATCATTGATCATTCCTTGTCGATCATAAATTCGTGAAAGATAACTAAAGAAAGGAAAGAGAGAGGTAGTGATCTCACCTATAGTAGCATAGTGTATCTTACTCACAGGTTTGGGTGGGGCTTCATAGCACTGGATAGCATCTTCAGTACCATTGTTGTTCAATTTACATAATTTGCCCCTGGCTTCGCACTCACTACAATCTGGTTTAAACCATCCTAACATACCAACATTTGGGTAGTCTGATAAAATTGTGTTAAACATCCTGGTGCAGGATATTAGGCCCGAATCAAGGAGTGTGAGCGAATCAGAGGCTAAGAGTGCGACGTATGGGCAGGAGAATTCATTTGGAGGACAATTGAAGAAAAGAATGGTGTTGAATGGATTTGATTCAAGTGGAGATGATGTAAATTGGAAAGGAGAAATTGATGATTGGTTGAGCTTCAGGAGCTGTCTAGGAAGGCAATTTTCTAGGTCAGATATGGTCACATACTGATAATTGTAATCTATGTGATTGACCCTGAATTGAATTGGAAGTGGAACTGCAGGAAGCTCAAGCAGCGTGTGATGTTCATGACAAGTGAGACCAAACCCAGGATAGCCGCAGTGATCGGGATCGATGTAATTACGTCGGAACGGAAACCGAATCAGAGGGCCATGAGGGCCACATCTTGATTCTCTGCACTCCTCAGTACGGCACATCCCCGTGTTGGTAAGTTCCAGCGATACCGTGATGATCAGCAACAGCAACCAGCAAGATTTGGGATACCGCATCGTGGCTGAACCAAGAAGAAAACTGTGAAATTCAACTTGAGATGAAGCTTTAATTTGAGGGTTTTAACTAGACTCACAGGCAAATACCGTAGAACATTAGAATTAGTCTCAGGCTTGACTTGACCCCAAAGATTTGACAAGTCAACTATGGGAATAGGAGAAATTAATTGAATATATACATACATATAAATGGAGCCGCCATCCTTCTCCATTATTATCTGTGTTTCCTGATTAGCGCTTGTGATTTGGAAGATCAAACAAATGGTTCCAACTTCCATGTGGAAAGGCTTTCAAGGATTTTTGGTGCTATGGCTCTTCATTATGCCACTTGCCTTGCAGACATGTACCGCGAAGCACCATCAATATTGTTCTTCTTCTTCCTGCGGCAAACTCCCCAACATAAGCTACCCATTTCGATTGAAGCAAGACCCAGACAAGTGTGGCGAGCGCCAATATGAGCTGGATTGTGTTAACAACGTTGCTGTCTTACATTTGAATCGTGCAGAGTACTATGTAGAGGCCATCAACTACAACAATTACACGATCCGATTGGTCGATCCTGACATTCAAGAGGCTAATTGCTCCTCCATGCCTCGCTACCTTTTGTTTGATTTCAATTTTAGTGGTTACTTCGCATCCCTAAGTGACGAATATTGTTCAGAAAGTGAACAAGTGGAGCCTTATCAACCAGCACAAGCCAGAGATTACAACTTTTGCTTGGTCTTCCGCAATCTACTCCAGCCTATAATTTACTTGAGGTGTGCAGATCCTGTGAGAGACAATGCTTCGTATGTAGATACTGCATCATGCCTTGGTGATTCAAATACGTACGTTGTTGTTGGGGACATAGACCTAGCAAGTTGGAGGCCTGGTTGTCGTGTGAAGGCAGTCTCCCCTGCCTCACGTTCCCTGACATGGCCTTCGATCGCCGGCGGTGGTAACGCTGATACTAATGATTCATACGAGGATATTCATAGGAAACTAGCCTTTGGATTTGAGCTTTCCTGGATGCATTTTGTTTGCCATTCTCAATGTGGTTCCAGACCTTGCTACTTCAACGACACAATCGGAGGCATTCAATGCTATGTTGGCACTCACTGTTATTATATCAATGGAGGGGCTCATTCCTGCGGTAAGAAGATACCTTCATCTATATACGAATCTATCTTAGTTCTCAATTTCGAAAATTTGCAACCTGATTGTTCTGTTATTCGTGGGCGGATGTTGCAGGAATTTTGGCAAGGATTGGCATTTATACCAAAGGTAATATATATGCGTATAAATGACCTTAACTTCTTATATTATCCCCTTCTTAATAGAGATAGTCTCTTGCCAAAATACTAACTAGATTGGATCCTCTGCTATAGATATAGTGTGTCATTCCCATATAAAATGCTTTTCGATCTTTTCCGATTATGTATTTGCTCGTGCCTTTTTGTTGGGCATCTTTCTGTCTTTCTTTATAATAAACTAATAATTTGTTCTTTTAAGTATTGCAATTAGCTGCCCCTATCATAATGTATTTTCTATCACTTTTACTGATTCATTTTTGTGAAATTTTCTTGCAGCTTCTCTTTCCGGCATTTTAACTGGTAAACTCCTTATTCTTCAATTTAGTTGTTTTTCAATTGGCTTGAATAGAGTCAGTCCTTTTTCTCCCTACTTGCTCCATATGCTTATAGCTTTTCTCTTGGAGCACTGGAATTGTGTGTGTGTGTGTGTGTGTGTGTGTAGCAATACAAGTCTGAATTAGAGCATTTGGCCAAAATCATAGCTTCCATTGACTGTTTGATGTTATATATCGACACAGGATTATACTGGCTAGTTACATTTCGTCACATACATCTTGACAATGCAAATGCAATCAATAGAGCAATAGCGGTTGGATATTATGGCCTACCATCATTTGTAGCAGCTAGATTTCTGTTTGGCGCTACGCTTCTGATTGCCATATTGATTCATAAATGGAGGAAGAGACATCTTTCGGTTTATGAAAATATTGAGAACTTTCTGCAAGATAACACACTCATGCCCATAAGGTACTCATACAAAGAAATCAAGAAGATGACCAATAATTTCAAGATCAAGCTGGGTCAAGGTGGCTTCGGTTCTGTATACAAGGGGAAGCTGCGTAGTGGACCTTATGTAGCCATAAAAATGTTGGGTGCAGCCAAAACTAATGGGCAAGAGTTTATCAGTGAAGTAGCAACCATTGGGAGAATTCACCACGTGAATGTTGTTCGGCTCATAGGGTATTGTGTTGAGGGCTCAAAGCGGGCTCTTGTTTATGAATTTATGTCCAATGGCTCTCTTGACAAATACATTTTCTTAAAGGAAGGAGACTTCACTTTAAGCTATGAGAAAATATATGAAATATCTCTTGCAGTAGCTCATGGAATAGCATATCTTCATCAAGGCTGTGATATGCAAATTTTGCATTTTGATATTAAACCTCATAATATTCTTCTTGATGAGAACTTCATTCCTAAAGTTTCAGATTTTGGACTTGCAAAACTTTATCCTGTGAATGATAGTATTGTTACCTTAACTGTTGCGAGAGGAACACTTGGTTATATGGCTCCAGAATTGTTCTACAAGAATATTGGAGGAGTTTCTTATAAATCTGATGTTTACAGTTTTGGTATGCTTTTATTGGAAATGACAAGCAAGAGGAAGAATTCTAATCCGAATGCAGAACACTCAAGCCAAGCTTACTTCCCCTTTTGGATTCATGATCAATTTAGTGAAGAGAGAGATATAGAAATGGAAGGTGCCACTGAGGAGGAAAACAACTTGGCAAAGAAGATGTTTATAACAGCACTATGGTGTATCCAATTGAAGCCTCATGATAGGCCTTCAATGAGTGAGGTGATAAAGATGCTTGAAGGAAAATTAGAAAGTTTAGAGATACCACCCAGGCCTTCTTTTTATCCTGATGACTTTGTTGGCAAAGATGTTGGACTCAGCTCTAGCACAACACTTGCAAATGGCTTTAGTTGGGGCACCAGTGATCTTACACCTGTATAACTATTTTTGCAGATACTATACAATTTATCTGCAGTGGAAGGAAAAAGAAAGGTTTTCGTCAAACAAATTGTACCTAGAAAACTACAGAAGTCACCAATTCAGTCTAGTTTGAATTTGTCAAAAAGATAGGTATCCAATAGAACCGATTTCCATTTGAATACGTAATACGATAGCAACATGCCTTGGGGTTTTCAATTCTATTATGTACTCTCCAATTTCAACATTGTCGACAAATAATCATGTCTTCATGAAGCTTCCCCCTTTCAATTTCATTTACTCCTCTCCATCCAAATTGAACTTCTACTTTATTTTATTTATTTGGAATATGCACAAGGATCATTTCATACTGCATGCTATGGAGATCATTTCAATTGACTCGGTCGATACTTTCAATCTTATAATATGTCCAACAAATTTACAACTACCCACTAAAATAAAATCAACCCAAATACAATGAAATCCAAAGATCTATCACTCCTCATTCAGCAGTAAAATCGGGTTCTGCAGGCTTCTGAAGTAACATGGGAGGAAATCTCTCAGGTAACCGAGTTTTCCTGGACCGATTACGCCGTAAAGCTCGAAGAGTATTAGCAGCAAATCTGGAAGCATAAATTGTTGCCCCAAGGCTGGCCGAGGTACCACCAGCCTTAGCCAGTGCATCTTGCAGCCTATTCTCTTCTTCCCTCAGAGACTCTTCCAGCTTCTTCTTAGTATATCTCCGCCATCCTGCTTGTATGAAGCACGCAGCCCATGTCCGCCATTGCTGTGAGTAGAACCTGAAAGTGTGACGAAGCTGCTTGCTATGAAGACGCCTGAACTGAGATGCCACAGACTTCAAGTCATCAGCTTTGAGAGCAAAAGCTTCAACTTCCACAATGGTTCGTACCGTCCTGGTTGAGATTGGAAGGTTGGATGTGGAATGAGGATCTAATGCCCACGTCAGAAGCTCCTCACCACAGAAGTCACCACTCTTGAGAAACTCTGAGTTAAAGAAGCCAGTTCTTCCACCATTGGTTGTCACTGTTAGTAGCTTCCCTCTCATTATGAAGAGCATCTCGTCGACGGGATCTCCTTCCCGGACAATGCAGCTTTCTTCTGTGTAAAGCACTGGATTCAGGCGATCACACATTGCATCCAACAGTTGTTCATCCATTTTCTCAAACATTGGCACCTTCAAATTATACTCAACAATTGTCAAACACAAGACCGTGATATACAAATCTCAGTATTGATAAAGCGGCGGAGCAACTTACTCTCATCAGCAGAGCCAAGCAAAGATGACGCTTAATGTCCCTACGTAAATCCTTTGGAAGATTGCGGATCAAGTTTTCTTCATCAACACCTCTGGTTTCTTGCCATTTGTATTGTTCATATCGTCTGATTCGCTCTCTCAGACCATCCGGGAGCAACCGATGAGACATCCATTGTTCTGCATCTCTTCTTTTCACTCTCATCTCCTCCAATCTTGTAGTTGTTGACTGCAGATATGTCTGTTTCAAAACAAGTCAGATTTTGTCAACACCCTCAACAAATAATCTTCTTATAATATATTGAATATATTCTAATTCTAATATTAACAATTAGACTACATAAATAAAGGACAATAGGGAGATATTTGGTACCAACCTGCATATTTCCGATGAGAAATGAAAATAAAACCAAACCAGAGATGGAGATGAAAACAGCAAAGATGATCTCCCAAACATATGTACTTGTTTTCAGGTTCTGACCAAGAGAACTGCAACAAAGTGGTCCAAAGTCCCGATTATAAAAGGGAGGGGAAACAAATTTTAGGGTGTCAGATGATATCTTCTAAATCAAAATGCGCTCACAGGCATAAGACAAAGGCATTAACCACATCCAAAACTTTAAAACAAAGGCATAACATTTCAAATGATATGATCTTCCTTATTTAACATTCCCCATTTAAACCCTGAGAGTTAGAGGCACAGAATAATACCAATTGAACAATATGAATTGTCCATGAAACAATTCAAAAACAATTTATTCGTACACTGGGGGAAAATCCATGAAACACACCTCAGATTTCTAAGGCCCCACCAAAAACAGTAAAAAAACTTTTGTGGGAAATCTCCTGACTCCACGATGCCAGACTGAAGCGCATCAAGGAATATTCCAAAATCAAAAAGTGTAGTATTTGCCTCTTGTATTGGGCAAGAGTCGTTCAAGTAGTTCACAAAGTCAGTCGATCCTGGAGAACTACAATACAGAGCTGACTTGTGACATGTAACGTTTCTAATGCAGGCTTGTTGCCAGCAAGTGGTTTCTCGTTCTATAGAAAACAAGTACCAGAAGGCACCAAAAACCTACATACAACAAATAGCTTAGCAATCAGAAAAATAGCAGATGAGAATATTTTGCATTTTCAAGTATATCTTTATTGCAACAAATGAATAGAACTCTTTCGATTGACCTTGTAATCTTAAACCGCATATATAAATATGTAATATTAGGTATTTCCAAAGTAATATTGGGTAATCATCATGATTGTGCCCTTCAGCAAACTGCTAACAAGAACTGCTTGATATGGTGGGGTGCGGGAAAATTTAAATGCAGAGAAAACTTACATGACTGACAAGCATGTAAAGAAAAAGATTGAATGCTGCTCCAGCCCAAGCAGTTTCAGTGAGAATGCCAGAGGTCCCTGTGATTTCTTTATATAAAGGAACAACACGTAAAAGCCTTGGTACATATTGGAAGAAAACAACAAATTTTAAAAAGTTCTTTGTGTTCAGCGATTTAAAGCCTCCTCTTAACTTTGGGATCACAATCAAAATCACCACCTAGCAATATTTGAGCAACCTTTTAGTCAGTCAACAAGCTTTCAAGAGCCATCTATGCAGCAAAAACAAATATTAAATGAAACAGTGCAACACATACGCATGCAAAGAAGAAAAAAGTCAAAACAATGATAGAGCAAAAATTTCAAGATGATTTTTGTTACCTGTGGGAGGGGAAGAACAGCAAGAATGTCAATCAAAAAGTATGAGTACAGGTACCTCCCGGCTATGGCCCAAGCATCTTCAACCAAAATACCTCTTCCAAACACTCGAGAAGAGGGAGCAATGAATCCGGTACGAAATTGGAAAAGTATGTGGATTATATAAAAAATATCAAAGAAAGATCTTAGAACGGAAGCTGTTATCTCCATCTTGTGGTCCAATGAAAGGCATTTCTTCTCACTATCAACGACAGGGACATAAAAGAACAAAGGATCTAGTGATACAGCAATAAGACATGATAAAACAAATATCTTGTTCCACTTTTGAAGGAATGGGCCCTGTGGATCAAGTATTTTATTTCCGCGACTAAAACTTCTAGCCAGCACGCTATTGTAAGGAAAAGATTTGAATGAATTCCCAAATCTCTTTATTCTCTCAGAACCAGATTGGAAGCCTCTTTGAAATTTCATAGAAACTGACTTTAGCGAAGATGTGATTCTCCCTGGGTGGCTTGTGTTACTTGAGACAGAATATTGGTTCTCATCATTCCAATTACAATCCTGAAACCTGTATATATTATATAAATTTATGTAAAATCAGTCCTTAAGTCTGATCTTAGAATGATCAGTCCGAAATAACTCCAAGAATCAGCGAAACAAGTGCCAATTAAAGCATCAAGCTTTGCAATTTATTGGTGTTAACAACTAGGAAAGTTAACAAATAGGGACAACTGGAAATAAAAGAAATAACAAGACACGTGTCTCAGTAGTCAAAAGAAGATATATCTTGCACCAATTAGATGGTCATTTCCCTTCCAATTTCCCAAAGTTACTTTCAGAGTCCAGAACACACAAATCATGATACTTTCTTCCAGTTTACTCACTTCTATTCACAAAGAAAATGCTTAAAAAGTTCCATAGGTGGCACCATGACACCAATGAAAGTAGATTAAAGCATGTACCAATAGACTAACCTGACAGACTTCTCTTGCTGAATATTCATTACTGGAGCTTAGTTTGAAGACAGACAATTAAGAGCAGGATGAATCGTTCTTGCTAAACTCACTCGACCCAAATAGCTTCTCCATGCACCGGAGATTCTCCCTGCAACAATTTGAGAAGGGCATTCTCTGTTAGATATCCCATTCCTGAAATTAGGCATAAACTCCTTCATGACTGTATCCAATGGAGTAAAATTGTAAAACGGTAGGTCCAATGATATGTTGTGTCGATCAATATAAGTAACCATATTTTAGTCCCAAAATCGTAAAATATATGAATTAAGAATTATGACAATGGTTAACGTAAGTGCTACAGATATAACTTTCAATGGGTTTATACTCGCGACTAAATGCCCGACTTAAAAAACAAAGCCTTTAAACTCTAACCGTCAATAACTGAATTGTAAACATTCACTGATCACTAACTTTTAAATTTGATATAAAAAAAATAAAAGCTTGAGAAAAATAGAAATGGTCGCAAAAGAGAAAGTAACAAGGGAAAAAAAATCATCTTCAAGTTGCCGGATTGGTAAGAAAAGGACTACACCCAAACTAGAGCTAAAAGTGGGGAAAGAAGAAGAAAAGAAGTTCAAACTCCGACTCAACAAGTGACTGTGATCAGAAGCAAAGAAGAAGGTTACCCAAAAAAAATTCCCAAAGCTGAGGACGCAAAGCCAGGAAGCCTTAAAAGTTGAAACACTAGTTACTGAGAGGACGAGGGGAGAAGAGGATGAAGTATGCAGAAATCACAAGAACAGTGACGACGACTAAGTCGTTTTGCTCCTTAAATTGAACAGAGAAAATAATGTTGAGTGTTTCCAGGAAGACGAGGGTGACAGGGACGACTCTAGTTGGTGGTGATGGATGAGGAGGCAAGAATTTCTGGGCTGTGTGGGACCCCAGTCTTCAGATATGCGTCTTTGTCTTTGATCGTTTTTGTACGAACCAGTCTGATGACCTTGACGGGAATTGGGTAGACGTGCCCCTCCCGCCGGAAATAACTTGACGCAGCATAATTTATTGGGAAAATGTCAGCTAGGTCCCAAGTTAAAGAAAAAATATCATAAAAATTTCTTTAAAAAGTTAACTGTCAGAAAAACATGAATTCCCAATGACCATTTACCAAAATACCCCCAAGCAATTTAACCACTATCATTGTTTACAATATGTTATGCTATGTTTATAACTTCGTAAGTCATATTAACAATATAGTAAGTTACGTTAACAACATGTATATAAAATGCGTGATTGTGTTGCGTTTACAACCTCTTCAGTTACGTTTACAACTCATTGAATATAACGTAACATGTTGTAAACGTAACCGACTATGTTGTTAATATGACTTACGATGTTATAAATATAACATAATATATTGTAACCAATTATAGTAGTTAAATTGGTTGGGGGGTATTTTGGTAAATAGTCATTGGGAATTCATGTCAGAAAAGTCCCTAGGGACTTTTCTGACAGTTGACTTTTCAAAGAGACTTTTGTGGTATTTTTTTTCTTAGTTTGGGACCTAGCTGACATTTTTCCTAA
The DNA here is from genome assembly GCA_963855925.1 of Inga laurina. Taxonomy (NCBI): domain Eukaryota; kingdom Viridiplantae; phylum Streptophyta; class Magnoliopsida; order Fabales; family Fabaceae; genus Inga; species Inga laurina. The sequence continues at coordinate 1,939,394 of OY979704.1, forward strand.
TTTATTTTCAAATCTTATTCTTGTTTTTTTGTCTAAATTAGTGACAGTAAGCGGTCAAAAGCTAACATTATGCATTTAATTAACAATGTGTGATATTTTGATATTATATAATATATAATATAATTTTTGAATGACCAATTTTGTGGCTGTGAAAATAAATAATAATGCATGAGTGAGACTAATAGATAAACCACAGTAAATACTAAATTATTGAATTAAATACGATTATAAAAAATAACATGACCAACAAATATTTTTCTTGCCATGAGTGTTAAATATTTCGACTCTTGCACAATTTTTAAAAATGTTGTATGACTCCCTGAGGGGCCAGACTAATTGCCGGTTTTCAGTCAAATTTCAGTTTCAGGGATGTAGCACTAGTAAAAACTAAAAAGTCTCAAAGGCTGATATAGCTATGTTTGGGGTAATTTTTTTTTATATATATAAGCGTTTATTATATAAGTCGAGATAAAATTCCTCTCACATACTTACTTCGTAAATCATAAATCAGGATTTATAAACACTTACGAGTAAAAAATAAGTTATCATAAACGAGCACAATATTAACTAATCCAAAACTTAGTTTCTCCTTCTGTTGTCGCACTCTATAAAGTAGTAGTTATTTTCGGCTTGTTGGGAAGTCAGTGTCAGGGTTTATTCTTCCCCAACTAGAAGTTAATGACTGATCTAAGTGTTAGACATGTACTTGAAGATTACGGGCAAAAGAGGGAAAGAAGAGCATGACGCTTTTGTTCTTCATAATATACTACCTACAATAATGGCCTACTTTGACTATTTAACCTGTTGAATGTTACGTTGCTAAAAATTTATGCAACTTTGGTGCCGTGGAAAACATTTTCATGACCTCAAATTTGGAATTCAAATTCAAAATTGTTCTATTAATCTTCTTTCATTTTAAAAAATGAAAAATAAATAAACTCGTATAAAAACATAAAGAGAGAGAGAGAGAGAGAGAGAGAGAGAGAGAGGGTGGGGGAGTTTATATTTTGGTGATCGGGGGATTTGAGAACAAAAGTACGAATGTACAGACGTCCAGTTGAGTTGAATATGTGAGGAGTCAAATGCAGGCCCCCGCCTTCGTGGGAATATTATTCTGATTTTCTGAGTAACTCCAACTCCGGTGGGGCCTTTCGGGCAGCATCTCAACTTTTAATTAAATTAAACATTTCTCAAAATTAGGAATCGCACGTACCCCTCAAATCCTCAATCCTTCATCCAACTCTTTTTGGCGGTGTCTGCTTTCAACTTCCATCTTTACTCATCTCACTTCGTATTCCTTTTTTCAAAAGAAAAAAAAAAAGCCCAAAACTTATTGTCAGTTTGTTTTATCTTTTCAAAAATGGTTTTATAATGTTAAAGATAAGCATGCAAGAAAAATTTTATTAAGATCTTCAAAAAAAATGTATAAAAAAACTGTTTTTAGCCCAAACAAGCACTCGGGCAACAAAAAATAATTGTTCGATAATAAGGAACCAAAAGCTTTACTGATAAACAAGATTGTCTTTTGAAAGAGAATTCTCCATTGCCGTTGATGAGTGTAATAAGACAATTGACTAATCGAGATGAATCATTACATCCTCAATTCTAAAAATGCGTCGTAAATGGTACCCTGGCAATATAGTATGTGTTTAGATTAACTCTTAGAGAATAATTTTTAGGATTTATAAAATAAGTATGTGAGAATAGTTTTTTCTTAATTTATGAAAATTAGTTTTTGAAACTACGGTTTGGGGCTTACCCAAACTCACACTAAGTATGAGAATCTTAGCTGCAAATGAGTCATTTAAATTTAAAATGTAATTCTTAATTTACAGTTGTGATTATCATTTGATATGTTTGAATCATTATTTGCCACTCATTTTTCAGTATTTTATGAGTTCCTAACTATCATTGATTCGTTTTTAAGACTTGAATGTTATTATCCCAAATACACATCAAAATCCTCCCCAGGTATATTTGTAAATATACTAAATATGCTAATATTATTTTATGTGCTTGTTTATATTTATGATATAAGCTACTTTTCTAACGTGATTTATAATATGTAGGGTAAGCATGTGAAAAAAATTTTGTCTCAACTTACATAAATATACTCATATAATGTTAACTCAAACAGACACTGTAACTCTTTTCCCAGGTTAGAGCGGGATAATGTACCTGCTGCACATGATTTAAAATGAGATGTATTGTTAGTAATTTGTGTACCATGCAACTTTATGTAGATCTTAATTCTTACATGACGAATTGTTCATGTATCAACGTTGATTAGCTTTACTTTTTTATTACTATATTACATAAAAGTTTAAGATCCTTTAATGCATGCATTTTTAATTATTTTGTTGAAAGTAATGAAGAAAAATAAATTTCATTTTCTTTTTTTCACACTTTCAATCAGTATTCAATTTTAGGGTTTGTGATTTCTCCTTTCAATATAAATGTTTCTTCCGAGACTCAAATTTAAGACCTAAAAGGATTTAGTGAAGTTTTACATCATTAGATCAACTCTATATTGATAAATTTCATTTTCTCTAATAAGAAAATTATACTCCAAAACATACAAAGTTATAATTTACTAGTGATTGTATCAAAATTTAACAAATTACTTAATAATAATAATATAAAAATTGACATTATTCATCATCATGCATGCATGTAAGACCTCGATGGATATCATTAATATGAGCGCGGGTTAATCCATTAATGTTAATAATTTGTTTTTTGTCAGAATCAACAAATATTATACTCTTTTATGTTTAGAGTTAAAAAGTAACCCTGGTTAAGGATTCTGGGTCCAATTGTCCCAATGCAATATAAAGCATAATGGGCGTCTGGGCTAAGAATATTACACAAAAAAATTCCCAATAAATTTTATTTTTCCCTCCACAAGGTATTTTGGGGCAATTATATTCTCTCTAGTTTCTCCGCTGTTCGGTTCAGACAGATGGGTCATTGTACATGGTGATGTGATCAGGGGATAGTCGTCTCAGATTCAAACCCTCTAACGTCACAGGCCTTCTCCAATTCGGTATTATTTTTTTTTTCCCAATCAAAAACATCGGTACTTTTACTTTCTCATTACTCATCAGTATCATCGTCACTGCGCCAAAGTCTATGCTTTTGCTGTTTAACTCGTTCGCTAGTTTTGGGATTCATCGGACTCTAGGGTTACTAAATTACTGAACTTTAATTGTGAATTTTGACCATTATAAGCTTTCTAAATGCATGCCCCTGTAGATCCAAGGCGGGCTTTCGTCGACTTAGAACTCTGTCTGAAAAGTGGTTGATCTCTGAATATTTTCACTGGGTTGCCTCAACGTTTCTCCTTTTTTTCCTCCTCGTGACCATTTGTGCCAGGATTTGCATGAAGATAATCGAGAAATAATGCATAGTTTCTGACTTTCTGAACCTGCGTGCTCCGCGTTTGCTTTGTTTGCGAAGGGCCTTGGGTTTGCTTGTTAATTGGAATACTGTTGAGTTTTTTTTAACTATCACTAACAATTCAGACTCTAAGATCTTTAATTCTTTTTTCTTCTTCGCCTTGTGACGATATGGAGTTGGAAATCTGATCTGTGATATTTGATGCTCGCATGTACTCCCAAAAAAAAAAACTCCATCGAAAGAAGTTTGTTCTCTTTGGAGGCATATGCCATGCTCGAGCAACTATGGGATTGAAAAAGATGCCTGGCGAGTATCATATGCCGTAGTATAAGGCTTCTTTTATTATTGCCAGCACTATGTGAAATCGTCTTCTTCTTCTTGGTTTTTGGGGTGGAGGAGGGGTGTTACTATTTGATATTGAATCCTTCAGTACTGAATTTACAAAATAAAGTTCCGTTGTTTTCGGCTCTCCCGGCTCGATTGAAAACTTAGTTTTTTAAATTCTTAATTTTTAATTGAACTCCGCCCATCTGATTGTCAGATTTATACGAGCATTTCATGTAATTTCTATAGTTTTAAGCCCTGTTCCCTTGCTTCTCTGCTTCTTGGTGGGTGTTTTTTGGGGGGGGGGGGGACTCAAGGGTATGATATGTGAAGTTATATATTTTTATTTAACATGTTGTAATAGAGTGCTTTTTTAGAATAGCGATTAGAGCCTTCAAAAGTAGCTTTTTAATGGTGATTTATGGTGTACGAGATAAGTATGTGAGAGGAGTTTTGTCTCGATTTATGTAAAAAGCACTTATAAGCTCCTTAAAAGCTATTCCAAACATGCTTAGAGTTTATGTGAATTAGACACTTATGTGGGACTCAAAATTATGCTGTGATCCAGCATCTCTGTTGTAGTAATAGGCTTTCTCAGAGGAATTTTGAAGACTTTTTATCATTTCCCAGTTGTAACTTCTAACTAATTTCTTATCTCATGCTCATTTTCTAATGCATTTTTGCCTGATTATCTTTATTTATTGCTGTGCGTGTCTCATTGTCTTCTTTCGATCAGGTACAATATGTAGTGGTTTCATCAAGCAAAGTGATCTTGCTGTAGAATTCAATGCTTGTAGAGGATTCTTTACTGTCATAGCTAGGTCAAGACAAACATATCCAAAGCTGAGACAACCGTAAAATGGAGTGCAACAAAGATGAGGCGTGTAGGGCCAAAGAACTAGCAGAAAGGAAATTTTCAGAACGGGAATATGCTGGTGCAAAGAAGCTTGCTCTCAAGGCTCTAAATCTGTGTCCTACACTCGAGGGTATCTCTCAGTTTTTGACTACTCTTGATGTTTATATCTCTGCCGAGAATAGAGTAAGTGGCGAAATGGATTGGTATGGTATACTTAATGTGAACCCCTGCGCTGATGATGAAACGGTTAGACAACATTACAGAAAGCTGGCTCTTACTCTTCACCCTGACACAAATAAGTCTTTAGGCGCAGAAGGTGCCTTTAAGCTGGTTTCAGAGGCCTGGAGTATGTTATCAGATAAGGACAAGAGACAAGCATATAACCAGAACAGGAGTTTGAAAGAATTTCAACATAATGCTCCCAACCATGTTAAGTCTCAGTCAGAAGCTCCATGTTCAAATGGTTTTAATACTATCAACAAGAATGTGACTACAAATGTGAGGAATGGAAATGATAACACTCGATTACAACCCACCTCAGTTCCTCCTTCACAGAAAAAGGCTAGGACCTTCTGGACAATCTGTAACCGGTGCAAGACACATTATGAATATCTCAAGATCTATTTGAATCATACCCTTATTTGTCCCACCTGTAAAGAGCATTTCTTGGCTGTAGATATGCCTCCGCCTCCCAATATTTCCAAGTCAGCAAATCGGTCTTCTAGCCAACAGCGTCAGAATTCTCAACAACATGCTGCAGGGAATAATACAGGAAGAAATTATGCAGTTTCTCAAAATATAGGAGCAGGAGATTCCTCTGGCAGATTGTTTAGCAACACAAGCTCTCAGTGGGGTCCTCAAGGCAAAATTGCTGAAGGTTCCTTTAATAAGGTAGAAAAGACATTGAAGAAGAGGAGGACAGATGAGATTCACAATAATGGTGATCCAGGATACATGCCTAATCATATGGCCATGGGACATGGGGTTGCAGGATTTGGTCATGTTTCTGAATCAGGAAAGGTTAACTGGCAAACAGAAAGGACCTCTGGGTTTTCTGGTATTACCAGCAAGCCCCACAGCATGAGAGAATTAGGAATGGTTGAAATACGGAACATGTTGACGCATAAGGCTCGAAGTGACATTTGTAAGAAAGTTCAAGAATGGAGATCAATAGCTGAAGCTAAGAATACCAAGAAGCACAAACAGAACAAGAGAACCAAAAGCACATTGAATGGCAGAACACCTGATGTGGAGAAGCATGATGAGTCCGCTCTTAATGGTAACGGGTGTCTGGACAGTAGTTCAATTGAGGCGGACCAAGCCTGTGTAACAATCAATGTTCCAGACTCAGATTTTCACAATTTTGACTTGGATAGAGCTGAAAGTTCTTTTGAGGAGGACCAGGTCTGGGCTGCTTATGATGATGATGATGGGATGCCTCGGTATTATGCTCGAATCTACAAGGTGATCTCGTTGAAGCCATTTAAGATGCGGATCAGTTGGCTTAACTCTCGAAGCAATAGTGAACTGGGTCCAATAGATTGGGTAGGTTCGGGTTTTTACAAAACTTGTGGGGATTTCAGAACTGGCAAGCATGAAATAACCGAATCATTAAATTCATTTTCACACAAGGTTAAGTGGACAAAGGGCACGAGAGGAATTGTTCGCATTTTTCCTGGAAAGGGGGAAGTTTGGGCTCTTTATAGAAACTGGTCTCCAGATTGGAACCAACATACTCCAAATGAAGTGATACACAAGTATGACATGGTAGAGGTGGTTGAAGATTTTGATGAAGATCAAGGTGTAGCAGTTGCCCCGCTTATTAAGGTTGCTGGATTTAGGACCGTGTTTGATAGCCACGGAGATCCTCATGGGTTAAGGAGGATTCCTAAAGACGAGCTGTTTCGTTTCTCTCATCAGGTTCCCTACTACTTGCTTACAGGACAAGAAGCTCATAATGCCCCAAAAGGTTGTCGAGAGTTGGATCCAGCAGCAGCTACTCTCGACCTTCTGCAGAATATAACAGAAGCAAGCGACGTGGCACCCGATGATGTTGGAAAATGTAGGGAAGACACATTGCTCAGTTCAACCGGGCTTGAGATGCAGGAATGATACTCCAAAAACAAAGAAAAATGGTAGATGGAGATGGTGAAGCAGAGGAGCCATGTTAGATGATTACTGCACAGCATAGAATAGAAAGTTGATGTGACTGATGGTGCAACAGAGTCTTTGAGAAATACACAGATTATCCTCTTTGGCTCTTGATTTTTGTAAACCGATAATTCAGTAGGTTTTTTGGGTGGTATACTTGGTTCGAAGGCATCCTCTGCATTTGGGATTTTCTTTCTGATTTGAGACGATGCTGTTTTTTGACACATTACTATTCTCAAGGATCAAATATAGCTCTCGCTCTTCTTCACACCAATACCTTTAGACTTGGCTTCCATTGTTTCAATATAGGGTCTGTCTGAGGAATGAAGTCTTGCATCACATCACAATTTTCTAATTTAATCCTCGTATGGCCTGCACACAGGCCCACTACCTTCCCCCAGCCGAACATCCCCACAACCCGACCCATCACACGTTGGGAAAAAGCCTTATCCTTTTCAGGCTCACGTGTTTCCTCCATCCTTACGTCATCAACCTCATTCCCGCCAGTATCACCGTTATTCTGGTTAGGATAGTCTCTATCCTCCTGCTCACGGCCTACATCCATATGATCTTAACGCGCCTCCGCCTCTTTCCCTCCGATGACCTCTTCCCAATCCTTTCTGTGAATTACGATCGCATCGTCCCAATTTCTTGCTGCATTAACACCGAATCCAGGCTCCATACCTACAACGCTTGGATCTTCCACCGCCATCGCCCTCTCCTCCGCACTCAGTCTTGGCTCATGACCAATCCTACCACATCTGTGGCAGAATCGCTGAAAACATTCACTGGGTTGGAATTCAATATCGAATCTGCCGCCTTCATTACTTCTCCAACCACGTCTCCCAACCTCTTTACATTTTCTTCACACATTGCTCTAAGAGCCAAATGGTAAAACTAGATTCAATGGCGCACGGTCAACTTGAACTCTGACCAAACATCCTCAAAAGAGAATACGAATACATTTGGCTTCATATCTTTGATGCTTATGGTTTCACCAAGATTCCAACCTTTCTTCACTGCCGTAATCACAGCGTTACGAGTGATCCTCCAGCATTCCAGTTCAGATCCACTCATCTTTCCTCCATTACGCTCCATCGTCGTATTTGATCCTTTTGAATCTATCTCCATTCCTTCCTCCTCATCTTCGATTACCATCCCTCACACTCCCACCTGCCCAACAGGATATCTAGGACTAAAGGGAGAAACAGGATACCTCCCACTAGGGAGAGAACTAATTCAATTATGAAATTATAAATAAACGTACGGTTAGACATATGGGACATTTGGCCACAAAAACGACAAGTTGATGGTGTGCTCGTAATAATATCATTAACGTTGGGCATTGCAAGGGATTTGGAACTCATTATATTGACACAATCTTGTTATAGATGATAAAGGAGCTAGTGATAGTTTGCGGGAGGTATGGGGTCTCGCATACACCGTTTTCACAGAAACAGGTTGCTTTTTCCCCTTTTCTTGGAAACCTTCGCCAGTAGGGGACCGGAGATCCTTGACACGAAAGCGTAGTCTTGAGAGCATCGGGTCGATTCGATTCTGCATCACTACTTCATGGTAGTGGTTGTCATGGAGATTGAAGGGTAAAAGGCTGGTTGTGGCTTTGGTTCTTGTGTGTACATCGAAAAGAAGGGGATGCTAATGGGAATAGAAATGTTAGAAGTAGCAGCTTGGAGTTGGCGTGCATAAGCAGGCACCGTGGACAAGAATCAGGAGAGAATCAGTGTAGCTCTGCCCTCGTTAAGCGTATCAGATTCCGCTGTTGATATCTCTATTTTGTATTGAATCTACGTACTTAAATTTCTCTACTGATTTGGAATTCTGCGTGCATACTGATGTTTGCATGCATCATTTTAACAGGTAAGATTCTTGTGAAGTCATATACTTACAGTATCATTTGATTAAATATCCACCATGGTATTCCTTCACTGGAATTTGACCATTGGAACGTTTAGGGAATAGATCGGCGGCTCTCTCTAACACCATCACACGCGCACACGTGTTCTCTAATCTTCATATTCTCAAGGTTATGGGTCTAGTAGGCGGAAGCAAGGGGTCATAGACATGCTTCAAATCTTCAACACCAAGCTGATTTTGTTTAGAGCATTCGCGACATTCTCCCATGCTAATTTGGTAGACTTTCTTAGGTTTGACCAGTTTCTCAATACTCCCTCCCTTTCTTATTATAAGAGCCAATTGACTTTTTTTAGAAAAATTAAAGAAGTTAAGTAAATTATTTAATTATATGTTATACATTATTAAATTATATAATAGTTTATAAGTCAAGTAAATTAATTTGAGGAAAAGTAATCAGCTTCTTTAATCTCTGAAAAAATCAGCTGGCTCTTACATTAAAAACCTGAGGTATAGTAGTAAATATCATTTGATCTGCTTCTACATTACTCTCCAGCCACGACTGTTCATATCATGAGCTTTTGATGATTCCTTTATTTTCAAGTAGTGTAAAATGACGCTGGTTATATTGATGCCAGACCTTTTAAAACAAGGTACTTCGGTATTCTACTAGTAAGGTAACGTTGGAAGTCTTGTTTATCATACTGCCACATCAATATGCTTCGCCAAATGCAATTCAATATGCTTAAAATTGCAGGGCACAGAAAAACGAATAGTGAAATCCTAGTAAAACCACAAATAATAGTGACTCTCAAGGCGCTTCAACGGAACTTGAACATCCCCCCAACTTCGACATAATCAAATACAGTTGCTGGATCGATGATGCGAATATTGAGTTTTTTGGGGGGAAAAAAATAATAAAGCAGTAGTAGCAGCAGCCGCCATTAACAAAGAAATAAGCATACAAGATTAAGAAATGAGCATGCTTGTCGTTTGCCAAGTCCACGAGCCATTGCTTATTTCGGAGACAGATGGTGACTGGAATCTGTTTGCCGTCCGACAGGCTACTTTGCTTTAAGACTAAATTGGCCCCCCGTTCTACAATACTCGTTCAAAGCTCACGCTATTGCTCCACAAAAATCCCCATCAATGATTGACTCGAGGCTTCAGGAACTTGGGGTTACAATTCAATAATGCTCCTAGAGACTGGGAGGTCGAAGCCTATTCTTCCATTCTTTGAGTGACGAATCAAGCTTGCCAACACACACTCGGGTCTCAGAACAAATAACAAATTCATGTAAACCAATGAAGCCAGTAAGATTTTACAAATTACAGTTTTTTTGTTTTTTGTGCCAAAGAGATTGCTTACGCCGAGGGCAATATTCTAATCACCGACTGTTGAAAATTGTCATTGGATGGAGGGCTACTTGCGCCAAATATGCTCCAAGAGTATAACTTACTTTCTATAAGAATTTAACGACAAAAAATAGTATGCACAAGGTAGGGGAACAGCAGAAATTGGATAAAGATTAATACCTGTAGGACTTCCAGGTATACTGTACAGAGCTTCCCCCATAGTCTAGTTACAAATATAAAGATGAAAGAAATATCAGGCTAAGACTAGCTCCCCTTCTTCTTCTTGTTCCTGTTGCTCTGGCAAGCGTCCTTCCCGGTATGGGAGAAGTATTCTCCTTATCTCTTCGGCGCCAAGTGTCTCGTACTCTAATAATGCTTTAGCCAGTGCATGTAATGCCTTCTCATGCTGAAAAATAAATGTCCCAAGTTACTAGGCATGAAAATATGAGTCTACCCATCGCATTGCAGCCTTTATTTGTGTTTGTAACCTTGCTTAATAGGAAACTAAATGAATTGATTTCAAAGATCACAAAGATGCTACATTTTACATTTAGCTAAATCAAACCTCAGGCTATTAAAGAAAACATAAAAAATGAAGTGAGATCCACTTTCGTCACAGAGGGAGAGATTTCTCATTTTAAATTAAAGACTTGAACAGACAATAACATATTTTGACATACCTTCTTTAAAAGGGCTTTTACACGGTCATATGCTTCTCTAAGGAGTTTCACAACCTGCACAGAAAGGAAAAATATTCAAATCCAAACAAGAACTTCAATATTTTTTCCTTTCCCCCCCTTCTTTACCTTTGATGATGATCAAAGGAAGAATCCAGTAAGGGATAGAAGAGGGGGTAAAAATATATAAATAAGATTTTCACCGCCAGAACATTAGAGTTTAGATTTAGAACATTAACCTCCGCATCAATCCGTGATTGCATTTCAGAACTTGGTCTCTCCTTTATATGAACTGGTCCAATTGCATCACTCATACCACAATTTGAGACCTTGAGCAGAGGAAAAACATAAGTCCGCCACAAAGTTAGGGGGGGGGGATTTAAATGTCATTTTATATTGGAAAGATAAGCCTGGCTGCAACCAGTTCTTGCAAATATTTTGGCCAACAGATCAAACTCATTTTTTGGGTTCAAATGACTTCGTCACTACTTATTTGGTAAGTAATAGTTGATTAGGACTGAAAATGGCACAGCAATTTCATATCAATTCAGCAAGGGAAAGAAAAGGGGCGAAATGACCCCTAGTTCATCAGATAGAAATATTACTGTTGGCACGAAGCCCAGGGGCATATATTTACCATATATTGGGCAAGCTCAGTTGCTGTGTGAAGATCACTACTTGCGCCAGTTGTTATATAATCCTGACCAAAGATAAGCTCTTCGGCGACTCTTCCTCCCATGCAAACATCAAGGCGTGCTAATAACTGCTTCTTGCTGATTGACGTCTCATCATTTGAGGGTAGTTGGGTGACCATGCCTAAGGCAGATCCGCGCGGCATGATTGTTGCCTTGTGAATTGGATGCGCACCCTCAGTATTTAAGGCAACAATTGCATGCCCACTCTCATGATAGGCAGTAAGCTGAAAATTTTGTAAGCCATTTTAGACCCACATATCAATGAATTTCGTATTGCAAGTACAATTTAGAAACTACAATTAATTTAGTGAAGAATTTCATGAAAAATATATTGTCAAGACAGAAAGCCCAATTGTATACATGAACCTCACAGGCCACATACTCAAGTACCAAACTGGACATCCTTGTATATAGGCATACCTTTTTTGACTCCTCTGATATGAACATTGTTTTACGCTCTGTTCCCATGATTATCCTGTCTTTTGCAAAGTCCAACTGTGCAGCTGTCAATTTCTCTGCACCTTCAACGGCAGCTTTAATGGCAGCAATGTTTACCAGGTTTGCAAGATCTAATTCAAGGATCCACAATCGAGAACAGCAGCAGCAGGAATATGAAAGGGGATAAGAATCAAATTAACAGAAAAAGCAATGTTTATTGAATTTATTGAGCAACAATCCACCTGCCCCATTAAATCCTGGTGTCCCACGAGCTAATGTCTTCACATCTACATCTTCAGCTAAAGGTTTGTCTTGCAAGTAGAGCTCCAAAATTTCTTGGCGACCGCGTACATCTGGATTTGGCACCACAATCTAGAACGGGGTATTGTTAGTTTTCCATATTATCTACAGCAAAATAATTTAAACATTCATTCAAGACAACATTTAATGCATCTTAACAGGCAAGTCTATAAATATAGATTATTTTTAAGCACATTGAATCATGGAGTAAGAACAATGTTACAGAGTGACATTAATAATCTATGGTCCCAAAGTGGGCCTCTTTTCACCCTTTTATCCCTTTGTTTTGTTGTGTTTTGGTTGCTTTTGGAGGATTTCATATCCTCTTTCTTTGCACTTCTCTTCCTCTCTTGGTAAATTATTCATTCAAATAATAATTGAAAAAAAAAAATAATAATAAACTTACATGTCGATCAAATCTACCAGGCCTTGTTAAGGCTGGATCAAGAATATCTGGCAAGTTTGTAGCTGCCATTAATATTATCCCCTGCAAGATGAAGATGATAAATGAATTTGGAAAAACAAAATTGAACAATTGATGGTCCAAAATGTTTAAAGATGCCTCATTCTGTTCAAAGCCATCCATTTCGACAAGTAGTTGATGTAATGTCTTCTTTGTGTGGCCCTCCCACTGTTTCCTTGTTGATCCAACAGCATCTATTTCATCAATAAAAATAATACAGGGAGCCTAAAAAAAGATGGGGAGAAAAACATGTCACACAAGCAGAAACTAATAAGAGGAACCATGAGGTGCAGAGTAAGCCAAAATACAGATGAATTCAAAGGGACACCGGTCAATAGCAACAAACCTTCTTTTTGGCTGCTTGAAATAATGACCTTACTCGTCGAGCACCAACCCCAACAAACCTACAATATGATGTGTAAGGTGTGAATAGGTGTGAATATTAATAAGGAGGGGTAGTTAGGTAAATTGTCTGCTGATTAATTGTTAATAGGATTTGTTAATAATAGCTTAGATTTAGAGGCGGCACAGATTAAGTTTATGAGGCTGACTTAGGATATTCCTATATAAATAGGGACTTAGGCATAAGTGTATCTGTCTTTTTGCATTTGAATGAATAATACACTGTGATTTCCAGTCTCCTCTGTTCTTCTCTTTGATTTCCTCGCTCTGTTCTGACTTCTCCTCCCCCTCTTCTCTACTTCTCTTCCCTCTTCTTCACAACATACTCATCAGTGGTATCAGAGCCTTGCGCTCCTCGAACCACCACAAAAACAAGAAACAAGATGAGTTTTGATCAAGATAAGCTCGACAGCCTTCTGCAACAATTAAGATGGGTATGTGATGTTTTGGAAAAAAAAAACCTCCCTCCAGTTCTAGAGGTATTAGAGCAGGAGGTAGCAGTCTTACGGGAAGACTTAGAGGCTGAAAGAAGAAACGCCTCTGCTGATCAAGAAGATGGTGGGGGTACTCTGTTACGGCCAGAGCAAATGATTATTCAAGAAGGTGGCTATTCTCAAGAAAAAGAAAATTTAGCTGTTCAAGAATATAATGGGTCTTTGCCGTCGGCTTAGGAAGTTCTAGAAGCAACCTTCAAAGTTCAAGAAGCTATTGACACCCAAGAAGAAGCTACGAAACTATACGATATACCCACGTTAGACATGTCCCTAATTCAAGAGGACTGCGACTTTGATTTCACAAAGTGCCAAGACTCTTACATCGATGGTGACAGCAGTTTGCCTTCAGACTTGAAGACTCTGAACCTTTCGATGACGAGCGCGATGGAGTCTGGGAGTGAAAAGCTTAGAGGGGAAAATGATGTTGACTAATTCGGGGCTTCCAACGCATGGGCTTGCCACTGATTTTCGAACCCCTGGGACATGGCGAAGTACTAAAACGGCAATTGAAGGTCTTGCGAACGCCACTACCCCTGTTTCAAGCCTTGTTTCGCCAAGTATGGACTCAGGTTCTTCACTTTCTTCAAGCTTCAACTCTGAAATGCAACAAACCAGTGCACAAGTTCTGTTTGTAATAGGTGGGTCAGCCAGTCTTGCTTGTTTCTTGCCACTGAGTTCTACGTCTTCACCAGCATCTCTGTTTCAGTTCATTGGTCGAAGGGATTTGCAAAGAACAGATTATGTGTTTGCTTCAAGATGTATGGAACTGAGCATGTGGCATGTTCAGAAGTTCAAGTGGCTGGAAATGGTTGAGTTTGAAGAGTCAGACTCACAGCTGCCTCACATATTCTCCAAGTGTCGGGGATATTTTGACGATCCACTAGGTTTGGCACTATTAAGTGAATACATGGGCTTTGTATTTCAAGAAAAGGACCCAAGGTCATTCCTACCATTTATCCATTGGTTAATTACTAAAGTCTTATTCTGCTGCCAACTCCCTACTCATTAAGATGCTTGTAGAGTCTAGTTTGATACAAGGGATAACATACTTGGCAAAAGAAAATATCCAATGGATAACAGCTTGGAGTTCTGCGCAAAAACAGCAGCAAGTAAAGGTGATGCACATGGTGGGACCCGCGGTACCAGCTTTTTCAAAATAGGGAAAGGATCAAGTTAAAGAATTCTACACTAGCTAAAGTTTTTCCAGACTTCAGAAGCATATGTTTTCAATTTTATTTTGCTCTATTTGATTGTTTTTTTTTTTTTGAGGTCCAGTTTTGTATTTTGTTTCACATCCTTGAGGGCAAGGATGTGTTTTGGGAGGGGGTATTGAAATGTAAATCATAGAAAATATTAAATGAGGGTTAGGGTAGTTAATTAGTTGCTGAGTTAGGTAGTTAGTTAACGACTGTTGTAGGTAGCTGTTGGAATAATGAGAGGCGGGATATATAAATACCCCCTTGAGCCTGTTATGAAGTATGGATTATCTGAGTTGTTAGTAATAAGAATTCTTAGTTTCAGTCTCTCCTCCTTCTTCCTCTTCCCTCTCGTTTCCCTCTCTCCTCCCTCTCTTTTCTGTTTATTCTTCTACACTTCCACATAAGTGGTATCAGAGATTCACGCCCCTTGGCAGTAACACATTTCTGCGATGGTGATGACACACGTTGGTAGTTCACATGACGCCATGCCCTCTCCGTCCGATGCAAAATTGCAAGCCATCAAATCTAAATTACAAGAATTGTATGGCTTGCCGGTGGTGGCTCAGGAACTGTCGACGTTACCGGCGGTTGTGCAAAACTTAACGGCCGAATTGGCCCTTCTTCAGAAAGATCGAGAGTCCGCCAATTAAGAAGACTACCGAGGGAAAGTTCGGAGGGCTGGGTCGGCTCCAAAATTGGGAGCCCATTCCTATCGGCATCCAAGATCCCTTCTTTACAACAGCCACCATAATGTTTGCCGAGAGAGACATGCCGACCACTTCGATTATCATTGGCCCCGAATGAACAACGATCGATATCCACCCCTGACAAGGTTGGCGAAGATGGAGTTTCCACACTTCCAGTGTACCGATATTGTAGGCTGGATTCTTAAATGTGAACGGTACTTCGACATTGATGGAACGCCAGAGGATTGGAAGGTTCGGCTCGCAAGTATCCATTTGGATGAAAAAGCTTATATCTGGCATCAGGCCTTTGTCGACGGTGAGGTTGATCGTGGGATTACATAGAGTGAGTATAAGTATGCCCTCAAGGTACGTTTTGGTAATCCGTATGAATCACCTATGGGGGATTTCAAGAAACTGTACCAAGAAGAGTCTTTGGATGATTATACGGATGAATTTGATACTCTTCGTTGTAAGTTGCACATTTCGAAGGAGCAAGCAATTCAAGCATACATCGAAGGGCTTCGCCCGGATTTTGCCAGCCAGGTTCGGATTATGAGACCTCGCACAATGTTGGAAGCCAGGAGTATTGCCAAGATTCACGAAATCAATTCCAGAAACGTTAGTGACCTCCAACGAAAAGGGGCGTGGCACGTAGACGCAAACTCGGACAAGTGGAAGAATTTGAAGTTCTCTTCTATGGTCGGTGGGACCTAGTCTTGGACCGGAAAGCCTGTGACCCAGCCTTTGACGGGTAAACCTCCCTTCTTGGCCAAAACCAGTAATTTTTCAGGCCGTGGTAATTCTTCTCTTACATCCTCGATGGCTTCTAGTACACAATTAAAATCAATAGCGTCAACTGGTTCGGTACCACAACGCATGATTCCCGAGGATGTGGAGGAACACAGAACTAAATCTGTGCTTTTATTGTCATCAACCTTATTTTTGGGGCCATAATTGTGCCCAAAAGCAAAAGATGCAAATCCAATTGATTGAACTGGATACGATGGTAGAAGATTCTGAGGGGTTAGACACACCACCGCAAGAGGATTCCGTTGAAGATTTTCCCAACAGTGACGAGGCGGAGTGTTTGTAGATCTCTCTACATGCCATTCAGGGAAGAGTTGGAGTGGCCTCGATAAGGATTCAAGGGTATGTTGGTAAGCAGCCTATACAGAGTTGATTGACAACGGTGCTTCCCACGGGTACCTGGACGTGGCATTAACCAAGAAATTGGGATGAAAGGGTGCTGCACAAACCTTGTGGTGAAGTCGCTGGGGGTGGTCATGTGAAGTTGTATGGCTTGTGGCGCAACTTCAAATGGAATATGCAAGGTGAGGAGTTCCAATTTGACTTGCGTATTATGGAAATTAAAACTTATGATATTGTCTTGGGGTTGCAATGGTTGTAGCAGGTTGTTCATCATGCTTCCTGGAATTATGATGATCTTGCGATGACCTTTTGGTATAATAATTCAGTTTGCACTTTGCGAGCTACTCCCAAAGCAGATTGTAAGTTGGTACATCGCCTTGATGATCTTGATAAGGGTGGGAGTTAGTTTTTCTTAGTACAAGCAGTAGAGGACCAGAACTACCCTAGCTGTGTTTTGACTAAAGGATCAGCAGAGATGAACACGGGGATTAAAGGTTTACTAAAGGAATTTAGTGCAGTGTTTACTGAACCAAACTCCTTACCACACTTAAGACCAGGTCATAACTATCCACTAATCCTCAATGAAGGGGCTGAGCCGGTAAACCTTCGTCCTTACCGTTATCCAGCTATGCAAAAAGATGAGATTGAATGTCAAGTCAAGGGGTTGATGGAAAGCGGGGTGATCCCAGAGAGCTCTTCCCCATTTGCTTCTCCTATAGTGTTGGTTAAGAAGGAGGATGGCACATGGCGAATGTGCATTGATTTCAAGGAACTTAATAAGAGGACGTTTAAGAATAAATACCCTATTCCTCTTGTAGAAGAGTTGCTGGATGAACTTAGGGAAGCAAGATGGTTTACCAAACTTGATTTTAGGGCTAGGTATCATCAAATAAGAATGGAGGCCTGTGATGAATACAAGACAGCATTTTGGACACATTCCGGACACTATGAGTCGTTGGTAATGCCATTTGGGTTTACTAATGCCCCAACAACTCTATTTTTAGTGAACACCTTAAGAAATTCGTTTTGGTTTTTTTTTTATGATATATAGCCCTAGTATGATTCTGCATTTAGAACATCTGCGAATTGTGTTTGAAATAGAGGAAGCATCAATACTTTGTCAAGGAAAGTAAATGTACTTTTGCAGCCAATAGGGTGGAATATTTGGGTCACATTATTCAGAATGGTGGGGTATCCACTGATCCACAAAAGATTAAGGCAGTATTAGAGTGGCCAGAGCCAGCTACAGTCAAGCAACTTCGATCTTTCCTTGGGTTGGCTGGTTACTATAGGCGGTTTATCAAGTATTATGGTGAGTTAGCTCGGCCTTTAACCAATCTATTAAAGAAGGATAGTTTCTTATGGACTACTGAGGCTGCAAAAGCGTTTGGGATGCTGAAAGAAACCTTGAGTTCAGCTCCGGTGCTAGCATTGCTGGATTTCTCTAAGACATTTGTTATTGAGACTGATGCGTGTAGAGTGGGCATCAGTGCAGTTCTGATGCAAGGAGGCCAACCTTTAGCATTTTTTAGTAAAGCATTAGCTCTAAGGCACCGTGCATTATCAATCTATGAGAAGGAACTCTTGGCGGTTGTGCAAGTTGTGGAGCATTGGTGTCAATACCTCGAAGGAAGGCGGTTTGTTATAAGGACGGATCAGCAAATTCTGAAGTATTTGTTGGATCAAAAGCTGAAAACTTCCTTTCAAATGTATTGGGTCTCTAAATTGATGGGGTTCGACTATGAAATCCATTACAAGAAGGGCACTAACAATAATGTGGCAGATGCTCTCTCTCGTAAGCCACAAATGGAAATTATGCACATGACTCTCTCCACATGTTCAGCTGAATTGTTGCAAGATATTCAGAATAGCTGGGAAATTGATGCAGAATTGAAGAGCTTGTTGCAACAAATGCAGACTAATGGGGGAGTTGTTGGAAAATACACTTGGAAGGATGAGTTGTTGAGGAAAAATGGCAGAATTGTGGTAGGTAAATGTGTAGCTACTAGGAATAAGATTTTGGAGTGGCTGCATGTTGGTGCTCAAGGGGGGCATTCAGGGATTCATGCAACCTACCAATGAATTAAATCTCTCTTTTGGTGGAAGTATCTGTTCCAAGAGGTCAAAGATTTTATTCACCACTGTGATGTGTGTGCCCGCTGTAAATATGATGCCGCTGCCTATCGAGGGCTGTTACAACCTCTTCCTATTCCTAGTAGGGTGTAGGAGAGTGTCACAATGGATTTTATCGAAGGTTTACCTAAATCAAATGGCAAAGATACCATATGGAGGTGGTTATGGATTGGCTCAGTAAGTATGCACATTTCCTAGCCCTTTCTCATCCCTTTTCTGCTTCGGTTTTGGCTCAGCAATTTTTAGACAGAGTCTATCGGTTGCATGGGGCACCTATGGAAATAATCAGTGATCGGGACCCCTATCTTTGTTAGTAATTTTTGGCAAGAGTTTCTTAAGGTACTTAAGATAGATCAGAAATTGACCTCTTCTTATCATCCTCAAACCAATGGTCAATCAGAGGTGGTTAATCACTGTTTGGAGACTTACCTCAGGTGTATGTGTTGGGAGGTTCCTAAGGACTGGAGCCACTGGTTACCACTTGCTGAATGGTGGTATAATACAACCTATCATTCATCTACTAGAGTTACACCTCATAAGTTATTGTATGGGCAGAAACCGCCGGTATATGTTCCTTATTTGCCTCATTCTGCTGTTGTGGAGGCGGTTGATAGGACTTCCGCTGCTAGAGAAGGAGCTTGTTAGCGGCTAAATATCATTTGTCTCGGGTTGTGAATATGATAAAGCAGCGAGCTGATTCACATAGAACGGATAGGGAATTTCAGGTTGGGCAGTGGGTGTTTTTAAAGTTACAACCCTATCGCAGCTCTCTACTACCACTAGAAGCAATCAGAAGTTAGCTCCAAGATATTTTGGGCCCTATAAGGTTCTTAAGCAAGTAGGGGTAGCTGCATATCAGTTGGAGCTGCCTCTTGAGGTTCGGATTCATCATACCTTCCATATTTCTTTGCTGAAGTTGTGCCCGGATCCTTCTATTCGGCCACGTCATCCTCCATTGGATTGGCCAGAACCCCCTACGACTAAGGAACCTGAGCAGATTTTGTAGAAGCGGGTTGGTCGAAGAAAAGGGCGAATTGTTACTGAGGTTTTGGTTAAATGGAAGCAATTGCCAGAGGAAGAAGCCTCTTGGGTTCTGTTTTATCGTCTAAAGCAACAGTTTCCTGGTTTTGTTATGAATGACCCTTAAGGACAAGGGTTTTTCAGGGGGCGTATTGATGTGTAAGGTGTGAATAGGTGTGAATATTAATAAGGAGGGGTAGTTAGGTAATTGTCTGCTGATTAATTGTTGATAGGATTTGTTAATAGTAGCTTAGATTAGGGCCGGCACAGATTAAGTCTATAAGGCTGACTTAGGATATTCCTATATAAATAGGGACTTAGGCATAAGTGTATCTGTCTTTTTGCATTTGAATGAATAATACACTGTGATTTCCAGTCTCCTCTGTTCTTCTCTCCGATTCCCTTGCTCTATTCTGACTTCTCCTCCCTCTCTTCTCTACTTCTCTTCCCTCTTTTTCACAACATACTCATCACAATACAAAAAGTGATATGAAAATGAGCATCCCTAAAACCAAACGTTTGAGTACATCATAATTACTTTTGGTCACATGCTAAGATATGCATGATAAGAATGCTTGAGCTATAGCTGCAGCAGCCTGATTAAAATGGGTGATGGGCACCCATGATTTGTTACAAAGGGAAACAGTAGAAAGCAAAATGGCCTTACATTTCCTCAAATTCAGATCCAGCCCTATAGAAAAAAGGAACACCTGCTTCTCCAGCAATTGCCTTCAATGTCCCGGAAAAATCATATACTTTCAGAATCAATTATGAATATCCCAGCAATACTCAAAATGCCCATCACAAAAGGCATTGCATATTTAACTTGAGATTCAAATATTCTAAAAAATGAATATAAACATCCAGTCTTCACGAAAGGATCAGATGAAATGAAAGTAATCAAATGACCTCTGTATCATCAAATGATTCAAGGAATGTTAATAGCTAAAGAAGTGAAACTTATACAAGAGTCTATATACAACCATATGTAAGTAAAATAAGTAGAAAAACTAGTACCTATTGATATTTTTTCACAGTAAATTTAATCAAAATAATAACAAGAAAGTAATCTTTTGGTTAAAAAAAAGTAGAAGAAGATCGAAGAGAACACTAAATGAAGTTATTGAGCGAGATCTTTTAATTAACAATCTATCCAAAAATTTGGTTGTTGATGGAGCACAATGGCGTTGTGAGATCCATGCAGCCGAACCCACCTAACGGGATAAGGCTTTGTTGTGATTATTGTTGTAATGAGAAAGTAAACAATATGCCAAATTGACTCAAGAAAAAACTGCCTTGGCAAATTGGACTGAAAGCCTGTCTAGATAAACAACAGCATGTAGAAAATAGAAGAGACAAACCTTTCTAACGAGAAATTCTGTTACTAATGATAGCTGTTCCCAATAAAAGTCAAAACTGAGTGAAGAGAAAGCAATCATGATGACAAAAATATAAAAGTTAATGACAACACCCCCCCCCAAAAAAAAGAAAGAAAAGAAAATGCGTACTTCCAAGAACTTTCTTAAATAACATAAGGCAGACTACAAGGTTCTGATTTTAGAAGACAATAATTTCCTGAAAGTTATTATAAATAAATATAAATATATATATATATATATATGAACAGGTCCAGAACTAACTGACCTTGGCTAGCAGGGTTTTTCCGGTTCCAGGTGCTCCTGTCAAGAGAATCCCCTGAAAAATGGAATTTCTCAGGCTCCCATGGTAAACAACAGAAACAAGCAAAAAGCAAACTAAATAGCTTGACAGCTTATTATGAGAAGACAAGCCAATTCATCAACATATCATGTTAGGCAAACAAATTTAGAAAACAAGAAACATAAACCATGATTAAAAAAGCTAGCTTGTTTATTAATATGAATATCAAACAATCTGCAACGGTATATTCATGGTAATGGACGTCAGTGAAAGCCTAGGGCCTCTTACCAAGAAATTAGAAACCCATAAGAGCAAAGGAAAATATTGGGGGGGAAGCAATTTAAGGCAGAAGAAAAGATTAACAAAAAGATGAAGATCGTTCAAACCTTAGGCAACTTTCCTCCAAGGCGTGTAAATTTGGATGGATTTTTTAGATACTCCACAACTTCCTCGAGCTCTTGCTTTGCATCATCACAGCCTTTCACATCTTTGAATGTTTTAACATTCTGTAAGCAAGGAAGGAAAAGACACTAAGATAAAGAGATTTTAAAAGGCAGAATAGAAGAGCTTCTAATTTGTTGGCATTTTGTACATGCAAGACCTTCCATATAACAAATAACGAAACCTTGGGATAAGAAAATATACCTAATTTACAGTTGACTGTTTGGTCGAATGGCATTTATTTAACTGATAATTATTATTGGAAAGAAAAGGGAATAAATACATCTTGGGGAAGAACAATAAGTCTTCCAAAACATACAAAAAAGAAAAATTCCAAAAAGGCTATAAAATAGAACAAAGCTGAGTAATATCTCTACTTATATGATATAGCAGGTTACCAATCTCACTACCAATGGAAAATACCGCATTAAAAGACAACTATATAAACCAAGAACAAGAACTATACGCATTATGTACATCATGTAGAATGGCAGGGTTATTAATTCTTCCCATTGACCGTTTTTTATCTTTCCATCTAAAATTCTCTGTGGCAGCTCAAAATTTGGCCTTATCCATTCCTAAGTTAATTTCATCATGTTGTTTTTAAGAATCATAGAAGCAACTACTTAAAGAAATCAGATAATGTTAAAATGGGTCTTAAGAAGTTAACCTTCTCTGGCATCACTTCCTTATTCAACTCCTTTGGGGAATATGAAGAACTTGAGCCAACACCTGAAGTTCCAATCCCACCTAAGCTTCCAATGTATTTTTGAAGTGCAGCAGCCCCCATAAACCTAAAATGCAATAATATTTTGGAATACCAGATATGAAAATTCAGGTAACAAGTAGATGTTATACACGAGCAACAGAAAGAGAAGGAAACTAGATGCTCATACCAAACCAATCCCACAGCAATGGTAAACAAGATGGTTGAAATAAGCTCTTGTGCAAAACGAGACTTGTTTGATACCTTTGGCTCAACCTTAAGAAGGGGAATACATTTGTGAGTTATAGAACAAATATAAAAGAAAAAATGGATTGAGAAATAAAAAATTGTTCAATTTTTTCATACAATCAAAGGACAAGTGATCATTAAACACAAAGCATAGAGAACATGCCATCTGCAGTAAATGTTACCATAACCACATGCAACGGCTGCTTCTCTGAGATTCCAGGATTTAGAAAAGGCTCATCCATGTTACCTGATGCCCGCTGCTTTAACTCTTGCAACTGCAACAGTAAACTTAACATCAGTTCCATGATGCACTGCATTTTAACCATGAACCAAAAATACATCTAATGGGAAATTCCAAAAAACAATATTAAATTATATTTTTAATGGAAGAAAAAGCTTCAGAGCAGTATATATACACATATATAAACTGCTCACAACCCACACTATTCTTTCTTTCTTTTTTCCCCATAACTCACACACCCTTTATGCCCATAGAAGGTTCGAACTTCCAACCTCATACTTAAGATTTAAGGGAGAAGCTTGTTGTCATTGGGCTACAAGGCCCCAACCACAACCCATACTATTCAAACAGGTTCTCTGTCTGATTATTTTATATACAACTTTTCAAAAACTAATTGACAGAATTATTTGAAGAACTTAAAAACAGAAAATAGAAGAAAAAAGACCCTATATATTATTTCTTTGTTCCTCGCTATTGGTAGAACAAACAAAGTTTTTTAGAAATAAGAACAAAAAGAAAAGAACAATTTTACACATCAACTACAGATTAAGTATAAATACAAGGGGAAGACAAGAATCATCCGTCAGGAACTGCATTAATCCCAGCCTAAACTTGAAGTGTAGAGGCAACCAAGATCCAGAAATAAGAAGCGTATCAAGAAGAGTATATTGAAAATATTTGGACACACATCAGAAATAATAGCGCGCCATGAAGGTCAGACGCACATCAGTTGGACACATTTCTAATCATAAAGGTCACAAATAAATTTTACCAATTGCCCAAAAAAATAAATAAATAATATTCCCGTGTAAGACAGAAACAATATTCATGAATCCATGAATAAACATATAGCAAAACCGGGTGGAACTATGTTCATCTGCTAATAAAAAAAGAGCAATAAAGGAAGGGCTTGCACAGAAGGAAAAAATATTGCAAGAAAATGAATATAAACTGATTACCAAGGTCGGAAGACTAGAAGGTTTATCAGATTTCTCATCAGGAAGATATTCAGCAATAACATTAGTTGCCACAAGAGCTCGAAGATATTCTACAACTCCTCTGCTGTCTACAGCACGATCCCTTTCTTCAAAACGTTTGATGACAGACTCCGGACTAAAAACAAAGAGAGTTCATATAGAACTAAATGGGTCGTGTACAAATAAAAAGTTATGAAGAAATTTTGACAGAACCTCTGCTTAAGGAATAATGCGTGTAACCTAACCCATTGAGAATGCCCACTTTCTGAAACATGATACAGTCTATCCAGCATGGTCTTGGAAAGAATAAAAATGTGAATTTGTCCAACTATTATATGTTTAAATGAGCAGAGTTCTTCAATTTATTACTCTTTTTTCTCCAAATTCGAAATTGACTATCTAATTTTCTTCTATCCTACGTCATCGCCTGGGCAACCAAGTGCTTTACAATAAAAGCATACGATGCAATATCTTGAAAACTAATCATGCAATAGAAACATTTAGGTAACAAAATCAGGAACAAAATGTTTTACTTTTTAGAGCTCAGGGTGGTATTTTTTGCATGGATATTCAGAAACAAAATGTCTGATTTTGCAACCAATTCTCTCAACCAAACAGGTGAATTAGCCAAAATAAATAAATAAATAAATAAAAGAACAGAGGAGGGGCAAAATCATAATCATAGAAGTGCACGGCCAAACCTGTGCTTGTTGAGTTCAGCAAGTAGAGCACTCTGCTTTGTCGCATCTTGAGGATTTGCGTCGGCCTCAGCAATCAAACGGGCCAAATGTTTCTCCTGCCGCCAAAAAGGCCACCAATTTAAGAAATCAGAGAAAGCCTTCTGAAGTACATTCCTCGCCCTCGCCCACAGACCCACCAAGAACACCACTATAGGCAATCTAGCATAGCGAACCTCCTTCTCCTCCAAATGTGTACTCTTTTCTTCTTGTTCTACGCGTTTCTCACTTCCCACTTCATCAGCCTCCGCAGCTAATTCCCCTGCATCACCCTGCAACTCAATCTGGGAGCTTCCAGCATCAACTCCGTCGACATTCGATTGTTTTGAGTCTAAAACCGAACTGTCTCCCGTAACATTTAATCTTCCCCCAACATTTTCATTGGCATCCGATTCCTTACCAGTTAAATTAGAAATATCTCCCAAAGAATTCGATTCGGACCACGAAGTTTCGTTCTCCGGTCGAAATGTGAAAGGGGCAGGTGGACCACGCGGGCGAAATGGAAACTTGCGAAAAATTGAGCTTAAAGCACGGATAGAAGGCTGCGAGAGACTGAGCGGATTGAAAGGGATAGTGGAGGATTGGTGAAGTGTAGAAGAGGTAGAATGAAGAAGTCGTTGCTTTGGGGGCGAGTGAGACGTGAAGGAGAGGCAAGGTTTGCAGAGAAGTGAAGCTTGAAGTGTAGCCATTGTTGGGGTTGAATAAGTTGAATTCTCTTCTCTCTCTCTTTGGAGTTGAGGGAAGAGGGGAGAGAGGCCGTGGAAACCACAAAGCGAAGGAGGGGGAGTAACCTTATCTTGGACTAAAATTGGCGCCGGCTTCTGACCCCGTGGTTGTGCGAATTATTGCCTATTTCTTGTCCGCGAACTAGATTTATTGATGCGAGTCATCTCCAATTTACCGCTCTTATTGATCCTTTGATAGTCTTACTATTACTATTGTACGCGATCTGGATACGCTGGGACAAGATAGAAAATAATGAATATCAGCCTATCAGGGTAGGGTTACAACTTTTTTTGGGCTTTTGTTAAAGGTTAAAGTCGGGAAATCGGGTCGAGCCCGTTTAGGCTTGAGCCCTCAAAAGATTGGGTTTATGATTTAGAGGCTAAAAGGAAAAACGGGTCTAAAAAGGCCGACCCTATACTGTCGCAGGCCTTATACTGCCGCAGGCCCTATACGGCTGGCTCTGCAGCCCTATAGGGCCTGTCCTTTTGAGCCAGTGTAATATTTTTTTCAAATAAATTAATAAATATAATATCATTATATCAAATTATCAATATAAGAGACATCTAAGTACTTAATAGAGTATTAATAACAAGCAAACACTTATTAATTAGTTTGATTTATTTTATTTTCTACAATGATTTATTCATTTAAACTTTAAAAAAAAAGCTAATTTGGACATTAGATGATTAGTTTAACTAAAAATTTATGAGTTTTAAAAATAAGTATCTCAATTTAAAGCAAAATAATAAAGAAATTGTCGAACTAGAAAAATATTTTTTTTATTTAAAATAAGTTTAAGCCCGTTTAGGCCCGAGCTCGTAAATGACCAACCCTATAGGACCACAGGCTTCAAAAATATGATACTTTTTAAAAAATGGGCCTACACATGCCAGTCTATTTAGCCCCGAGCCCATTTTCCCGACCCTATTCAAGGCAGCCTCAAATCTTCAAAGCATGAAGGCGTAGAGTGTGGACCTGGGGTGAATCAGGTGAGAGAGATACGAAAGTAAAAATAAAAGAAATAAATTATATGTTGTTCTTTTTTAACATAATAATATTTCTTATATTTTAATTTGTTTTGACACCTCCAATTTTTTATTCTATTTCTTATTTTAAACAGAAATATGATTTTTATCTTTTTCTCTGATGTTAAATTTTAATTTAATTCCTAAATTTATATAATTTCACTTTATATGAGTAACATTTAAAAGCTAAACAAAGTCTTCGTTAAGTATGTTTGAGATCACGATTGAGATTTTAAAAGTACTTATACACGTAAGTCGAGACAATACTCCTCTCACATACTTATCTCATATATCGTAAATCATAATTGAAGAGCTAATTTTAAATACTCTAATCATTATTTCAAATCAACACAATATTACTAAAACTAGTTAGAACCCCACAATGCGTGGATGCAAAGTAAAACAAATTATAATCTTTAAGGGTGTGAATAGAAAGGTAGGAATAGAAAGGGAAAAAAAAAGAATGGAGAGGAAGGGAAAATATTTTGCCACCGATATATTTGGTTCGCATTTTAAAAGAAAATGAGTTAATAGAAAAAATTTTGTTTGGTTGGAAGAAAATAAGATGGGAAAATAAGCCTTCATAAAAATTGTTCTACGTATTTTTATCTTTCTATTTGTGGTAATACTATACTGATTAGTGAGAATCTTGGGGTTAGGATTTTGGGAGAATTTTGAGTTTTTACAAAAGATGGTTATAGATATGTAGAGAATAAATAATAGTAGATTTTAATCGGTTTAGATTTATCATTTGGTTATTTTATGATTTTATAATTAATTTCTTCATAGATAAATCATAAAGTATGCTTTAGGAACATTTTTTACCGATTAAATTGAATTAAGCAATTTATTTGAGTTATTTGAAGTATTATTAAAATTTTAATCGGTTTAGTTTTGCAGATTTTGAATTATGTGAAATTATAAATTATGATTTAATATTATAATTAGAGAATTATAGTTATTAAAAATTTTATTAAGTGAAATAGAGTTAAGAAATTTTAGAAATTTTGATTTAAAAGAAATTTGAGGAATAGATAAATTGTGGATATTTTTTTGGAAAATTAAGCTAATTATGGGGATTATTATTTGCTATTTTGTATTAGTTAACAATTATTATAAATTATATTAATTTGTAAATATATATATATATTTATTGTACAATGAATTTGAATTTGACTTGTTGGAGTTAAATTCTCTCGAGTTTAGTTGTGTCAAAAACTTGAGGTAACCATTTTCCAATTTATTTGGTATGCTCGTTGAAATGATTATAGGCGTATATTGATATTTTTAATTATTATAAATATGTTATAGTAATTTAAATATGAAATGTACGAATAAATTATTGATATTGAATATTGTGATGTTGAGATGTTGGATGTGGTGAGCTGTGATTGAGAAGAGGTTTGATTCTCTTATACCACGTGGTATGGCCACCACTGTATGCACAGTGGATGGCTTTGGCATTTTTAAGGCCCTTGGTATCATCATTTTCTTTGGCCGGGTTAAGGCTCGGCTCAAGGGACAGGTGACACCTTTTCATTCTCGACGAAAAGGGAATTCATGATCCAATATGAGTTCTGTAGCTTTTGGCCGGGTTATACCTCATTATTTGAGAGCTTGGTGCAGTCTTATCACATAGACTAATCTTATTATATGTTGTAGCTCATGGGTTCTGTCAACGGTTAAGAAGGTTATAAGGATGGTTGAGTGAGTTTTATGCATATTGAATGGTTTTCTTGAAAAATAAATGTTTTGGGAAGATTACACTTTATGTTATAAGAATATATATTTTACCTGCTTAATTATCTTATAATCATTCCATGCATATTTGTTAAATGAAACTGTGGTTATTGAGTTTATGTGACTTACCCCGTCAATATCTATAATTTTTCAGGTGAGAGTTCTGGTGGTGCTACAAAGGGGAAAGCGAGCGAGACTTGATTGGATACCAATCGTAAGTTTTATTTAGTTACATGAGTATAATGCATATTGCCAAACTTAAGAACCTTTCTGGTTTACGTTGCATATGTTAAATACTTTGTTGCATACCGGGATTTGTACTGTGGGTGAAACCCCATAATATGCTGTATTATGTAGTATTTAATGTTTTATTTGGTTTGGTGATTAATTATATGGTAATTAAGAGAGGTTGTTACATGTGGCATAGCAATGTGCCCAATATACCCAATAATAAGAACAAGGGGGGATTTCAGTTGGCCCCTAGGGATGTGACTTAATTTCAATCAACTTCTAAAAGATTTTGAAACTTTACTGTGTCCCCTTTGGTTCAAAATGAAATTAAATTTCTTGGAGTGAAAAGACGATGATGCCCTTACTTTGTCTGTCTCATGAATTGTTCTATTTTTCTTGAAAAGACAATAATTCCCTAGGTTTTCTCAAATCCCTTTACTTATCTTATAAATGCTCATATTTATCTTTTAAATTTCCATATCTGTCCTTTAAATGTCCAAAGTATTTTTACTCCTCTAGGTTCTTTTAAATCCCTTTATTTTTTTTTGTAAATGTTTTTATATTCTTGTAAATATCCATATTTTTCTTGTGAATTTCCATATTTTTCTTGTAAATGCCCAAAATGTTTTTAATTCCCTAAATTCCTTCCATCCTCATAAGATAATTGATGTCTGAAACATATTTTAGAAAATACAAAGATATAATATTTTTAATTCGGATGACTCCCAACAAAGTAGAGGTATGGATAGATTCCCAGTTGATTTAAAAATAATTTAAGAAAATAATCAAGTTGTTATGATACTCCCAGAAATTTTTAACTAACCGGTAAAAAGGGGGAGTTCCAAATTAAAAATATACAAACATTTTGTAACTATAAAACCTTAAATAAGGTCTTTTATGAAATATAAAGATTTTATATTTCAAATTTGTATAACTCCTATAAAGTAGATGCATCAGTCGATTCCCAACCGATTTCAAAAAAATAAAATTTGAAACCATTAGATTTTAAATACAATCTTTTAAGAACCCTAGTGTATTTGGCTTTGTCAGTATCCATAAGCACCTTGCATCTTGATTGACATTGGAATTAGAAATCACCAAATGTTTATGGCAGCATTACACCTTATATCATACGATGAACCAAATAAGCAGAATATATATATATATATATATATATATATATATATATATATATATATATATGTAAAAGAAGCTAATATGGTAACAACAAAACTAAAAAGAGATTATGCAAAACAATAAGGTAACAAGGACATTTATGAAACAGACATTTGCATCATGGAGGATCATTTCTATTAAGGCACCATCACAAGTAACCTCGTGTTCAAACATCACAAAGTTACGTTAGTCGAGTGAATGCAACAAAAGCGTAGTTTTACAGGGAACTTTGAGTTGGTTACCAACTCCACAATAGAGCACATAGGGAGGCTAATGGCGTCAAGGCAGAGATCATGGGAGGTAAAGAGAGGGGCGAGAGGAATCTGCTCAAAATTTTTTTTATGAAATATAAAAACAATTTTTTAATTTCTAAAAAGTATTAGCAGTGGAATCGAGAAGGGTGCAACCTGATAAGATTTCAAAATTTTTTGAAACTACATTTTCATCATCTCTAAAAAAAAGTATTTTATATTTTAATATTGTGAAATATTTTACAATTTGTAATTATCTCTCGGATATCTTTCTTTATTTGTTGAGCATGTTTTATTTTTTTTCATCATTATTTTAGTTGTTACGATATTCATGGCAGGAGGAGGGACTCTCAACGTAAAATATTTTATTTTATATTTTATGTAATTTGTAACTATATCCTGATATCTCTCTTTATTTTTTGAGAATATTTTATTTTGTATATTTATTTTTGTTGTTACAATATTCATGGTAGGAGGAGAGTGTGCTGGATGACAGGAGGTGGGACTCTTAATGCCCGTTTGATTCACATAATCGGAGGTAGTGTAATGGAATGTAATGCAATATAATGTAATAATGATTATATGAATTTATTTCGTTTGTCATTAAGGAAATATGATGCATATATATAAAAATATTTGATTGGATTGCGACGAACATAAGAATATATGAGAATAATACATCAAGAGATAAAATTATTCCTATCTACACATATTTGTATAATATACACATTGAGTTCAAGGTAAATTTTTCAAATTGTGCAGTGTACACCTTAGGTTGATGAAATTTTTTTAATATTTAATAGTGGAAATGTTATGTAGTGTATAGGTTGGGTTCATGGTAATTTTTTAATATTAAGCTGTGGAAATATTATTTAATAGGATATTTTAATACTCTTAATGGTGGAATATAATTTGTTTAGTGGGTGAATATTTAAAAAAAAATTTATATTATTAATTAATTTTTTTAAAAATATTTAACGGTAATAATTATTTAATATTTAATAGTATTTATGGGTGGGCACTTTGATCAAATTAAAAAATTATAATGATAACAGTGTTTTTTTTCACTTAATTATAGGATATCTGCATTCTCATTCGTCAATCATAGCAGTGTAATTCTTATTATATCAAAAATGATTTGATCATGATTACAAAATGTAATCTTCTTTATATTACATAAGCTCAACCAAACTTTATAATCGGTCTATTATATCAGGACTACATACAATCCTTTCCCATTAAATTGAACCAAACGGGCTATTAACATCCCTTCTTTTATATATTAGTTGTGTAAGAGAATTGTAAAACATGGGGAAGAAGGTTCGGCAGGCTGTGCCATGTAAATTTTAGCTTATTTTTATTTCTGATCTCTATGGGGCAGCTCAGCCAATTCTAAACAAATCATTTGTTTAGCAGTGGGAGAAACATGACCTAATGCTTGTTTGGGAAACAACCAAATTATAGTTTTATAAATTCTTGTATGTAAATCGAAATAAAACTCCTCTCATATATTTACCTTATAAATTATAAAAATATTTTTAAAAAACTAAAACAAATAGACGCCCACAAAAAAAAAACGGAGAATTCATCCAAGGAGGCACAAGACAAGAGCGCACAAAGAAAAGGGACATGACAACTTGTTTAAATAGGCTGAATCCAGGGAAGACGGACAATATCGACAATCAGAAGCTGAGGCATGGCCCTGCCTGCACAGGCCCAAATACATGTGAATTTGGGCTAGAGATAAAAGATCCATTCCAGTTGGGCAGAGAAATGATCCATTATAGTTGGGCCTGTTCGTGCTTTAACTGCCCAAGGTCTATTCCCTAGAAAGCCAGTTCATCCACTGAATGTCTCTCCAAGGTGGCGGGCCTTTTCTAGTAAAACAAACTAAACGACCCGGATGGACCATTTTAGGAAAACCTCACTCTGATCTGCGGCGCCTTTTTCGATTGAGGTCTTTCATTAATTTGTTTTTCAAATGTACAAGCTGCAAATCCATTGCTGATCCCACCCAACAGCATAAAGCTTGGCTGCTGCTTTTGTTGTGTATAACCTGCAAAATTTTGTTTGTTGACTTGAACTTGACCATCCACAACGCTAACACGTAGAAAAGTAGGCTTCCTCCTCAACAGTGTATAGGAACACGACAAGTGGGACGCAGATGCCAACCTTTGGCCTCTCTCCTGCATATCAATTTCCCAGGGAGCCGCCAAATCACACCCTTTTCTTGCTTTGTTGCCTTGCCTCCCCACTCCTCCCTTCGCCACGTGTTCTCCCAACGAACTCCTCCTCCTAGGTCCTACCCACTTTTACCTTCTACATCATCTTCCTTTCCCATCTCTTGTCTATTATTCCTTCCCCTCATGCCTCCAGCTCAATCTTTTTTACTAATGTGATTATTCATTCTATTATAACACGACCAGTCGACTATTGATTTTAACAAAAAATTATTAATTTCAAGATTAAAGTGGGGGTGGGGGGACACTGACAGGAAAAGTGCCAAAACAGCTGCTTTGAAATCAGCCAGTGTACGACTGCATGGTTGTTTAGAGTTGAGACAGAGCAGGCATGTGACTCCACAACGGTTGAGGTATTTAACATTCTGAATCCTGCAAAAAACCGTGCCAAATATTATTTTCAATTCACATATCTACCTTATAAATCATAAAAGTTATATTCTAAAATATAATCTAAACACATTTGCTTTTGCTTGTAGATTACCAGTTTATAAGGGAAAATTGCCTGCCATTTATTATGAATGGGTATTGGGATGTGCTTGCAACGGAACGGTACCTCCCTCCGACGCTGTTTTATTTTGATATTAATGTCCGTCTAACTCTTTTTCTTGCTCTTGTTTTAGCTTTAAATCTTTAATTTTGTGCCCACTAATCTCGCCATCCTCACTCTTGCCAGTGTTGACGATCACACTGGGAGGCCAACACCATATTATCCTAAAGCAGAACATATCTTATTTTTTATGATTTCTCTTTTTATTGAGCCAATCTCTGTTCTGCTTCTGTAAACATCTTTTAAAATGTTCATGCATTAAAGTGGTCACGTCACTTAAAATAAAGTGATATGGCAGTATGTGCTTTTTTATAATAATAATAGTTTTAAATATTAATAAATAATCAATGTAATAATTATATTACATAAATCATCATCATATAATATAAAATCTTAAAAACTGCAGCGGTCATTAATAGTGGAAAATATAATTTACATTGTATCCGAACAAAACACAAGGCTGCCAATGAGTTTGGACGAATAAAATTACATAAAAAGTAAAATTTTGTCACTTTGGATGATAGAGGGGACAAGTTTTTGGTCATTTTTGATACTTTTTTATAGGCTTCGTAAACAACTATTGTTAGCGTTTCGCAGGTCGGATCGGACCAAAAAGTTAAGGGATATATATATATAGGTATCGCATGAGTATAATTAGTTTTAAAATTATAGATTCAGGTTAAAAAAGTTATTAATTTCCTAAAAACGCAGACGTGAATTTCATATCTCATATTGAAGGCTTTATATATATATATATATATATATATTTTGACCCTTTTACTTTGAGGCTGAAGTGCTGAACGCATATCATACATTGATATTCAAAACTAACCGAGTTGATTCTAGTGTAAGAGCCTTTAACCACTTACCGAGAGAGCAATGCTCGAATCTCCCATGGTAATAAAGTCATATGAAAAATAATATAATACAGTATTTTGAAAGCGGAGGGAATATTCCCAAAAAATATTCTCTGCAAAGAAACCCACACCCACGACAGTTTAACCCTTATGCTTCGTGTCAACTGTCAACCAACTCCACGTAACACTGTAACAGAATCCAAATTTCCACCCCAAGAAGTGTGCTCATTCCTCCAGGCCCAGCAAAAGGACAACATGA
Organism: Inga laurina; assembly: GCA_963855925.1. Lineage (NCBI taxonomy): Eukaryota > Viridiplantae > Streptophyta > Magnoliopsida > Fabales > Fabaceae > Inga > Inga laurina. The sequence goes on from OY979704.1 coordinate 1,973,073, forward strand.
CTCATTCCATCTCTTAACTATTACCATTGCCTTTATTATGCGCTGACTGTATACCATCTTCATTTCACCTGGCTGCCCTGTTTTTGCTTCCTTTTAACCTATTCTCGTTCCTTTAATCCCCTCCACATTTCCCTGATCTCAGTAACTACGTTATTTAAATACTACGTCATATTTTTAAATACGAGACTTATTTTAATAAAAAGGAAAACTGAACTTCAAACTAGATGTTATATCAAGTACAGGAAAATTATTATGTATGGTTTTCTCTACTTAAACATCTTTTATACAAACTGATGCTGATTAGTAAATATTTTTTCAAGCTTCAATATTACCATGGTTTCTTGTTACGGTTATTTACGACGACTTTATCCAGCGGGATATCTACTTAAACGAAAAGCGACACAAGGGATGAAGTTCTTAAGAAGAAAAGAGCATATATTAGAGGTAGAAGCTATGAGAACTTGAGAAGAATACACGGAAGCACTAAAGACCAAAAGAGACAGAAATATTAAAAAGAGTGGAAAAAGAGGGGCCGCAATAAGAGCGGCACTTTCTGAAACCTTGGACCCTATCCCACTGGAACTGCTAGTGGTGACCGGTTAAACATCCTACGATTTTGTCACATTCTTCTCTAAGTCCTTCTTTTTTGTGTCCCCCAATTCCACTTCCAACCCCTCTTTCTCTAGGTTCCCCTTCTCCACATCTCCCTTAATTGGTTCCTCCATCACTTTCCCTTTCCAGTATTTGCAGTGAAGCACCAGCTGCAGTATGGCCAGTGGAAGCCCAACCACACTTGGTCCCTGTCCAGAGTTTCAAGTTCAGTACATCAAACTCGTTCTTAGCTTTAATCACAGTAACAGAGTTTTTATCTTAAGAGAGAATAAAATACAAACCGCAACAAAAATGTCCCGGATGAGGAGTCCGTAAGTCATCCAGAGCACACCAGCCACGAATGTGCACAAAGATAAGGGAAATGGCAAGAATTCCACACTCTTTGTCCTTATAACTTTCTTCTGCAATAATGAAAATATAATCATGTTAAGAAAGGCTAAGTAGGGCCAAATGACAAAAAAGAAAGCATCAGTGGAGTAACCTTGCAAAGACACATCTCCTTCTGTTTTAATTATCAGCCTCTAATTTGATATTGTTTCAATAAATGTGAAATAGATTAATAATAATTGAACTCCTATGCTCCCCTGTTTTGGTTTTGTTTTGCTTCACTCTGTCTTGACTTGAAGACAAAAGTGACTCACCATCACGACCAAAGGAGCGCCGTACGTTGAAGCTGAGACCACAAGGCCGATGCTACCCACGAGTAGCTTTCGATGACGATGGTCATGGAAGGAAAAGGCTGAAACGATGGCAGTGACGCAGAACACTAGCAAAACTGGTATAGTTGTCATGGCTACCTGCACCTGTAATGGAAAAATCAGCTTCATTAACCACATCTTTTTACCACCTATTCTTAGCATGCGCGCAAATGAAAGATGCTAGCTCCCAACTTTTGTTTCTGCATGTCCTTGATGCAGGTCACATACATACAGGTGCCTCACGCAAATAATCTCAATCATAGATTTATATATTTGTCAGGTCACTCACATGTTATTATTAACTCATCAAAGAAAACAGAGCTATATAGGTGGACTGATGAAAACTTTCATATATATCTCATCTCCCTTTTGTAGTTTAGAGAACAGAGGAAAAGAAAATGAGAGAGCTTTCAGGCATATTCCTTTGGCGGAAGGGAGAAGAAGTTGGTGTGGAAGTGAGAACTTGCCTTTCCTTTGGCCGAAGCATACCAGAAGTAAATGAGAACATAAGCTAGCTCAAGGGCGATCCCAACGCCATTAACTGTAACCAGAGGGAAATTTTCCCATTTGCAGCTTACAACAGGCAATCCATACCAAGTAAAAAGGAGACAGTTCAACAGTCCGATGATGTAAGGAACGCACGAGAACTCCTCTGTGCTTTTCTTCCTTATGACCCTCCTAAAGGTCACCCTGTAAAACAAATCATGAAGAAGCCATCAAGGTTTCACATTCTTCAAAAACAACAAGATGACAGCGAAATGGAAGACAAGAATTAGAAAATGGAATAACATACATGGGGGCAGCGAAAAGGGCAACTGAGGCAGCATTCCCTGCAACAAGAACCCAAATGGTTCACTTTCTCGTTAGGAAGTGACATTAATCAGTCATGCTAAGGAATTAAGGTATGGATGAACAAAGGAAGTACCAAGAACTGCGACGGCCATGCGAAAGGTCTGAGCCATCTTTGGTTCTCTCTCAAGTTTCTCTCGGTAAAGATGAGGAGAAGAATGTGCACCTTCAAGAAGAGCCAAGAGACGCTATTTATAGCAGCTTCAGGGCAATGTTTAGTGTCTGACGCCTACTGCTCCTTTTTAAAATATTGTGGGAAAAAATTAATATATAAATGACAACGGAGGAATTGCTGTCTACGTCTGGAAGGAAAAAAACTTGTGGATGGAGATCTTTGTTCAATCTGAGAAGCTCTTGCCTCAATTTACTGGATTCAAGAACAAGAAGCTTTTTTTTACAGCTTACGTTTTTCTTAATCTTTTCTAGAGCCTAGTATGGTATAGGTGAGACACGCAAAAGATATTTGCTGTGGCCTCTGCTGCAAGAGGTGGATGGAATGGGATTTTTTGAATAAGATACTGAGATACATTAAACCTTTAATAGGTTAATACAAAAATATTGTGGATAAAATCAGTAAAAACCTTCAACCCTTATCATCGACCGTCTCACAATAAGAAGGTGGTGGGTGATCAAGAAGAACAAAATTTTTCAGAATGCTGTGAGCTAAACTCGCTAAATGATTCGTTAGGGTATTCTGCTCCCTGTAAATGTGACCAATAAGAACCTGCTAGTCTTTGACCATCCATAATTTCGCATCCTCAATGACATCTTTGAAGGGGTGATTAATATCACAGACCCTAATGAGACAAAATACTGTCTGGAGACAATCAGTACGGATTAAAACTCATTTTAAATTCCTATTCCAGCAAATCTGAAACCCCTAGATGATAACAATAATTTCCGCCCCACAGGAGGCACTTGATGGAATGGGATTTTAACCGTCAGTTTTTGACAATTTTTGGGTCATGCGAAATTTTTATGCTGTCAAATACCGTTTTGGCCTAGTAACTGCTTTGGTGTTATGATTTCTTCTTTGATTTTGGTAAAGCATTCCATTAGTTATGTGCCCTTAAAAAAAGGTGTTAGTAGTTGAAGTGCTCTACTGCTCTGCTCTCGATGATGTGGCTTCCATTTTCTAGAGGCACGAGAATTTATTAGACAAGCCTTGGGATTAAGGCTTGTTTGGTACAAAATAGAGATTAAAAAATCACAAATAAAGAGTTTCTCACTTTCTCTAATAAAATCATACTGTTTCAAGTTTCAAAGGTGGCTGCTCTATTATTAAAAAAATATAAAATAAACAATGTTTTAAAGTATTTGTTTAATAATACTTAGTATTCTAAACTAATTTTTTTATCAGTCCAACATTTTAAATTAAGTTTTCAATGGCACTTAATATCAGAAGTTTAAGATGTTAGTTGTTATTGAGAAAAATATTTTAAGGGTAAAATTTTACCAAATTAATTTAGAATACTATATGTTAATAAAAAATATTTTAAATTGCTTAATGCAACAAAAATTAGTTTAAAAAACTAGGTGATATTGGAAAAAACTCCAAAGTGTTAGATGCAACTTAGCCCTAAATAAAAATATCTCTTTTCTGACCTTTTTTTTTTAAAAAAATTCAATCTTCATGTATTGATTTACTGCCTAAGTTCATTTGCAAAGATAAAATCTAGGAGAGGCGTTTCTCTTTTCATTAAGGGCCGGTGTAAGAACACTTGAAAATAAGTACTTTATGTTTTATTAGACAAAATATTTTCGCACATATTTTTTTGGTACAGCGTAAAATCATTCAAAATAAATAAAAATAAACCGCACTAATATTTTCCCTTTTTCACCCTCCCAATACTAGAGTGGTAAAAATTTTTATTCACCAGGCGTGACAGCAAAAGTTAATGTCCGACTAGATCTCAGGTTGTACCCAGCAGCTAAACCCACCCCAATGGGAACACTGAAGGAAAAGGAAGAAGATTCTAAACTGATCACAATATGGGAGAAATTAAGTCACCCTGTGAGCAGAGAAGAATATGGAATTTTTTATTTATATTCTCATTCAGGCATCACCGGCAATTCCATGAACCTTTGAAGAAGAATTTTATTTCCCCTGTTACGTAGAATAAAATTCATCTGGCGGCAATCGCATTTGTGGCTGCCATTTAACTTGAAAATGATCATCTGAATTATATTATTATTCCCTCCTCAAGTCACCAGCTTAGAAATTAAAGGAGTTTATATTAATTATCATTGGGCCTCATGTAATTGTAACATGTGGGAAATCTCGAACCAAGAGCGAAAGTTTTTACTGAGATGATCTCAAATCTTATTCGTAATTGAATTACCAATTGCCTTTGAGAGACTGGAAATTCAATATATGCCCTCATCCTAGAACCCAGCAAGAGGTTTCTGATGCTTTTTTACATGTCTGGTACTGCGTGGCTGGTGATGCTGTTCAAGTAGGCAAGACAGAAGGAATCTTATTTAATGGCTTGGATTGTAATCGATCTGAAGTGGGAAAACGGGCCGGCCCGTGACGGGGTCGGGCCTAAACGGGCCGACCCGTTTAGGCCTGAGTTCAAATTCGTACCATTTTAGGGTGGCATGGCCCGTTTAAGATAAGCCCGCGGGCCGACCCACGAGCTTTTGGCCCGTTTACGTTTTTTCTTTTTTTCTTTTTTGCCATTCTTTTTTTATTTCTTATTCTCATAAAGACTAAAATATCTAATTTAAAACATAAATATTATCTAAGTTTAATAGAATATAAACACTAAAACTTAAGTCCAAACCATAATTAATGTTCATAACCAATTAAATAAGTTCACAGCCACAATCAAACAAGCCTACAAGCTTCAAATATCAGTAATAATATAACACCTGGTTTGGATTTTAGCGTATACATGCAAAAAAAGAAAAAAAGAAAATCAAAGAAGAGAAGCTTCAAATGAGGTTTGAGTCAGTGTGAAAGCATTTCTGATATGAGGGTTAGGTTAGGTTAACTTTACCCTCTGATCAATGCTTGCTACCCATTGCCTTGTGCACATTTATTAAAAAAAGAAAAAGAAAAAAAGTTAAACGGGCCTAAAAGGGCCGGCCCTTTTAGGCCCGCTTCCATTTTTAGCCTCTAAATCATAGGCCCGGCCCTTGACGGGCTCGGACCTAAACGGGCTAGGCCCGAATTCCCGGTTCTGTTATTTCAATATCACGTAGTTCTGCAACAACGCTACTTATTATTAATATTTAAATTTAATGATCCAAGAGCCCAAATTACAGGCTTTGTTAATTGATGCAATACTCATCATTAATTTGGAGCTGCTTATCATAAACGCGTTCATCAAAATAAAGATAAAACTCTTCTTATATACTTACCTTATACATTGTAAAGGTGTAAAATCATAATTAAAAAATTGTTCTTAAATATTACAATCGTCATTCTAAACAAGCCCTAATTAAAAACTGCTTTTGTACTGCTCTCAAACATACTGACACATATATGGATGGGTGCATATATATTTCAATGTGCACTGTGGATGGATCGGCAACGAGCACTATAGTATACCTTGTAGAGTGATCCTTGTGAGCATAGAGAATATGTTCGTGGGTTGAAAGAAATTAAACAATGGGGCCTATATGTATAAATCAAGAGGCATCTCTCTGTTTGGTTGTTTCACGTCAAGCACATATAATCCAGCATGACGTTGATATTCTAAAGCACTGCCTTCGTTAGCACATGCATGGGGATGCAACGCAAAGAATTGGCAGATATGTCCCTCGAATAACTTCTTACCAGCTCGACCCGTCACCGTCAAGCCTTCTGAGAGATCTAGCTATATAGTACTAATTCCATTATTCTTATCATATCATAACGCATTTCCTTTTGATGTATCCAATTTATGGCTAAATTTTTTCCTCATGTTATCTCCAGATTCATCTCATTGAATTTTCAACTTTGCAACACACAGGATGGTCACGGCCACGAGATCAAAAAAGATGAAATACTGGTTGAAGAGGAGGAATATTATCTTTTTTTTGCCCTTTGTCTTTTTCTTCATTGAAATCTACTGTAGCATTTATTACTATACTATCCTTGTTCATTTTGATTTTCCGTATTCCTCAAGTTTCTAAATAAGCTCCTCCAATCCTGTCCACTAAATGGAAATCTTCCCGAATTTCCTGTAATTAATCTCTACCTCAATTCAACCGTGCCTACGTATACACGGAATAGAAATTATTTAAAAACAGGTTCCATCAATAGATAAATCACTATCAGTATCAACAACTTGCTTTATAGATAAATATATGAGTGTGTCGTTAGTAATTATTTTCAAGGCTTAGTCCCCTCCTTTTTATGTGTATGGCTGTGTGCTTCAAATTTGTTTGAGTTACCTTCGAATTTAATTAATCCAAAACTAAATCCATTCGAGGGGTACATCGATCTTACGGCCCTACCCTACGCGATTTCACACCAACAAAGGAATATATTGAAGCGGATTGGTAGATGGAGATGCCATCTCGTTTTATTAACTGGTCTAATTCTGTTAATATTTTTGGAATATTCTTTTAAACACTGCAATATACTTGATTATGGTTTTTTCTCTCTATTTTAACAGACTAAGTTTACCCCCAAAGGACAAAACAGACGCTGTTTGGAGTAATTAAGATCAAGCAATGTTGACTCCATGACGAAGTTGACCTATAGTACAAACCCATCCATTTTATTTTTTTAAGATGAATCAGAAGTCACTAGCCTAACAAATGAAACTAACAGAGGTATGCTCAATCAATTATTAAAATATATGCTTCTGATATTAGAAAAAGAAAATTTAAATAAACAAAATGGGGCAAGTATATATTCCCATGCAGGGGCAGGTTCAGTCGAGGGCAGGGGCACAAAGTGTGACGTGGCAAAATGGCAACATGGTTGTATCCACAACAAAATTTTGGCCTTTCATTACTGGCAAAACTTATCAACCAAGCTAACAATCAAGTCCAGCTTAAAAGGGTCTACTGAGATTTCCATGATGGGTCTCAGCTCAACATTAATATTCGGATTATTAGTCTTGTCTTCCAAATTCTATGACGCCCTTTCATTAGGGGCCCGTTTAGTTGAGAGAGAAGCTTTTTAATGCTAAAATGAAAATAATAATGGACATGGGAAATGGAATGGATATAAATAATAAAAATATATTTGATATACGTAAGAATAAAAACAAAATATTTTACTCTATATGATGTTTTGTGGAATGGGAGCGGGAGGGGATCTGAAATTATTTTAAACCAGAAATGAAAATTAACTTACCATCTTTTTTGAACACAAAACAACTTGGCACGTCTAATTTTGACTTTTTGTAAAAATTTAATGGTGTACAATAGTTCTTCTTCTTTAAACCAATAATGGCGCTCTAAAGAATATGTCGAATACTCACATTCTCTGCTTTTTCACGTACGAAATTATGTAATTGTTTTGTTTCAAGATGCAAGATGACTTTACGAAGTAGCCTATGAGTTTCGTCGAAACCATTGAATCACCGTCGCTCCACATGTCCATAACAGTAACTACGTACCCATCATCCGCCATCAATCACTTTCATCAACTCTTGCTCTGCTTTGGCTATCTCGTGTCAATTATTCATATATAATATGATTATTAATTTATTGTGCTAACTGGATTTCGTGCTTATATTCTTTGATTTTAAAACAAAGCTTCAACAAGTACCCCCTTTCATTTTTTCTTAGGAATATCAGTTTTGGGTCGATTTCAAATATCGCCGGTCCCACTTGATAGTAACTCTCCTAAAAATATTTTTTGTATTCACGCATTTCAAAATGGATATTTTTTTTACTTAAATGGTCTAATAAACTCATTTTACTAGAACCATGGCTTGTTGGTCCCCTTTCAATTATTCTATTCCTGTGATGATTCATTAAATAATCCGTGTAGGGGTGCATTCCTATTATCTTGCCTCTACACTTGATCACTGACTGCACAATATAATAGTGCTCGGGTACTATTAGTCCGTGTATTACTGTCTCACTGCGATTTACTAATTTTCACCCTGGCAATACCATGAGAGAGGAATATTATATAGCGATTAGAGTACCTTAATTAAAACTAGGAATAATTAAGCTAGGGTTTACACAGAACTAGGTGTGTTGAATAAATTTGAGATACATGTGTAGGTTGAAGACATTGTGCTGGTCTTTTTCAATTCCAATCATGCCATCAGCCCAGCAAAAATACACACCCACACTCATTGCGACTTTATTTCATTTTGGTCCACACATGGATTAGTGTGATCTTACATTACTGTTTCTAATTTTTTTTTTTAAATGCAATTAGATCAACAATTAATCGTATCCAAGTGAATGAAAGACGAAAATAATTGATTTGATATTTAGATTAGACTTCTGTTACGTTGTGCGCACAAACCTGAAATGCTATTATTACCCAACTCGAATTACACCGGTTCCTATAAAACATCGTTGAAATGTAATTGTTCAGCCTTCGATAAGGGGAAAAAAGTTATGCTATCAGATATAAAACATCTACGTACTAGGAAAACACACACGCAATTACGTGCACCATTCTAACAACAGCAGCATCGTAACAGAGAACAGAACATAGTGACATGCAAGTGTTTGGTTGAGTTTATTTAAATATAAATATCAAGTTCAAATAGAAAGATTTCAGGGGAAAAACATCAATATACTACGTTATTTATTGTTTTGCCAAATAGTATATCTTATTGTTAATATATGAGTGAAGGGTCATTTATTTGACAATTGAAATAGAAAAGTGTCAAATAGTTAGGTTTTAATCTTGGTTAGAAATTGAGGAGTACCTTCATTTAACCATTAAAGCATAAAATATTAATGATTAAATGTGACAAATTCTGTAATAGCGTATATTGATTAGTTAGAGAAAGTGAGGGCTAATTAAGGATTTGGCAAAAAAAAAAAAAAAAAAAAAAATCTTACCCAATTCCATATTACGGGTAATTAATGTATGGCGACGCGTGGTTGATGAATTGATGGATCGACTGTTGGTCTTGGAGAGCACTATTCTTATCTATTTGGTGCCTTCGAATTACTCATTGCCTTGCATGCTATGTGATGGCTATGTACGTCATATTAGACTGTCAACAAATAGAAAGAATGCAACACAATTCAAGGCATTATATTAATTAAATAAACTAGGCGCGATTATATTTATTATTTAATGACATCTAATCTTATATTTTAATGGAGATGAAAACCAAAGTTGATGGCATGTCAATGATGGGTTGAAATTTTCTAGAACTTCAATCAATCAAAATGTTCCTTTTTTCCTTCCCGGGTGTTTGTCTCTCTTTCTGGTAAATTTATTTCATGCATATTTGTTATTCATCAAATGAAAATTATTAGAAAATATTTAAATGACTTCTTCAGAATTTAACGATCTAGCTATATTTAGTATTAATATTATTAATAAATTGTTCGTAATTAAAAATCATCACTCATTTGTTTCTCTGAAATGAACTACTTGTGTTTTCCTAAATATATAAGTCATTTTACACATTTTTAATTTATAGCATTAATTCTTTTTCTTATATATATGTCTGTGTCCTAAATTTGTGAGAGTACGTAGAAAGAGAAAGGAAAAATCAAAACAATATTTTAATGTTTTAATTAACCTTTAACCTTTTTAAGAAATACGTGTGAAATAATTAAAAATGACTTGTATCAGTGATGAGGTGAAGTAAATAATTAACAGCCGCCAAGTTCAAATTAAGACACGGGAACGGGATGGTGTTATTCATAAGAACGGAAATTAAATTTAAATGTGGTGTCATACACACATCAGATATCAACTCAAAAAATATAGAATAATGATAATATAATAAAGAGAGTTCTTCCCGACAGGGGAAGCGTCAAGATTGATTAACAACAACAATGGTGAAGAAAAACAATAATACAGGTGCATTAATCAACCAAACTATAATATTTTATTACATCGTGGCTCCTTACGCGAGGAGCAATATTATGGTCATGGACGAACAAAAGGGAATTCGGAAGCCATGTGGAATTGTTTAGTATATTTTTGATTTAGTGCACTGTGTTCTGGGGCTGCGAAGCACTGCATATTGATTTTATAATTAGGTTTGCGCCAGGGCATCGCTTAATTCCCCGGATATATATGTGTATGTGTATTTCGGCCAAAAACATAATGGTTAATTAGGTGTGAGAGTGTGATTAATTATATATATGATCATTATCCAAAAAGGTTGGCTAGGTACAATATTATGGATTAATTAGTCACAATATCTTTGAAACAAACACACACACACACAGAATCCATAGAAATCAACGTTATATATGTTTGCCTGATCAGTTATATATAGATACCATTAATGACACTGTTGATTCATGTGCTTTCCATCTGGTGTTTGTCTCATCTTCGGAAGGCTTGGTTAAGATTTAAATCGATGGACTAGGTAAAAAGAGAAGCACACTCAGAAAAAGACAAGCTAGATTATATGCTTCCCAGATAGTAAGTGGATTTGAAACAATTATAAAAGCTTATCCAAGGATAATATAATAAGATGGCCCAGTGTTTTAGGCGTCAACTTGACGTGGCAATGAAATGAATATTAATTATTATCACTGGGGAAGAAAAGAATTAAGTAAAATTAAAGCAGTTTACGTGGGGGCTGCTAGCTCATCACGAAGTCAGATTTTTCTCAGGAAGAATAATTTAAAATTAGGAATATTAGATTAAGAGCGTAGAAATAATGTTTAAAAATGCAAAAATAAGAGAATATGAGTGGCCTGGGTAGCTAGGTTTACGTAAGGGGACAGAGTTGGGTTGGTTGGGTGTGACTTGTGAGTGCCTGCCAAGTAATGAGTGAGTAGGAAGCGAAGGATATTTCAGAATTCAGAAACACTGCACATCACACTCACATGTGCCTTTTCGCCCCCTTTTTTTTTTTTAAAAAAAACTTTTTTATTGCAGCCCAATAGCCCATCTATATTTCAGATCCTCCCTACTCTCCACGTCAAATATCAATAGCCGTACGTCCTTGTCTCCGTGACAGTTCTAAAATTAATTAAAAGGTTAAAGGATTTTTGTCTTAAAAGTATTTATTTGAGGTTAATTTTGTCCTAAAAATTTTTTGACACCCAATTTTATTTTAAAGGCGTCAAATTTAGAGCAATTTTGCTATCACTGTTAGTTAGCAGTTAGTCGGGGCAAATTTATTCTTAACTGAAAACTTTTAAGATAAATTTACACCTTAACAAATGTAATATGGATGACAAAATGTCCTGAAAATTTTAACTTAATAGCATATTTACCCCGACTAATGGTCAACTAACGGTAAGAACAAAATTGCTCCAAATTTAATACTTTTGGAACAAAATTGTGTGTCAAAAAACAAAATTGATTTTTAACCCTTAATTAAATAACCACGTTGTTTTTATTACAGGGTTGAGATTGACTTGCTTCACACCAGTTCTCTCTGATTTCTTTCAAATGTCCTTCCAACCTGTGAATCACTTTTCTTAATGTCGTTCGAACTCTGAACCATGTGGCAGCAAATCCGTTTCTCATAGCCAACCACGCATGACACTCAGAATATTGAATTGCTACCTCCCACATAAAAACTGCCATATAATACCACTAGGCTAACAATAAGGTATTTTATTATTGGTAAGTATGTGAGAATAATTTTACTTCAACTTATACAAATATACTCATTAATCTAATTGACTTCAAATAAGTTATTACTAGCTCTCTGCTTGTTGCCTTAAAAAAATTAATAGGAGCCCTTAACTTTATTGCAATTTATTTTATTTTCGTTTTAGAATTTTGGTCCTAATCTTGAAATTACTAGCATATAAAAATTAAAAGAAAATTTATATTTAACATAGATGGACGGAGTAAACAAATCCAGAGAATGATTAAGTAATAGATTTTTTTATAATAAACTAATAATTGAACTAACGTAATTAATTAACCACGAAGAATGTTCTACGTACTTTACATCACAAAAACTGATGTACGGGTTTTCAACCAAATTATAGGGGTGAATGCTAACAACTCTCTCCCGTCTTTTTACATAGTTCGTCTTTTAAACGAGTTTTATGTCCTAAATAAAAGTTGTTTTGCATGTAAAAATTACAAAGCTAGCATTAATTGTTCTATTTAAAAAATGTTATTTATTTCAATTTTTAGTGAGAGAGAGAGAGAGAGAGAGAGAGTGTGTGTGTGTGTGTGTGTTTATAAAGTTCATAAAATTTATTAGGACAAAAATGACAACAAAATTTATAGACAATTTTAATTATGTAACTAGCTTTTTTATCAATAAATTAAAAGCCATGTATATTAAGGATAATGGGAGTAGCAGTTAATTTTAGTCCTATCATCTCTTGGTCTAATTGTTGGGTTATTTTCAACTCTCTAAAGCACTCACCTAATTAAAGTGAACATGGAACAGCTCTTTATTTAATTTAGATAAGATATACCTTTTCAGTGCGTATATATCGGTTAGGCAATCATGCAAACAGAACTAATAAGTAAGCTTATTATCCCAGTTCATTAATATTTATATTTGGATAATATACACACGCAAAGTCGATGGAAAGGTGCACAAATTTGTAATATAAATTCGAGCAAGCCAAACATCGATCGATTGGTTTTCATTCTAACTCAAACCACAAAAATATAAACATCATATAGTACAAAGCTTTGAATAATTCGTAAAACCGAAAGTATACATTGATAATGTTAAACAACCAAAAACTAATGGAGAAGGCAAAGTTGAAAACTGAGGAAAAAACACACATAGGATGGGAATATGCATGACTCAAATTGAATTAAAAAGAGGCTTCACATCGTCAATATATTTTTCAAAAAATCAGGGGGACAAGAAGCTAGCCAGGCAATATTAATGCTAGACGAATATACGTACACCACCACCTTTACTTTGAAGTTAAAGAAACTTCTCATTCCTCATCAACTACTGTTCGATTAATTGTTTTTGTTCTCCATCTCGTATATTGAAGAAACTATGGCAGAATAGAGAGCGTTGAAGAAATTAAAGAGAACACGATTCGCCGCAAATTAATTAAAGTGGCTTTAAATTAAATTTGTAGCTACGGTGTATCTATAGCAAGTGTATAACGGGTCAATTAATTACTACATATAGAATCTCCTCTCCACGCTCTAAAGGAACAAGTGTAACTACTCATTGTGAGATGCCCATAAACAAAAGCTAAATTATGCAAAGGATGATCTCCTCTTCATCAGTAACTTAAATTATCTCCAAAGTATTGATGCCTTGTTAATTCGTAATATCACTTGGACTTATATGCTTGAGGACTGCTAATGTTTGGAACATGACGAAATAAGCAAATCGTATATTAATTGCCCAATAATTTGACGGTCATATATATCCAACAAAAAATAAAGAAGGTACCAAATGATGCAAACTTTCAGAGATGGGCCCAGCGGGCCATCTCACAGTATACCTATTTTGTTCTACAACAGTTTCTATGTATATCCCTTTTCAATAGCATGAAAATGATGATCGAATTGTTAGGTTTGATCGTAGGTATGCTTGATATGAAGTGTGTTTGGGATCACTTAATTTTAGAGAATAGGTCCTTCTTACACAAGCCGAGATAAAACTCCTCTCACATACTTACCTCGTATACCGTGAATCACGATTTATAAACACTTATTACCTAAAAATAAGCTATTCCAAACGAGCACATGATCTCTTCATCAATTTCAACAAATCTTGTTAATTTGTTTTCCTGCTTAGTGGCGCTGATGAGAACCCATGATAAGTAATCAGATTTCATTTGATACTGTCTTTTATGATCGATGCAGGAAAACATATATATAAAACAATACATTAATTAACAATATAAAAGCCAATTAATTAGTCATATGTTACGCTGGCAAGCCATCCCCTTGTTTTTAACATGCAATTGTTGAGTTTCATCCGGCAGCTCATTATCAGAATCCGTAGTCATGCACGCGACTTGCATATCTTCTAATCGATCTTAGCCATATTGTCGTCGTGTGTAGTTCTATTTCAGAAAGGCAAAGTGCCAACTTTACTAGTGATTCTTAAATCCAAAATCATACCTATCTTTCCCATAATATCACCCAGGTGTGAACTTTTCTTTGTCGTCGGTACCTGTTCCTTTGACTCCTCGATATCATTCGTCCATTGCTATTACGATCTTAACAATGAAGCATATATATCAAGTATTATGATGCATACACATCAAACACCCGATTTTGGACAGAGTTTGTCACCAAATTAGCTTTTCTGACGAAATATGTTCCATCGTTAATAAGTGCATTTCAAATAAATCTGCGGCAGAATTTCAATTCCGTCGCAATTCTTAAAAAAATAATTTGAAAATTATTTTTTAAAAAAAATGGATTTTCTTTAAAATTTACAAATACCACGTGTCCCTCTCCCCAGGCTGTCACGTGTCGACACCTCATAATTCCTCCAAATGCCTTTCCTCTAGTTCGAACCTGTGACCTCAAGCTATTGAGACCTTCCCGCGCGAGTCTTTACTAATTGCGCCGAAATGAACCCATGTCATATTATTAAATATTATTATATATATAATATTATCATATACATACATACATACATACATACATACATACATACATACATACATACATACATACATACATACATACATACATACATACATACATACATATGCATATAATTAATTATTAATTAAATATAATATTATTAAAAATAATAAAAAATTTAATAAAAACGTAAAAAAATATTTATTTATTTAGATTGAATAATTTTTTAATTAAAATTACTTAATAAATAATAATTTAATATTATAAATATTATTTTTAATATAAAATTATAAATATAATATTAATAACATATATATATATATATATTATTTTTAAATAAAATAAAATAATAACTAATATAATAATAATATCATAAATATTATTTTAATAGAAAATTTTAAATATAATATTAATAAATAATAACATAATTTTAATAATTAAGGTTAAATATAATTTTTTAATAATTATTATTTTAATCTTATAAATATTATTTTTTAAAAAATAATAATAAATTTTAATTTTTCTGAAGGAATTTTCCTTGGAAAATTGCCACAGAAATTTCTATCGGAATTTGTCTTCGAAAAATTTCCGACGGAATTTACTACAGAAAAATTTTTGTCAGAAATTTTGTAGCTAAATTTATCATGAAAAATTCCATTAGAATTTACCACTTAAAAGGTTTTGTTGAAAATTCCTTCAGAAATTAGATGTTTTTTTATAGTTAAAATATTACGTATGGTCGACGGTAGAGTGATATGCTGGGCCATTATTAAGTATTTTATAATTATAATTATAAGATGTACTTTTGAAAAAAAGTTTATGTTGTTATACGCACATATAGTATTAGGTTTGATCCTCACCGTCGTTAGGTACGCAAAGGCAGAGTTACGTCAAGTACAAAGATAAGCCTCCCCTAAAGACGGTAGCTATTTTTTCAGGTACTAGTGCGCGCGCAATAAAGTGATGTCAATGGATGGTCCTTGGTGCACCTGAAGACGAGGAAATAAATTAAAAATTGTATACACACACACACACACAGATGCACTTTTTATGTCACGGTCATGAAATCTTTTTGGACAGTGGAGACCCATCGCCCATGGCATGCATGCATTTTGCTAGCTCGTACCTTATAGCGTGACTCACAGGCTCAGTGGTTTACGTCTAAAGGCTACACTAAAAATAGAGCTTGTGTTCTCAGAGGCATAGAATTTTTTTTTTTTGGCCAACAGAGGCATAGAATTTGATTCTTGGGATTCATTGAAAAGATATTAAAAGGCTTGAGGCCAACTTGCCCAACTCCCAGCAAAATCCAGTACACTCCTGCCTTGCAAGTAGGGAGTTTCACACACACACAAATTAATATATATAGCCCCCCTAGCTACCTATATTTATAGGTCAATTTCTAGACATGTAAACACACACATTTATAATATGGAAGGTGCGAAAGCGAAGTCAAAAAGAATGAGGGAATGAATGGGCGATGAGTTGCGGAAAAGTAACACACTTAAACATTATTCGAGTATAACGCAATAAAAGTCATTTGTATTGATTATTAGATGAGTCTGGATGCTTATCTGCACATTTGCTATGATTTATCGAAGTGCAAGACTGCTGTCTCTCAGTACTTGTTCTATATACTCGCAACTTTTGCCATGCAAGTTTTTGAAAACCATATACAGTGAGTATATAATGAAATGCATATCTAGATGATAGTATGCGTATAAAATATTATCACTACTTTCAAATATAAGATCCAATTGATTTTTTTTTAGAAAACTAACAAAACTAATTAAATTATCTTAAAATATTTATATTATCATTTTTTTTCAAACTAATTTGTATGATTTATAAACTGATATATAATTTAATCATGCATGACATATGATATAATTAAGTAACTTATTTAGCTTAATTAATTTTTTCAAAAAAAGTCAATTTTATCTTATATTTAGAACATCACAAGATAGTATAAGCTATTTGAATATTATAAAAGGGGTTTGCGGACACCGGCGTGGGTATGTGTAATATATTGTGAGTTTGGATGAAAATAGATGCAAAAATGTTATTAATTTGAACAAGTTATTAGTTTCACTATGTTAGTTACAAAGAGAGGCGAAGGGGTATCGAAAGGTGCAAAATGGATGGCCACCACAAAGATTAAAGAGAGAATATGAAGCATTCGCTTCCTTTTATGTTTGTTTGGAACTTCTCATCATCAAGTACTGATGATTAACCAAATCCGTCCCTGTATTCACTCTTCATTCCACTCTCTTCATTATCTCTTGTCTTTCTGCCGATAGCGAGAGAATGTTTTTTGACATAAAATTCTATAATAATTGAAAGGCACTTCAATTAGGTGCTAGTCATGTCTTCTCATCTACTTGCAAACTCTTGAGAATGATGCTATTCCTTAAACTACGTACATTACATAAGCACTACCGTCAGAGGGAATAAACTTCGCCATAACTATTATTATTTATTAATGCAAACCAATGAACGGCCGGATTAATCATTATTGTTAATGTCAGCAACATGTAAGAAATAGCAATATTTCGAAGTTAGCATCAGTGACGAACAATTGAGATCAACAAGACAAAGGATCGTCGATCGGCGATCCGTAAATATTGCAATCAAAATTTTGGTGGGTTAAGTTTGGCACAATGAATCGGATCCAAACTTAAAAGAGAGAGAGATGCTACATTCAGAGAATATGTTGCAGCAATACATCATCACCCAATGAGATAACATTTCTTAATTAATAGTTGTCTGCATTTGCATGAGATGGCAATATCCGAGGCGGATATATATATGGCAAAACCATCACCCGTCATACTGCTTTCTCCATCAAATATCAAGCGAAGAGTAATTTTTTAAAAATGGATATTTAGATTGTTCTGACGGCACCTCGGCGGTGGGAAATCTTTTGAATGAAAACGAAGGAATAAGAATTGATTAAATTCTATACACCCTATTGAATTTACGTACATATTGTTATCTTAAAAATGTACACCATTTTTAAAAGCGTAGTTTTGGAGCGTTCGAATAGTTTCAGTAAAATTCATGCAATATCAACAAACTTCTTCCTAATTAAAACAATTATTTTAAAGTTATGACCAGGTAAAGAGTCAAAGATGAAGGATCTGTTTGGCAACACGGTAGGCATCAATGACCGCACATTTAGAGCAAAAAAAGCCCGATGGTCATTTTTTCACTGTTTGGCAAAGCGGTCCTTTTCACTGTGCTTTTAATATTACCGTAACTTTTTTCAAAAGCTGATTTGCGTAGCTTTTCCATTCACTCCACTGCACTTCTACTCTCTCTCTTCCATCAATGCTCTTTCCCTCCATTGCACTTCTCTCTCTTCCATCACGGTGGATAATTAATGCCTGCATAGGACCGTTGCAATCATCATCTTCTTCATTCTCTTCTAGACAAACTCGTCTGAACCAAAAAGGAGCTCGCGAGAGAGAGGATCGGAGCATCAACTGGAGGTTTCGGACCTAGGGAGGTGCTATTAGCTTCTGGTTCATCTTCGTCTTCCCCAGGTCCGACAAGCTTGACGGTGGAGTGGGTCTTCTGTAGGGAGCATTGGAAACTAGATCGAGCCGAAGAAGAGAGCAAGCCGTCGTGACTGGTTCTTCTGCATTGATGCCTTCTGAATCATATTGGTATTGGAGGAGCATTGACGGGTGTGGGAATTGTTCATCCTTCTTGATCGCAGCAACTGAATTGGAGGACTGAAGAACCAGAGATGGGAGAAAGGAAGGGAGCTGTAATGAGCTTTAAAGACGCGAGCAAGCTGTTGTGGGTGTCGGTTCTATCAATTCTTTTGGACCAGAGGATGCGAGTTTGAACTAGAAAACCCCTTCTATTCAGTGTTTTATGCTTCAGCTCTTATTTCCTTTCCCTTTTAATTTTTGTGGAATCTGTCTTAGTCACTGTTTGTGCTGAAATAATGTTGTTGGAAGCCACTTCTCAACAAATAATTTTGTGCTGAAATCACAACAAAAAAAAGGTATTTTGTAACGGTGGCATTGTAGCGGTTATAATTACCCGCTACAAATCACTACTACAAAAAAAGGGGTTTATTGGCGCTTATTTGGAAGAATACTTTGGAGCTTAAGAAACGCCAAAGCTTTCAACGCTATTAAAAATACCTATGGCGCTTTTGAATTTATAGAAACGTCATACATTAGTTTTTTGAATTAAATATGTAAATTAAATACCTATGATAATTGATTATTAAGCGCCAAAGGAGGGTCTTTGGCGCTTGGTTAAAAAGTGCCAAAGGAGAGGACCTCCTTTGGCGCTTGCTTAACAAACGCCAAAGGAGGGTGGACCCTCCTTTGGCACTTTTTAACCAAACGTCAAAGAAGGTCTCTAATTTTTTTTAAAATAATTTTTCTAATTATTTCTTTTCCTGTACGATGGTGTAATGTAAAAAAGCAAATAAACTAATTGCCTGAACATATATTTCAAGTAGGCAAATTACAATACAATGGTGTAATGCTAAACAAATGATTAACTACAATGAATAATTATAATGTTTAACAACTACAAAATGTATTGTATCACAATGACCAAGAATAGGCAAGAAAGAAACTACATGCCTAAATTAACTAATCTGTTTTTCATAACATAACAAGATAAGCAAGGACACATGATTTTGTTAGGATCATTTATATGCTCGCTTGCAAATAAACTCTTTCACCTCATCTATATATTCTCTTGAGCACCGATTAAATGACATCCATTTTCGATCCATCTATACCTTAAATATATTTTTATGAGTGGTCAATTGCTTGCCTTTTGCAATTATCTTTTGTTATTTATTTTTTAAAAAAATAAATTCAGCAGCATAACATCCCAAAATTTAAAGTTTTCCAAAATATTAAACACTCCTTGAATTACAAATAATCAACCAATTAATCCCACAACATCTACATAATTTTTCACAACTCACAACCAAATAAATCATATTTGCCAACACTACTACATATCATAGTTAAAATAATTGGGTCCATAACAAGCCGGCAAAAATACAACCCTGTGTTTATTAAATTAATTGGTTCCAAAATAATCATTTATTAAACTACCAGTGGCATTTATAACACTTCCACCCAATTTGACCATTTCATCAGTGACATTCACAACAACCTTTTCACTGTTGACAACATGTACTTCTATGGAAAAGTATAAGCAAATGTATAAGAGTCATGCATATTTTAACTAAAAAAAACATGAATCAGATGTTTAAAAAACACACTTACAAGAGCTTTTGTATGAGGCCGACACAAGAAGAAGAAAAACACGTGGGGAGAGGAAGTTATGTACTGCAACCAGCCAAGAAGAAAAAGAACATGTAAGGGAGGAAGCTTTGTACTGCAATGAAAGTGGCGAACCAATGTTTAAAAATATATGCACGAGGAGGAGACAAAAAAAAAACAAAGAAAGTGGGGGACCAAAGAAGCTTCTACTTATCGCCAGTCAAAGAGAGGAAGGGGTGGAGACGATAGAAAAGAAAAGCAGGAAAAAGATAATGGCGGGATGACAATGGCGGGTAATAAAAAGTTCAAAAATTTATATAACTTTTTATGGCGCTTATATAAAAAGTGCCAAAGAAGGTATGAGAAAGGGAAGCTTTGGCGCTTAATTGTGGAAGCACCAAAGCTTCCACTATATATATATAAAAAAAAACCTTGCCCATATTTAGCTTCCTATTTTTTTTTAATAAAAAAAAGGAAAGAATCACTGGAAACATTGTTTGTTCTAGCATATATATGAATTATATCTTTTTTAGGAACTTATTAATAAAAATATTCAGATAATTAATAAAAAACCTTGAGATCGATCTTGGACATACTCAAATAATAAAGTAAAATAAAAGTTTGGATTGGGCATACTCAAATAATAAAGTAAAATAAAAATTCAGAGTCAAAAAATAGCTTCTGTTAATGTTGGTGCCTGTCTCTGTTTAATTTATTCGATTGCTAAAGTTACTTTTTTTATATATAAGTACATTAAATGCTTTTACATTATGGCTAGTTTACATAACAAATAATGACAAGAAATAGTTTATAGCGACTAGTTACTACAAAAATCTATAAATAGAATCATCATTTTAGTATGAAGTATATATGAGATAATGAACTTATGTACATTAATTAACTAACTGCAGAAACTCTATTTCTAAACCAATTTTCATTGCATGTGACCCTCCTTTAATTTGTCCTTTCTTTATGTTTTGTAGTTGGTTAGGTTTCTACTTTAATTTATAGACACACACATTCGAAGCTGACTGATCTTTTTTGTTTAAAAAAAAAATTACATGGGAAGCTTTGGCGCTTCCTTAGGAAGGGCCAAAGCTTCCTATTATAATTTATTTACTACATGGAAGCTTTGGCGCTTCATTAGAAAGTGTCAAAGCTTCCTTTTTTTTTTTTTTAGTTTTTTCTTTTAAAATGTGGCATTTTTTAAAAAAATTAATGAACTTCACGAAGCTCACTCAGTTTTACGTTTCATTATAAGTGCAAGTTAATACTAATGACAATAATATATTCAAGAAGATAATATTGGATATATAGAAAGAAAGAGCAAAAAGTATGGCAAACATATCATATAGTATTATTGTAACTATTTATTGTCCGTTTGTTTCAGCGATTCGATTGCTTATAAGTTACTTTTTAATAATGATTTACGGTATACGAAGTAAGTACGTGAGAAGGGTTGTGTCTCGATTTACGTAAAAAGCAACTTATAAGCAATCGTAACGCCCAAACAAACAGGCACTTAACCTTTACCAATAATAAATGTATAACAGTATGATGACCCAAATTTAAAAAAAAAAACTTAATTTAAATTTTTTAAAAAAAAGCCTAATGAAAATACAATAGGCATATTATAAGGACTTGTGACTAGTTAGAAAGAAATTAAACTTCTCTTGTCAAGCATATGTGCAGGGCCGTAGGAAGATTAAAAAGAAAGAAGAAATAATATATTAAATTTCATATTATATATTTTTAAAAAAAATATAGGATGCTTTGGCGCTTCCTTAGGAAGCGCCAAAGCTTCCTATTATATTTTCTTTATTTTTTTTTGAAAAATATAAGAAGCTTTAGCGCTTCCACAAGAAGCGCCAAAGCTTCTTATTGTTTTTTTTTTTTAAAAAAATAATTGAAGATATTGTTTGACGCTTGTTTAGGAAAGCATCATATAAGGATAACGTCTACTATGACGTTTATAATTATAAGCGTCAAAGCTTTCAAATTACCTTGATTTTAAAAAATAAATAATTATCTTTGGCGTTTTTTTAAAAAAGGGCCACAAGAGCTGCGCCACTAAACCCCCTTTTTGTAGTAGTGAATATTAACATTTGTAGCGGCAAGCTATGCGCCAAGTGACGCGACAGATTGACTGCGTTTTTTTGTAGCAGTTACCTAGGAAAAACCTCTACAAATATGGCGCGAATTTCCCGCTAAAAAATTGTAGCGGTTTAATTGTAATGGTTAATAAATAATAACCGCTACAGTTTTCGCGCCACATGGCGCAAGCAAGACGCGCCAACAGTATAGCGGTTTGACCAATCAAACCGTTACAAAATTCCAAACGTTGCGTATTTGTAACGGTTATTAGATTGTAACCGCTTCAGAATTTCAAATGTCCCAAATTTGTAGCGGTTCTATACCTTAACCGCTACATAACTTTGTACTTTGTAGCGGTTCTAAAAGTTTAGCCTCCCTAAGTGATTTGTATCGGTTTATGTAACGGTTATTTCAATAACCGCTACAAATGTTCGGCCTATTTAAACTCGCCTCCCTCCTTCATTTCTCCATTTGCTCATTTTATTTTCTGAAATTTCTCTGAGTGTTTTCTTTTAGAATTAAGCATTCAGACGTCTGTGAAAGAGTTTTTGATGCAGTATTTCTTGGTATTTCTACTTGAGGTAAGGAGATAGGACGTATTTTATTTGTATTTATATTTTTATTATATTTTTGCATAATAATGTGACTAAAATATTTTTTTTTTGAATTTTTACAGTTGATATGGCTTTAAGAGAGGATAGGGGGAAGGCACCTGAGGTCCCCAGACCGATTTTGCGGGGTGGCAGTAGCAGAGCAGGGGGTAGAGGGAGGGGGCAGCGCGGAGGGAGGGTGACCGTGACATTTCAGCCCATCCCCCCATAGAAGTCCACCCTACCACAGACATCGCAGACTATCCCATAAGAGATTATCGCACCAGAGGTGCCTGAGTTTGGGGGGTAGATATCAGTGTCGAGGACTACGACAAGGAGGACTTCGAGATCCTGATTGGGATTAGGGAGATGGAGCAGTTCCTCGATGAGGAGGAGGCTCAGGAGCAGAACAACCCACGAGGGTCATCTTCGTGGTCCACTGGGTTTGAGGTGCAGGTCCAAGGTAAATAATTTTTTTATTTAATAAATTATTTATTTAAATTTCAAATGTTAAATTTGAAATTTATCTAGCGTGCGGTAAATTGTGTAGATGAGCAGGGGAACGTGTCAACGAGGAGGTTGGACGTGGCCGGTCTGAATAGCATGGATCGAACATTGCGAGTTATAGTGCCATGGAATGAGGGCACGAACCAGCCCATCGACAATGAGGGTCACCTGTTCAATCGCTTCCTGAACGACCTAGGTGCGAATTGGATGCGGTTCCCCCTGCACTTCAAGATGTGGAGGCACGTTCCGAAGGGGCCGAAGGACTAGGCTTGGGAGGAGGTGGTTCAAGTAATTAATAGTATTTAATTAATATTTTTGTAATTAATTATATTTAATTAATATTTTTTAATAGGATTTTTGTAATTATTGATATTTAAATAATTTTTTTGCAGCTGCAGTTTGCCGTCTGGGCCAACCGGAAGAGGTACACCCTCGTGAAGATGGGTGGCGGCTGGAGGAACAGGAGGAACCGTCTCTTCCATAAGGTAGATAAGGACGGGACGATGCCTCTAGAGCAGCTGATTGAGAGCGTCCCGGACGGCGTGCCGTCGAACGATTAGGCGAGTTTCGTCTAGTTCAGGAGAAGCGCTGAGGGACAAGTAATGTATTTATTAGATTATTTATATATAATTTTTTAATTGTTAATTATTAAACTATAATTTAAATGTAATTAATTTTAAATTTTTTATATTGTTTTAATACATTTAATATTGTTTTTTTTCAGGCACTTTCTCAGAGGAACACCAGGATCCGTGGGCAGCAGACGATCCACCACACAACAGGATCGAAGACCTTTGCTCTCTCCTACAGCGGCTGGTAACTTTTCAAAATATCACTGACTTTTAGCTAGTTATTTCATAATAGTAATTGAATTATGTAATTGTTTTAGGAGAGGAAGGCACAGCAGGAGAATCGTCAGACAGACAATGAGGAGTTGTACGCGATCACACACAAACACCGTGACAGGACTCCTACCTCTCAGCAGGAAGAGGCGGCCATTGTAAGTAATTTCATTATTATAATTTTTATAAAACCAACATAATAATGAAAAATGTTAATTAGTAATTGTTTCATAAAATAGCAGGAGCGGATGCAGCAGTTGCAAGCTAAGCTGCGAGAGACCCAGGACGAGGAGTCACAGGGGTTAGTGGACCCGACAGCTCCTTTAAAGATGGTCTGGCTCAAGCTGAGCACCCCGGTCGAGTTTGGGGGATGGGGATAGACGCCAGACCTAGCATGGTCTACGGCAGGAGTGCCGCCTCCGAGGCTGGCAGCTCTAAAGGGGTCAGACGTTCGAGGGACGAGTCTGTTAAGCAGCTGCTGTCAGATTTAGAGCGGACATAGGCTGCAGTGGCTCAACAGCAGTAGCAGATGCGGCAGCTACAGTTGTAGCAGATGCGGCAGATGCAGCTGTAGCAGATGCAGGAGCATGCTGATTTGATCTACGCTCAGCAGATGTAGTGGCATGATATCACGAACAATATGCTCGAGCGCGAATGGAGTCGCCTGTTCCCGGACGAGCAGTATCCACAGGTTCCGCCTGTCCCTCGGTTCGTCGTGCAGCCTCCTCCTCCTGCTGATGATGATGGTGCGGTTCACTCTGCCCAGTGGCCCGATCAAGCAGCACTTGATAGTGCCCCACCTGAGGGAGCACCAGATGATCAGCCCCCAGCTACTTAGTTTAGGACATCTTTTTTTTATTTGTTGTTGAAACATTTGTAAATAAATATATATAATTTTGTATTTCAGAACTTAAATTCTTATTGTGTTTACCATAATTATATTTATATTCTTAGATCGCGTTGTTGAATTTGTGAATTAATTGTAAAAATATTATTTATATTTCTAAACCTTAAAAAAAATAAATTATATATATCTTTGTAGCGGTTTTACAATAAATAACCACTACAAATAAAATTTTGTTATATTTGTAGCGGTTTTTTTTTATGGATAAACCGCTACAAATATATATATAATTTATTTTTTTTATAGTTATAAATAACGTTCCATATTTGTAGCGGTTTAACAATAAAAAATGCTACAAATACTCAACATTTGAATTTTGAAATTTGCTGCCTTTGTGCAAATTTATAGCGGTGAAACTAATTTTTCCATTTGTTTTCCGACAGATTTAATATTAGTAGCGGTTTGATACATATAACCGCTACAAAAACTCAACTTTTAAATTTTGAATTTCCCACCACTTTGTGCAAATTTCTAACGGCTTGAACATTAGTAGTGGTTTTATACATATAACCGCTACAAATTTGTAGTACTGTAGTGGTTAGTGTAGCGATTTTTCAACCGCTACAAATTTTAAACGTTGAAATTTCAGAATATAAGGTTTTAGGCATTCGTCATTCTCTATTAACTTATCTTCTTCTCTATACTTTCTTCTCTCTCACTAGTATCTATGGATAAGTCATGGATCATGTTGCCACGCAATTCTTCGGAATATTTGTACGGATTAAACAATTTCTTGGATTTCGCATTCACTCACTCCAGCTATAACAGCAAGATCGTCTGTCCGTGTTGGAGATGCAAGTTCAAGAAGTGGCATGCACGAAATGTTGTGAAGGAACATTTGCTTTTGAAGCCTTTCCCTGAAGACTATATGTTCTGGGCAGTTCATGGTGAGAAGGCCGGCATTAGATATGATGATAATCTTCGTCGAAGTTCTCAAGTAGGCGTTCAACTAGATGAAGATGATTCTGTGAACGATGCTGTGCGTGATGCATTTGGATTTCAAGGCGACAACTTCAACGAAGAAGTGCACGGTTCTGAGCTGGTGTTTATGAGTACTGAAGCAGCTCGGGATTTTTTCAGCTTGATGGATAAAGCAGATCGTCCTTTATATCAAGGTTGTCAAAAATATTCTAAATTATCTTTCTTGATCAAATTGTATCATATCAAGTGCTTATGTGGAATAACAGATAAGGGAATGTCGATGTTGCTCGAATTATTACAAGATGCATTCCCCGACGCTGAGATTCCCACAACATTTTATGAGGCCAAGAAGATTATCAATAGGTTGGGGTTGAACTATCAAAAGATTGATGCATGCCCCAACGATTGTATGCTGTATTGGGGAGACGATTTTAGCAGGGAGACTTGTAAGAGATGTCACACATCGAGGTACAAGACAATTCGGAAGGGGGAAAAGCAGAAGAAGAAATTTGCAAAGATTCTCAGGTACTTCCCTTTGAAACCTTGCCTACAAAGATTATTTATGATGTCTAAAATTGCAGAGCATGTGAGGTGGCATGCCGTTGATAAGAATGAAAACGGTAAATTAAGACATCCCCGGGATGTAGACCCTTGAAAAACGTTTGACAACGAATTTCCAGATTTCGCGACTGACCCCAAAAATGTTCGGCTTGTGTTGGTGACCGACGGTTTCAATCCTTTTGGGAATCTTAGCACAAGTTACAGTATTTGGCCGGTAGTCTTAGTTCCCTACAACTTACCCCCTGGATGTGTATGAAACAAAGTTCTTTCATTATGTCTACGATCATTCCAGGCAAAAAGGCACCGGGCAATGATATCGATGTGTATCTCCAACCGCTTATTGCGAAATTGTTTGACCTGTGGAATGTCGGCATGGAGACATACGACGCTTATGGCAAAACTTTGTTCAACTTGCGTTCAACTTTAATGTGAACGATTAGTGACTTTCCTGGCCTTGGTACATTATTTGGTTGGAATGTGCATACTGGGTCACCGTGTCCAGCTTGCAATTTTGACTCTGACACAGTGCACCTTCCCCACAGCCGAAAGTGGTGCTTAATGGAGCATCAGAGGTTTCTTGGTGGAACGCATAAATTCAAATTGCAATGGAATCGCTTCAATGGAAAACCAGAAAAAAGGGGACCACCTCAGACTTTGTCCGGTACAGATATCTTATAGCAGCTTGAGCATGTTGACTTCGAGTTTGGAAAAAGTGACGATTCAGCACAAACTCGTAAAAAGATGCGCAGGACTTCAGCGCCGCAACAGTGGAAGAAGATAAGTATTTTATTCACTCTTCCATATTGGAGATCTAATTTACTTCGCCACAGTCTTGATGTCATGCACATTGAAAAGAATGTTTGCGACAATGTGCTATATACGTTGCTTAATGAACCCGGCAAGACAAAAGATCACCTTTAAGCGATGAAAGATTTACGTGACATGGGAGTTCGTGAAGATGCTTGGCCAAATGAGCATGACAAATTTCAGCTCGCAAATTTACCCTCACAAAACCGAACAAGGAAGTCTTCCTCGCGACATTGAAGAAATTAAAAGTTCCTGATGGGTATTCAAGCAATATTTCTCGATGTGTTGACTTGCAGGCTCGAAAGGATTCTAGTCTGAAGAGTCATAACTCACATATTCTTATGCAGGAGTTACTCCCTCTGGCTATAAATAATGCACTTCCTCCCGATGTTTCCATTGTTTTGGTGGAACTTTGTTCTTTTTTTGGAAGTTGTGTTCTAAGGTTTTGATCGTTGAGGAGCTCGATCAGCTGCAGTTCAAAATCATTCTTACAGTCTACCTCGTTCATGAAACAAAGCTCGCTGGACCAGTACAATATCGATGGATGTATCTGATTGAGAGGTACTCATTTTAAATATGTGCTTTATTTTCCGTATTTAATGTTTGCTAGTCATCATTTTCAGTATTTAGTATCAATTTTCTCTTCTTTACTTCGTAGGTTCCTTGGGAAATTAAAATATTACATAATGAATAAGGCGTGGCCAGAAGGTTCTATAGTTGAAGGCTATATAGGGGATGAGGTGCTGTATTTTTGTTCAAGGTACTTTGATGATCTTGAGACGGCTTTCAACCGCCCACCTCATATTGACGATTATCCTGAACCCGCGCCGACATCAGGAGAATTTATCCCTCATGTTGGTAAACCAGTTAGAGCAACTGAGAATTTCAAACTAACAGCAACTGAGAAGCTGCAAGCACATAGACATGTATTGATTAATTGCACTCAAGTTGAAACTGTCATACAGTAAGAATTGTACACTCACATGTTATTCTATATCTTTTGTAACATTTCTCACTTTCATTTCTCTATCGCCTTTCCATTATTAATTGCAGGGAATTCAGAAGTCATGTTAAACGTCAACTCAAGATCCGTACACAAACATTCTCGGAAGTTGATAGGAGGGTCCACAGAGAATTCCTGAGCTGGTTTGCGCGTATAATACTAAATGACCACAACCCACACTCACCAGATTTCAGAGCTCTCGCAATCGGCCCTCTTGATCATGCAAAAAGGTTTACAACATACAATGTCAATGGTTTTAAGTTTTGCACGGTTTCAAGGGATCAAGGATTGCAAACTCAGAATTCGGGTGTCTATGGCACATTTGGGACAAGGAGTTATGTGAGCAGCAGTGACGCCAATATCCAGTTCGGAGGCGTCCCTTACTATGGAAAGCTTCTTGATGTAGTCAAACTTAATTATCAAGGCCGTTTCACCGTGACACTGTTCAAGTGTTTGTGGGCAGATACCACTACTTCTCGGGGACTGACAACTGACGACTTAGGAATCACATCAGTCAATTTCTCACGGCCGATTCATACTAGTATTTCTCAAGATAATGAGCCGTATATTCTTGCTTTAGAGACACATCAGGTTTATTATGTCGAGGACGAGAGGCACAGGGATTGACACATGGTCGTTCATTTAAAGCCACAAGACCTTTACGACATGGGCAATAACATCGCCTACGAGAGTGAGCCATTTCAGCCAGCCGATTTTGAAAACTACTTCCCTGAAGGCGATGACAATTTACCTCTACTGCGATTTAAATTAAATTTTTTAAATTTAATAATACATCCCTAACAATAATTTTTCTACATAATTTTTGTAGGGATAGCGACGATGAGTGATCAAATTCAAATTAAGCTTTTGTCTAAAAAAATTGGAAAAAAATTTAAAAAAAATAAATTAATATTTGTAGCGGTTTAATAACCGCTACAGAAATAAAAAATAACCGCTACTAATTAAAAACTGCTACTAAATAAAAACCGCTACAAAATGGATACATTAACCGCTACAAATGGTACGTGGATCCCTATAAATACCCTTACCACAACTTATTTCAAATACTCCCCCATTTCTTTTCACCTTACCTTTCTTTCATTTTCTCTCATTTACAACTTCTTTTATATGAGTTGAGGAGCTGAACAATATGATCAAATATGGTAACAAGTTTTTTAATTTTTTTTCAATACTTCTTTCCTTTGTATAAAATTTATTCTCACCATTTTTTTCTATATATTTTACAACTTTATCTCATTTTCATCTATTTTTCATACACAATTACATTGTAGTAAACAACATAATAGTTTCTTATTACCTACGTATCCTTAATAATATTATCAATACAATTTTTATACTAATCCAATTAAATTTAATTATTCCTTTTAATTTACAAATAAGTTAAACTATTGAATAATAAGCTAATTAAATTAGATAAACTAATAAAAATATAAAATATTTAATTTAATATTAAAAAAAAGAAACAAATGATCATAAATTTTAAAATTTTTGTAGCGGTTGTTAAACCGCTAATAATTAACACGCATTTTTTAAACTGAAATTACTTTTTTTGCGCTAATTTTGAATTTTCATGAAATTATTAGCAGTTATATAACCGCTACAAATTTCATAAAAATTCAAAATTAGTAACGGTTTGTTAACCTCTATAAAATAGAAAAAAAAATTCATTTCTCTTTTCCCGCCTTCAAAATTTCAGTTTTTTTATATTTGTAGCGGTTATATAACCGCTACAAATATCTCTGAAAAAAATTTCACTTATGGAGATGTTGTAGCGGTTGGGTTGAACCGCTACAAATTATGTATCGGTTATTTTTCTTGAGTAGCAGTTTTATATAACTGCTACAAAACCTCTTATAACATACAATTTAGTAGCGGTTTTGCTAACCACTACTAATGTTGTTTGTAGCGGTTAAAACCGCTACTAATACCCATTTTTAACTGCTACCAAATCATATTTTTTTTGTAGTGAATAATTTTGTTTGTGATTTTCAAGATGCTGAACGAGAAAATATACGTGGTGAAGGTAACAATGACCCAGTTGATGTAGCATTTACATCAACTATCCGTAGATTATCTTCAACACAAATGAATCATATTCGTGATATGATCAGAAACAACTTGTTAGCGGTGGATGATTCAATCATGATCCACTTCATATATGCATTGTAATATAAATATAAATTTATCCATTTTTAGTAAAGTATTTTGGTGTATATTTTTTTAATAATAATTTAAGTTTTTTTAATCAATTTTTTTTTTTATGTTTTCTCACTTCAAGTATATATATATACAGACCTGGATAGTAAGTAATTTTCTTGCGAACAATAATTTAAAAAGACACAAACACACTTGCAAAAATCAAAATATTTACTAGAAAAGAATGAAGAAAACCAGAATGATTTTGACCGAACATAACTCGGCTTATGAAATGAATCATAACATCCATGCCCTTTTCAGTCATTTTACATCTAAACGAGTTTTTCAAACTCTAATCCAAATAGGTTTAAGGTTAGAAAAAAAAGTTATTTCTGCCACCGTTAATCTAAACACAAATCACATTTACATTTTCACTTTTAATCCTATATTACTTTTCCAAAAGTAAGATGAAAAAAAATATCATTTCTCCATCACTAATCCAAACGGACACTTAGACCAGAAGGGTTGGGCACTCCTAGGCCCCCAATTGAACTTAAACGGGGAATTCGGATGAGAGAAGGCCCAAAAATAAAAAGAGGACAAGTTGCATGGTGGACCATAACTCAGAATTGGGCCGATGTGTAGTTGTAGTTGAAAGCAAGGAAGTAAGGTTGAGGGAGTGAGCGGAGAATGGGTCAGCCATTGAAATGTAAGATTTGGTAATTGGCAAGACCGAAGACCAGTCAGTGAGGCTGCCTCTGGGTCAACCCCTTCCATCTCTTCCCTTTAAATCCCACCTTCCCCTGTTTTTCATTTTCTCACCACCCTCTTCCTTTCTATCCCAAACCACAATCACAACTCAAACCTTAAACCATGGCAGATTCCGGCGAACATAACCTCGTCAACGAGCTGCTTCAGGGCATGGACCTCACAAGACGCCTTCAAATATGTCTGAATGACCCCTCCACCTCCCCACAAGCCCCTCACATGTTGATCCGTGCCATCATCGGCGCATTTGAGAAGGCCCTCGCTCTGCTCAACCCCGCCGCCCCGCGGCCTGACTCGCCGCCTTTCACTCCTACCAGCCCTGACTCCCACAACAAGCATTTCCAGCTTCAACACCAGTATATGTCTTCCCATGTCTCACTATTCCACCACAAATATAATGTTTCCCTGCTTTTCTAACTCCCGTTTCATTCTCTTCCCGCAGAAACACGACGGCAAGATGGACCAAACAGATTAGAATTAGTCCCGGGATGGCCGTTGAGTCCCTTCTCGACGACGGTTTTAGCTGGAGGAAGTATGGCCAGAAAGACATTCTTGGAGCTAAATTCCCAAGGTGCGTGCGTGCATGGATGATTGAGGCTAATATTATAATGACATTAAATCAATTATACTCAAGTTTCTAATTTCTGTGAATGGGGAATACGTGCAGAGGATACTATAGATGTACCCATAGACATGCACAAGGATGCTTGGCCACAAAGCAAGTGCAACGATCAGACCAAGACCCAACGGTCATGGAAATCAATTACAGGGGAAACCACACCTGCAAGCTCTCCTCCAGCCCTGCTCCTCCGTCGCAAGAACAGCTTGTGAATCTCCGTGCTGGCCTAAGGGTTCTGACGGAGAATTTAAATGCCTCTGATCAAACCTCTTTTGCTTCATTCCAATTGCCTTCTACTTCCAACGTCACACCCGACAACCTCGACTCCTTGTCGTGTCCTGCCATCCAAAACAATAATGTTGTTGAGAAATTTAGTTCTCCTCCACACATGTCCCCTTCCACCTCTGCAACAGCCTACTTTTCGGTGTCGCCGAGAGGGGTCAATAGCTTTGGAGGGCCCCTAAATTTGCCTGCTTCCACCTCTGATATGAACGACTCCATCTCTCCGGCAAGCGCTCCCACCGTCGCTTCCGAGTTTCCATTTGACCACTTCGAATTTGAAGGCCCCAACTTCCCATTTCATGACCCACGATTCTTTTAATTATACACATGTACGTGTACGTGTACGTATGCATGCATTTAAGAATGTATCTATATGTGTGTATACATATACTCTATAGCAAGAGAAACAGTGGCATTTCCCTGTATTTTAAACTTGTTGTACCATCATAGGAATTAGTAATTCTCTGCTTGGGGGGCTGAGAGACAGTTCTGCTTCCTTAGTAAAGACAGGTCAAACTATTTGAGTATTCTTTTTCCCCCTGAACGTCTCTTTCCTCTGTGATTTTTGGCGTTTGATACAGAGGATACCGCGTGGGATTAATATCGTTTTATTCTGCGTCAAACGCTTCAAAATCAAAGTCAAATTTTTAATTTAGATCGCGTCAACTATCATTCATTTGCTGACTTAGCCCATATGTGGAAAAAACCACCCAAGTAAAAAGTGTGTCTTCCAGTTTGGTTCACGAAATTTGACCATTAAAGAAGGTTGACCGTCCTAGCGACATTTGACAATATCCTAGGAAACCAGGTAGAAACTAGAAACACGCGCCCACGCACGTTTCATACCCAGCACAGGCCTTATTATGGGCTTTCTGCCATGGGAGGCCCATCACTATGAAAACCCAACAGTACCCAACCCGTAGGTTCTGGTGCTTGGGACGAAAAAGTGCAATTAAAGATAATTATAAGTTATCAAAGAGGTTCAGTCTAATAGAAGGGATTAGTCCTTCACAATATATGGAATCAAGATTTTAAACCCTTAGAAAGATAGGCTTACATTTAATTCCTGATAATGCTTCAAAGATGATTATCTCTAATAAGAGGATACCTGTAACTAATAACAAAGAAATAATTACAAGTTTTCTTTTGAAACCGTCATTGTAACAACCTACATGTCTTCTATGCATAGCCAGATATCTATGTTGCTTACCATTTACGAATATTGTGGCATTATACATACATACATACATACATACATATATATATATATATATATTGATGCCATCTTCATGCATTTGTTTATATCAATCAAAATTGCATTCAGGCACGTTTCAATTAGTTAGGGGTGAGCGTTCAATTTTCGGTAAAAACTGAAAAATCCGAATTACCAAAATGAAAGAAGTTTTAAAATCGAACCGAAATCGAATAACTGAAATTATTCGATTTAGGTTTTTTAAGAAAAAACTGAAATTTTTTAGGCCTTCATAATTGACTTAAAATATCTAAATTTTCAACCAACAAAAATTAATACAAATTATAAAATTGAATAGTCTCATCAAGATATAAAAAAAGATGATATAAAACAAAATATAAACAATATGTTACATATATGATCAATATAGTTTGGAGTACCCAATATTCCAATAATGGACCCAAAAAAAGGAAGGTTTTTAAGAGATGCAGAATAATTGTATTCAACATTACTTAATCCAAATAAAACATAACAAAAATTCAAAAAAATGAATATCTAATGATATATCATATATCATTCTTTGCCTTGCATCCATTTTTTTGGTGGTGGTGTACTCTTTTAATATTTTCGGTTTAAACTGGATTTTTTTTTAAAAAAATTGAACCGAATCGAAAAACCGAACAAAAAAACCGAATATACATCGAACACCATAAACCGAACCGAAAAGACCAAAATTGATTCGATTCGATTCGGTCTTCAGTTTCGGTCTGATTTTGCTCATCCCTACCATTAACTTTTCTCAATATTGTTGAAGATAGATCAGAGCATTCCCAAATATTCTTGCATTGATCCAACCATAAAAAACTTGGCTTTTCGCCATAGTCCCTATGGAGTAATATGGCCCACCCGAAAGTTTCTCTACTGCATTCAACTGCGAGCTAATTTGGAAAACAGGGCGGCTCCATCTTACGTATTTGGGGTTAACGAGGTACAAGCTTGGTTCCACAATTTAGGAGCAGGGGTCCAACATGTTTGTCTCCCTTCCAACTCTTAACAGTGATTGGTACGCATGTCATTAAATTTAGGGACCAAACCAAACACTCATGCTTTAATTAATTGACATACGAGAGTGTGCATATATATATATATATATATCCAGCAATTGGCTCGCTTGTTTTTTCAAGTGCAAATATTTGTCTCATTATGGTGCTTGGTTGCCCAGATGAAAATTGGGGAGGCAAGCAAATATTAATTGCTCACATGATGCCATGTTTTTTATTTTTTATTTTTTTTAACGCAGCAGACCCTTTCTGCCTTACAGGCATCCAATCTCCAACTCGATCACTGCAAAGCTATACTAGCAAAGGCAGCAATATTAATGCCGCTACTTAATAAATGCCTTGAAAGAGGAAACTCGACAAATATAATATCCAAACCTTATGCAAGTTTTTGCACTATGGCGCAGTCACCATAGTCTTCAATTTAAGAATTGGAATTGGAATTCAAATGTACGAATTTGCAACTTGAAAGTGGTCAGTTACAACAATAGAATCACACAAGTATGCTCTCTTAAAGTTTTCTATTACAACATCTTTAGAGTTTGGGGAGATAGAAAAAGACAGAATGAGTTTCGTTCATATTTTCACTCGGTGTTAGTCTGTCTCTCCAAACTCCAGAAGAACTTTATGCTGAAAAACTCTAAAAGATCCTAATTATGACCAATTACACTTGAAACAGCAGTTAATACAAAAAGAGCAAAGCTAACTAATGGCTAACTCACGTTGTCTATGTAGTCACGCGCAAGTGGCGACACACCAAGAGATAAATCAAAAGAGAGATCAGCAGCATCGATCTGAAGTTAAACCGGCACACTGCTAACTCGGACTAGTAGACTCATCAGCAGAACGTTTGCTGGATTTGTAGAGCGAGTTCTTCGGCACTGAGTTGGCATTCAATTCCAATCTATTCAGAACATCAAACTATTAATAGATCACCCAATCACAACGAATCATTTTTAAACAAAACGACACAGAGCAGTATAACAATTTCTTATTAAATTTTTCCCCACAAACTCAGGACACTGGCACTTAAATGAAAGACATACTGTCTGAACGTCTCGCTACAGCTAGCATCTAATTTGCTTTAATTTTAAACATATCGCGGTAAATAATGCACAGTGTAACTACCCGCCGCTGCCGCCGCCTCCCCCCTCCCCCCCGCCCCAAAAAAAAAAAAAAAAAAAACACACAAAACAAAAAAAAAGGAGGAAAGAAAAAATGGAAAAAGGAGTTATCATATTTCTCCTACTGCAGTAATTATAGTCAGCGGTTAAGTAGTTACCAGTTTGAGTTACCGTTATTACTATTACACCCAGGTTAACTAGGATTACTATAAGGACATGGTTGCTTTAGTTTTCAGAAGATTCCTTCCATCGTCACCTGGTATAAATTTTCTTGATGCATGCAGTTTAGTCATTAAGAACTGGAAATCCAACCCGGTCAAGGAGAAGAATTTAAGGAAGCTAGATGAAAGAACTACATACGACTACTTATATATGCAACAAGAATTATATAGGTTGCACTTGCATGGACAAAAAACAGGAATATTTTTACACACATTGCATGTAAATAAAGTCCCCACATAATTCTAACTAAAGGAGAATTAAGCACTTTCAATTCATACATGTGATAAAAGGAGAGTAAAGTAGGGTCTGGTTTTTCGTATACTGTATTTCTTTCTATGTCTTCACACATGCAAGCGATCAAAAACATGGCTTTGCTTCGTATCATAATGTAAGTAACTTATTATTATTGTACCGACTGCTTTCGCCTTTACAGTAACTAAGCAGACGATGTGAAGGGGTTGGTACCTTAATAGTGAATGAGTTAAGCATGGTTTCATCAGCAGTGCTGATGTTGACATGGACGATTTCAAGAGCAAGGTCTTCAAGTGCTGATATGATCTTCAAAGCTTGGCCTGGAATACGCGGAGACACTGTTTTCAAAAGAACGTGTGGGCCAGAAAACTTGACCTCCACTTGTGCCAAAGCAGACTTGGAATTGGCCACAAGCTCATTGATGTTATCGTTAATATTGGAGGAGGAAGCAGCAGAAGAGGTAGGAGATGGCTCGAGAGAGTTGGAGATGGTTGGCGAAAGGTAACCTTGCTGCTGCAACCTGGGCTTGTAAGGACTACCTGGTTGTGGAGTCCTGGGACTAATGGGCAAGCTTAGCCTCGGGCTCACTGGTGGTTTTCTAGGACTCAGAGCTAAAGGTCTTGGACTTGACACTACCCTAGGGCTTAGCACTTCACTGTATACTTTTCTCTGCTTCTTGGCTTCCAGCGACTGTAGAACCTGCTGCAACTCGTTTATGTAATCAACCACTCCTCCGATTATCGATGCTTGGTCCCCCTAAGTCAACCATTTCCAATGAATAAGTTTATATTTAATTTTAACTAGTTTTTGTATATTATGAATAAGTCAAGGCTGCATGCACAATGGATATACATTAACTTTTAAACATTAATTAGCGAGAGTGTTATATACGTACATAAAATCAAGCTGCAAACTATATCTTGAAAATATTAGTAGTATTTTATCGTGCTTTACTTCTAATTTGTAAGGGATATATAAATTAGGACTTACACGTTTGACATAAAAGTTTGGCATAAGTGACCTTAAAACGGACAAGTGTTCGTTCATTTGCTTCCTTCGGTTGCGCTCAACAGTGATGTGAGATATCCTTTGTTGGCCATCTGGGTTTGGATCCTCCGACGAAGTGGTGGGTGCGAGCTTCTGTCTCTTGCCTTTGGGTGAAGCTTCAAGCTCAGTTTCTTCAGACTCTTGCAGAGCACTTGAGGAAGTTGATTTTTGTGACACGAACCTTGAAGTTTCCTCATTCTCCTTAGTGCTAACAACAACTTCATCAACGGGAGGAAAGTCAGAGAAGTCCTCAAGGCTCTCCAAAATGGCAAAGAGGTCGTCCCCAGCAAATTCCTTGTCTTCAAGAATATCAGAAAAGCTGTCATCCATTACGTAAAGAGAAGAGCTGGGAAAAATGTGGACTTTTTGGAGTGAGAAAAAAGGACTGGAAAAGGAAAGAAAAGAAGGGTGATGATGGAGGAGGGGGATTGTAAAGATCCAGGAAAGAAGATGATGTGATCGAGACTAAACGATCGCCATCAAATAAGAGCCTTTTGTATGGATGCCGTTGGGTCTAATTATTGAAAGTATGGGGTTTGTAAAACGGATAGAAGCAAAAGGATCTCAAATGAATCAGGTAGTAGTAGTGCACAGAATCCCAAACTGAAGGGGAGTGCAGAACAGAGGCAGTATCAGACTTCCACGGCTGTACTAATAATTGAAACCAAGGAAATGAGAGCCGTTACTCAGAGAGAGAGAGAGAGAGAGAGAGAGGAGGCAGAGGGAAGTAGATGGGAAAAGAAAAGGGTTTTAATTATATAGAGCAAGCTAGCTGGTAATGTTAAAGATATAGCGGAACATAACGAATGATACTAATGAAGCTTTACGTATATTTCTTAGTTTAGTTGGTTATTCATCCACTGCCACTCGAACAGAAAGTGTATATTCATCATTTTTTTTTTTGCCAACAGTGTACATGCCTCTAACCAATGAGTGTGTGTTCTTTTAGTAACCTTTAGAGAGAGAGGAGGTCGAGGATCTATGCACATCCAGAGATGCCATTCATAAATACCTCTGCACTCCTTCATTAATGGTTTCGGTAAAATATTTAAAATTCAGATGAGATGATCAGTGAAACATTTAAAATTGAATGTACCTTACATCATTGATTTATTGATAGATATACTTCTTAATTACAAGAATTTGAAGACCATTTTGCGCATACTTCATAAAACTTTCACTTTTGAACAAGGATAAATATAAGCCGACTAGTTATTAGTGCTTTGTATCTGTTTATTTTCGTCGTCCAATATTGTAAGCAATGAGCAGACTGATAATGGTTCTATTGAATACTACCTCCGGTTCTAAATATAGGATATAGTTTGTAATACAAATTACACTATAAACTATACCCTATATTTAAGACTGGAGGAAGTAATAATTATTTACATGAAATCTTATGTCACGTCAAACCCCTAAACCCTTATGCATGTCCATGACATTAAAGGTTAGTGAAGCGTATAAATAATGTTTTAGGACTACAAAACGATGAAAAGTAGGGATCAGAATATAATAAGAAGGCTAATATTTATAAATTGGAGTACTGTCATGATTGAAGAGTAAAGTCGAATGATATCTAGTTTCGATCATATCATATATATTTTAATGAATGTGTAAGTAGTTCAGAGGGAGGAAATGGGATGAGATTGATAGATAGAGGGGGCCAGAAATGGCAGAGCAAGCATTATAAAAGAGAAGCAAGAAAGGTTACCTTTATTATGGGGGAAAAAGAACAAATGAAGGTGGTTGATTTTACGGGATAAACCGTTATTGCTGCAAAGCCAGAGTGGAGAATGTTCTGAATGAAATCTCACTATACAATTCCCACCCAGTCACGGCACTTGCATATATAAATTTTGGACTCTGTCACCTATATATGTGTAGCCTGCTACATGCTAGTTTCCTATTCAATAACTCTGCATATCTCTCTTTACTTTTTTTTGGTTAATTTTCCATCTTCCAAATTTGTTGATCTACTTTTCTGGTCAAGCATGAGGTGACGCATGTGTTCCGCCCAAGTATGTTTGTCCAACTTTAAAAAATATACCAATGATAAAAAATATGTGCCGTATATTGCACTGTCAACCTTAATAGTGACCAATGTTTTTTTTTTTTCCTTCACCTCAATCACAAGTTATATATATTACTTCTGAAACTAGTGTGAGCCCATCAAAGTGTTATATGGAGTCTGCAAAATGTACTGTATTATTTAAGACTCAAATACTGTGATTAATTAGAGTTTTTATATTATATATAAACATACATGAATGCTTCTTATAAAATTACATGGTAAGGATACCTTAAAAGGGGAGAGATTTTCGACAGGGATGCAAATGCTAATTGCAACAGCAACTTAGGAATTTGAGTAGGATTCCAGGATATATAATATTCAAATGGCGATAACAAATCCCAGAAAGAAAGCTAAGCTCCTATCGACCTGCTAAGGCATTGCTAAGATCTCAATTAGCATGTTAAATAACTTAATATCTAAAATTAGGAAGATGGACATCGCTCCCGCTAGAGAGGACAAAGAAAAAATCAGTGTGTTTGTGGATAGATGGATGAGAGAAGTAAATGACGGAGGGTGGGAGGAGGACAAAGTTGCAGAGAGGAGCAATAACGACAAGTAACAAGGAAAAAACTGACGTGCAACTTGTTCTCGTTTCTTTAAGTTTCACATTCGTATAATTAATGATTGTTGGTATGAAGTTAGGCTTTCAATGAGCAGGCACGGCATCTCCGTGTCTACGATGATATATACAAAAGATGACAATCTCTCTCTCTCTCTCTCTCTATAAGCGACGAAGGAGGGCTCACCGTGGCAGGGGTGGCTGGTCCGAGTAAGTGACAAATGGGGGAGCAGTAATTGCTTGTTTCAGGATGGGAGTGCGTTTCATATTTAATTCATATTTAATCCACTATTTTTTGGTTTTTTCACATTTATGTACCTCCCGAATGCGTCCATTTCTTTGGCATCATACATCAATTTTCACATTTACCACTCTCAACGACCAACTCACCTTTAATTTTCTTCTCTCTTCCAAACCAAACTGAGGGTTTCAATTTAAGCCAATATAGATCATTATTAAGGAGCAGAATATTGCATGCTGCCATCGTGTTTACTCGGTCTTGAATAGTGTGACGTGCATAATAATCATAGCATCTTACCTTTTTACGCCATGTAAATGTTATGCTTAACCATGCAAAGCCTCAGTGTGTACTTGGGAAGTTTCAATCATTCAAGCTGTTTCAAGATTCTCACACATGCATAACAGTTAACAAGCAGTATGGGGAACAGTACCTCAACCATGACTTCCACTGTGCAATCCCAAAAGCTGATGCTTCAACTGGGTTTTTGGCTTTGGCAGTTTCTGGTTTGTGTCCTCTAGATACCCCTCACTTTCCGTTCCCATACTTGCAGAGGTAGCCCTGCTTTATTCGTCCATGCCAACCTTATAGGATAATTAGGTCTCTTGGATCTGCAATGTGAAAATCCATATCTTTTTTTTCTTTTTTTTTTGCCATATCTATTGTTGCCAAAAAAAAAAAAAAAAGCCATATCTATTACGTTGCATTCTCGCAGACAAATGGTTGTTGAAGCCATATTTAATCAGGTATCTAGAGAGTAGTGTCCATGGAAAACACAACTAGCTAGCCAAAATACATACTAACGTTTGTTGTTATGACATACTTTGAAATTATGACTCTTGCTAAGCGGACAAATAATGGTATAGATACATGCAAACATTCTGCAATATGTAAGGTGGGTAAACCTATGTCTCCATATTGTAGACACTTTATGATTGAAGTTACTATAGGTTAAATCTAGGTTTTCTGTATCTATTGGTTTCTATTTGAAGAAGATTCCAGGTAAGGTTTTCACTATTCAGTAGAACAGCACCCTAGATCGGTCTCCAAGATTGAAAACAGAGAATGGCAGCAGCATCTGGTAGTTAATGATCCACGCTCAAGACATATAACTTGTTAAATTTGAACAATATATTTTCAGGGATATAACTTGTTAAATTTGAACGTAAAAGCATGAACTATGGGGATCATTGACCAGGGTGTGTGAGACAAACTTTAAAAACATGAAATAGAGAAAGACACATTGAATGCTCAAAATAGGGGGGGTCCCGCTCTAAGAAAACTTCATTAATTTCCCGATCAGAAATCACATTGAATGCCCACCCACGAAATGTATGAGCAAAACATTACTGCTCTTGGCACCTAAACCTGTCATGTTCTTTCACTTTCTCTCTCACCTCCTATTTGTCCGTCGTCCCATGCGCCGGTGAAGAGATCCTTGGGGCTTCTTGTTAATTGTGTCCCACATGCTTGATTCGCTGTTAGATTTCCATGACCCATCTCTCATGTCACGTCCCCATCCCCTGTCCTCCCAGCCTCTATTCGGTGCACCCCTGCATCCGATTTTGATTTAATTTAATTTCCCTTAATGAGAGCAAGATCAAATTTGGCACTTGGAATATTGAGACCCTGAATGATAAATCTTAGAAGGTGGTGGGTGTAATGAATGATCAAAAGATTAATATCTTGTGTCTCTGGGAATTAAATGGGCAGGAAAAATGTCTCAGAAAATTAATGATTTTAAACTCTGGTACATATGAAAGGTCAATGGAAGAAATGATGTTGGCATTGTTGCTGAAAATAAATGGAGGAAGAATGTGGTGGAAGTTAAGAAGGTTGAGGATAGAATCATTTCCTTAAGAATGATTGTTGGGAAGGATACTATAAACATTATCAGTGCGAATGCATCTCAAGTAATCAAGTAAGGGTAGAAGCACATCTTAAGAAAAAGTTCTGGAAAGATATGGAGGGTCTAGTTCAAAGTATTCCAATAACCGAAAAGAGTTTTATTGGAGGAGATCTTAATGGATATGTTGGTAAGGAGGCAAGACATCATACAAGAGCTCATGGTGGTTTTGGATTTGGGATGTTCAATAATGAAGGTCAATCTATTATTGATTTCTCCATCGTATATAACCTCAAGATTGTCAACAATTGCTTTAAAAAGCGGGATGAGCATTTAATAATATACAAGAGTGGAGCAGCCAGGACACATGTTGACTTCTTTTTAGTAAGAAATTCTGATAGAAGACCTTGTACTAACTACAAAATGATCCCTGGGAATGGCATGACATCACAATATACGGTTTTGGTTCTTAATGTAAAAATTAAGTGTGTAAAACAAAAGTGCCGACAATTTTTAAACCTAAAGGTCAGGTGGTGGCAATTAAAGGGGGAGAAGCAGGTGATTTTTAAGAGAACTCTTTTGGAGGAGGGGGAGTGAGAGTTACAAAGAAATGCTAATATCATGTGGCAGAATATGTCTAAAAAGGTCTAAAGGTAGCTAAAGCAATTTTGGGAGAATGAAAAGGTTTTAGTCAGTAAGATAAGGAGACTTTGTGGTGGGATAAGACTGTTCAAGAAAAAGTCAAGCATAAGAAAGATTGTTTTAAAGTCATACACTTGTGTAATAATGTTGAAAAATGGGAAAAGTATCGTTTGACTAAAAAGGAGACTAAAAAGGCAATGAGTGAAGTTCGTAATAAAGCATATAAGGAGTTTTATAAGGAATTAGGGATAAAGGTATGAGAGTGTAAGGTTTACAAGATCGCAAAGAATAAAGAGAGAAAATTGAGGGACTTGGACCAAATGAGATGTATAAAGGACGAAGAAGGCAAAGTTTTGATTATTGATGGAAATATTAAGAATAGGTGGGAAGCTTACTTTTATAAGTTGTTCAATGATGGAGGGGGAGGGTCGCTTTGTGACTGGGAAGATTTGACGACTTGAGAAGGTAATATCAATTTGTCATTTAACTGAAGGATTCGAGTTGCCGAGGTTAAAGAAGCTCTTAAGAAAATGGAAAATGATAAAGCTGTTATACCTAATGATATTCTAATTGAAGTTTGGAAATGTTTGGATGAAGAGGGTGTGTTGTGGCTCACAAAATTATTCAATGAGATTTTGCTATCCAAGAAAATACCGGATGAGTGGAGAAAAAGTATTTTTATCCTTATTTATAAAAATAAAGGGAATATTCATAATTGTATAAACTACAGAGGAATTAAGCTTATGAGTCATACAATGAAATTATGGGAAAATGTGATTAAACATAGGTCAAGGTAAGAGACTGATATTGCTGAAAATCAATTTGGATTCATGCCAGGAAGGTCTATAATAGAAGTGATTTATTTATTAAGGGGGCTAACGGAAAAATATAGGAGCAAAGAAAGAGATTTGCATATGGTTTTCATTGATTTGGAAAAAGTGTATGACCGTGTGCCAAGAGATGTACTTTGAAAAGCCTTAGAAAAGAAGAAGGGGCGGGGGTGCATATAGTGAAGTCATTCAGGACATGTATGAGGGGATTACAACCAATATTAGAAAGCCTTGAGGTGTTACAAAGGATTTTCCTATAAGGA
This sequence comes from Inga laurina, assembly GCA_963855925.1. Taxonomy (NCBI): domain Eukaryota; kingdom Viridiplantae; phylum Streptophyta; class Magnoliopsida; order Fabales; family Fabaceae; genus Inga; species Inga laurina. The sequence goes on from OY979704.1 coordinate 2,016,502, forward strand.
TTGACTTACATCTGGGATCAACTTTGGGCCTTATTTATTTAACCTAGTGGTAGATGTTATAACTGAGCCTATAAAAGAAGAGATCACTAAATGCATGCTTTTTGCGGATGATATAGTTCTGTTGGTTGAATCTAGGAAGGAAATTAGTTCTAAACTTGAGATATGGAGATAGACTTTGGAATTAAAGGAATTTCGTCTGAGTAGGAGCAAAATTAAATATATGCATTGTAAGTATGATAAGAGACAAGGTCGAAGTGAAGTAGATGTTTAAACCAGGGGGCAAGTTATTCCGCAAATAACAAAATTTAGGTATTTAGGATCAATTATACAACAAGATAGTGAAATTAATGGGGATGTCAATCACAAAATTCAAACTGGATGATATAAATGAAGAAAAGCTACTGGAGTTATTTGTGATTGAAAATTACCTAATAAGGTAAAAGGGAAGTTCTATTGCGCTGTTATAAGACCAGCAATGCTATATGGTAGTGAGTGTTGAGCTTTAAAGAGATAACGTGAACATAAAATGGGGGTAGCCGAGATGAGGATGTTGAGATGGATGTGTGGTCATATAAGAAAAGACAGATTTGTAATACTCATATACGTGAATAAGTTAGAGTGGCTTTTACTGAAGGAAAAATAGTAGAAAGTCGTTTGAGCTGTTTTGGACATGTTCAAAGAAGGTCATTGAGTGCTTCCGATGAGAAATGTTGATTAAGCAATATGGATTCCTATAAAACAAGGTTAAGGAAGACCGAAGTGAATGCTCAATGAAGTTATAGAGAGAGATCTTTTGATTAATAATATATCTAAAGATATGATTTTTAACAAAGCATAATGACGTCATACGATCCATGTAGCTGAACCTATTTAGTAGAATAAAGGCTTTGATGTTGTTGTTGTGTGCTTGTTAGCATATTCAAAAGATTGCTCTTTTTTTCCCCTCTCCTCACTTAAAGCGCAAACAATCATCTTATAACTTTCCCACTAAATATACTAGGGTGGCTAAGAGACAATTTTACGTTGGAAGTATTAAAAAATAAACAATTTTGCTCTGGTCATTATTCCAGTTAATTTTAACTGTTAGTTGAACAAATATGTAGAGCTAACAGTCCAATGTCATCCACGTTATTTTTGTTAAGGTGTAAATTTGTCCTGAAAATTTTAAATCTAACTTTAAAAAAAATGAAGTAGATAACATATAAACTCCCAGGATAAATTTACACCTTAACAAAATGAAATGTGAATTGTCAACTCAGTATATTTGGTTAACTAACAGTTAAAAATTAATTGGGAAAATGGCCAGGACAAAATTACTCCCTTTTCTATACTTCCGGGATGAAATTGCCTAACGAAAAACCTTCGAAGCAAAATTGCCCCTGAACCCAATATACTATTTTTATCTGTAAAAAGCATTAACTTGATTCAATTATTTGAGTTTTCAGTATACAAGATATTTAACATGTACAGATTTTCTGATCTTAGCTATTCGTTAATCCAAATGCTTAAGCACGTTGTATAACAAAACAAAGCATTGATATTTCAAAACCAATAAGAAAAGCTTATTTGCTCTGACATTTATATCAGCGACTACATTAAAAATTGGATATGCAAGTTCTATGGCATCTCAGTGATGGAGGTACCAAAGACCAGTTAAGCAAATCTGGTCGGGGATAACATTAAGATCATAAACCAAAAAAATGGAGAAACGGGTAATGGAGCAATGAGGAGCATGCGTTAGTTGGCATTGTCATTCAAGCCTTCTGTCGAACAGAGAGAGTGCGTGTCATTTCAGATGTGTCCATACTGACCCGTTTGACGGGAGTTTTTGGGAATAGTTATGTGATGGGGACAAGAATGGGTGTGGCGTGTCTCTATCAAGAAAAGGAAGTGGAGCAAGAAAATGAATTGAGGCATGAACGTATAAATAATTGGAGGGGAAGAGGGAGTAAAAGACGTACCTTGGCGCAGCATAGTAGTTTTGAAATGAATGCTATTGTTGGGGTTCCTACGGAAACCAACAAAATATTAAAAATGAAAGATGAATGTCTGAGCCTTTGGTGATACTGATAGCGACTAGTGAGATATCAATTCATGCTGCCAGTTACGCGCAATGCGCATTGATATCAAAATTGCCTCACACTTGGCCCCGAGAATGTTTCGAACACATTGGGCACTTCATTCCCACTCCCATGACCTTGTCTCTCAACATCGTTAACAAGGTTTTTAAATTAGATTTACAAATTTTAATTTTTAAAAAACATGTAAAATTAAAATGTGAATAACATGCTTTTAAAATAAGCATTTTTATTTTTATTACGTAAAAGAAGAGAGCATAGAAACAGATTACTCATTTACTTTTAAATTTTTTAAAATTAAATATTACTTTTATTGTATCGTTTACAAGCTGTAATTCAACTAAACTCCGAAAGCAAATAAAATATTTATTGATGCGTAGAATCGAACATCAAACATTTGTACATGCACAGAGAAAAATCTTCGACGTCATGTGAAAACGATATATAGTATTTAAATTAAATTTGAAGGACTGAAACTTTTTTAAAATAAAAAGTAATAACAACCCAACAATTAGTTGATCTCAGCAATATTTATACGCTAGATTCAACCATTTGCTTATATTTCCAACTCGTGTCAGGGGGAAAACAAAGGTTGATTGCTAACTAAAGCGAAGTGAACAGCTTCACTGTAAAATAGCTTTCACCTCCGAGACAAAGCTAAAACTGTGGAAACAATATGCAGAGACCCTGTGATGACAATAATACCCCTCTCAACCCCTTTATTTCGTCTTAAAATCCTGTCCATGGTTCTCAAACTACTCTTCAAACAACCCTCAGTAGCCAACACAGTTGTATGATCATGTAAATCCCTCGCATGAGGGACTTTTTCGTCATTGATCAATTCCCTGTATCCTGCAGCTCCATCGTGAACAATTTGAACGCCAAGTTCTTCAGAAGCTTGAATCCAAGCATCTTTCAAAGAAACAGCCGATGTCATCCGAGTTACACCTCCGGCAATAGCAGCTTCAGTCAACACAATGGTCTCTACATGCTCCCCTGAACAAGTACACATGACTGGTATATAAGCTATAAATAATTGAGAATACACACACACACAATCATAGCTTAGAAAAAACTAATAATAAAACACACGACTAGTTCAACCGTTTGACATGCCAATTATACTAGTTTTAACCGATTCAATATCAGGTTTCTAGTTTGACACTAGTCGAATGTTCCTCCATTTGGTTATTATTCTAGATCAAACTAGTGATAGTGACTAGTTCATCGGCTGAACCAGGGGTTTAGATTGGTTTTTAACACTATACCTCTGATGTCCCTCAACTTGGTAATGAGGCTAGTTTAACATAACATTAAAGAAACAAAATTGACAGATTTACCTGAGAGAATCTCTTTGGCGAAACGTACATGGTCTTTATCCCTTGCCATAGCAACAATAAAACCCAATCGAGCCTCTGGATAAGACATCCTTATCGTGTTCATCAGTGCTTGGGCAGATTCTTTGGTGTGGGCTACAGCAAAAAAAAAAAAAAAAAAGAGGATAAAATTCAGTCCCTATGAATTATTAATAGGGAGTTAGGAACCAGGACAGAAAATCATCATTTCGTCTTACAATAAGCTCCATTAATCTAAGAACTTTCTTCGATTTTAGAGTCCTGCAAGATGATAGAGTACTATGACCTCTGTACATCAGATTGAATAAACAAGAATAAAGTGAATGCGAAGCCAACAGGGAGCAGTTGGCAGCGGTAAATTACAACCTCCAGGTCTATTCAAAAGAAACAAATGACAATTTACTATGTAGGATCTGCTGTCAATTTCCTACGAGTCTGATATGTTTAGTTACTGTGATGTCCTTGTAATATCTGTAGGTATTTTGATTTTTGACTGCCGGCAATATGTGTAAAGTATTATTCAGCCTAATCTTGGAGATTCTCCACTTTAACTTTGTTGGACTGAGGTTGGATTCTGGTTCATAATCTGATGATACATAAACATTTCCTTTTCACTCATTCTCAACTAACTTTCCGTTTCTCACTGAGTTTCCCAGAAATTTCCCAATAACAATCACAGGACTACATAAAATACAAAGGTTGCATTCCATCTAGATTTATAGTCGGAAAATTTTGTAGGATTCAACAAAGACAGTTCTTCACTAAATTCAGATTAACACTTAATTTCAGGCTTATATATAAAGAGTGAAGACTAAAAGGTTGAATCAACGATGGTTGGGTTGAACAGAAAGGACTCAATATCCCATAAACAAAGTCATGAATTAGAACCTTGCGAGACCATGTTAAGAAAGTAATCCCTTATTTAGAATTCAACAATTCTCAAATCTGGGTTAGTCAGTATATATAAAAACTGATAGCAAAGTTGTAGGAATCAACCTCCATCAAGCAATATTGTTGCCCCAGCAAGTCCTAACACCCCAGCTTCTTCATTTGTTAGGAACTGACTCCTACCGAGAAGGCATGTATGCTCTAAACCAGCCCTTATAGATTCATCAGAAACTCTCCATCCTGGTCATCCGAACAAGACAAGGGAAAAATAAATGCAATTCAATAGATGTCAATCTTTCACAATCAAAGGCATCAACTTAAAACGTCAAGATGACAATAATGAAAACACATGGATCAAGAAAAGTTGCCAGATGAAAGACTTAATTTATCAGGAAAAAAAGGAGAAAAAAGGAAGGAAGGAAGGAAGGAAAAGAAAAACTGGTATTAAAGTAGTTAAGGAACTAGATGCAATATCTTGACAGCACCAATTCTATAGCATAAAAAGGTATCTTAGCAAACGTTTGACAGGATGAAAGGCAATCTGCTCACACTTAACGAAAACCCTGAGTAGATGAAGAACCACGCATCTAAACCTCAAGTAACGTTTAAACTAGATTGGAAATATATACAATTTAAATAGCTAATAAAGTTATAGAAAAGGCACAATTTTATGAGCAGAACATAGAAAAGTGTGACCTAAATTACGAAGATAAAGTGCCACACAAGTAGCAGTTGCTGCATTTTGTAGTTGGTGACTTCCAAGCATATGTAGGTTTACATCAAGTAATTCACAAGACTGCATGAATACATAAAAATCATTAATCTTTCAAATGATAAAAGCAACTAGACAGTGGGAACCAATTTAGAATGCTGGCATAGGTGGAAAAGAAATACGGCGCACAGCCCTTTTTTGATATTCAGAATGCCAGCATGAGATAACATCAAATGCAAAGCAGCATTGCACATGAATGGGGCCATAAAAATCAGGACTTCATGCAGAGCAAGAAATGAAATGATTATTCAAAATTAAGAGTTTTTTTCTACTGGATCATTCTTTCTCAATTATCTTACCTATGTCAAATACTACCATATACATTTTGAGTTTTTGACAATTATTCACGGCAAAAGCTGCTCACAAAACCATTTTCACTTAATGTTATTATCAGACAACAAATGAGTAACTTTAAAGAGTATTAATTAAAACTAAATTTTAAAAGCACATAAAGGCATACCAGATGCATAATATGAATAAAGTATGGACCCTCAACAAGACAAGGTCATACCAGCTTCAAGTCTTTCTCAACTTTTATTGCTATATCACAGGATTGGCAAGGTTTGCCATCATGCATGCCAACACTTCTTATGGAACATCTATTCCCAGCATCAGATGCTGACACTACTGGCGAATCCAGGGATGCTGCTCTATGACGAATAATGTGCTCAATATGAGGGAGAAATGGCCCACCCAGCACCAGCTGAAATATATTTGTTTACTCAGCAAAATTGATGGAACCAATGGAGTCCAGTATGTTAATGGTATTATTTCAGAATACAAAGCATACAATTGAGTTCATTTCTTCTTCTTTTTTTATTTTAATTAGTGAAGGTTCAAAATATGTGTTTTCAGTAATAAAAAAGATAAAGCAATAGAAGAAAAGCCAACTTTAACCCAAAAGACAACACAAAAACGGTTGTCTTTCCTCATAGCTGCCTCAGAACTGCAACATCAAATTCGATCACCTAGCTGACACCCTAAAATTGCTGAATTAGAAAGTTTCATTGTAGCCTTAAACCCTCATCTGCTGGTCTGCTTTAAGCCATGAAATGCTAGCATTATATAAGCAAAACATACAACAATTCTTGGATATTAGCATGCTCTTTGATAATTTATGTACATTTGATTATCAAACTTTGAGTTTAAGATAAATATGTCAAGAACAGATACAAAACCAGGAATAACATTATTCATGAATGATTAACCAGTAGGGTAAGAGAGTCCCCTTAAGAGACAGAGAGGGGTTTGGGGAGACTAAAGACCCTGAAAACAGTGATGCCTTCCTGCCACGATTTGAACATGGAAAGTAACGTTAATGGCAGCTATGTTGATTAAATTGTATATTATCATGTATATAAGAGCTAAAATTGCATCATATATTACTTAACATGCTTAGCAATTGTTGCCACCATAACATGCACACATGTACATGAGAATCAGATCAGATCTAATCAGGTTTAATGATTCACTTTCATGCACAGGAGAGATATAAAGAGAGAAACAACTAACTGGACGGCCTTGTTTTATGATTCCTGACTTAGCCACTGCAATCGTTTCCAAAGAACCCCCGAGGGCAGCCAAATGCTCCTCACCTACAGTGGTTATGACCGATGCAACAAGTCCAGAGGGGGATATAATATTAGTTGCATCACGTGCACCTCCCAACCCAGCCTATCCAAAATTCAAAAGAAATAAATGACATTATTATTAGTACCGCATTGGCCATGTTTTAATTTCTTGGTCTCGTCAATAAAAATATCTCAAGCATGTTTTGGGAGGAGATACAAAATCAGAAGAATCAGCCAAGAAGACTTTTAGTAAAGAAGTTGTGAGATGAAGATATCAAGTGCAAGTAAATATAACCTCAATAACTGCAATGTCAACTTTCTCTTCAGCAAATAGGATGAATGCCATGGCAGTGAAAACCTAAAACACCACCATTGTTGAGTCAGTCAGTTACTATAAAAAGTTGGTTTTGTATACTGAAGTGAAGAACAGCCATAACACAAAACCAAAGCAAAATATCCACCAGACCTATAACAGAATGTTAGAGAACTGTAGGCAAATGATCAAATAAATTGAATATGCTAACTTCCACGCTATCATCTGATCAGACAGTATCTCATCAGCAAGTAGAAGAATAAATAACTTCCTAAAGTTAGCAAGCTAATTTTTTAATCAAGTTTAGATTTTTATATAATTGGAAATACCTCAAAATGACTTAAGCAACCATTTTCCTCGCTCATTGCTTGATCAAGATTCTGCCTGATCCTGTGAAAAAGACAATTCAGTATTTTTGCTGAGACGGGATCGCCAGATCTTCCTAACAAAATGCGTTCCCTTATAGTCTGGATATGTGGGCTGCTTGAGAAAATAAAGCCTGTCGTCATTGATATACAAGTTGTAATAAAGCTACAGTTAAAGTTGAAAGTACGAGAAGCCGCAAATACTAAAATCCTCTGAAAATAATATAGGCACTCTACCTAGTATAGCAACCGACAGCATAGCCTTCTGTCCTCAGAATATTAGAAATGAACGCAGCCGTTGATCCTTTTCCCTTTGTCCCGGCAATATGAACAGCCTATAATTGCAGCGAGTCGGTGAATTCAAACGGGTGGAAGATATGGAGTAAGCGCGGCTGTAAATATCATACATTAGAAAAAAGAAAAAAGAGGCTCTTTTTCACTTCGAAGGTTCATGATTTCCATCAACAATGCATTCAACAGTTCTGCTCAGTTTGGCCTCGTTCAATTGGGTGAGATGAATCTTATGGAATAAATATCAGCTTCATAGAATACAATAAAGAATCCTTTGCTCTAACGAGTCCTAAATTATAATATACCCGACATTGAACATTAAAAAACATAACAATGAGAACAGTCGAACCTTGAATTTAGACTGAGGGTTACCGAAACGCTCCATTAGCCTTCTCATTCTACCAAGATCGAACCCTTGGCAAGAATCTGTGCCTGCCCCTCTGGGCACACCCGATTTCTCGTAGTTCTTCAGAGAGTCAAGATAGTCCACGAAGTCCTTCATTTCTGGATCTTCTGCCAGTGAACACATGGTTTGTTTGGCCCCCATTTGTCTGGGGAATCTTGTGCATATGAAGGCAAAAAAGCTTCTGCCTCGCATAAGCACGGGTTTTGCATAGGAGAGCGTGAGCATTATCAGGCTTGCTGAGGGGCTTGTGAAGTGCTCCCACTTTCCCTCTCCTTCTTCTAGTCTTCGTCGTCATCCCTGATACTTCGCGCTAGCAGATTACTGTTCAGGAAAGGAATCTTCCCCGGGAAAAGTTTTTTTTTTGGGCAAAATAAAATAGCTACCTATAGGGTAAAAAAAAAATTTAGGTATTCGGAAGGAAAATATATTTTTTAATTTTTAATATAAGACATATTTATCTAATTTAATTAGATTAAAAAATTAGTTAAATTGATTAATATGATATATATTTTCTAAAGAACAAAACTTACATCCAGTTTTTTAAATTTTGGGCAGAAACCCAAAATTTAAAAGAATGAGAGGATAAATTTTGAGTTTCTGCCGTCCAAAATTGTAATTCCCCTCCCCTCAAACAAAAAACACCCTAAAAGACCACCCAATTGATTAAAATCATGAAGTTCATCATTAATTGCCATTTTATAGCCGTCATATTAAATACTACTCGAATGCTTAATATAAGACATATTTAAAGAGTTGATCTTAATCTTAAGAATCTGTTTGGTTTGATGAGAGGGGAGGGGAGGGGAGTGATTTTGCTCCCCTCCTCTTATTTGGCAACAACAAAACTTAGGGTCTGTTTGGTTCGACAAGAGGGAAGGGATGTGGAAGGGATAAGAGGAGTTTTAATATTACCTTATTTGAATTTATCAAAGAGGAAGAGAGGGGAGACATTTTAATGTTACCTTGTTTGGTTCAGAAGATAAGGAGAGATAATTTATTTTCATATGGACAACTTTACTCTTATGTGATTAGTGATTTTTTCCCAACTCTATTAGATGTATAATAAAATTTAATTATAAATAATATTTTTATGTCCTAAGTTATAAATAACATTTAATATAATTATATATATACATTTAAAATTATATTTTATAATTATAGTTATGTATATATATATTAGTAAAAAATGGCAAAGATTACTTTTGAGTTAATGGCAAAATTTCATGGGCATTTTAATCCATGTACAAATCTATTTTCAATCTCCCTTCCAAACTCCCCCAATTTGGATGGAGAGGTTTTGAGGGGAGGGAGGGGAAAATTTCAAAAAAATTCCCCTACCCTCCAAAATTTCTAGTAGTGCCAATCAAGGGGAGGTGAGTAAAATCCCTCCCCTTAAACCAAATAGAGCCTTAAACCCCCCCCCCCATTTGGAAAATTTGGGGGGGAAGGGTGATATTTTGTCATGTGAAAACTATTATACTACTACTTATTTCTATTATTTCCAAATTGTCCCTTCCTCATTATTATAATATTTATAATTACTTTATTTTTATTAAAATTATTATTATCCATATTTTAAAATTTTAATTATGTTTAAATTTATTTAATCTTAATAATTATATTTTATTAAACATTCTTCTATGTATGAAAAAGCAAGATTAAATGAGGGTAAAGTTGTACAAATAAAAATATTTTCTCTCCCCTCCCCTCCCCAACTAAACAGTGTAATATTAAAATTTCTCTCCTCCCCTCCCTTCTGATTAATCCAAACGAAGTAATATTAAAATCCCTCCCCTCGGTTGAACCAAATAGACCCTTAAGGGAAGGAGTCATCATTTTTTTGCATGCACGTGTAGAATTAAAATATACTCCCTCTGCTCTTTTTTATAAATGTCTAAAATTTAAATTACCTTAATCCTTTTTATAAGAGTTCGATAAGAATTGTTTAAATATTTAATTATTTTTTCATTTTTACCTTTTATTAATTATATGTATTGTATAAATTAAAAAATTGTTGATACTTGTAGTTACTCTATTTCTCTTTCTCACTTACCTCTTGCAAATAAGGGTATATAGGGAAACAAAAGTTTATTTCAGACATGTTTACTAATTTTAATCACTTTCTTAGACCACATAATGTAATTATCGGGCTCTTATAAATAGTATTAAATGAAGTACTTATTATTTTTAACTAACTTTAATCATTTTCTTAAACCACGCAATTTAGTTATTAAGCTCTTGTAAATAAGATCAGTGAGAGTATTAATAACTTGAGCGAGTTTGACTAGGTGTGTGTTTAGCAACATCCCAGACCATGGTTTGCGCAACCCGAGACAAAACTCCTCACACACACTTACCTCATAAGTCGTAAAAGCTATTAAAAAAAGCTAATCCAAACACACACTAGATGTATGTGTTGGAATGTTGTGGTTACGAGGGAGTTAATTCACATGTTGCTGTTGGAAATTGTGCCCTAGGAGTTAATCATTGCACTTTGAATATTATTAATTTAATGAATTTTTTTTATTTTATTATCGTATTATTTGCATGTTCACTGTTATGACTGTATCCTTGGATAAATCGTAAAGATTGTCCTAAATGTCCCTGATCAGTCATCTATACGGGAGCATAGATGAAATAAGATCAATATGACTTTGATAAGATATGGAAATACGAATTAAAATCTTAGGAACTTGTAAAAATACAAGGTGTTGGACCAACCCACTATGACAAAAGCTGCATGGATCAAGTCAAAAGCTTATTTCGTATATAACCACATCACAATGCCCTTCAAACTGAGGTCATCGTGGATTCCTACATGAGAATTGTCAAGCTTTGAACTAGTCAAAAGTCACTTTTAACCAAGTAATGATAGAGGCTATAATCGGGTTTAGTGGTTTTTCATGCAAAGGAATATGAATAGTTAAAATAGAATTTGTCCCTCACATTAGTAGAGATATGTTATTGAGCCCCTCGATGAGTGAGTCTGAGAAATATATGGTCATACTACGATGGAAAGGAGTTTCAGTTTCTATTGTTAGATTACTCAGGAATCGGAAAAGTAATGGTCAAGAACAAGAATATGACTTCATCCATGCCTCATCCTTGACCGAAATATCGTGTGACAAAAGGGATGTACATGGTTGTATGACAGGTTGCATCGTGTTAACAATCCTCATATGAATTGGGTAATCGTAATGTCTTGCTAAAGGCCGCTTGTGACTTATGGGATAGTACAATTATTAGCCCATTGCCAACTTCGTATGGGTCTATAAGGTCGCACACAAGAGTGCCCTAACACTAGCTATAATATCCAGGCTCATTAAATCTAAGATGTGTCTAAGATTCAATGAATACAATATTTAATCTAGGGTGGATGAATTATGTGTGTGTGTGTGTGTGTGTGTGTGTGTGTGATATAAAATTCGTGAAAATAAAGTTATTAATATTATATGCATACATGTGTATTTTTGAAACACACACACATGTACATATTATATTATTATATTGTGTTAGTTTTAAATTTAATTTTATTAAGATAAATTAAAGGGATAATTGTTAAAAAAAGACCTAATTGGCAACTTATTTACCAAATGGAACCTGGGAAACTATCTGCACACGGAGGGAAAATTTTTGAACAGGTAGGAAATATTTTTGCACACGAGGAAGATACTATGCACATAAGGGAAAATATTTTGTACGCGAAGGATTCATTTGACAAATAAGTTTCTAATGAGGTATTTTTTCACAATTTTCCCTAAATTAAATTTAATAACTAACATATAGATATATAGTATCTCATATTTAATTTATGAAAATAAATTAAATCTATTGGCTCTTTATTTAAATTGAATAAATAGGTCAAATTAAAAAACTGTTGGACAGATTTAATTTAAATTGAATTTATTTAATTATCTCATCAAAATAATTAAGGGTTAATTAATTTTGACATTAATCAACTTACTTTTGAAATTCAAATATAGCCTCATGGGTCATAAAAATGATGGAGCAAAAAAAACTCGTATACTGATGAGAAACTGAGAAGCCGCAAGGAAACCCTGGAGAGGCGGGAGACATTGGAGGCCCTAGCACACAGTCAGTATTAGGGTCGTATTCGTGTGGATACCAGTAGAGGGAGCCGATAGAAGGTGTTAGATCCTAGAGATCAAAAATCCTAAATTGAAAAAGACACGAATCTTTCTAACTTGGTTTAAATGCCATTAATAGATTTGTAATTGGGATTGACGAAATTTTAAACTTCCGCTATGCCTGTCAATTCTAACAGTTGCTTAACCATGAGTTACTCATTATGTGCATATGGTTTAATAAGTCAAATTATAAAGTGTTTTAGTAGGTTTGACTAGATACAGCTGATGGTCACACGGTGGCTAAGAGCTTTATGTGTTTTTGAATATCTATAAGTTCTTATTATGTATTTCATCACCCTAACCCAAGCTCAAGTGTTTTTATTTTTAAGGTTATCATAATAGCTCGCATGAAAGTGCTAAATGCTAAGCTCCTAAATATACGAAAGGACAGATGATAGCAAGAGCCAAGAGGCACCAAACAGGAAGAAGTCTGAAGGGAAAGTACAGAAAAAACCTCCCCCTCGAATTCATAGCCCAAGATTAAAAATTTCATATTTTTCACATCTCACGCAATGGCGGTCAATGCGGCTATCGCGTTCGGTCGACAATAGCTCCTTGCTTTGAAATCTCTTTGTCAAGGTTCGTTTTGGGATTCTACGCCGTTGATAATGCGAATGGAGAAGGGGGAAAATATATTGTATGCGTTTTCTTTTGTCCCCTTGTAAATATTAATTTTTAATCAAAGAAAAAGTTGTCCTTCACCTCATTTTCCTATCTTATTTTCATTATATCTAACATAAATTTTTCTATCAACTCATTTTCTTTTACGGTGCATACCAAACATCTATGCGGAAAAGCATTTTTAATTCTCTTCCCATCTTTCCCTTTCCAATAAGGGTTTATTTAGGAGCCTGACAAACTCATAAAAAAGCTCAATTTGGGGGCTAAAAACCCGATTGATAATGTTTGTGAGTGTGTCTGATCTTGTTGGGCTTACTAAAACAAAGCAGCTTCTCTCAGAAGCTGCTCAAAGCTACTTCTCACGTGCTTCCAGCTAGGTCTGTCGCAAGTCAGCGACCATTAGGGGCAATTAATGCGCCATTAAAACTCAACTGATTACCTATGTTTGCAAAAAAAAAAAAAAAAGATTACCTATGTTTGCAAAAACCTATTTTCTTCCAACAGGAAATAGTTTTGTAGCGAAGTAGGAAGCTAAGAGGCTGAAGAACTAGAAAAACTGTGGGGAAGCGAAGACACCGATAGCATTGCCTTTTTTTTTCTTCCACAGCTAGAAATTAGAATTGCTCAGAATCTTTCTTTGCGCTTTGTCTTCTTCCTTCGCTAGTTTAAAGACGGAGAGAGTTGTTGAACAAATAGAGTAAAAGTGAGAGAAGTCGTTGGCCATAGATGCAAAAATAATTGAATTGAAATTATGCAAATATACAATAATAAATTTATCAAATTAAGTACTTTTGTGTTTTTTTTCACCCTTTTTATTTTATCAAAATTTTTAATATTTTTTTACTTCAATTATCACAATATATACAATTAATATATATATATACATAAATACATATATATATATATATATATATATATAGTATTCAATAAGATTTATGTCCTTTTCAGTTCCCATCTAAATAGGCTTTTCAAACATTAATCCAAACAAGTTGAATGTTAGAAAAAAAGTCACTTCTGCTACTGTCATTATAAGTATGGTTTTTAAGAAATTTATTTTATTTAAAGTTACAAAATATTCACATATAAATTATTTAGAAATAATAAATAATACTCTCTTTGGCCTTTTTTATAAGAATTTGATAATCAAATTATACAGTTTAAAAAATTTAAAATTGATTAAAAAATAATAAATATGTAAGGATTGGATAATTTTGTGGGTTAAAGGGCAAAAATGCCAATGTATTATTTTAAAAAAATTTTAAATATTTTTTTACTTCAATTATCACAATATATACAACTAATATATGTATATATGTAGCATTCAATAAGATTCAGCCTTTTTCAGTTCCCATCTAAATAGGCTTTTTAAACACTAATGCAAACATATTTACGGTTAGAAAAAAAGTCACTTCTGCCACCGTCAATGTAAGTATGATTTTTAAGAAATTTATGTTATTTAAAGTTATAAAATATTCAGATATAAATTATTTAGAAATAATAAATAATACTATCTCCAGCCTTTTTTTATAAGAATTTGATAATCAAATTATACGGTTTAAAAACATTTAAAATTGATAAAAAATAATAAATATGTAAGAAATAAATAGTGTTTTTGGGTTAAGGGGCAAAATGCCAATGTATTATTTTTAAAAGTACATCCAATACTATAAAGTTTAATTGGGGATAAAAACACCATAAATTTTTGAAAATGGAGTAAAAATGTCACATTCATTGACATTGACTAAGGTTGTTCCTTTATTGGGTGGGCCCCACAAATTATTTCTTAAGTGATTATCTTAATAAAATCCACTCCCTCTCTCTTGCCCCACCCTCTTTATTAGAGGTGAAAATAGGTTAGGCTAGGTTAGGCTAGACTTTACCTAAATAAGCTTAAGCCTGCAATAGAGATTCAAAACCTAAACTTGTATGTAGTTTTTTTTTAAGCTTGAACCTTCAAAAGACTTGACAAGGCCTGAAACTTGTTTAAAGACCTACTTAAATAATGTAGACTTTTAAATAACTTTTAAAGCCCATGCTTCCAAATTCATATATAACCCTTCACAGTTATATATAATCCTACATTATATATTAAAAGCTTATTATCTATTCTTATAGTAATATTAGGGCTTAGTAATGAACAGAAAAGAATATCTAGTGACAACAATTATCTGAGCAAATAGGAATAAGAAAAACTAATCGTTTATTGACTAATGAGATATATTTTCTAAAATTGACTAAACATAAGAAATAACATGTAAAACTAAATTTTATCTTTTTTTACCTTTTTCATGTAAATTAGGACAAACTCCTCTTACTCATATTATAATATTTCATTTGATACTAAAATAAATTCATAACAATTATATTGTTTCAGTGGAGGGCGTAAATCAGGGGAGAGTGAGTGAGTTAGTATTGGCATCTCGAGTTATCGAAGAGAAGAAAGACAAGGGTAAATGATTTATGCGAAAGTAATGATTAAGTGTAATGACGATAAGATATGAAACTTAGAATTAAGGTTAAATTGGTAAATTTATAAAATTATTTAGATTATATTATATATACTTGTATAATAATATACATTAAAAAAATGCTAAATAAGTTAGGCCTGTAGGCTAGGCCTGACCTATTTGTCTAAATAGGCCTAACAATATGTTTGAGCCTGAACTTATTCTATTTACAAAATAGGTTGGTTAGGCTTTATATAGGCTAGGCAATAGAAATCTGACCTATGTCTATCCCTAATCTCCATCTCCAACCTCGGTCTCCTCTCTCTCTCTCTCTCTCTCTATAGCTCTATTGCCCTCGCCACCACACAAGTCAAGTGAACAAGGAGGAAGAAGAAAAAGGTTGTGATTTCACGACCATTCTAAACCTAATAAACCCTTCATTAACTTGTTTCATAATATCAAAGCTCGTGTTTTCAATCCTCAAGTTCACCGCGTAAGCGTAATGCAGAGGATGGGAGTAGGAATGGCGCTTTCGATCATAGCCATGGTCATTGCAGCTCTGGTTGAAAGGAAGAGGCTTGAAATTGGGAGGGAGACGAATGCTGAAACGTTGCCGTTGAGCATATTCTGGTTGCTTCCACAGTACATTTTTCTGGGGATTTCGGACATTTTCACTGTCGTGGTAAAGCAGCTCCATTGCTCTCTTTCTTTTACCTTTACAACCTTTTTCTTCTTCCTCCCTGTTCACTTGAGCTGTGGAGTGGTGAGGACAATTGAGCTGGAGAGAGAGTGCGCGTGTGGTTGAGAAATTGAGAGACAGAGGAGACCGAAGTTGGAGATGGAGAGGGTGGGGCAAGAGAGAGGGAGTGGATTTTATTAAAATGATCCCTTAAGAAATAAAATTGTGGGTCCCATTCAATAAAAGGTGACCACATTAGTTAACCTTATGCTGTTCTGGATAATTTATTTTTAGGTAATAAATGCTTATAATTTATGATTTATGGTATATGAGGTAAATATGTGAGCAGAGTTTTATCTCGACTTATGTAATAAGTACTTATTTTTTAGAAATAAATGATGCCAAACACTCGCATTAAGGCTAGTGGGTGACATTTTTATCCATTTTTAAAATTTTATGGGTACTTCTATAACTAATGTTTATTACATTGAATGCACTTTTAAAAAAATACATAGACATTATTACCTCTTAATCCTATTTTTTTCAAGTACCTCGTTATTTATAAGGGATCAAATAAGATAAATTATATACTTGGCAAAAAAAAAAAAAAAACAGGAAGAAGATACTCACTCCGGTCCTAATTATAGAATAACATTTGAGAGTTGATCTTGGACTCCTAATTATAGGACAAAGTTCTAATTTTTGTCAATTTCTTCCCAAAATACCTCTTATTGATACTTTCTCAATAATAATTAAATACAATAATAATTTAATAACAATAGATCATAAGTTGTTGAGGGAGATTGACGACGTCGGATTGTGTGAGAGCTTGGAGAAGTTGTATGTGAGGCAGGAGAGGTACAATAGAAAACAAAGAATCAATGTAATTAGATGTCATTTTAAATTTTAAATAAGGATATTTTAGGAAAATAAATATGATTAACTAATTTAACCACTATCCTTAATTTCTCAAAAGTTAGGTAAATGTGTCCTATAATTAGGACTGAAGGGAGTAAATTATATAATTGTAGTGAGAGAAAATATGTAAGAGAATGTAATATGAAAAAAGATAAAAAATTAATTAGAGACAAAAAAAATAAAAACATATCACTGAATGCTCAAACAACTAAAGTATAATCTTATAAAAAAGGTCAGGGCAATTTGAAATTTAAAGTCTCAGCAGCAAATACTAGTTGTGTAATAGTGTTGTTGTGATGGAACTCGATAATTAAGTTTTAACTATAATATATTTAAAAAAGTACGACCAACGCACCAACGAAGTGGCTGTAGTTTAGTGGTAAGAATTCCACGTTGTGGCCGTGGAGACCTGGGCTCGAATCCCAGCAGCCACATGAGATTTTAATTTTTTCCCTGATCATCACTGAATAGTATGCCAGAGGGCAAAAGGGAAAAAGAAATCAGCTGGAAAATGGGCAGGCGTTTGAGTGTTTGATTTTTCTTTTAAGAAGTACTTCTAACAATTACGAATAAATAGGGATTTTATCTCAGCCTTCTCCAATTCCCAAAGAAGCACTTAAATGACTGTTTTGGCGCAACCGGGCAACAAACAGGAATCCCTCAAAACATTCAGTTCTTTTTATGCCACGTTTAAGAATTTATATGCATATCATTTTATCAGAAATGCCCCGAGGTTTCCAGAATTCTTTAAAATTATAATATCATGCACAATGGCCTACATATGGGAAACCTGTAAATATTTTATTTTGGGAGAGTAAAAGGCGTCACAAAATTTCTGCCAGCCATAAGCGGCAGCCTTACAAGAAAGATTAAAAGCTACAATGTAAAACTTTAACTAGGGTGAAATATCCTAAATCTTGTCAGTCTTCGGTTCAAGAGAAGCGTCAATCATTGTTGACAACGGATTAGCCGAGATTTCTGCAAAATCATTCCCCAGAAATCTCCAAGAATCTCAACCAAGGTCAGGTGGAACTTTGCCTCCGGAGTTAAAAAAACAAAGGAATCCGATCTCATTTATCAACATGTTGCGTAGTGGTTATGTAGAACATACTTTACAACTTCATAAAACGAAACCACAATTCCAACAGAGGGCCCTGCTCGTCCAACTCGTGGACCCGCACCTGTAAAAAGTCCCTTTAAGCCTCCTTCCCTGAAAACAAGGAAAGAAAATAACGTCATTAAACATTCCGTGCACAGCGGGCACAAAACAGATCAACATGTAATATCTATCTGCAAACAGAGAATGTTGATTGGCAGTTATACCTCCAAACCTCCATTAGTGTCTGCCTTGTAGTCATTTTCAATGCCCTAGCTGGATCCCTCTGGATAGTTTTTGGATGGAGAGATTAACGACATTAGAATAGGATCTAACTTTAGGATTCATATAAAGCTGAAATCTTCAAATGCAAAATCCAACAGTCCTTTCTGACTTATGGTGTTTTTTACACTGGAAAGAATTACAAGAATCACAATATCTTAGCTGTAGCAAAACATTTCCAGTTCAGAAATAATCAACTAAGCAAGTAATTAATCAAGTCAAAATATGCTCGATGCACAAACAAATCACCTGGTTAATTGATCCTAGACTTATTTTTCATCTATTAATCACAATACTACATCTCGCCCCCAAAAAATAAATCTGAAACCCTTCCTGACAGTATAAATGAGAGAAGAAAGTAAGGTTTTTTTATTTGATCGGGGATATATAGTCCTTTTTGAAACTTAGAACACAAAGGGTTTTCGTCTCTCCTAACAAGTATATTTCTCGGGATTCCAACTTGTGTTCTCCTCCTTATAGGCATAAACTCGCTTATCACCTCAACCAACAGCTTATTGGTAAAAAGTAAGGTTTTAAGTTTAGAAAAAAGGGGGGGAAATACATATTAAACATACCTCAATCTGCCTTCGAGTTTTTGCAACATCTAATGGGCATGTGGCACCAGCTGCAAGACTTCCTGCAACAAAACCAGCAGAAAAATTTGCACCAAGGACACCCATTGCATTGGCTTCATCACCTCCAACAAGATTGACGAGTTTTCTTCTCATCTGGAAAGCACAAAGATAAAATTAGCATAAGTAAATGGAGAATGTTGTTGATAAATACGACTAACTATTTCTCAGATAGACGAATGAATCTCACTGGTTCAAGTGTTGACCAGCAAATGGCGGAGAAGGGGACGTCACGGGCAAGTTGAGAACCCATGCCAGTCCATAAGACACGATAACCTAGCACTGCAATGAAATAAAGCAATAACCTCAATTACATTATATTAACAATCTTTGTTTAACTAAATTGCAGGCCTCATGATTTGCACAAAGTCTAGGGTAAGTTGTATTGTTCATGACCTATGAATAGTATAACTTCATATAAATTATATACACACATGAAATACGCATTTTAATACTAATATGATGATTTGCTACATGTTTTGCCTCGCATGCATTTATCATTTTGTTAAAGGTTTCAGCATAGGGAATGCCAAAAGCCCAAATTAGAAGAATCTCTGAAACGTAAACAAAATTACTCATGTAAACATCACAAAATAGGTTTAAGTTAGCCACTTGTTCCCAGAAATAAATCCAATTCTATAATTGAGGCTATTTGCAAGTTATACAAATACATCATACATGCATGCACCGGCTTGTTCCTTAGCAGAGAAATAAGATTAACCCTATTTATGAGCATCCAAGTCCAATCAACCCTACAAATTTACAAATCTATGTCAATCAACAGTAAAGCTTTGCACTTACAGCTGTTTTGTTGAGTATTTATGCTCTTTACTTGAGAGACAACACCCAAGAGAGTCTGGAACACTCCAGGAGGCTTTCTACCAATTTGAGTCTCTTTAAAAGCCTACACCAGAGATTCCCGGGAAAAATACAAAAGAAAAGAAACAAACAATTAGAATCCATCCAACTAGTGGAATGGAAAATATAGCTGAAAATACTTGAATTCACAGAGACCACAAGGATTCCTCCAACAGGATAAATAAAAGAAGCAGCAAGTGTACCACAGGAAACACAAGCAATCTAATTCCACTGCAAATGCACAAGGCACCGGCAAAGAAATGGGTCACCTTCCACCCATTATTAAAAGTTGAAGATAAATCTTTCGCATTGGAACTGAAATATCATACATCATGGCATCACTGACTAGGTACAAGTAAAATGTTTGGGAAAAAAGCAAACCAGGCAGACCACAGGAGAAATAAGCAAAATGCAGCCTTAAACAGAGTTGAGCAACCAACAAGTTGCAGATTAATCCCCCCATTTAAAAGATTTGATCATGAGTGCATATAATGTCTGATACCCCCACAAGATCCTTAAGGAAAAAAACTGCCACAATTCAGAAAGAATGCTAGTACTACCACTACCAAACCTACTACACAAATCCTCTCATAAATAAGGTAAATGATACAGTTCCTTTTGCAATATATAGAATACCTGCATGCGCGTTCTAGCAAGCTCAATAGGATAACAAGTTGCACAAGCTAGAGAGCGTGCCAGGGAGCCTGCCACTAAGGGTACATATGGAATTGTGGATGGAACGTTTTTTGCGGCAAATTCCTCCAACCAGTTGCATAATATGTCATAGCAAGGAAGGTAAATTCCTACCTGGTGAAGGCAAGTAAAAATAACAAAAACTCAAAACAATTAATTACATTGTCCTGCATGCTCAACGTATAATCTCATTAATTTACCGAAAAACAGAAAAATGACTGGTGAACCTACAGTTGGTACAGCAAGTGCTAGGCCTGCATTTGTTCCTCTCCATAGTCTAGCAAATCCTTCCTGCAAAACCACACTTGGATTAGTGGGAACATGAAAAATAAGAAGAGAAAACAGCACATACAAGGATATGTCTGCCCAAAGGACAGATTTACTCATCCAAAAGCATTAACACAGCACAACCTTCCTCCTCTATGAGGAAGCACGATATGCATAACAACAAACCTGTTGTACAATTTTGTATAGAACATCCAGCGTTCCTTTGTACCGAAAACACTCAGGAGGACAAATTGATACTGTTCCTTGGATTCCTGCCCGTGTACAAGATGGAGAACATCTTAAATCTGCAAACAACTGGCACACAATAAAGAAAATGTCAAATTCATTGCTACTGCTAAGGGGACAAGATGGTCAATGGAGGAGATGAATTTCACATTACTTAGCAAACATAAGATCAACAACAGAAGTTACAAGCAAATCAATCTATAAACGATAAAGGGATCTTTAACTAGCATATGAAAAACCATAAAGGTATCAAATTAATGCGTAACAAAGTCATTTAATCATAGAGAGTAGTGTGTTTGCCCCACGGCAGGGACCTGAAAAACTGTGGTTTTGACTGAAGGCCCTTGGGCCAATTCAGTCAAAATGTGGTTTTTGCAGTTCCCGCTGCAACAACAAACGTGTCCAAAATCTTACAATAACAAATTCCTGATTCAGAAACTTCATACTGAGTGAATGGGAATAAGAGGGTCAGAGAGCAAATATCAAAATATCAAGACCCAAAAAAAGCATCATGTTATAAATATTTTCAGGAGGGTGCAAGAAGAATGTAATGTTTTTTCACACATACCATATTCGGTCCGAAATTAGCCATGCGATGGGTCATGTCACCAAGAGGATGAGAATAGTTGACCCCAGCAGCCTGTGCTTGCAACCTTGTCTGCCAAGAGTGGAGACGTATTAGAGTGCACCAACTATTAAGCTCCACCCTAATTGACAGTTCTAGTGGTTGCCGTAGCTATAAAATACAGGGGGTAAAAGAAGTCTAGTCGACTTATACCACGCAAACTAGCTCTCAGAATTTGTTGCCGCCAATGATAGATGGCAAGAAAAAACTTATAAGATTAACATATGGAACACAGGCAGCAAAAAAGGTGAAATGTCCACTCCTGACACACAAATATACTTTAGTAAATATTAATAATAACGATATGACCTATCCTTTCCCCAGCTTAATTGCTATGCGTACCATCAGGTCGGAGCATTGCAGAAAATATACATGACTTTGATTATGGGTTCTTGCATTTCAAACTTCTAGACGGTCTGAGGGAATGGTTCATAAATATTCAATAAATATATAAACAGGTTATTTGTTCAACATTCACCGATTAGCAGAGAACCACTTTAATACTGAATCTCTATATAAATACAAGAAATAACAAGTTTTTCGTTTTCTCAGTCAAAGATGTGAAGAAATAATTAAAAACTTATGGTCCGAATATATGTCAAGCTAATTACAATACGAGTCACGAATTCTTGCCCTCTTCTTGTCATACTTGCTCAGCAAATAATCACAGCGCAACCAAAATGCATAAACCCAAAAGAAGTAGCGATAATTTCACCTTAGCAACATCGAGCGGATTAACAATGATTGCGGAGAGAAAGGCGGCGCCCGCGGCAGAGAAAGCCCGTTCGCCGACTCCCAATTTACCATCATCTGCCGTTTGTTCCATAAGAGAAGAGCTTTTCTCGACATCTCGAACGATACCCGTGCCGGCGCATCCCAACAAGAATGACCCTTGCCCATTTCCAGCCACTAAGGTTTGTCCAGAAGGCATCCATTGATTTTGGATTCGCTCTGAATCCTCCATTCTCTAGGTTATTTTTATTGCTTAGTCTTCCACCAAACACAAGGGGGGGAAACCTTCCCGTTATAGGGAAGAAGACGGAGAACAAAGAGGTCCCAAAATACTTGGAGAAGGGGAAAGCAGCATGTTAACCAGACAATAGGGGAGGTGCGTGCGTGGGTGCTGATGTAATTAGCGCCACGTTTGTTGACAAACGATAGGCATTCTTTTTCGGCGGATAAAAAACCTTGAAATCGCTTCGGCAGAAGGGAGGAAGTCAAAGGTTCTGTTTCGGATGATCGACTTGTGTTTGCGCTGATCAACCAAGAGCCTTCGAATCGGGAGGGAAAGTGAGGAGCTTATGAGTTTTGAGCAATATAGGACATTGAAAAATTAAGGTTATTACGGATGCCAAACAATGCCTTTACAATAGCGGCGGGTAAGAGAGGCATCACTGTGGATGTTGCCCTTCGTACGTCTGGTTCTAGGGCTTGCCCTTCAGCCGCGAGGAGAAAAGGGCGCGACTTGCGGGATGGATTAGCAGCCCATTTTTTCGAGGAGTTCTTAAATCTTAAATATAAGATCGGATTGAATTTTTAATAAATATTAAAAAAAGTAATTAAATTATTTTAAAATATCTATATTTATCATTTTTTTTAAACTATCTTACCTAAATTATAAACAGATATATAATCCAATAATTCATAATATATGATATGATTAAGTAGCTTATATGATATGATAGTTTTCAAATATATATATATATATATATATGTATATAGTTTTACCAGATCAAATATATATCTGGTGTATACCATTTATATTTTTACCAGATCAAATATATATATGACATATAGGTAGACACACATATTTTTTATGAAATACAATCACAGCTATTAGCAGTCATTGCATCTACACCTATTATATATAGTGTATGTTTGGATTAATGATAAAAATTATTTTTTTCAATGTGATTTATGGTATATGAAGTAAATTTACAAGAAGAGTTTTGTCTCAACATGGATGAACGTATTATTTCACCGTTTTTTCAAACATTCCTATAATAAATCATGAACTTGTATCTTACTTTTTTTTTTCTGACCATGTTTTAGAAACAGCATCGGGCATTTAATTGGTTAATGAGTATTTAAAATTAATAAAAATTTAAATTTATTTGTGATTAAGTTACTGTATTTAATAAAAATAAATATGAAAAGAGCATATGATTTTTAATAATTTGAACTGTTTTTTAATTAAAAAAATACCTAAAATAGTTTATAATTTTAACAATAACTGAAAAAAACTACTACTATAATATTAACCAAAAATTCTAAAGGTCGAGCAGTATGTTGCCATGACCAATCAGGTAAATTCCACCACAAGAGTTTAAAAGTTCTGACTTCTAAACATTTTTGGGAGGAAAAAAGGAAGCGAGAATTTCATGAACGGCAGTTTCAGTAGAGGGGATCAAAGGCCAAGGGCGAGCCACGTGAGCATGGGTGGAAAGCCCGCCACGTGTAAGAAGAGACACGCCCCCGCCCACTCTCTAGAGAGACCTGTTACAATTCTAAACCACAATCTTCTTCCCACATAATTTTAACCAATTTGTTATTATTATATTTCTGTTCAAACTATAATTTTGTAATTACATATAACTCAAAGAATCCAGCACTTACATGTTATTTTGAGATTTGAGATGAGTGGGAACTGTACAATAATTTTCATCCAAATCTTTTCTAGTTGCATGATTAGTCTGTCATCACCAGTAATCTAAAGGGAGTCAACTCAGTTATCAATATCTAAAATTATATGAAATTGGTAACTGAACATAACTGCCATATTAACAAATTACTGATCCAATTCCCAGTTCATACAACAAAAACAACGAAACACAATGCGGTTTATATGTTAAGAAACAACTCGGGCTTCAATCCCATACGTATTGCTTCAATAAAATTTTTCCTTTCGATCATTTCTCCTTGCGGGCTCCACATATATATTCCTTCTCCCTAATAACTGGAACAACAACAACTGGGGATAAATTAATTACAGGGGGTTTAAATCTTGATTGATATTGCTCACGTACGTACAAGCATGTCGTCGCTAGAAGCGAACAACAGCACAACGGTGTACAAAAGAACGTGCATGATTCTGCCGCCCCAGACGAGTTCCAGGGGCGTGTGGGTCGGCCATCATGGGGAATTCATTCAAAGCCCTTTGCCATCTCTGGAGATTCAAATGTGCATCGTTTACTTTGGCACCCTCTTCTTCCACACCTTTCTCTCTCGTTTAAGATTCCCCAGGTTCACTTCCATGATCGTCGTAAGTACTCCTCTGAATTTCGTCCTGCTTTCGTTAAAAGTAACAGGCTATGCATGCATGTGTCTGAATGATGACTAATATTATGCAGATAGGCTTGATCATTGGGAATACATTTGGCAAAACAGATGCCGGCAAGATTCTGTTTCCCTTTGAGTCGCAAGAAACCCTGGGATTAATCTCAGTGTTTGGGTACATCATGTTCCTCTTCTACATTGGGGTTAAGACGGATATAAGCATGGTTCATAAAACAGGAAGGAGGGCCATGAACGTTGGAATTGTTGCAATATTGGCTCCCTTTGGGTGCGGCGTGCTGGCCCAATATTACGTCTCCTCAAAGTACATCGAACCCGAGGAGAACACCAAGCTCCCATTCATCGTTACCATATGTTCCTTATCGCCCTTCCCTGTCATATCCTCTGTGTTGAGTGATCTCAAGATCTTGAATTCCGAGCTGGGACGGCTGGGGCTGTCGTCGGCGTTAGTGAGCGAGACAATAAATATATCATTGACATTCGTGGTTGGATTCTGCAACAACATGGCCAACGTAGGGAAGTTGAGAGCTTTGGGAGATATGGGATACGCAGTGTTGTTCGTTCTGTTTCTCGTCTTCATTCTTCGTCGCTTCATGTTTTGGATCATCAGAAGGACACCAGACGGATGTTCGGTTAGTGATCACCACGTTTATTGCATACTCATAGTTGCTATGTTATCGGCCTATGCCTCCCATCAATTCAATTTCCTGGCTCTTTTTGGGCCTTATATATTGGGCTTGGCTATCCCTGAAGGGCCTCCTCTTGGGACAGCCATTATCAAGAAGCTCGACGCCTTTGTGACTGGTGTTTTGATGCCACTGTTCGTGACCACGTGTGCAATGAGGGTGGATCTCCGGCAATTCATGAACTGTAGGAGGCCAGACGGAACATTTGACCACTTCATGCTGCAAGTGTCCCTCCTTGTTGTGATAATTTTTGTTACCAAATTGGTTTCCTGCTTCTTCCTTCCCTTGTATTGTAATAGAATGCCCCCAAAAGATGCCATGACTCTTTCACTCACTATGAACTGTAAGGGCATCGTCGAAATGGCCACGTGCTCTTTCCTAAGAGACATCATGGTGAGCTCTTTTATTTTGCCTCGCTGCATGCTTCTTTAAATTTTAAACTTCCTCCATCGAATGCTTCATATATGAGTAATTATAATTAACTTTTTCTGGGAAATCTAAATCTTTCATGCAGGGTTTGCCGGATAACGTCTTCGCTTTCTTGATGGTATGCATGGTAATGAACGCGACAATCATGCCGATCTTGATTAGTTATCTGTACGATCCTTCAAAGAAATACGCAGGTTACACCAAGAGGAACATCGAGGATCTAAGAATCAACTCAGAACTTCGCGTATTGACTTGCATTCACAGACCCGACAATATTCCGCCGGCGATCAGCCTTCTAGAGGCAATATACCCATCGAAAGAGGAGCCGCTTGGCATCTTCGTGCTTCACCTCATAGAACTAATAGGCAGAGCAACCCCTGTTTTCATATGCCACCAGTTGCAGAACAAGTCCAAAACTAGAAGCTCCTTCACCAGCGACGTAGTCGACGCCTTCGGCAACTTTGAGGAAGAGTTCAATGGGGCATTAACGATGAATGTGTTCACGGCGGTATCGCCGGCAGAGATGATGAACGACGACATCTGCAGCCTGGCACTAGACAAGATGACCTCCCTCATAGTGCTCCCATTTCACCAGAAATGGTCTTCAGATGGGAAAAGCATAGAACTTGACGACAAATCCATAAGAGACCTGAACTTCAGCGTGATGGACAGAGCACCCTGTTCAGTGGGAATCTTGATAGAGAGGGCGCAAATGTCACACGTTTTCTCTCCGGAGACACCCTACACTGTGTGCCTAATATTCATAGGAGGAAAAGACGACAGGGAAGCGTTTTTTCTGGCAAAGAGAATGACAAAGAACCCACACGTGAGGCTGACGGTGATAAGGTTCACAAGCGAAAGAGAAGAGAAGAAGGACATGAGAGACTGGGACAGGGTGCTGGAAACAGAGATGCTAGGGGAGGTGAAGGGGAAGCAAAAGATAGGGGAAGCGAGTGTGAAGTACAGAGAAGAGAGGGTGAGAGATGGGCCAGAGACGGCTCTGATAGTGAGATCATTGGTGTGTGAGTATGATATGATAATAGTTGGGAGGAGAGATGGAATAGAGAGTCCGCAAACTTCAGGGCTATTGCAGTGGAGTGAGTACCCTGAACTTGGGGTGCTTGGGGATCTGCTTGCTTATGTTCCTGGTAGAGCTTCTATCTTTATCATCCAGCAACAAAGAATGGCTTCCAACTTGTAATTTTCCTCTTAGGATTTACATTGCTTTGTTTTTGGTAGGGATTAAATACATTGCCACCGTCAAGACTTCTAATTTCTTAATTGTTTTGGGCCACTCCGTTTAGGAAAACAAAGCATTCCGGGCAAAATTTAAAAGCCCCCGCACTTTGCTGGGCAGGGCAGTAAGCAGTTTTTTGTCCGTGAATGAATTGAACGGCAAATAGAAAATGAATGCACGGCCAGGCGAGGAAAATGATAATGATTTAAAATTTGAACGTTCCGATCCATTTTGAATGTAGATCTGTTATCATATTAAGTCATAGGAGACATTTTTTTTTTTTTGGGGACAATCATAGGAGACATAGTTGAAAAGACAAAACTCACGAAAGGGAATATACATGATTATATAAAACATCCCTCCGGTCTTGTAATATATATCGTTGTTCCCTCGAGTTCTTTTGTTTTTTTTAAAAAAAAAAACACAGATAAACCTTGCTCCAAAAGGACCAATCAAAGTAACAACACAGTTACCAATGGGCGCTCGGTCGAGATGGAAGGGTCTACGGCCGGCGCCCCTCAGGACGAGGGTTCGAATCCTGGGGGGTGACAGACGCGATAATTAACGCAGCCTCAAAGAGGTTGTCCCATCGGTACCGACCTGCCCGCGTAAGTGCTCCTCGGTTGGGTCCAGATTAGTTGGAGGGCGGGCAATGAACCCAGAATACCCCCCAGATACCGGATGGTTTAACCAAAAAAAAAAAAAAGTAACAACACAGTTGAAACGATATACTACAAAAGAGAGATCTTAGAGGAAGAAAGTTTGGAATGTGTGATGATAAATAATTTCTTACTCCTGCGTTATTATTAAATTAAAAACACTATAAATTAATCTTACTTTGGGACAAAAAACAAATACAGGGAAAAAATAACTGTCCTTATTTCCATTCATACGTGGTGGTCAAGAGATGGATGCCATTTGAACAGAAGGGTGGATAACATTTTGGGCCTGAGATTTGTAAGGAGTCTCAATTAGTCCAAGGGTAAGACCAAAACGTTTTAAGGACCCCCAAAAAAAGGCCACGACTTAGCTGACAGGACCGGTAGAGATCTCAGCTCGTAGCCCGTGAAGTCCACGAGTGAAGGTGAAGCATTTTGCCTGAGGACCATGAATGAAATCATTGAAAACGCCAAGATAATGAAAAACGAGGCTATTCAGTAAGAGGGCTCAACATGGATGGCTGCAAATCAAAGCATGTTGGTTATAATTAGTAACTAATAATGAATGTGTGAAGCGTCAACACGTGCACAGTGCATATGGGCTTAGTTGATGATGAGAAATGAGAAGTGAAGTCGCGTAGAAGGCGAAGGAAGCACGGGAATCATGAAAAATGGGCCATCTCTCCATCCAAATGGAACAATAACAAGGATGTCGACGCCTTAACCGAAAGATTAGTTCGTTTGTGCAGCTATTGTGTCCACCAAAGGAAGGACCACAAACGTTGAAAACAGCTAAATAAAAGCAAAATATATCAGGCCAATTAAGTCAACAACGCAATTGGGGTCATATGTCGAGATGATCATTACTTAATTGATCCCAAATGGGATTAATGTCGGCAAGTTTTGGTGGTTATGTCCTCTGTCTTTTACATCCTTTTAACTACGCAGGGCAAATTAAACCGCTGAGTTGTAAAAGACCGTATAACACATATTTAAACTCATCATCATGTCCACCCCTTCTTTTTTGACCCTCGATTCACTTCCCATCGGATGCCCCATGCATGCACGTACTACGTCTCTCAAACACCACTCTTCTAATCCTTTTCATGATTTTATTCCAAAGCCGCGTCAATGATTTTGGTTCCAGCAGAGGTTGTTTGTTAGACTACATTTTCATTACTTTTTTTTATTCTTCTGGAAGAAATCTCTCTCTATTCCGTCCTACATATATATATATATATATATTTGTGATATTATCCAATATATCTTAGATATCCAGATTACAGTTGATTCATGTGATGTACGCCAAAAGTATTGGAAACCTTAATGAAGATGGTATTTGTGACGAGCACATGATGCGAATAATAGATAATGGGCGCGCGTGGGCTTTGGTCAGTCTGCCTTCACATGAATCTTCAAAGCGAAAATTTCACACTCTCCCCTGACCAAATTAATTTCAGCCGGCACTTAAAATTTTTTGAAACTTTACCATATTTTGTGATTAAAATAAAATTAATTTTTACGGATGAAAAGATAATGATACCCTTATTTTATTTGTTTTATAAATTATTTTATTTAATTTAATATTTTATGAATACTCATATTTGTATTGCGAATTTTCATATTTGTCTCATAAATGGAAAAAAAAATTTTAAATCCTGAACTTCTCTTGAA
This sequence comes from Inga laurina, assembly GCA_963855925.1. Lineage (NCBI taxonomy): Eukaryota > Viridiplantae > Streptophyta > Magnoliopsida > Fabales > Fabaceae > Inga > Inga laurina. The sequence goes on from OY979704.1 coordinate 2,046,032, forward strand.
TCTCTTTATCTGTCTTGTAAATATCTATATTTATTTTGTGAATTTTCATATTTATCTTATAAATTGCTAAAAAGTTTTTAAGTCCCTAAGTTCCTTTGAATATTTTTATTTATCTTGTAAATACTTTTATTAGTCTTATAAATATTCATATTTATCTTATGAATTTTTATATTTGTCAATAATCAAAATATTTTTAATAGGTTATTTCAAATCCCTTTATTTATCTTATAAATATCCTTATCTATCTTATAAATACTCTTCTAAAAAAATAAAAGAAAGGCATCGTTATCTTTCACTCACAAGAATTAATTTTATTTTATCCATAGAATATAGTAAAGTTTCAAAGAGTCCTAATCTCTTGGGGTGACTAAGATTTTCCCATCTTCAAACCAGGGCTTCACCCATTGCCGCCAGGCCGCTACTCTCATCTCCCTCTGTCGGCTGCTGATTCCGACTCTCCCACCCCCAGATCCTGCCACGTGTCAGCTGATGATGACCATGACTCACTCCCTCACTGCCACGTAGGCGTCCCTCTTTTAATTAATGAGGCAATTCTTTTTTTTTTTTTGATACATAAAGGAGAAATTTCTCCAAACTCAATCGCAACTGCAGAATTCCCATGCCTACTTCACGTGCTCCCCCTGCTCCTCTGTCTTCCTCTTTTTTGTTCATTTTATTCTGCCCATGGCGTAAAAAGTTAAAAGAGAGAGAGAGACCAACAGACCGGAGAAGAATTCGTGGGCCCCAACAGAATTGCGTGGGTCTTGGGGAGGCGATTCCGTACAAGTGAACACGTGGATACGCAGTAGTGTCCGCCAAATTGTAGTTCAACGAGGCAGTGTTTGGATTTGAAAGAAAAAGAGAAGGGGCGGAGTTTAATCTTTAATTAATGAACAGTTTTGAGTCGGTGAAGGCGGGCATGTACCTACGGCGCCGATTCACGAGGGAATCCCACGTGGCAGTTCCATCACATGACAATATAACTTGGTAGGCATGCAAGGCCCAATGGCACGAAGCCCACAGTGATCACCGCGGGCCTTAGGCTTCCTTCTACACTCCACCTTCACCGATCTTTATCGTATTTTATCATTTAGTTTGGTACATTTCCATTTTGTTTGTGGCACGCATTGTTCTGAGAAAGGGTCATATTAAACGCTAACGCATATACAAATAAGTGTGTTTGAGATAACGGTAAAAAAAATGATTTATTATAACTCTGACTTATTAAAAATGATTTAATAGAAAAGTCAGTTTTTATAATGTGATTTATGTTTAGATGAATGATTTATTTTTAGACAATAAGTGCTTATAAATCGTGATTTACGATATACGAGGTAAGTATGTGACAGGAAATTTATCTCGACTTACGTAATAAGTGACTTAATAGAAAAACTATAATGAAGAGCTTATTTAATAATTAACTTATTCTACCCATGATACAGATAAAAAAAACTAAACCAAACATCAAAATAACAAAACCCAACTTAATAAGTCATTTTTTCATTAAAAACAGACTTATTTCCTTCTAAAACGCGATACCAAACACACACTAACTTGGTTAGGAAGAAAAAGATGAAAAGAACGCATGTGAGAAAGAGACGCGACAGGGGAGGGGTTGGGGGGACCAACCAAAGTTTGTCGTGAAACGTCACAAGGGGTGGCTGCAACGGGGGCAAAAACATCAGCTCAATGTTGTCTTTGTTCGTTCTACCCAATATAAAAGAGTTGCAGAGGGTGCGTGTGCAAGTTGGCTCTTCTATTCATTTCATTTGCATCTTCTTCATTTTACTCAACAAAACATAATTTAAAAAGCCTGCCATTGGTTGTCGTTTACACTCGGCTACTGCCACAGGTGGCCTCTTTTCTCATTCAGATTAACAAGGTGCAACATTATAAACGGTCTTTAGCGTAATATTCTTATACTCGCATTATGGTAGCTGACTATATGCTATAGCTAGCTTGAAGAAGCACGTAAATATAGAGGGTTGCAACCGTGAGAGATTATTGATTGTGAGATCTTCACAAGCAAACACGCGTTGTTTAAAAAGCCAACAGCCTACAGCCCCAAGATTTAACAACTCTGTTCGTAGAATACACTGCGCTCTGATCTTCCCCCTTAACTTATTGTTTGCAAGTTTTTGCTCCACCTGACTAACAATATTTAATGTACTTTTGGCTTTTTTGCGTGACTGTTTTGATATATTCAAAGTTTATTGTGGTTCATGATCTTCACAATATGTCTCTGTTCACCCACTAGCAGAAAGGTGATTTCTGTATAGAGTCCCAGCCTCAGGCCGGTTGACTTGCTTTCCCCATCACTTCTGTTTTCTTCTAATACATAACTACAGCGTTACTTTTCTTTTCTTTGTTGGTCTTATTACCGTAACTGGCATTTTCAACGCAGAATTCAAATATATCATCATCACCGTCGTCAGTTGGTCACATTGCCATACTTGGAGGCCAACAAGGAATGAGAAGCCTTCTGGAACCAGAAATATCCGTGCATCTAATTATTGAGATCATTAATTATTTGTTTGGAGGGGGGCATGGGCGAGAAAAAAGAAGACAGTGTCCTATATATTTGAAGCACCCCAGATGCGTGCTCCTGCGCTGAACAATGGGAACAGAGGCTCACAAACTCTTTAATCAGCATCAGATTAATAGGACGGTGAGGGGATTAGGAACATTATTACTAAGGATAGGGTGGGGGGATATACATGGCTAATAAATAAAAGGGGTTGCTGCTGCAAATTTAATAATTTACCAGAAATATCAACTCCTAATTCAATAATCAAGGTACCTTTTTTCTGAAGTGTTGGGATAAAGGTTATCATGACACCCAACTTGCGCGACGCTGCTGCAATAATAAGAAGTAATTAAAAGTGAAAACCAACCGAGACAGGGCAGTGCAAAATCTGGTGGACAGCCAGTAAATTAAGGTGAGTGGTGAATTTATTTAGATCTCATCACTTGACGTGAAATTGGAGACATACCATTCGGTGAAGCCTGGACAGGTAAAAACAATAATAATAAAATAATGCTGAGTACAATGATAAAGTTATGATTTGGAGCAGGTTGTTGTCGCGCATAGAGCTAAGCGCATACTGTAGACAGGAGTACTACTTGTACAAACTAGCATGAAGAGGGCCTTGAGTGTGACTTGGTTCTTTTTATTTGTTTGGACCATCACCGTGATGTGCTTTCAAAAAACGTAATGAAGTCTCTGCAAAAAAAAACAAAAACCAACCCCCCCGCCCAAATCTTGATGCATATTTAAATTAGTGTTTAGAGAATAATTTTTATGATTTATAATGTAAGTATGTAAAAAGAATTTTATCTCAATTTATAGAAAATAATTTCTGAAATCATAGTTTCAGAGTTATACAAACACTTAATTAAGTCACTTATCCTTTACTTATTAAAACCAGCAACGCTTTGCTATATATTTTTTTTAATTTTAGATTTTTATCTCATTTAAGAGACATTGTGACCTTATTTTGAGAATTCAATGACCGAGTGCTATGAGATGTAGAGTATACATGAGATTAAAAGCGGGGAATGAAGAAGAGTGTAGAATGGTCACGGGGATATATGGGGTAAATTAAATACCGAGTATCCCTTCTATTTATAAATCCTTTTTAATTAAATATTATATACTAAGTAGAGATGGTTAATTTAATGATCATGAAGTAAATTTTTAATTATGCTCTCATTTATTAATGTGTATTTTTCAATTCCGTCTTTTCTATTTATCTTTAAATTATTTTTTCATTGATACAGTAAATAATGATAAAATTATCATAATCTTATTTACTATATTAAAATTGAATTTATAATTGGATTTATAAATGGGATAAAATTTTTCAATGAAAACAGCCCACAAACCAATTGATATAGAACAAGCAGGTGACAGGTATGTAAATGTGGAATGTGGAGAAATTTATGGTCAACAATTAAGCTACGGTCATTTTCTACTGAATATCTCTTTTCCCCACGTCGCATCTTCTTGTGTCTTTTTCTCGCTTTTGCCAGCTCCATCGTGTAAACTCCGTACGCCCTTCCCACCCGCCCACTCCTGCCCTTACCTAATTAAAGCACTTCAAATTCAAGACAAACCTTCTCTCTCCTCCTTATAGTGCTTCCTCAAAATTTCTACTTCAATCCTTCATTCTTACAATGTTTCGACTTTGTAAGACTCGTATATACGACGGTTGTCCTGTGTGTGTGTGTGTGTGTGTGTGAGGGAGTTCATGACTGATAAAAGGAGTGGCACGCATAAGGTCACAACATGTATAATCATACACCATTCATTACGTGGCCAGTGTTGAATCCTTGTTTTAGTTAAAATCAAATTGACGAGAGGATCTTCGCAACCTCAGCCGAAGAAAGGAGACTACATGTATGTGAACAATCAGTGTCATGTTGGTTGCAAATTATAGGCTTGTGTGATCAAAGAACAGAGTAAGGAAAGGGAGCGTGTTGAGAGGGAATTGACTATTGAGCGTGTTGGCGAAGCGAGGCAGAGTGCGTGGAATAAGAAAAAGGCGACGACTTTTACAGCGTGAGGAAGAGATGGGGATGGGGCAGGGGTATATAGGTAAATGGGTCCCACCGGGAGCATTAGGAACGTGCCCTTTTCACATCCATGAGGATGAGGTGACAAAACCAAAACATGGCATTGACGACACAACATGTGGGGGGCCCACTCGTCTACTTCAAACATTTTGGCTCCTCCCCCGCCATGTCCATACCACCGGACTCCGTTCACCCCTCATTGCGCCCACCTCATTTCTCACCCCCTTCCTTGAGTTCGTACATGCTTCAATATACACGTGGATTAGCAGCGGAATTTGATAATACTCCTTGCATTCTTATTAGTTCTTTTGATCTTAATTATAAGATAAAATTATTTTTTTTAGAGAAATTAAGAAAACTTGTTAAAATACTCTAAAGTATTTGTATTTTTATTTTTGTCTCCAAACTAGTTAGTTTGACTAATAAACTAATATATAATATAAGGATATATAACATATGATATGATTAAGTAACTTATTTAACTTCCTTGATCTCTCCAAAAAAAAGTCAACTTTATCTTATATTTAGGATCGGAGGTAGTATAAAACATATTTATCTAAGTTAATTATATTAAGAAAGTTAGTTGAATTAGTTAACATAATATATATTTTCTAAAATGCTCTAATCATCTTCCTTAATTCCCCCATTCTCTCTCTTATTCCTTGATTATTGTAGAGAGATCAATTGAAGTAAATTAAGAAAAGATTAATAAATATAAAAATTATGTTTTATATTTAAGACAAAGACTAACTCTCACCGTTTGAAGACAAGACTAGTTGGGGCCAAAATAAGTAGCCACGTGTGTCATAAGTTTGACTGGATGGCTGCCCTTCTCATAAATTTAACATGAAATGTACATTTATCAACGAAGGATCCTGCACAGCCATACTACTTTCTTGAATGGTCTGGTTGAAATTGAAATTGATGCAGATTTGAAACAGGATATACTTAATAATAATAAAAATAATGTATCTATACTGCTTTGAATGAGAATTAAAAGAAATGATTGAGCCGTTGCAAACAACAGCGGGGAGATCCTAGGATAATCTTGATTTGCTACAGGTCAATATCGAATTTCCAATACGTCCCCTTTCACAGGATGTCACTGTTTTCCCAATTCCACCGCAGACCTGCCATTTATGTTTTTTTCCACATTTTCTTTTTGCCGCTGCCCGACGGCATACGGACGCTGGAAAATACTCCAAAATAAAATTGGGGAAGCAAATTTTTTTTTCTATAAATTCAAAAGATATTAATTAATAGGTTTAAGAAAGTACTAAATGTTATTTATGACCAAAATTTTTAAAATCGCATAAAGACTGAAAGGGCAATAAAATCAAAGAGGGACGAACTTTCCAACAGCAGTAGGTCGAATACGGGGACAGTCGGTTTGAGTTGAATTTTCAATGCCCTTGTTACACATGGTCTTGGGATGGACCCAAAAACAAAACCACCATTTATGGACTGATAAACTCTGAGATAAAGTCGTAACATGTGACAAATATATAGATTATGGCGACCATTTAGGATCAAATACATAAAATCACACGAATATTGAGTTCATCAAGAATGGTATTGAGCAGAAGATAAATATAAGAAAGCAGAGAGAGAGGGGTAACACATAAGAAATTGGGCAATGTAGAAGGGTCGTCCCCCCTCCCTCCGCAATCTACGCCCCTCTTTATTCTTGTAGTCACATATTCTCAATTTCTAAAATTCTATTCATCCACACCCGTACTCACAAATTGCAATGCGAATTCAGACTCTGTTTCAATTTTTTCCCCCAGGCAATCTTCAACTTATGCGCTAATTACTAAATTCTGATTGCATTATGTTTAGTGGTTTTGTGTGCACAAGAAAATAACATCGCCCTACAAAAGGACTTCCATGAGTCCATAACACACTTGGGGTTCATATCTTACATTCTCAAACAACCCTAATTATCAGGCATCATTCAGCTATTTTAACTAAAATCTGGCCGCGACAAACCAAAAAAAGGAAAAAGAAAAAAACTCAACTCTAATCTTAACGGAGTTTTTTAAAAAGGAAAAAAAGTAGCGGATTCTGCCACCGGAACAAAATCTGGGGAGTGAATCAGCAGGGGGAGGACGGCGGCAGGGATGGAGTGAGTGACAGTGTCAGTCTCAGAGCGCCACCAGAGGATCTGATCCCAATAATATGTCTTGAAAGTAATCGTCCCCCTGGCACATCCCTGACGGCGAGTACATTTTCTCCCAATCTGTCTCCCCCACGCTTCCAATCTCCTCCGCCATCACACTCGTAGTTGTTTCACAGTACAACGTTTCTTCCCACATCACCGGCGAGTATTCTGGCATTTCAAAATTCATCAACACATCATCCCACACCGGCATCTCTATCCTCCAGTCCTCCTCCTCCTCCCACAATCTCCTCTGACTTGTTTCCCCTTCGCACTCCCCAAATGGCTCTTCCCCAGTTTCTTCTCTTTCCGGCCCTATTCCGCATGCTTTCGTTGCTTTTTCCGGCTCTGCTTCCTCGCTCGAATTGCTTGTAAACCGAAGCACCGATGTCGGAGACGAAAGATTATGGGACTCCTCTACCGAATCGTAGCCCGAACCGGATGCTTCTGACTGTACTGAAACTTTCATTTCGGGCTTCTCGGTCACTTCTACTTCTACGTCTTCTTCTTCGGCCTTTTCCCTTGCCGGTGGCGTTGCAAAGTTCGTGAGAGCATCGGGACCTCGCAGCTTAATCGCCGCATTATCGTACACCATCGCCGCTTCCTCTGCTGTATCATAGGTCCCCAACCAGAGCCGTACTCGTCTTGTTGGATCTCGAATCTCTGCCGCCCATTTCCCCCATGGTCTTTGCCGTACACCTCGAAACTTCCTGCCGTTATTCGCCGCGGAAGCCTTTGCCGGCCGCCGGTAAGTCGCGCTGATCCCGGCGGGCCTCTTCCGGGCATTGTTGGGGAGGGCCCCGTTTCTCGCGCTAGTCTCGATGTCAATCTGGTTCACATACCGCTTCACTCTGGGTCGGCCCAGAAACTCTCCTTCCTCGTCGCTGGAGGAGTCTGTGGCGTCCGGATCAGTTACGGATATCCGTATGACTCGGGGCTCTGTCGGATTGCTCGTATCGGAGGCCTTGGGCCTTGCGAGCTTCTTGGTAACGCTGTGATGCACTGAGTATTTGCATAGGATGCTCTGCTCCATGATTGTTGTTGGTGTTGTATGGCGAACAGAGTCAGGTGTTGGCGAAACGAATAGGTCCAACCTCAGGAATAAAAAGAGAATCGTGAAGAAGAAGGAAGAAGCTTTATGATGAGCACCTCAAAGGTATTTTACTCAGAAATCTGCGAAAAAGATTTCCAAGTGTGGGAGTGGGAAGGACAAAAGCTAGCAAAACAGTATTAAAAATGGAGACTGTAAAGCGAGAGAGCGATAGGAATAAAGAGAAAAGAGGAGCTTTATCACATCACGGGCGGAGAAAGATGACACCGGAGGAGCCTTATAATTTGAGGCCAGAGCGACGGGGCTTAACGAAGAAGGTGAGAGATTGAAATATTCAGTAACTAAATATGGCTGACACACGCCTTGAGACTGAATTTGTATAAGAATCAGGGTTAACGGGAGAAATCTCCGGGGGATTCAAAGCTGATCGAGAAAATACAAGGAAGAAGGATGCAGAATCTCGGAGATTTGGTGTGGAGAGAGTGATAGTCGTGCTTAGCGGTCAAATGGGCGAGGGCCAAGGAGCTCAGAAACAACGCTTTACTTGCTGAGGAGACCGAAACACCGAAATCGTCCTTTTATAGGATCCAACATCCCAAATGGGGACGCTCGCAATATCAGACTTTTATTATATTCATTCATATTCTTTCTTTCTTGTCTCTCTAATATATTTACAAAAAATAATATTGTTTATTTGTTTCATTTGAAATTGCAATGGGAGGGGGATTTCTAGTCGGGGTGATGGAGCAGGGGAGTTATGATGCGACCCGCCGCATCCTTACAATGCGGACACGTTGCAGTGGTGGGGCCCATAGAAGAGATCTGGACCAATGAGGCAACATCGGACGGTGGCGAGCAATGATATGAATCCAACCTCGAACATGATGATGACAGTCACGTGAGACCCAAGATACCCGGTGCCTTGAGGCTGGTGGCCAAATCGCGTCGACTAATAGAAAGTAATTAGTTAATTACTCATCTTAATGTTGCTGTGTTTTTGGCGAAACTAATGTATCTTGTTCAATTAATTCCCTTTAAATAAAATAGGGAGGGTGAGGAATGAGGATGAATGAGATTGAGGGGATGTTTAGAGACACCGGGTATAACAGTGCGGGCCGCGGTCACAATGGGATGAGTGAGTGAAGTACTAATTTGTTGGTGGGAGTGAAAAGTTTTTCATCTTAGGTGGGTATTTTTGTGGTGAGTGGTGAGTGGTGAGTGGTGACAGTAAAATGCATGCATTATGGGTCGCAGCTATAACGAACGTGGCCCGCAGCCTAGAATTCGCCGGCTTTTATTATAGGAATTCCAGTCTGGACGTCTGTTATTTTTTACTTTTTGCCCGCTCGCGGTAACTCCCCTCAAGACCCACCTATCCCACACGCCTAAACCACCCGTGTCTTACACTCACTAGCACACTAGTATTATCATTCATAATTGAGTTTATCCTCACTTAAAAGCTCACATGGTACTTTCCATCTGTTTACAAAACACTAATATCATCATTACGGCTCACTTAAGAAACTTGCTTATCGGACCGTTTGCAAACTAATATCCTAATATTTTAGCACACTAATATCATCATTACGGCTCATATATAAAATCATTAATTCTAATATCCTAATATTTTAACAAATAAATGGTTAAAATAATTTTTATTCTAACTGAATAATTTAAATTGGATTTAATTATGTCGTACATGAATGAGATTTTTAATTTTGTATATAGCTATAGCAATTTCATTCATATGAAGGGACCCTTCTAAAAACCGAATGACATGTCACAAAGATTGAAGAGATGAATGCACAAGTTTTAAGGCAGGTTCTTGAACCTGGACCGGACTAGCCGGTCCGACCCGAAAATTGACGAATCGGCTGGTAAACCGGTCCGGTCCGGGTTCATATTTGAAAAAAAATTTTAAAAAAATTCATTTAGAATTTCATACTATAAGTCTAAAATTTTCAATTTCTCACTGGTTTGGTCCCGGTTTAACTCTGATTTGGCCCTGATCTGACTTACTAACCCTTAATCCAGTATCCCGACCGGTTCAATGCCCTGTCCGAGTTTTAATACCTTGGTTTTAAGGCTTTTGTGAGTGTTATTATTTAAAAGGAAGGGGAAAAACAAGGATTAAAGGTCATTTTTTTCCCAGAAGTATTAACTGAGGGTCAATTTTGCCTTAAAAGTTTTTTAAGAAACAATTTTACTCCGAATGTGTCAAATTTGGAGCAATTTTACCCTTACTTTCAGTTGACCAAATTTCGAGCAAGTTAAAACTTTCAGGGCATTTTGTCGTCCATGTCATTTTTATTAAGTTGCAAATTTATCCTGGATGTTTTCAGTTAAGAGTAAATATGCCCCGAATTTGGTCAGCTAACAATCAACAAACAGTAAAGGAAAAATTACTCCAAATTTGACACTTCTAAAACAAAATTAGTCCCAAATGAATACTTCCAACAAAAAAATAACCTTTAGCCCAGAAAAAAAACCAATGTCGTTGGACGAAATAATTACATGGCACCTGGATATTAATTTCCCAAGCTATACAGAAGCACGTCCTTGCCCATTGTTGCGTTTTTTCCTGATAATTGAGGTACATACCCCCACCATTAAAGTAATATTACCATATATTAAAATAGTGTCACGGACGCACCAATAATGAAGCCTTCTTGTTTTTTTTTTTTTTTGCCAAGAAAGAAACATAATATATTGAAATCAACAGTAAGTTGCAACAACATAGAAATCAAAAAGAGCTACCTATAAACTAAAAACATATTAAATTTAAAACATACCAATATTGAATCTAAATACATAGGCCAATAAAGGTTCCACAATGTAGCACGAACATAAATGATAATCAAACTAAAGATCCATAACACCAGAGGCCCTGATGGCCAACCACTGAGAAGGAGGTCGAAGTACCCAATGCAGAGGGCAAGACCATCCAATGAAGCTTTGGCAGTCCCCACGGTTACCAAATCTGCTTCTATGAGGATCCATCTATAAAAATGGTTCCTGACAATTTTCTTTGAGACAGGATACTGTTCAACGAGGTCAATCATAACACTAGCACACAGAGCACAGTTAGTATGCCAGCAGCTAAAAGAATTACAATTCCAGCCCAATGAAGAACAGTATCGCCATACCCACTGAACAGGCACACATTGAAGCAAGCTATGAACAGTGTTGAGAATTACACGGAACAGGCAAATGTCTACCCAATGAATACAGACCCACTGAACAGGCTCAAATTGAAAATTTTATCATCTAAACAACATATATAACAACTCAAAGCACCGCATCTAGCCATACTACCTTGCTCAAATCTCATTCCCAAATCTCCAGTGATATCGAAAGCATTTGTCCTGGGATACCCACCAAACACACTAACCATGGATCTAATAAGAAAAGCATGAACGAAGGAACACCCAGTGCAGTTTATATAGAAATCGGCAGTAAGCAAAGTGGTCTTACCAGAGGAAGATCTCAATCCTAACCAGCCATTAGCGGGCAAATATGAAACCTTTAGCAACTCACACACCTCAGTGGCTAAGGAATGACTAATAGATACCTTTGATTGCTTCTGTGATGATGCCTTAAGTTTACTCAGCACAGTTGCAGATCGCCACCTGCTAGCCTCGATTAAGATCGACATTTCACTAGGGAGGGAAGAGATCCACCTCTTCAATCTGATCCTCACCTGCGAGAGCCATGGGGGAACCCACCGGAGATCCTCATCGGACGGCTTCACAGAGGGTTGAGACCAAAATGCCTTCCGGCGTCCCTCCTCGCTTCTTCCCGGATCACTGCCATCACCGACTTTACTCCGAACAAGTAACCCCGCCGGGCGAGCCATGGGAGCTACTCAACAGCTCCCCCAAAAGAGGTAAAGCCAACCTTACAGAGAAGGACGGGATCTATCCCCTAGCAGCGTTGGGCCGCCACTGGAGGAGAGCGCCGCCCTCTCGAAGGAAATCGCACCGTCGGCAATAAACCCTATCAGAGGGAAAAGAGTCGCACTGACGGTGAAAAATAATCTTTATGAAGCCTTCTTGTTTATTTACCGTAGTTCTTTCCAAAAATAGAGAAAAACATCACCGCCATAAAAAGTCTATGGCGTCTCAGGTGCATATTTGCTACTTCTAGTATTTAATTTATTTTGATTTCCTGGAGGACCACTTATTATTTTAGTATGCTGCAAACCAATGCTGAAGCTGAACACGATCCAAAACAACCAGCTGTGATTTAGGCGTTTATGTACTAAATCATCATTTATAACTACACGTAATTAATCTATATTTTGTTCTATGTATGTAAATTCAAAAGTTGAGTCAATATTTAAAATAAAATGTCGGGCAAGTTAATAGTGTGCTACTGAACAAATTAATAACGTTGAATATCAAAATTTTTGATTGAGAGACGGCCAAAAATAAATTTTTTTGCTGTTAGCTAATTCTTAATTGTATCGTTGTGCATGCATGTCTAGTTGTGTATGTGGCTGCGCTTACTTAAGGGAACTAGCGTGTATTATTACTAATCACACAAAACAAAACTTTATGCGAAGGACAGGAATCCGGCTTCTCTCCCTTACTCTTCCAGTCCCTTGCACCTTTTATCCAAAACACTGCCATTTGGGTTAAAAAAAGGGGCGGTTGAGGCATTTTTTTTAAAAAAATATGTAGTATCTAAAGTATTTTTTCAATATCACCCAATATCATGAAATAATGTTTTCTACATTTAGCATAGTAAAATATTTTTTTAATTGCAATGAATAGTCTAAACTTAAGATACAAAATAGTGATAAAAAATTATTTAGGGTGTTGAATGTTACTAAAAAAATACTCTAGAATGCAGTTTCAAGACAGTAATTATTACTAAAAAATTATCTAAGGTGCTAAGTGAGTTAAAAATTAATTTATGATACTGAGTGTTACTAAAACAATACTTTAGAGTGTAGTTTGCTAGATAGTAGTTACTACTAAAAAATATTTAAGAGTGATCAGTGTATCAAAAATTGGTTTAAGATACTAGGTGCCATTTAAAAAATATTTTAGGTGCTACATTTTTTTTTAAAAAAAAAAGGACCCAAACCCCCTCCTAACAGGGAGAGGGGCCTCTCCATTTCCCTTACCGTTCACTTTCCTCCACTTCTTTATTCTCACTGTTAGATTTATTCTGAATAGTTGAGATTCAATATTTTATAAAAGTATTATTATAATATTAAATAACAAAAAACGCATATAAATAAATTAAATCATTAAAATTTGATATAACTAGTTCATATCTTTATTTTTATTCAAGTATTATATATATATATATATATATAAATATTTTACTTTTTATAAGATATTAAATCTCAACCGTTTAAAGTTAATCTAACAGTGAGAACAAAGAAGTGAAGGAAAGTGGACGGTAAAGGGAATGGAGAGGCCCCACAAACCCAAAACAAAAGTGTTCTGGGTAAGGGAGGCGCAACAGACGGGAAGAGTTAGGGTCACGTTTGGTACGATGAAATTGGGGAATATGAAAATGGACATGGAATTGGTTTCCATGAAGATGTCTGTTTGGTACGATGGAATTAGAGAATTTCACAATTCCATTTCCATCAAAACTCATTGAATTCATTTCCATCATACAACCGCAAGATTTGCATTTTCATATATGATGGCTGATTTCATTTTTGTCCCTTCTTTCTATCGTTCATATTTCAGGCTGGAGGTCCTCCTTTTCCTCCACTCCACCCTACTAATGACAACGACTCTACCTACCAATGGCGAAGACTCTACCGATCAACCTTGATAGTTTGACAACTATCAAACTCGTCACCAACGGCAACCCACCTTAGATCTAGTAGCTTGATGCAGGCAAATGACGACGGCAGCAGCGATGACTTCATCTAGCATCTTCATAGCTTCGACGACTATCTTCATTGAACATATATGGGTTTTCGATGACTTTTTTTGCTTCACTATTTTTGGGTCTTTATATCGTTTGATGATGATGTTTGCTTAAACAAATCTAGGTTCCACCACTTCCTCCTTGACCCCCTTTTCCTGATGACGATGATTTTTGGAGGTGCTGGTTTGACGTTGATTGCTATGTTGGGTGTGGGGGTTTTTTTTGCTAGTGATGTCAATGTGAGGTTATGACAGAGTTTTAAATTTTTTTATTTAGAAGGGTATTTTGGTCTTTTTAAATAAAAATTAGGCCAAATTCCACTATCATACTAAACATATTTTTAAACCGCATTTCTATATTTATCTCCAATTCCATATCCATTTTCATATCCACATCTATATTCATTTCCATCAAAATCAATTCTAACATACTAAACGAACCCTAGGAGTTCATAACATATATAATTCACTTCCCGCCACAACAAAGCACATTACGTCACTGTTGCTTCCTTTTGAATTCTTGACCTTAATTTTGTCACAATGGCTAAACTGCTTTCTAAATCCTAAAATATAAAATTAAAACGACATTTTGAAATAAATAGTCATGGGCCCAATCCGGCCCCGAGAAAAAATATCCCAAAAATAGTTAAATAAGTCTAATACGACGTATAAAACGAATGGGCCAATTAGGAGAGGGGTGTCCTTATTGATTTCCCTTTCCATTTACTCTCAATTGAGAGTATATGCTATTAGATTAATTTTCAATGGTTGAGATTTAATAATATGTAAAGAATAACATTATAATAAAAATTTATCATGATAAATCTTAACCATTAAAAATTGATCAAATGGTAGATATACTTAATGGATAATAAATGGAGAGGGAAATCAATGAAGACACTTCTCTCCCGAGCCAACTGGTTTTGTATTCATTCTGATAATAAAACTTAAACGGAGAATAAAATAGCGAAACAAAACAAAACATAAGAAGCAAGGGACAGTGTTCATGGGTGACCTGGCTCCCATGAGTCCAGCTTGGACAAAGGTTGATTATGTGTCATCCAATCATTGGATGACAGGGTTTCACGCAATGAATAGTATATTAATATGTTTAGCGTACCACAACACTTGTAATATTTTCATTTATATCTAACGTCAGTGAATAGTGACGGATGGAGTGGGATCATCATCATATAATATATATGCATTTTGATATATATATATATATATATATATATATATATATATATATATATATATATATATATAATTATTGGAGTTACATCATTTTTATGTATGTATAATCTATTACCTCTTTTATGACTCGAGTGTAAGGGAATGCGCATGGTGTTGGTGAATTGGCACGACATGAAATATTGGGAACAGTAAACTTTTTTCTTGTTACCTCGAGGTCGTCAGATGAACATTTAGGGCTAGCTTGTTTGATATAAGGAGAGGGGAGGGAATGTGGGTGAAGGAAAAAAATTTTTGAGTTGAATTTAAAAAAATTAGAGAAGTGAGGTTACAAATTTTTAATTATTTTTTCTTACTCTTTTATCTTATATATTTTTTTATTAAAATTTTATTACTCCACTTCTTCAATCTTTCAAAATTCAACTCATAAAAATTTTCCTTTCCCTTCAAATCCCTCACACTAAACAGACCCTTAATGGTACATAATTCGTGTTACTCCTATAATATAATGATGATAATTAATGTGTGTATTTTGTAGATCCCGTCGTCACGGTTTAATGACCAATATCAACGTTGGACTCTGCTCCTTCCCTTCCCTTCGTCCCCCATCCCCCCCCCCCCCAAAAAAAAAACCTCAATGTTTCTCATACCTTTAAGTCATCCAAAATTAGCAAATCACAAAATATAATAGGGAAAATCACTGTCAGGTCCCAAGGAAGCAAAATATTGTCAGAAAAGTCCCAGGAAAATCTGAAATATCTGAAAAGTCCCTAGGGACTTTTCTGATATTATTTTCTAAAGTCTAATTACACACATGCCCCTCTTCTATTTCTCTCTCTCTCACGTTTTCAGCTCACTCTCTCTAACCGTTCCAGATCGCAAATCTCCACTGTTTATTTGCAGATTCAGTTTTTGCAATGGTGGAGGGTGAAGCTTTAAGGTGGTGAAAGATTTGTGGGATGAGAAGTAAGATAGAAGGAAGAAGAAGATGGAAGGAAGGTGGTGGGATTTTTTTGATCTCAAGCTTCCGCCATTTTTAAAGAAGGAAGGGATGAAGGTGATGATGATGATGAATAGTCCAACCTCATTGTGATGTGAAAACGCTGAAATGGGAAAAAATTAAGTTGTTGTTAATTTCCGCAGTAGTAGTTGTTAATATAACTCTAGTAGTTGTTAATACGAAAAATGAGGTTTGGGCGCCATTTTGCTCTGTTTTTGGGAAAGAAAACAGAGGAAGTGGTGTGTTTGAGGTGGTGGGGTGCTATGAAAAGGATGATATGGAAGAAAAATAAGTTGTTGTTAATTTGCACAGTGGAGGTTGTTAATTCGCACAGTGGAGGTTGTTAATACGGAAATGACGTTGGACGCCATGGTGCTCTGTTTTTGGGAGAGGAAACAGAGGAAGTGGTGTGTTTGAGGTGGTGGGGTGCTATGAAAACGATGATATGGAAGAAAAATAAGTTGTTGTTAATTCGCACAGTAGAGGTTGTTAATATAACAGTGGAGGTTGTGAATACGGAAAATGACGTTGAGTGTTAGTGGGTGCTTTGTTTTTGGGGAATATAACAGAGGAAGTGCTCTGTAAATTGCTCAATTTGTCATATTTAACGTAAGGCAATATAGTGTCAGAGAGAAAGTCATTGGAGGTTGTGAAAACAACTTAAAAGGTTGTTAATACACGCTTTATGAGTTATAAATAGCTTAATTTGTCATACTTAATTTGAGGAACAATAGTGTCAGATAGAAAGGTGTTGGAGGTTGAGAAACAAACCGAACAAGTTGTTATTACACGCTATACGAGTTGTAAATAGCTCAATTTGTCATACTTAACGTGAGGAAACATAGTGTCAGCGAGAAACGTGTGGGACGTTTTGAAACGAACTCAAAAGGTTGTTAATACATGCTTTATGAGTTGTAAATACATGGTTTATGCACCCACTAACACTCAACGTCATTTTCCGTATTAACAACCTCCACTGTGCGAATTAACAACCTCTACTGTGCGAATTAACAACAACTTATTTTTCTTCCATATCGTCATTTTCATAGCACCCCACCACCTCAAACACACCACTTCCTCTGTTTCCTCTCCCAAAAACAGAGCACCATGGCGTCCAACGTCATTTCCGTATTAACAACCTCCACTGTGCGAATTAACAACCTCCACTGTGCGAATTAACAACAACTTATTTTTCTTCCATATCATCCTTTTCATAGCACCCCACCACCTCAAACACACCACTTCCTCTGTTTCCTCTCCCAAAAACAGAACACCATGGCGTCCAACGTCATTTCCGTATTAACAACCTCCACTGTGCGAATTAACAACCTCCACTGTGCGAATTAACAACAACTTATTTTTCTTCCATATCATCATTTTCATAGCACCCCACCACCTCAAACACACCACTTCCTCTGTTTCCTCTCCCAAAAACAGAGCACCATGACGTCCAACGTCATTTCCGTATTAACAACCTCCACTGTGCGAATTAACAACCTCCACTGTGCAAATTAACAACAACTTATTTTTCTTCCATATCTTCCTTTTCATAGCACCCCACCACCTCAAACACACCACTTCCTCTGTTTCCTCTCCCAAAAACAGAGCACCATGGCGTCCAACGTCATTTCCGTATTAACAACCTCCACTGTGCGAATTAACAACAACTTATTTTTCTTCCATATCATCATTTTCATAGCACCCCACCACCTCAAACACACCACTTCCTCTGTTTCCTCTCCCAAAAACAGAGCACCATGGCGTCCAACGTCATTTCCGTATTAACAACCTCCACTGTGCGAATTAACAACCTCTACTGTGCAAATTAACAACAACTTATTTTTCTTCCATATCATCCTTTTCATAGCACCCCACCACCTCAAACACACCACTTCCTCTGTTTCCTCTCCCAAAAACAGAGCACCATGGCGTCCAACGTCATTTCCGTAATAACAACCTCCACTGTGCGAATTAACAACCTCCACTGTGCAAATTAACAACAACTTATTTTTCTTCCATATCATCCTTTTCATAGCACCCCACCACCTCAAACACACCACTTCCTCTGTTTTCTTTCCCAAAAACAGAGCAAAATGGCGCCCAAACCTCATTTTTCGTATTAACAACTACTAGAGTTATATTAACAACTACTACTGCGGAAATTAACAACAACTTAATTTTTTCCCATTTCAGCGTTTTCACATCACAATGAGATTGGACTATTCATCATCATCATCACCTTCATCCCTTCCTTCTTTAAAAATGGCGGAAGCTTGAGATCAAAAAAATCCCACCACCTTCCTTCCATCTTCTTCTTCCTTCTATCTTACTTCTCATCCCACAAATCTTTCACCACCTTAAAGCTTCACCCTCCACCATTGCAAAAACTGAATCTGCAAATAAACAGTGGAGATTTGCGATCTGGAACGGTTAGAGAGAGTGAGCTGAAAACGTGAGAGAGAGAGAAATAGAAGAGGGGCATGTGTGTAATTAGACTTTAGAAAATAATATCAGAAAAGTCCCTAGGGACTTTTCAGATATTTCAGATTTTCCTGGGACTTTTCTGACAATATTTTGCTTCCATGGGACCTGACAGTGATTTTCCCAATATAATATCCCATATGACTAATTCTCTCTCTTCAATTTTCTTATTTGTATGTAAAGACTACAGCTAATAATTAATGAACCTCGTCTGGGTGTTGTGCTCAACGCCTGGTGATGAATTAATAATGTCTCCAGTTGGTTATTGTTAATATAATAGGACACGTACGATATGATATTATCCAGTTTTAGAAACACTAAGAATATAGGGGTGTAAGAGGAAAGCCTAGTGTTGTTCGTAGGTGGGTACATATTGGCTAGTCAAAATGACTAAGAATAATGTTGTTCTCATCGTATTTATCACAATATTGTTTGATTTTCTTACTCTTGTCGCACTCACCCCCACGCCCCCCCCCCTCTATGTATATAAAACGACTGATCAACATATATTATACATGTATATCCGTACGTACATGTGCACCTATTTAAATGTTTATCTCAAACGACAATTAGCCCCTTCATTAATTTGTTTCTAGTCGTTTTGTTTTGGCGTTAATCGTCTGCTGCGTCAGATCCCACAGGATCCAAAGTTAATATTTTATACTCTCCCCCACTATAGTAATCTTTCCAAGTCCTTTTTCACGTTAACTTTAAAGTCGGTCACACAAGCCCACACACCATATATCAGTTTATTACATATATCCTTTTGGTTCATTAATTTCTGCATTCCAAAACGCCTTCTTTCACTTCTCTGATATTCAATCTCTCGTTGGAATGCCCTCCCTTATCATCAGTTTTACTATTCTTCTTGAACTTGGTTGGTCCTAGTTACCTCCTATTGGCCACACTATTATGACTCATTCTTCTTCCTTAGATATATAAGATTAAAACAAAGTCGTGAGATTATATAATGATGCGCTGTTTTTAATCAAAAGGAATATGACCTGAATTTTTGTGAAAAATAATACACTACTGAATACGAGCATGAATGAAGAATGCTCGAGATATAATAAGACAGGCAAGAGAAATGAAAGGGTCTCTTGAGATTTTTATTGGGGTGGAAATAGATGGTTAGTATATTCTAGTGATGAAACGTATATTAACGTATCGCAGATGATAATCCCCAAGTTATGGTAATAAATCCCAAAACAAAAAAACTAATGAAACAAGATCTGTTCTAAAAAGGAGGGCCGTTCTGGGTCAGATCTCTTTGAAACTTTCTTTATCATGTCGGTCTTAACATGTAGTAGCTAGGTGTGGAGTTTGTGTGTGTTATAGATATCAAACAAACAAAGGCACAGCTCGATTTTCCATGGGAGCACCATTTAAAGAAGGCTGGGCAAGCTGCAGGTGATGGCATTTTAAAATATTACTGTAAAATAATAATGGGGACTCTTGAAGAAGATAACTAATTTTATTCATGCCACAGTAACAGTGACACGTCCCAGAAATTAAACTTCTCTTGGAAGCAAGAGATGTTGGTTTTCTCTGTGTGTCTCACTCTCTCTCTCTCTCTCACTCTGCGCACTGTGTCTTTAAATTTTTAACCAGAAGGCTCCATTAGAAGAACCAGATCGATCATCATCATCGCAAAACATGCATCATGGCTTCCCTATATTTTTTATATTTCTTTCCATACACACACACACACACACACACACATAAATATCAGAGAAGAAGCTCTCAACAATTAAACAGCTAGCATTATTATTAATGACCGTTTGACTACATCATTCTGGTTCCTAGGATTTTTTTCCTTCCTTAGCATGACAGCAACTTTAATTGCTCTCACATGCCCCTCGTGTTGTTTCATTTTCATTAATTAGTATAATTCTGAGGCTAATTATATTCCCACATTTAAAAGAAAAGGCAGACACGTTTCGCTCGGTTTATTAAAAGCTTCGATCGCTTTTATTTCACACATTTTTAGTTGCCTCTAGCTGTGGGATTGTACTCAATATACTTCCTTAAAAGGGAAACCCAAAGGAAAAGCTTACAAAGTAGAATATAAAGAGTAGTCACACACGCACACACATGTATACAATGCATTAATTCTTTTTGCAAAATACCGAATCTAACTTTCGTTTCAATTTTTTATCTCCCTCGTGGTATAGGCCTTTATCGATCACACGAGTCGGAACAGTTTTGCTTTGTTAAAGTGTTGTTTTGTGTGTTTTTTATATGCTTAGCAATAAGAGTCAGCTTTGCATCATTATACCTGATGGTGTTTTTCCCAATTTTGAGTGAGTTATCGTTATATGGGTAACTAATAATGACTCGGATTTTCGCTCACATGTATTAAGGTGGGCATATGATCACACTTTTTTATCCCTTCTCTGTTATTGATTTGGCACGGTTAATTGGACCCCCTCGTTCATTAATTTGACAGATGCCCTAAATTAAATTAAAAAAACACATACACACCCAGAGTAAATTGCAAAGTCCAAGATCCCTCAACAACAATTAATATTCTCAAGGACATGGACACTCTTAATTAACACTATAAATGATCAATTTGTTGAGGAAGCATTGCTGGCGAACCAATCAACCGATTGACGTGAAAGACGATAAATCATCAGAAGATTAGCAAAGCATTATTCTTCCTCAAAGAGATTTTGGAGGAAAGATAAAATTTAAACCGGGGATGGATAGTTGATTGTATTCTTGATTTTTTAAAAAAAAAAATACGAATATTTCGAGCACGTCACGTGATGCTCTCTGGAGTAGGAGTTACTTAAACAATGATATATTTCAAGCACTAGCTACTAATTAATCTGCATTTACTAAATATAGATAACGGAGTGTATAACCGACATCACTTAGTTTGTAGTAACAGGAGCTTATTCTGTTTTAATTTATTTGGTTAGTTTGTTATAACCAACTTGTACACTATATATAGAGCTTTGTACAGATCATTTTTCTTCAATCAATAAAGTCAGCTTTATTTCCAAAACTGTGTTAATAGATGCAAAAGATCACAATAGTGTGGGTAGGACGTGCGTATCTGATGAACAGTAGCATAATCAGTTGCACTGAACCCCACACAAAATATCTTTGGAACATATTCCACGAAGTCTGCATATTACGTTGTTTAGGCAATTTAAATTGCATATTAATGAGCAAATGAGGGTTGAGAAGATCGGTAGAGAAGGGTGACTGTTGGTTGGGTCCCACTGACATTTCACCTTTCCTCGCCGGTTACCGGCGCCGATTACGGCATCCTTGATACAGGCATGTGTGCTTCGCCATGTGGACATGATGTGGGCCTCTTTTGCTCTTAAAAAATCTTAACACATACCAAGAAACATGTATTATATATATAACTAAGCTTTGGGTTTCGCGGTTCTGTTGACTAATGATTTGCACTTCACTGTGAATTTGTTAATTTGGAGTTCAGAATCTTCTCTTTTTTTGCCTCCTGAAAAAGACTTAATTGGCCGGCGGGAGGAGGATTTGGTAGAAACTCCAACGTTTTGTGCCTCAAAATAGGGGTGGATATATATATGAAGGTGAAGGAACATATATATATGTCTTGATCCCACGTCACACTTAACTAAAATCCCTCCAATATTGGGTTTGATTATAAAGACACAAAGTATTTTGTATTTTACATATATACTATGTCTCTTAAAGGATGGGGAAGTTAAAAAAGCGAAAAGGAAGACATGCAAGTAACAAAAGAAAGAGACCGAATAAACAAAGTCCGGTCCGAACCCAGAATAAGAGTTTTTTTCCGCCCTCCTTTGGGTGGTTTATGAAAAGAGCTTAAAGTTATGAAACTCCATGACTTCATGTCCTGAAAAAGCATATATCACTCACTATGCACACACACCGTACTCTGAGATTTATATGATTGCAGACCACTGGTATACTTTTTTCTAGTTGCAATGCATATATATTGGAGAGACAGTAGTGACTTCAAAATATTTTTGAAGATTGTATTTTTTTTTTCAAGTCACATCAAAATTTTATGAAAACATAATCAAAAAATAGAGCAAAGTTTTTCAAGCCTGATAAAATATTAGAAGAAATACGAAAGAAATAAAAAAATTATATAGAAACTGAGATCAAGGAGCTGCACTGTGTATGAATTTAATTCTGTATGATTTTTGTTGATTAGTACTTGTATTATACAGGTATGGTTTTTCAGTGCCACCAGCCCTGCCACTAGTATTAATGCAATGCATGTGGTTTCTATATATATTTTCTTTCTTCCTGCAAAACCGAATTTGGGTTCCCACTCCTCCTGATTGACCTTAATAATTCATTTATTTCTGGTATTATCTGAAACTCTGTTAGTGGGCTACATGATATCCTGGCCTTCGACATTAATTCCTAATCTCTTCTGCAAGGTCATCATCCAAGATTATTTGGTAATTGACATTGACAATAATGTAATTCAACAGACAAACACATATACACACATACTAGTATTAATTAAAGCTAATAATTGTCTGTGGACAGGTCCAGCTCAGGATGACTGCAAAAGATTAGAATAAAAATACCACTAATTAATTGTATAGTGCATCTAATTCGAAGAACTAAGTGATAAACAAATGCAGAAAGAGTAGTGTTAATGGGGCAGTAGTGATATGTATTCAAACTGATAGGCCAAAGTGTGCTGTCCTCAGAAGAGACAATTAGCGCCAGAAGTGTGTGGAACTGAGATTAGGTAATTGATTTAGGATTTTTCAAACAAATGAACCGAATTTTCTGGGGCCTTGCTCTTCGAATCCACTCGTGGGCACGACCCATTTGCCATTTAATTTATTCAGAGAAATCAAATAATAAAAAAGACTATGATTGAGTTGTAAGAACCAAGAACAATATGGATATATTGGAATAGGTATTTTTTTATGCATAAAAATTTAAATGAGTTGAGTCTTGGAAGCTCTCGTTAGGATCAAGGCATATCTTAGTAATCAAAAAATGCTTACATAGTTACTTAAAAGATTGCCTACTAATCCAGGCTTGATTTGAATTCAAGACATCATATTTAAGCGACTTAGTCATCTATCAATTATGTTAGGCTTATGTTGATTCTCACATTAATAGCTAACGAGATTTGAACTATTCACCTTGTGAGGTGTGAGTAAATTTCTTACTGACTAGAATGAACGTTAATGTGTATGTATGTTTTAGGAATAGTTTATGAGAATGAAGCTAAATGCTGACGTTGGAGGCGGGTGCATGTGAATAAAGAAGTGGGAAAGTCAGAACTAAACCCAATCCCATGATTCAAAATATTATTAAAACAAACACGACATGGGTCACGACGTTTCATTCTCACATATTTAAGCATCCGATTTCTTGATTTTTATATAAACGCTCTATGTATGGCTTGGCATTTTCTGAGCTGCAGAGTATATATTAATATTGATACTGCAGTCCTAGGCCTTTCTTCTGCAATAATTTGTTACTTTCCTCCAACTATATATATATATATATATATTCTTATAACCCTGGAGATATGTTAGGGGCGGTGAGATAAGGTACCTGTTACACTTTAACTTAATAAAAGATAAGTGAGCCTTTAATTTATAGTATTCAATACATTCATACATATACTAATTTATTTTCTTAATGCATGAATATTATAATGTACCCCTCTAGTCAAAATTATAAGGAAATTTTTCTACACTTTCCATGTTTAAAAATATAAAGCATCTTGGTTTTTTCAATAATCAATGAGATTTTTTAAAAACGTCAATAAATATCTGAAATTAATGAGCTTTTCATAATTATGTGTGATTGAGTTACTTTATTACATAAGGTTATAAATGGAGAGAGCATGTAGTTTACGATAATGTAGTTAAAAACGACTTTTCCTCTTTTAATGAAGGCATCAAATCAGATGGGCAAATATAGAGTGAGAAAAACTTAAATTAATGAGAATGGCAGGAAAAATAATATTAAGCGAGGGAGACAAAGTGAATAAAGGTCTTGAGGTAAAACTCTGCTTAACAATTAGTTTTTATATTTAGAGCATGGGAGTGGTATGTATATGTCAAGCAAAATTCAAGTAAATAATGTTAACTTCTTTTTGCGAGTAGTGAATACGAAAACTAATTTTTACACAGTTTAATTCGATAAAGTTAAATGTGTGGGTATTGGAGTTTTTTCTTCTCATACTGCTCCAAAGGCATATCCCTGTTATAATCAAAACACTTATAACCATTTCATGAAAGTTAGCCAATATTAGTAATTTTATCTAAGCATGAAATAATATTTTTTTTTTTATTTTACCCGCGTCTAATTAACAAATTTTCAAATGTACGTTAAATATCATATCAGTTAACTTATAATTATAAGGACCATCAATCTTTTTCTCAAAAATGACCGGAAAAAATACAAAGTAAAAGGAACAGGGGGTGGGGAAAGGGGAACAAGGGCAAGCATGCACCAAATAGTAAGGAACGAAAAATCGGATCGGGCAATGAACCGGTCACAGCATAGGTTTAAGGGTTAATGGGTCAACCGGGGTCTAACCGGTAGTTGAACCGGTCATATTAAAATATTATAATTTATTAGTGATAATATATATTAATATAGTTTTAAACTTCTATAGATAAAAATAAAGATTTTTAGAAAAAAAATGTTTAAAATCTATTAGTATTAGTTATAATACCTATACTTATGCAAAGATATCTCATTTCCTATAATTATTATATCTTTTTAAATTATTTTTTTTCATTATTTTCTTCATTTTTTTAGATTTGTTCTTTCTTTATCTATTTTTCTCTTCATTTTAGTCTTCAACTTTCCATTTTTCCCTCAAAAAACACAAAATAAAAATTTGAAAAATTTAAAAAAAAAAAACAAAGAAAGAAACCGGGTCAACCGGTTGGACTACCGGTTTTAACCAGTTCTGACCGGTCCAACCAGTTCTGACCGATTTACTGATCAAACTGGACTAGACCAGGGACCAGTTTCCAGTTCAACCGGTCGGTTCGGTTCGGTTTTTTGTACTCTGCCAAATAGAGATGCAAATGAAACATAACATGTTACGGCCATTAAAAGCTTCTCCCTCTCCTTCTCCAGATCCTTTTTGAGGCAGTGAGAGTCTCCTTCCTCGCCTTTGTGCTAGTTGGAGTTACCGTGTCTCCCTCCTCGGCGGTCTCCGTTGGTGAAGGGAACATCCGTCTTTTCTTAGTCGTTTTGTGGTTTTGGGTTTTAGCGGTGGTGTTCTTTGTTTTTAGGGTAATAAACAGATATGAGGAATCTGATTATGACACCTCTTGGTTGTATGTTAGCTTGAAATTTGATAGATCAGATATCAATTTGGTGGCTCGGATTTGCATTTTTGGGGAAAGGATTTTGTTGATGGTCGCGGTTGCCCTATGCTCTATCCCTTAGAGGACCGTTGTTAGGATTGTTAAATGGTGGCAGATCCAAGGCGCTAATATTGGTCATATACATCACCAAGAGGCGTTGTTCTGTGGGTGGTTGATGGTAAGTTCTCTTCCTGCTACTGTGCCGAATTTGAGCCAGGTGTCTGTGGGTGTTCTGCTTGTATGGGTTCTCTCATACTATTCAAAAACCATTATTGATGGTTTATTTGCCTATCAAAGCGGTGGATCCTTTGGGATAGGTTCATTTGAATTACCACTTCTTACTATGGAGTCATTGCCAGTGACGGCAATTTTCTTACTATAGATTCCGGTGAAGAGATGGTGCTCTTTTCTACTAGTTTGGCTATTATTGTTATTGTGGTTAGATTTTATATTTTGGGCCTTTAGTTTGTGGCCTTTTTTATTCTCTTGTTGGATTGTGTAATTTCCTATCTTTATAGTAATGAAATATCATTATCACTGATAAAAAAAAATTAGCAGACTTTGAAAAACAGTGCGATTTTCATGTCTGCTAAAAATGTACTCCCTCCAGTTCTAATATTGGGTTTCTTTTTGTAGTGC